>OX411266.1:1990000-2650000 GCA_948150575.1 Tinea pellionella
TCAACGTAGATTCAACCAATAGTCCGTAAAGTTTGGGACATAAATATTGTAAACGTGGCCAAATCAATAGCTCGTACAAAATGTTTTAGGTAAAAAGGTCGCAGGGCTCTTCAGGAAGTGAAAATGTGTTTTTCCACAAGAAGTAAACTTAATAGTTATTATTTTAAACTTTTGATCTTTGAGGAGGTGACTATAGTGAGGTTGTTGAGCTATTCCATTTCTTTCTTATTCAATGGTGTTTTTGTATGAAGGAAAATAGCTCGTCTGTTTTCTTTGTTGAAGAAGTGTATTCGGATTGAGCCTAAACCCACTAAAGTTATAAATAAGATGTGAACATGATCGTCCCTCTGTTGGCCAAACCCGGCTAAGCCCGGATTTGGCGAATGTTGGCGAATGAAGGAGATTTTACAAGAAAGGAGGGATACGGGTTCTGTTTTTGTTGTGTTATTATTATATTTAATTAAATGAAACATATTTTTATTAGTATGGACATGGGATTATGATGTCAAATACAAAACGAAAACTGCCACAAGAAACTCGTCATTATAGCCTATGTATATAATAATTACCAAAAACAAAAACCTAAAAAGGATATTAGAAAAAAAAACAACAATAATAATAGTAAAACATACACCAAGGTCGTAAACGACCAAAGTCCTTAAAATAAATACGATTAAAAAAACCGTATATGCCGCTAGAATCTTCTTTATTTATTTATTGAATATGCTAACAGCAAGACATAATTGCACATTTACTCTTAAAAATATACAAAAACTTAATAGCTAAAACTAGAATGAATCCGCCTTCTTCAACCCCAAATTACCAAGTAATTAACATTACCAATGTATTATAACAAATATAAACAACAATTAAATGTATGTTAATATCTGCTTATACGATAACAATGATTCCTTTATCATAACTAAATTGCAATCTGGCTTCCGAGATTAGATTTCTATTGTATAAGGCACACAATGCATGACGTAGCTTATTATTAAATGTCAAAATTGTTGATATTACATATATACTGAATATTAGGCGATCAGTCCATTATTGGGCCCACTTGATATCCAAAAATTCGCCTAAGAAAAAGGGGCCCGCAATTTTTTTTTCGAGTTTGTCGATGATTTTTAGTTAATTTTGTAGACAAATAAATCTACTTCCTTTTCACCCAGGTTATTGAGTAGTTAGATATTTTCTGATGAAATATTTGAGGTTATTATTATTTTAAATGCTTTAATAATTGAAGATATCTATATTTTATTTAATTAAACATTGTCTATTGATTGGTAATTGATGTGTTGATATATTTAAAAAGAATTAATAAAAAAAATTGATATTATTTTAGAATATTGTTTTGTTGCCAAACTATTAGGTTTCAAGTGGGCCCAATAATGGGCATTCTCCTTTTCGTTAATTTATTTCAATTATATCGGCACGTCGCACTATGGGAAAATCGCGTATGTTCCGTCTCGAAATTCCATATCTCCGTTGTTTCAATATGAAATGAGCTGTAATTTTGCACAAGTATACTTGGATATATAAGGTTTTATAGAAATAATTTTAATTTTGATTTCTTTTTTTATTCTTAAATTTTAAAAATAAAACAAAAGATGCATGCGATTTAGTGAGAATATGCATATATTTTTCTTTATTTTACGCTATTTTTTCAGGAGTTTCTTTAGCAAATTCGAATGATATAGGTCGGCAATATCTTACAGATGAACAAGTTTCATTCTTCCAAACAACAGTATTAGTACAAGTGAAGCAATAAAAAGGTTTGCATCTGAAATAAAATCGCTTTCTTCTGGCAAAACTTGCTTATATTCACTCTTAAGATCTAAGTCAATAAATATCTGTAATGCTCCTTCCTTTGAAAAAGGTGTGACATCTTCAGGATTCTCCATGAAAAAAACAAAATTCAAATCCGTACTCTTGTATAAGCTCCATGTTTTTTCGTTTCTTTGTTTTTTCTGAACATGTATCGTATGGTTTTGATAGTCTGCCACCACCACTTCCAGATGAATTAGGCTCATCAACCGAAGCTCGACACTCCAGTGGAACACGAAATTCACCATCTAACTAGTTGACATTCTGACTTTCAAAACTATCTTTTTTCCGATAGGTTTTTCTCCAGCGTTCGTTACATTTAGATATTAAGATTCTTTGAGTGTAGGAGATCACAGTAGCCGCATCCTCTTCTGACAAGTTGAATTTTTTTGCAAGTAATTTTCTATATGCTCATTTATCACCAAACTCCCGTTTGGTACAAACAAATTCACCCATTTTTTTCAAATTAGTAAGCTTCGAAAATTTTCTTGCCCGAAAATAGGTACTTGTACTGGACCGGCCAATTGTATGATTGACAACTGTAAAGTTTTTGAGGATTCGCCTGCTTTTTATAGGCCTAAGAAATAGTGCTATGTGCAAAACGATAAGAATTGGAAATTTGCACTCTTCCCTTAACCAACTTATTTTTAATTTGACCCTAAAATATTTATATTTTATGACCCTAATATAAATTATATATATTTTTGTTTAAAATACTGCTTCTCTCCGCTACAGCTCTCATAAACACGGAGGTTAGCTGGAAGAGAATGCTATTTAGCATTAAGTTTGCCTGTGTGCACGCTACACTAAGCTTTAAATAAATAAATAATAGATAAGAGACCTTATTTTATCAAATTATGTGATCAAAACCTTCTCCAAACCACAAATGTAGTTAATTATATTTATTAATTTGACTAATGATAACTAAAAATAAATAGATAAAAATTTGTGAGTAAAAATAGCAAATCATTATCGATTTTTTTACCACAGGTTAATTGGGTTTTAAAAGCAGTTTTTAATAATTTTCCAATAAATTTACAATAATGATTACAATATATTGTCATCCACGTTATTACTTGAGAAAAAAAATTAATTCGAAAAATTAACATTTTCATCTCGCGATATATTTTACGACCGTGTTAAAAGAAGAGCAGGTAGACGCAAAATTTTTTTTCTTCCTTAGGTAAACTAATGTATAAAGATCTTAATGCAATAAATATCTCGACAGCGGCAAGCAGCGGTAATAAGTAAAACTCTTTTTAAAAAAAAAATAACCCTAAAAATTTACCATGTCAAATTATGTTGATTAATTTTACTTTTTTAAACTAATATACACAATATTAATTACAATACGATAAGTGGAGATTACAAGCTTTCCAAAAACGTAATATACTTATATAGTTATATAGAAAAATGTTGAGTAATGTGGCGTTGAATTGTAGTATCTTATTGCGTTAAAATCATGTCATCAAATATGAGTTAGGTTTATGGGCTATTTATACAAAATCTTTAATAACAAAATAAAATAAAAATATCTAAAAAATAACTTCATTCATTATAGTACATTAATTCATATTTTTTATCCCTCAACATCAACTTTCGTGTAAGATAGTTTTGAGACGGCTTTGTATGGAGCTTTCCCATAGTGCGTCGGTTACAAATCAATAGACAATGTTTAATTACATTAAAAGAGATATCATCAATATTAAAGTATTTAATATAATAATAATTTTAAATATAACATCAGAAAATGTCTAATTACTCAACAACCTGGGTAAATTAAAACTGTTTGGCGATAAGGAACATAGATTTACTTTCGTACAAAATTAACTAAAAAGTATCGACGAACTCGAGAAAAAAAATCTGGGCCCATTTCTTTTAGGCGAATGACATTCTCCTTTAGTTTTTGTTTGCTAAAGATTTGTCTACACTGAATTATATAATATAATAGATACTTTATAAAAATACATTTGTACGAAAAATAAGATTATATATACACTTTACACGTGTAGGCACATTATCTTATGTCTGGTGTCAATCAGAAAAGTAGATGGTAGGGTCGGAAGGGACCGCCTTAAGAATATTTCCTAATCTGATTAGTCAACTGTTCAGGAAGGGCCATGGAAATCGAAATTTTCATGCTTTGGGAAATTCGAATCGAATGAAATCAGTGGCGAGTTGTCTCTGTCTATCCCAGTAGGAAGAAGGCGTGACAATTGATGATGATGAAATGTTTGATGTTTAATACTTCACAACCTGATGTACGGGATTCAATCAGGAAATAAATTATTCTGAGTAGGAAAAGTTTTTCGTCGTCTAACGTCACAACAAAAATAGGCCAGGCGTGATGCAACCTCACCGATGCATACACGAATAGAGTAATGGATGGGGTGGAGACGTTTGTACGTAGAGAAGGAAAGGGAGAAGTAGCAGACACTCCATAGTCTCTTTCTCACGGACATGGGTGTGGGGTAAGCAGTAGGAGCAATCTTTAATAAGTAATCTATATTGGAATTCATTGTGAACAGTGAACCGTATCGGTCACGATTATTCTGTGATATAAACAGGTCACTAGTTTCAGCATATTATCTGTTGTTTATTGTTAGTATCCACGTATGCTCTGAGACGTAAAACCTAGGTTTACTGTGTTAGTGAAATGTCTACTGAAATACATTTTATAACCTAACCTGTAGTACATTAGCCCCTGATACACTTTTAGGATGCCCTCGAATTTGGGTATCAAGTGCGGAAAATACCTAAATGAAATAAGTTTTTCATCGCTACAATGTTGCAAAATATACATTAAAATAAAAACTTGAGTTTGTTTATAGGTTACTTCTACAAAAGTTATTAGTCTATAAAATTCAAGTAATAAAATGACAGATTTATTCTAGACTAGAAAAGGATCTGCAGCTGTATTCGCTCATAAACCGCACTCTAGCTTAACATCAGATTGAGTCTGGTCATAGCAGGGTTACTGAAAACCTTACACGCTTCATTGAATCAAACTGTACGCGTTCTACTTTTAAATCTCGAACTTACCTGTAGGGAGTGATCTGCCTTGAAAGACTTCTAACGCAACTGCATCATTCCTCTGCTGTGGCCTTGACAGTCTGAACGATAAATCATTCCAGTCAAACGTAAAAGCGTGTGTACTGAGGAATCTGGCAAGGAGCCCTTGACTCGACCTCGCTTCTCTACGCGACCCTATCGGTTCAATAGTTAACAGGTCGAATACTCGCACCGTTTTCTGTTGTCTCATACTTCTCGCGAATTCTCTCGCCATATTCTCTATACAAGTCGCATTATCACTACAGTTCAAATCCACCACAGCACCTCTGACTTCCGCAACCGCTACCAAAGCGAGCAAATATAGTATGGCAGTCATTTTTGACACAATGTTAGTCTTTCACTTAAGACAAAGTTCACTATGGTTTTGCACTTTCGCACTTAATGTCACCGATCCATTTGTAGGTCACACTTTTAATTTAAAGTCCTGCTTCTTAGCGACCACCAACACGGTAGTTTACTCGTAAATGAGTCCATGTGTGCAGTGCCGATGATTTTTATCTGGCGTCACGCTGCACTGGTCACAACGGACGGACTTGCAATTTTTTTTAAACACCCACGCACATTTACGTGTTGTTCGACCAACATGCATTGATTTACAATACTTTAGGGAGAGCACTTTTCTTTCTATCAATACAGTTTTTATTTGAAGACGATTCTTAACCGTTACATTAATTGAGTGCATTGTTGTTAAGCATTCATTTTACGATTGGTTACATTTTTATTATTGTGTGTTCAACTGAATGTTGTATTGTTAATAAGTTTCGTGTAATGATATTTTACTTTCTAACTGACAAGCAGTTACGTCGTAAATCTTCTTGTAAAATGTTTATTTAATAGCAACTCTGAGTGTGACCGCACTTCGTCTGTTGCTTAGCTAAAGTGCGGTCTATTAATCGTAATAGAGAAGAGAAGTAGAGAAATATGCATCACACGCCTTCTCGTTATATCCGATACTTCCAAACTTATCCCAAAACGCGACTTTCACTTGTGTAACCAACTCCAGGATGGCAGACTGGGAAAATAACTATAATCAGTCTGCCTATCACCATAAGTACTGAGTGACCAAAGTATATAATATAACATAGTTACATTAGTACCGGCTAGGGTTGAAACCACCCCATCAAACGTTAGGCTACGGCTGCTGAAAATTTTATACACCGAATTCCAACGACCTAACAAGGTTCATGTTTAGGATAATAAAGGTAAAGTAATACGTGCAACATGAAGGTAATAAATATATTTATATTTACAAAATTTTCAGGTTTCATAATTTCACTGGGTATAATAAATTACAGGTGATTAGACGTTAAATATTATATTACATTAATTTGCTTACCTAACTGATTTATATATGGCATACAATCACGTAGATAAAAACAGTTTTACTTAAAAAAATATTTTATATCAATAATTAACAAAATAACTATTTTAAGAGAGTATTATGTTTCTTGGATATTGGTCATATTAAAAGTGGTAAGCGGACTGATGATGGTGCCCACTATGCTGTCCTGGGGTAGTACCACTACTTTTGAATGTAACACCCGTCAAATGACCTTATCATTTGGTTTATGTATCATAAATGAAGGCAACAGTCAACTCATTAGATAAGGTCATTTGACGGATTTGAAGGATTTATCCTTTTGGTTCTAGACATCAGGTGAAGAGTTGTCATATGCCGACTAACAATTTTTTTTTATTAGGTTCATCATAGTACAGTATAGTATAGTATAGTATAGTATAGTATAGTATAGTATAGTATAGTATAGTATAGTATAGTATAGTATAGTATAGTATAGTATAGTATAGTATAGTATAGTATAGTATAGTATAGTATAGTATAGTATAGTATAGTACAGTATAGTATAGTATAGTATAGAATTCAAGGTCATTCATAAAAATCGTGATTTTTTTAGTTAAAACAGTTTTGATATAGAGTCGTGATGATATGTTATTCATATTATTATCCTTTAGGGATTCTCAAGTAAAGGTTAAATTTAATACCAGTCATTCAAAATTAAGGTTGCTGGAGTATTATGTACGCAAGTTTATATATACGCGTATAATCTCCTGGATAAGGATAGATAGAAACTTGAGTATAATTTGCACTGTTGACTAAAATTTTAGGTAAATAATTGTTGTTATTATTGTGCCAGGGTATATTTTTTTCTTTTGAAGCAATTTTACTCACTACCTACAACATTTACGAGTCTAAAAAAATATGTATTAAACTACAGAATATAATGTCTTAAAAATATGAGAAAAAATTCGTAAAGTGAGCTTTGAATCAATTTTTGATGCTCATTTCTTGTTTTTTTTTAAAATATGATCAAAGAGATTGGCAGCTATTGGTCCTTTCGAATTGGGAATAAAAGCTTGCTACTAAAAATAATTGTAGAATAAACATTATTAGTTCGAAAACCATAAACAGACCGTTTGTTATTTATTATTCATTAAACAGAAACTATTAATTTTACCGTTTAAAAGATTATTAACGGTGTTGACGCGTGAACTACTTTTAATGCATTATTATGATGTACAATTTTATTATGACAAACACGTATTTGATATCTTTACATTACGCTAGTACTTTAACATTAATCTACTTTTAAATAAATCTTCTTTTATTGAGAGATTAACGAAAAGAATTTATAAATCTGATGTGAATGGCTGCGTTAAACAAGGCAGACCCAGAAGGGTGTTTTCCGCTCAATTCGAAGACATCCGTCGGGCGTGCATGAAGAGAATTGTGGGTGTGAGGGAAGCGAGGGAGTTGTACCAGGATCGTGGTAAGTCGTGTTCGTCGTGCCTAGCCCTCTGGGGAGAAAGGCGTGACAAGTCAGACTGATGATGGTTATTAAGTATACCAGTCTGTCGTCCTGGGGTAGTAGCACCACTTTCATTCGTAAAGTCTTCTAATCGGTTTCAGGATCAGTTAGCAGTTAACCAAATATAACGAGAGGAATGTGTATTGTTAACCTGAATGCGGAGGCAACTGCTGCCCGTAGAAATGTCTCTGTCGTTGCAGTTGTTTCCGTTCATCGACCGCACTCTAGCTTAGATCAGACGGATTGTTGTTATCTACCGAGCTACGATAAAAAAATTAAGACAAAAAAATAGCGTTACTTGCCGTGGTATCGCTATAAGTGCCCGTTTAAAACATAGAATAATTAAAAGAAAATCTGTTATTATTTATTAATATTTGTTATTTTAAATGATAGATAAATAATAATAATAAAGAAATTAATATTTTTGCAAGGGGCGTATTATTTTTTTACATACATATATTTGTTCATACGCGTGCTGTTATTTATGATAACTCCGCCTATATTTTCTGATTAGCATTGGATAGCAATAAATTTGTTAGGAAGTCGCGAATCGGTACAAAATATCGGAATCGCACATGAAACGCGCCTTCAGTACGTATTGCTCGCATACTTGTTATTTCCTCTTAGACTTAATTAATTTTAGATCAGACATTACCAGTGAAGCATAGCTATAGATTTATGATCTCAGATATTTCTCGATTATTTTATACAAAAGATTTACGTATTTTTTTATTATTTACTGTTTTCTTTCTCTATTTCTAGATTATCTTTGATGTTAAATATTATTTATTCTCTGACACAAATATTATGTAAAGATAGTTTAAAACAAATATATTTTAAAATCCCTGTTGTAAAAAGACGTGACAATTGTATTGTATATTTTAAAAAATTACTTATTCACCTAAGAGTTATATTATTTATTGATGGCTCCCGTGCCATTTCTGGGTCAAACCAAATATTTACTTATAAATATTTATTATTACATGTTAATTTTTATATATAAATACCACTAATACAACGCAATATTACTCTTTTTATTCGAATTTATTAAAAATGTCGTATCTGCTGATTTATTTAGTCTATGTTACAGATAAGTTGAAGCGTGTCTTGTCGGTTCCGAGTACATAGTATTTGCCGCGTTTATACATAATTGTAACCCTGACTTTGTACATTTATTTCCGTTAATCAATCGAGGAAATTTATTTAAAAAAAATTAATAGTAAATTGTTTAGTTCCCAATGCTTTTAATACTTTTGTAAGCATGCCACTGAATATTTTAACTTGGAATTAATTACATTTTTTAAATTTAATTTGCCTAGTTGTGTTTTGTTTTTACTTTATGTCAGAATGGATTGTAGATTCCTCGCGTACGCTTTCTGCTCGTTGTGGTCCGCATCATCCGTGGTCTGTCCACGCTACTGCACTCCAAGAGCACACGTGTTACTGTCTCTTCAGCCCCCATGCAATCTCTGCATAGTGGCTTTTTTATTGTAGCTCCGTATATAACACCAATCCGCTGATTTTAAATTAAAGAGTGGTCCATGAACCGAAACATAATTTCTGCAGACAGCAGTTGCTATGCCGGTTTGATGCTGGCTTCTTCTGTACTGACCCCGAAACGCGACAAGATCACTTCACAGGTGTTACATTTATAAAATTAAATACTCGTGTTATGTAATTTTTTCAATCACAGCATGAACCCTACAAGTACTAGTTATTAATTTTTAGCTATACTAAATCAATAATCTAATCGATTGGCCTGTTATCACCAATTAAAATCAAAAAGTAGTATTACTGACACAATTTAATGAAATTTCTAATTACAAAGTACATAAAAAATATAAACATCAGATTTGAACCTTTCTTTATTTTCGTATTATTCGAATGGAAACATAAAAATTGAGTCAAAAAAAAACTGTACCTACCTTCCGAAACACCTAACTCTCACTGCCTTTCGTTATGTAAAGAAAAAGAATAGCGAAGTAAAAGAAGAAAAAAATCAAAATTTTTAACCACTGGATGTTTCACTATCGGCAACAAACGTGCAGTTTTTTTTATTTTTCAACGGTAGAAGCAATTTCAATGTCGCTAGCGGCGAGTCATTCTGTAACACAAATTTTAAAGCTATTATATTATTTTATTTTATTGTAGCTCGGCATATCATGACTCCATTTGATTTAAGCAAAAGTGCGGTCCATGAACAGCTACTCGCTACTATCTGTGGTAGCAGTCACCTCCGCTATGCCGGCTTAAAGTTAACAGTCCACACTCATCTCGTTGAACTGATAATAAAACTAATCGCGAAACGTGGCTTTGGATTAAATTTGGATATTGCTGTCTTTGCTTAAAATAATATACTCGTAGTTTTAATATAAATTTTAATTTCATTTCCCAAATGGAAAGAGGGTTCCTATTTTATTGTTTTTGTTTAAATCAACTTATTAATATATTTATTTCATATTTATGGAGTAATAAAAAATCATATTGAAGAAATTAACTTTGTTGTATTACTATTAAACGTAAGTAAGATTTGTGATATGGATTTTTTAAATTTTTTTTTATGCAAGGCAAGCAAACGTTTGACCGCACCCTGCCTGATGTTAAGCAGTGATGCGGTCTAAGATGGAGCACGCTTGCCTATGAGGTACCTATTTACCCTTAATTTGAAGAGGTCTGTATTGTACTTCTCGGGTTTCTTGTTGCTTTTAAAGTCTTAAATTTTATCATGTTAATTAAATCGTATGCATTAGATCATAATTAAATTAGGATAAGTCATTCAAAATTATCGCACAAAAATGCAATCAATCATTATGTACAATGACTAAGTAACGTTCTAATTTTACAGAATGGATCGCAAAATCTTATTGCTTTTTTGTACGATTCTACTCTCAAGTGCAATTTTGTCTGATCTTTTTTTGGAAAGGTGTCATTATAAAAGCATTTCACTCTGCAACTTTGGTTTATTTCTTGTAGAAGACCGCGTGGCGTCAACCTTAAAAATGTTTAGAAAATTTGTGTTTCTAACCTTTTTAGCCAAAGTTTGGTGTTCACAAAATGGCTTCTTAGACGGTGATTTAGATTTAGCTGATGGTGTAAGATTAGTTAGTGTGCCAGTGTCTAATAGTTTGCAAGAAGAAGCTGGAAGATCCTTCGGTACAGATTCAGTGCTTTCGAGAATGGCTAAGTTCCTTCAGGGCCATGAACTGCATGTGAAGTTGCCTAATATTATTGAAAAGGATAAACTGAGTCAAATATTCGCTGAATCACTGAAAGCGGTCGATGAAACGTACAAAGATAATGTCGGTTAGTGTTTTGTTTTTTTAGTTATATGAAATAATATGTGAAGTGTTTGTGATAAGTGAAGGTATTTGTATGAAGCTATACATTGATATTTTTGATTCTTGACTTGTTTTTGTTGTTGAAATAAAAACAGCAGTGTATTATGAAAAGAAACTTGTGAATATTTAAATTAGTGAATAAGATTTAAGTGTAATTTCTTAGAATTTTTTCCATATAAACTAACTACAACCTTCTAAAGAAATTAAGAGATATTTCTCAATTCAAGATATCTAATTAAATTTAAAGTGGAACAATTTTATAATTATACTAAATTCATTGTTAAAAAACTTTAATACCCTACCAAATCTCAACACCAAATCGTGTCTTCAAATGATATCCATTCAATAATTGTGGCAATTTTAATACAATTAAAAGGTTTAATTTTAATTATTAAATTATGGTGAAAATTGAAAAGAAAAGATTGATCCCGTTGTTGTTGTTTTTTTGTTCAAGTTTCATCACAAATTAATAATTACAATCCTTTCTCTTAAATATGCCTGAAATTGCAATAAAAAATTAAACTACTTAAACTAATAAAGTAAAACAAAATTAAATTGCGTCGTCTAATTAGGAATTTCTTTAAATTTATTTATTTTTACAACACTTAAATCTATACAATTTTAGACTAAGAGATCACAAAACCTCATTTGGTTTTTTTGTGATATTATTTGTTACAACCGACGCGCAAAATAGTCACAAGTTTCCTTATTACACAAAATTAAACATAATATAAAAAATGGAAAAGTTTGGACTTAATGGAAAACACTGCCACCCGCAAAAGGTCAAATCCGAGTTACAGGTGGCGGTGTTACCCATGAAATAAAAGTTGTAAACATGCGAGCACAAAGAAGAAAAGTTTATGAATTAAAAAAGGTCATGTTTGTTTATACATTTTAGGTACTGGTAGAGGAAAAGGCAAAGGTGACGGAGGTATGGCCTTAATGGGTCTGATGTTTGCTAAAACAATGGGAGCAATGGGCATTGGAGGTCTGGGTCTTCTTACTATGAAGGTAAGGACGGAATTTGTATAAAGATACAGATGTAGATGATGGTTATTAATACTTATTAGCCCAGAGTGCCGTCCTGGGGTAGTACCACCACTTTCAAATGTAGCACCCAGTAACCAGGTATAACGAGAGGAGTGTGCACTGTCAATGGATGGTACACATTTATCTGGAGACGACTGCTGCCTGATATTTGTCATGGGCCTCACTCTAGCTTAACATCAAATGGACTGTGGTCATATGCCGAGCTACTATAAAAAAAACAATACCCTATACTATAATAATACAATCAAGAGCGGCCGTGATCTAGCAGTAAGGCGTGTGAACTCACGATCGATGAGACCCGTGTTCGAACCTCGTTAATTCTGACCGGTACCAATGTAACTTTGTTATATGTACTTTGATCGCTCAGTGCCTATAGACACTATAAAAAAGAGGTAGGCAGACTGATGATGGTAATTTGTCCAGTCTGCCGTCCTGGGGTAGTACCACCACTTTCGAATGTAACACCCGTGAAGTGACCTTGTCGCGTAGCCAGGTATAGCGAGAGGAGTGTGCACTGTCAATCTGAGATGGTACATGCTCTTCTCCTCAAGCCGGCATAGTGGAGGCGACTGCTGCCCGCACAGGTTTCTCTGTAGTAGTAGTAGTTGTTTCCAATCATGGACCGCACTCTAGCTTTACATCAGGCGGGGTGTTGTCACATGCCGAGCTACAATATAAAAATACCCTTAGAGAAAAATGAGCCACATATAATTGAGGACCCTTATCTAAATGATGGAAATACGAGTAGTAATTACTTAATAGTTACTTTGGCGTTTTGGGTTACGAAAATAGTGAAGAGGGCGTTACGGGTTCTGATTAGAGCGGGTTTTCAAGACTACCCTCACTATATTTTCCATTAATGTTCCCATTAACTATTTTAAATCAAAAGTTGCTCATTACAAAACTATTTGTTGTCAAATTTTTTATTATAGCTCGGCGTATGACAACACTCCGCCTGATGATAAGCTAGAGTGCGGTCCATGAATGGAAATAACTGCTACTACAGATAAATTTCAGGAGACAGCAATAGTCTCCGCCATGCCCGCTTTAAGAGACGAATGTGCACACTCGTCTCGTTATACCTGCCAACTTTCAAACTGATACTGAAGTAATTTATTTAAAAAATATATTTCAACGGTTGTACTGCCCTAGGCTGGCAGACTGAGCTAAAACCATCATTAGTCTGCCTACCACTTTTTAATTAATGCCCATATTATACCATAGACATTGAGCAATTGGAAAGGATGAATGAAAGGAGATTGACGAAAGGAATATATAGATTTGATGTGAATGGTTTAACAAGGCAGACCCAGAAGGGTGTTTTCCGATTAAATAGGAGACATCCTCATGAAAGCTGGGCTGCCTAGTGCCCATAACCGTCGGGCGTGCATGAAGAGAATTGTGGATGTGAAGGAAGCGAGGGTGTTGTGTCAGGATCGTGGTAAGTGGCGTTCCGTTGTCTCTGCCTATCCCTGTGGGAAAAAGGCGTGACAATTGTATTGTACATTGAGCAAACAAAGTACGTATAACATAGTTACATTAATACCGGTCAGAATTTTGTGAGATTTGAACACGGGTCTCATCAATCGTGAGTTCACGCGTCCTACCGCAAGACCACAACCGCTGTAATAATTAATATCTACCCATAAAACAAATTTGAACATTATAAAAATTAAAATTAACAAAAATACAAAGGAACAAAACGAATACAATACTATAAAATACTAAAATGATGTAATATTAGTGAAACTACATGCTCGTCTCCTCAAGCCGGCATAGTGGAGGCGACTGCAGCCCGTAGAGATTTCTCTGTGGTAGCAGTTGTTTCCATTCATGGACCGCACTCTAGCTTTACATCAGGCGGAGTGTTGTCACATGTCGAGCTACAATAAAAAAAAAAAAAAAAAAAAACTACAATTAAATGAGTATTTCAATATTGTCATTTCCTGATGAATTTGCGTCGAATTCGCGATAGTACAGTCTTAATTGGTAAAAGTAAATAATTGTTGCACACAAGCCCATATGTTCAGCGAGCGTGGCACAGAGAAACGCCTGTTTACGATTAGGACAACTCGTGATGACTATTTTGTTCATAGGTAAAATAAAAGCGGCCCTGGCCTAGCGGTAAGACGTGTGAACTCACGATCAATAAGACCCGTGTTCAAATCTCGCTTAATTCTGACCAATGTAACTATGTTATAGGTATTATACGAGTATAAGTACATACTTTGATCGCTCGATGCCTTTCGGGAACAGTAGCCATGTATAGCGAGAGGAGCGTACACTGTCAATGGATGGTGCATACTCAAGCCGGCATAGCGGAGGCGACTGCTGTTTACAGACATTTATCTGTAGTAGTAGTTGTTTCTGTTCATGGACCGCACTCTAGCTTCACATTAGACGGAGTGTTTTTATATGCCAAGCTACAGTATAAAAAATAATTAAAATTTTCGTGTTTTTTTTTAAATATTTAGAAGCTCCGAAGGCTTCGCAGCCATCGTGGTCGCGGTCGAGGAACGAAAGAGAAAGCGTTTCGAATTCTCAAATTATACATAGTTCATATAAGACGATTCTCAACGGCTTCCTTTTTAAAATTAAAAAAAAAAATAGTTGTTCCAAACATAACATATTATAAAATAATGTAAAGGATAGTTTGTATTTTAAAGGTTTTTTTTTTTGGCTAAATACAGTAATTGCTTTCTACACATATCCAGAATGAACGATTTTTGGGCCCATTGAATATCTATAATATTTTATTTTTACATTAATTTAAATAAATTTTGATATTGAATTTGAATTGAATAATTAAATTAACCAATCAATAGACAATGTTTAATTTAATAAGCGTTTAACATAATAATGACCTCAAATATTGCATCATAAAAAATCTAATTACTCAATAACCCGTGTAGAAAACTGATTGGTGATTGGAATGAAAATTTATTTTTCTACAAAATGAACTAAAAATCATCGACTAGCTCGAGAAAAAAAAAATTGGGCCCATTTCTCTTAGGTGAATGGATATTCTCTCTCTCTTATTCGGATATAATATTTGCCTTAATTCTGCGGTGATACGCCCCAATGGATAGTGGAACTTATTATCAATTAAATAGCTTAAAACATGATTAGATAATCTATCGTCCGAAGTGAGAAGTGAAAGTTAACTTTCAAAAAGTGCTGAAAAAATCTGATTAATAAATAAAAGTATATTACAATAGCAGATAGACAAAAAATGTGCTCCAAAAATCTACGCAACTCATCAATTTGATAATAATTAATTCTATAACTTTATTACACAAAAAAACTTTCTTTTATTACTTAAGGTGTACTTGTAAGAATTTGCAAGTGTCAAAGTAAATATTTGCAAACTGAGTCCCCCTCAGCCCTAGTCAAGTTAATTGCTTCAGTAATAGTTTTTCGTTTCCTCAAGCCGGCATAGCGGAGGCCATTATTTCGTGCATACATTTTTTCTTCGGTTGCGGTTGTTTCCGCTTTCTGGTTTAACATTAGGCCGAGTGTTGTAATGTTGAACTACAATAAAAAAATGTGTGACATCACAAGTTGTCCCAAATTATTTTGTTAACGTACACCTGAACCAGTATTAATATGTTAGTCATGTTAGTAATTCTGTTAAGAACGTTAACTGAAACGTTTTCAAGTATTCTGGGAAAATAATTATTATTTAATTTCCTTTTTTGTTTATGCGAATTAGAATTTTCACTTTTTTAAGTTACAGGGCTGATTTTTATTATTACATAAAATATTATTAAAAGAAATTTATGTTTATTTTTTATTTTAGTGCGGCTTATGACAACACTCTGCCTGATGTAAAGCTCGAGTGCGGTCCATGAACGAAAACAACTGCTACTACAGAGAAATCTCTACGGACAGAAGGCGCCTATACCTGGCTACTTTCAAACTGTTCCCGAAACGCGACAAGTTCACTTCACGAGTGTTACGTTCGAAAGTGGTGGTACTACCCCCAGCGGAGTATTGTCATATACCAACTACAATAAAAAAATACAGAGGGAATCTAGTTTCCGTAATGTACTTAACTAAAAATGATTACACACACGGAATAACTATTAACCAAACAAAAATACCAGAAATACATACATAAATTGTACTAATGTAATTTAATTAAAATTATCCGTGTGTATTGATTTTACTAATGAAACGCAATCGCGTCCGGATATCCGGTCGTGGAAAGTCTTTCATGCACATGCATTTCCGGCTTAAATACATCAAATAATTCCGCTGCTAATAATTATAATATTAAAAATGTGAAAGTCTGTTTGTTAGTTATTATTATCCATTACTCCCCTCATGCATGCACGTCGGTTGAGGGTACTCCTCATCTGACCCTTTCTCAACAGTTAACCGATCTGACTGAGAAAGGTCTTCCTAGGGCGCCACGTAATATATTACCTATATATTATATATTAAAGTTGCTGGAAATATTATATTTTAGTATTACACAATCATTTACAAATACACAACTGTGGAAATGATTTATTAGTATGAATAAATAAACACATCGTAAATGTACGAGTCTTTGTAGGGTTGTCAAATTGAAATTAATAAAATATTTTGTGTATTTCAGGCCCTCGCTGTGTCGGCACTCGCTTTGATGTTGTCAGCCATTGTTGGTATAAAGAAATTGACTTCGCATGATGATCATGGAGAACATCAGGTATGTTTGTTTAAAAAAAATACGTCTACAAGAAACGAATAGAATTTCATTTCGATTCGATTCGATTCGTCCCGACTCGGCTTAGGTCGTTCTTAATAGACGTTGTTTTAATCGGCAGTAGAATAAAGTTCTCTGGGTGTCACTCATTTTTCATCATATAACGTTATAACGAGAGGAGTGTGCACTACCAATCTAGATAGTGTATATTCGTCTCCTCAAGCCGGCATAGTGGAGGCGACTGCGACCTGTGAGGTTTCTCTGTAGTAGCAGTTGTTTCCATTCATGGACCGCACTCTAGCTTTACATCAAGCGGAGTGCTGTCACATGCCGAGCTATAATAAAAAAAAATGGTAGATTATTAAGTGTTCGTAAACGTGCGTTAGTGTGGGCAAACAATTCAAAAGAAGAGAACGTTTCTTTTCATTTTTCCCTCCAAAACAAAGTAGGAAGTTTCAGTAAAGATTCCACCACTTTACTGGAGCAATTTTTGACTTGACTGGAACTTGACCTGACTGTTTAGTGTGTTTAATGAATGACTCTTGACGCATAATATTATTAAATTATTGCAAAAAAAAACCATAGCTTTAGGATATACAAAACAATTGCAATAAAAAAACCCCTTTCTTCTATCGGACGTCCAGGCACCCGGAGAGGTACCATCCGTTTATGGTTCAAGTTCCTAAAGTGCGTACGAGGCGTTTTGACAACACGTTCCTCGTGCGTACTGCGAAACTGTGGAACTCCCTCCCGGTGTCTGTGTTTCCCGACGCGTACAACATAGGTCTCTTCAAATCGAAGGTGAACAGGTACCTCATAGGCAGGCGTGCTCCACCTTAGACCACATCACTGCTTAACACCAGGCAGGGTGTGGTCAAATGCCTGCCTATTAAGCATAAAAAATAAAAATAAAACAATTAACACAATGTTTTTTTTAGGTAATATACGCAGGCCACGGTCATCATAGACGGAGAAGAGATATCGACGATTACGAAACCCCATTACCTTACAAGGGATGGAACGAATATTCTAGACATTATTAGGCTTCATTACATGTAGCAAATTAAAGAAAAAAACACATGTTTTTTAAATAGAAAAATGTAAAAGTGCGTCGTGTAATGGAGGCTGTACAAACTTTACTATCGTAGTAATAAAGACAACAAATAGATGAATGATTGAATGGTTGAATGAACGATTAAGTTATGCTTATTTATTATTTTATTTATTGAAATTAAAATATTGTTAAAAATTTATAATTTTGTTTATTTTACATTCTTGATTTTCCGGGCTGGTTTCCGCACGCAGACCCACTATGGGGGTCCCTGGTGTGTCCTGCCGTACTTATACAAGCCATCCTATCTCCTGCATGAGGGCCAGTACGCCATCGACGTTCCGGCACACCTCAGGGAGTGTTGATGCTGTCTATTTTACATTAAATGCCTATGAATTCGATATCCTCAGTTCGATCCTAGTAAATCAAGTAATGAATTATTATTGTATTAATTTTGGTAAAGCTAAAAGATAGTAGTAGATAATAATTATTATGCATACTAACAAACTAGCTGTTGGGTAAAAGCCGCGGGCGCAAGCGGCCCGCGGAGGCCCTTTTTGTCGTAAAACGTATTAGATCGAATAGATTTTAGGCAGTTTTGAAAATATTTAGCTCGCCATCTAAAAGCGTTTACGTTTCTGAACAAAATTGGTCTTTACACGGTGACGCTAACGTATCTACTTTTCGAGATATGGCGATTTTAAAAAATTTAAAAAAAAACAAAATTTAAAAAAAAATTAGTGCTGGTCATACTGAACAAAATTGGTCTTTACACGGTGACGCTAACGTATCTACTTTTCGAGATATGGCGATTTTAAAAAATTAAAAAAAAAAAAATTAAAAAAAAAGTAGTGCTGGTCATACTGAACAATATTGGTCTTTACACGGTGACGCTAACGTATGTACTTTTTGAGTAATAGCTATTTTAGAAAATTAAAAAAAAAAAAAGCAAATAGTGCTGGTCATACTGAACAATATTGATCTTTACACGGTGACGCTAACGTATCAACTTTTCGAGATATGGCGATTTTAAAAAATTAAAAAAAAAACAAAAGTTTAAAAAAAAATTAGTGCTGGTCATACTGAACAATATTGGTCTTTACACGGTGACGCTAACGTATCTACTTTTCGAGATATGGCGATTTTAAAAAATAAAAAAAAAAAACAAAAATTTAAAAAAAAAATAGTGCTGGTCATACTGAACAATATTGGTCTTTACACGGTGACGCTAACGTATCTACTTTTCGAGATATGAAGATTTTAAAAAATTAAAAAAAAAACTAAAACAAAAATTTAAAAAAATAGTGCTGGTCACACTGAACAAAATTGTTCTTTACATGGTTACTCTGACGTATCTACTTCTTGAGATATTTAAAAGAAAGCCCGCCGCGCGGAGCAAATTCGATGTTCACGCGGCCGCGCTCACCGTCCGACTGACCGAGGTAAAGCCGTTTCGATCGTTCGTCCCGAAAATGCCTCGTCGCGGATGCTGTTAGGCCACGCCCACCGCCATGCTCCGTTTCATATTGGCGTACTGGCGGGAAAAGGATATAAATACGATCGAGGAAAAATTTTTTTTGAGCAATTTTGAAAAAAAAAGTATCGTTTTCGAAATTAGAGGGCATTCCCTACAACGTTTGTTCCGGCACTTTTGCCTCATCTCTTTCCGTTTCCGAGATATCGCTACCACTTCCGGTCCAGAATCGACTTCCGGTCAAAGTCGTATTTTTCTCGACGGTTTTGGGACGTCCTCTATACGACTCAAAAAACCGCTACCCTCCACTATACCGGCAAGTACTAAATAATTGATGTCAATAGATCAGTGAGTGAGTGAGTGGTATTGCAGCTATATATTAGTACTAGCTGTTGGGTAAAAGCCGCGGGCGCAAGCGGCCCGCGGAGGCCCTTTTTGTCGTAAAACGAATTAGATGGAATAGATTTTAGAGTAGTTTTGAAAAAAATTTAGCTCGCCGTCTAAGAGTTTACCTTTCTGAACAAAATTTGTCTTTACACGGTTACGCTAACGTATGTACTTTTTGAGATATAGCGATTTAAAGAAAAAATAAAAAAAAATAATAGCGCTGGTCACACTGATCAAAATTGGTCATTACACGGTTACGCTAACGTATGTACTTTTTGAGATATAGCGATTTAAAAAAAAAATAAAAAAAAATAATAGCGCTGGTCATACTGAACAATATTGGTCTTTACACGGTGACGCTAACGTATCTACTTTTCGAGATATGAAGATTTTAAAAAATTAAAAAAAAAAAGAAAATTAAAAAAAAACAAATAGTGCTGGTCATACTGAACAAAATTAGTCTTTACACGGTGACGCTAACGTATCTACTTTTCGAGATATGGCGATTTTAAAAAATTAAAAAAAAAATTAAAAAACAAATAGTGCTGGTCATACTGAACAAAATTGGTCTTTACACGGTGACGCTAACGTATCTACTTTTCGAGATGTGGCGATTTAAAAAAAAATTAAAAAAAACAAAAATTAAAAAAAAAAATAGTGCTGGTCATACTGAACAATATTGGTCTTTACACGGTTACGCTAACGTGTGTACTTTTTGAGTAATAGCGAATTTAGAAAATTAAAAAAAAAAAAAAAAAAAAATAGTGCTGGTCATACTGAACAATATTGGTCTTTACACGGTGACGCTAACGTATCTACTTTTCGAGATATGAAGATTTTGAAAATTTAAAAAAATATATATTTAAAAAATAAAATAAAAAAACAAATAGTGCTGGTCATACTGAACAAAATTGTTCTTTACATGGTTACTCTGACGTATCTACTTCTTGAGATATTTTAAAAAAGCCCGCCGCGCGGGGCAAATTCGATGTTCACGCGGCCGCGCTCACCGTCCGACTGACCGAGGTAAAGCCGTTTCGATCGTTCGTCCCGAAAATGCGTCGTTATATTTTCATTGCGCGCTCTGAACGGGCGGAACATAGAGAGCGCGAGCCCCGACGAGCGATCGACGCGGATGCTGTTAGGCCACGCCCACCGCCATGCTCCGTTTCATATTGGCGTACCGGCGGGAAAAGGATATAAATACGATCGAGGAAAAAATTTTTTTGAGCAATTTTGAAAAAAAAAGTATCGTTTTCGAAATTAGAGGGCATTCCCTACAACGTTTGTTCCGGCACTTTTGCCTCATCTCTTTCCGTTTCCGAGATATCGCTACCACTTCCGGTCCAGAGTCGACTTCCGGTCAAAGTCGTATTTTTCTCGACGGTTTTGGAACGCCCTCTATACGACTCAAAAAACCGCTACCCTCCACCATACCGGCAAGTACGAAATAATTGATGTCAGTGAGTGAGTGAGTGAGTCAGTGGTATTGCAGCTATATATTAGTACTAGCTGTTGGGTAAGCGCCGCGGGCGCAAGCGGCCCGCGGAGGGTGACCGTGGTGCGCAGATCTTCCGGAGTTTTTTTTATATTGATTTAAATAATATGTTTGCCGCAGTGGGTTCCGCGATTCAGGAAGAAAATTTGCTTTAAAAACATAAAACTAAGATATTTAATTGCGAATTTTCTTTTTTTTATGTATCATGTGTATATTCATAGTAGACTTTATAAGCTGCCCTGTAATTGTTCCGAACAACATTTACGATAGTGCAAACATTTTTATTAACCGACATCAAGAGGAGGAGGTTGGTTATCAATTCGTCGTGTATTTTTTTTCGTGGCGTTGTTCCCTCGTGTCTCCGCCGTTTGTGGACCGATTTTGATGATTCTTTTTTTGTTGGATAGAATATATGTCGGCATTGGTCCCATTTAAAGAATAAAATATTCTATCTTTAAAATTGAACCGACTTCTAAATAAAACACAAAAATCACTAAAAAGTAAAAAATAATTTTAATACAGTACCTACACACAATTTAATAAGCATAAACATAAATAGATGCTTATTATCTATTTATAAATTAATTGTCTACATTTTATTTAGCATATATCTGAAGTCGGTGCATACATTTGAAACATGTTTTATGTTTGGTAGGTACTGTACCTTGATTCAAACAATGGAAGTTTCATATTTCATATTAGAATTCGGTTTAATTTTTTTTAGAAATGTTAACTGTAGTATAACTGTTTGAAAATCATGTCTTAGAACAAAGTTAAAACTACGGGTATACATATGTATATGTTTTTGCTACCAGTATACAAACACTAATAACAATACAAAATAAAATTAGTTATTACATAATTGTTTACTCCTTGATGGAAAAGGGATTTGTGTAGTAGTAAATTTTTTGTAGTGTGGTGTTAATGTGATTTATACGAGTATCTGTTGAATACTTTGTAATGCATATTACTAATAATTTGTTGGAATTTGTATTTTATTACAAATGCTTTAAAAATGTAAATCAATAAAATATACGTAGAAACCTAGTGGCCGTTGAAGGGTACTACTATTCGCAACGACCCATTAGGTGCACACAAGCGCGTATAGATGGCGCTTTAAATGCATTATTATACTTTGCACCATATTAAAACGAAATCTGCTTTCAATTAAAACAAAAATTGACTGCCACAACTTCCTTTTATGAGGGAGGCATCTGTATTAATAGTTAAACATATAAAAGTAATAAAAGATTATTTTGTAAGAAATAAAACCATTAAACAATTTATTTATTAACAAAAATATATTTATTCATCAAAACAATTATAATTTGTGGCTAAAACACATTGAGATATATACTTAAAAACACATATACGAGTAGGTAGGTAAGTGTACCGCTTACAAGTAGAGCGCAGGGGGTCAATTTTTGAATGTAATTTTGAAATGACAAAGAAAACAACATCTTATTTGTTATATGCAGTAAGGAAAGGAGTTCTTCGCGTTCTACCTCACCCCACACCACCAGCACCACTTATAAAATGTCTATCGCGCATCTCAAGGTCAGCGTCCTTAACTGGTGGAGGCATCTGTAAAAGTTATAGAAGATTATTTAATATGAAATAAATGTTATTAACAAATATGTATTAACAAAAACATATTTATTCATCTAAGCAATTATGAGATACTATAATAATAAAATATTGGGCTTTCTAAAATCATAATTAATAAATAATCATGTCATTGACTTATTTGATTTAATTAGGAAATGCTTACATAAATAGAACAGAACAGGCTTGTATGAAGAGAATCACGTATGTGAAGGAAGAGAAGGAATTGTCCCAGGATCGTGGCAAGTGGCGCTCCGCCGTCTTTAGTCTCTACCTATACCTGTGAAATAAAGGCGTAACAATTCAGTGGATCGGTTGATTGAATCAGGGTGGAAAGTTAGAGACATACTTGGAGGGAAAGGCTTATTATTAAAAATAAGTAAAACTGCATTAAAAGAGAATTTGGTAAAATGTGAAAAATTTGAAATAATATATTTTTATTAACCAAATAGGCTTAATGATAAGGAACAAATCTCTCTAATTAACATTGCATCCCAAACTGTTTTCCTTTAAGTAAAATTTGCCATATTTGGGGTACTTTTCCTCCATGTACTTCTCCAACACTTCACCCTATACACTATGCGAGCCAATTAAGAATAGAACTGGACTTGCAGCTAATTTCACGGTTTCAGCTTTTTTGTACAAAAAAAAGTTAACTACTCACATAGAAGTTTTTTTAACAATATTTAATTTTTATTTTTTGAGATACTGTATAAAGTATTAATTTCACTGATTTTTTTTACTAATAAAGTTCGTGCGAAAGCGCGGGGAACATAATGACGGTTTTTACAGTTCTATTATTAGTGGGCTCGCATAGTGTGAGCTAATTTCCACGCCACCCAGGAGGTACGCTCGCAGCGCGTTTTTTTTAACGTGGTACCCCCCTATTAGGCCTCATCCACTACCTAACTACATTAAATACCCTGTAAAAAAAACTAAATACCCTGTAAATGCATGAATATATAAAAACTCAAAAAAATACAAAGCAAACTAACTACAAGCAGTATGTATGAGTGTATGAATGTATAAACATATACATAAATGTATGATGATGAGCTTAATAGAAATGTAGTCTAATATGCAACAGTGTCACACAATGACAAGATACATCTCAGGAGAACGAATGACCACACGAGAGATCGATACCAAGCGAAACACCCGATATCATCGAGTCAGGGATACGAACGCTGGGCGTCGCGTGTCGGCCGACGCGAGAACCATGAGCGATTGAGCATACAATTCTTCAGCGGTCGAATGCACGAATGACTGGGCGAGGATACGGATACAGTGTACAGATATGACGGAAAAACGGCGCGAGACCGGTGTCAAGAGACGGCGAGGAGAGGAGTCGAAAGTCTGATGTACAAAAAAGAGACGACTCGACTGGGTGCATGACAGACGGGCCGCGATACGCGATAGTCTCGACTCCCAGGCGAACAGCAACTTTCCTCTTCACTCCCACCATCCTCCGATCGGATGGCCGAACATTGCGTATCTCATACGACGCTGATATCGATGTATCCAATGAACGACGACATTTGTTGCGGTCAGTACACCCCATCTGTCATCTATTGAACAGCGTTTGACGATATCGGTTATCTTCCGACAGAATCGAAAGTTCCGTAGTAACATGCCGCGCGGTATGCAAACACCATATCACTACAGCACGTTCGATTCAGTCGGAAGCTGACCGAAGTCGCCGAGTGCAGTTCAATAGACGACAGCTGGACATAGGTACATTAGCCACGACAATACAAGTGTCGCCGTTAAAAAGTTCGTCGATATCGAATCTCACATGAGGTACGCGACACTCGACCATCTGGTCCGAAGATGAGGGAAGTAATGGAGAATGACATTGTCGACCTGAAGGCCGGGACTCATACCACGACGAAACTCATCTGCCACACATTCAGTGAGACGTACAGACTTCCAAATCCATCTCCCACTTACCCGCTCTGACACCGGTCTCGTACCGTATTATTCCGTTCATCTCTCGATACACTCGTCCGTCGAACGCGCTCAACACCTGTAATCTCGTCTTGCGTCACTCGTAGATCCGACCGTCGAGCAGGATTGTATGTCTCGACAACGCACGATTTCGGATCGACTTTACACGTCGCTCAGCGTTTGTACGTGAACCCAGTAAACACCGAGAGCTCCATTATCGATCGGTCTCTCATGTGATCGCTTGTTCTCCTGAAACGCACAATATCGTTATAACAAAGTCAAACATTCAACTACATTTCTATGCGAGTACCTACACTTACACACCATCCATATCACATTAAAAATTAAGAGTAACTAAAATAAATAAATTACTAACTAAATAACACACGGAATAGCCACGTCAACATGATTAAAATAAATAAATTGCCAACAGAGATTATAGGGGTGAACAATTTTATACCTTTCAGAAAACTGCATATTTACCTACCTAATTGAGCAGCTGATCGATAACTACATTTTTCGCGTACGGTTTGCCGTCCGCGAACCTATCTTTATGTAATAGTATTTTAATCGATTTTTTTTCGCGGGCGCGACCTAACGCTACGTATAATTGACCGTGACTGAACACGTCGGATCTCAAATCTACCCCGACGCGAGCAATGGTCTGTCCCTGGCTCTTGTGTATGGTCATAGCGTAGCAATTCTGTAAAGGGAATTGCCGACGACACATAACTAACGGACTTTTCGGATCGATGGAGGTCTTGAAGAGAATTCGCGGTATTAAATATTCGAGAGTCGCTCCAGGTTTTCGCACCGTGATCAATCGTGGGGAAGTACTAACTACTATGACTTTGGTGCCGTTCACCAAACCGTCCGCGAAGCTAAGGTTACGCATGATCATACACAGAGCACCGTGTTTTAATTGTAGATCATATTCTGGAATACCGCGCGGTTGCAACCTATTCAAAGCGTCGGAACACAAAAATATTTGATCCATGTTCTCGCAGTCCATTTTATCGATCGCGTAAAAATGTAATACGTCGCCGGGTACCCTATCCAAGATTACTTTATTAATTTCGCGTACCGCGTCGTTCCGTGAAGTTAATATTGCTCTATCCGCGCACGCGTCCGAGTCACTGATGACATCTGAAGGAAAAACAAAGCTAATTAAATCGTTCAAATCGCGGACGCATTCTATTGAATTTAATTCGACTAAATTATTAACGTTACCTAACGTACGAGAGGACAGACGATTCGACCCTAACATTAATAAGAACGACGCATAACCCGGGTCCTCTCGACACCGTTGCGATGTCATCAATGAAAACGATTTTAATTGCGACCAGACGGAAGAAGTTTTGACAGAGCAATTCAAAACGTCGAAATTTGATTTGGCGTTCGGTGTGACCGGCGGAATCTGACGGAAATCGCCTGCAAAAATGATAATCTTACCGCCGAAAAGACTATCATTTTTCATTAAATCGCGGAAGGATCTGTCGAGTAGATGAATCAAAAATTTATGCGCCATGGGCGCTTCGTCATAAATAATTACATTACATTTACGAAGGAGTTCCCCCCTTTGAGATCCGTTCGTGACAGCCCAATAACTTAGGTCGTCCAAAATTTCGACGGGAAATTTGAACATGCTATGAGCGGTGGTACCGCCCTTGTAATTCTGAGCAGCGATAGCCGAGCTGGCCGTGCACAGAACGACACCTCGGAGACTTCCGCGCACGTGAGCAGCAATAACATTTAGTAATAAAGTTTTACCGGTGCCCGCGGGACCGTCTACAAAAATAGCAGTATTGTCTGCTGCACGTGCAGTCTCGTCTGTGCACAGTTTACTAACGTAATCAAAAATTTCGCGCTGCTCAGAAGACAATTTCGGTACCCACTCTTCGACGAACGTTACGGAATCGTGATAATCATGTTCGACGCGTTCGCGGCCTAATTCTGTGGTGCTGTCGACGACGTCAGGCAAACCGTATTGTTCTAAAGAACACCCGTGTTTCTGGAGCATGCGACCGATTTCGATTAGTGCCATATTTTCGGCTTTATCGCGACTATCAGACGAACGATATAAAAAGTCTTCACATAATTGATCTTTAAATGTGACCCAGATCGACGCCACTGGGGCGGCGTTCAAAGCCAGGAGAACGAAAAAGCTACGAAGGCGCGGTCCGGTGAAAAAGCAAGAAGCCTCCATCATAGCTTTTTCATACTCGACTTCGTCGTCCGCGAGACCGAGACCTTTTGCAGCCTCCTGAAACGTTTTACAATCCGGACCGCCGAGATTCAATAAATCTTTATAATCCCTGCACGGGTGTGAATTTAATAATATTCTTAAATAAAATTGTTCACCTCTATTAGGCGCGACCCAAAACAGACGCGCGACCAATTCACCCCGAACACGCTTCGTTACGAATTTATTATTTGACGTCGCGAATATTTGATTTTTTGTATTTGGACGTTTCGCGTGAACTAAATATTGTTCGAAGAAATCTAAATAGGTGAGTGAATCGAATCGGTCACCAACGGGTCTATTAAAATAAGTTATTAAATCAGAGCTACCGCCCTGTTCCGCGACTACCGCTTCAGTGCCTCGTTTGAAGAAGACAGACTGACGATCCGCGAGATGTACTGCGAGTTGTTTAACGTTAGGTTCGCGGGCCGTAACGTCGAACTCTAACGTTCTCCACGCCGCGTCGCTCGAGCCGAGATACCGTTTGGTGACATATTCTTTTATTTCATCTATATTACTATTTTCCGATACTACAGCAACGCGCGATTGGTCCGGCCCTTTAGTAATGTATTTAAATAAGTATTTGACTATAGCGCGTTGCGACGAAATTTCTACGTTAATATGCGCGTCATATTTTAAAAGCAAAGCGGCGTTGTACGGTACAACCCATAAGTCATTAACGATTATGTCACGATTTCGATATTTAATTAACGCGGTGTTTTTACTGTCGCGACGCAAATTAACGATACCGCGGTCGTCGCAAAATGTAGTATCTGTTTCCCGTTTAGGGAAAAATTTGGAGCATTTTAACTTGGCGCTGTCCCAGCAAGGCAAATTAGTCCGATGCGGGGGACCACACGGTCCGTGGACCATATGGTCGAGAACCGCCTTTCGTAATTTACCTCCGGCCTCGTTCGCGTCAGGAATATCTGCTCTAACAAATTTATCGATATCTACATTTTGGACGGGCCCCCCGCCCTCTACCCTGAAGGTGATATGAGCGTGTGGCAAACCGCGTTTTTGAAATTCTATAACGTGCATTATATACATACATTTACCGAACCAACGTCCCGACCTAATATCCCGCAATAATTCCGCTAAACGTAAGTTAAAAGCACGAGAGCATATAAGGGGATTCGGTCCGTGGCCTGGAGCAGTGGATTGTTTTATTTCTGGCCACTTGGGATTGCATGTAAATGTTACAAAAAATGACGGTGTCCCCGATCGACTCACTAATGCAATCGCGTCCATATACTTTACTTTCATGTAGCGGGGACCTCCAGTGAAAGAATTAGGTAGATAGACTCGTCCGGCATCGACGCCCTCCCCTAGTATAGTCTCGTCCCCTTGAAAATTTTGGACGCTGGTCCTGACCTCGTGGAGCGTCGCGGTCCGAACCGCTCCGTTCGAGTCCCGATTTTGTAAATGATATATATAACGCAAACGTTCTTCCGAGATTCTACAGAACATGTCAACCAACCATTCTTCCGATAGTCTGCCTAATTCAGAAAACCGCGGTTCCGACAACAATAAACATCGAACGTATTTCAATTGGCTGAGCTTACCGCCGTTTTTATTTAATTTTTCGACGTGCCAACCGGGATTCCCTTCTGGGTATAACAAAGGGTATTGAAATGTCTCATAAAGTGGATGCATGACATCTACTTCATGAGGTTTTTTCTCACCTATTTTCCAAATCACTATACTGCGCTTTGAGTACGGTTCGTTTTCGGTGTTTATAATTGCCGCAACTTCGTTACCTAACGGCAAATCGCCTAATATATTACCGTGTGTCGCGCGCGAAGTTTGTTCGAATTTAATATACGCCTTATCCGAAGGCTGCTGATTTAATAGTTTAAAACATTTAATATATGGGTTTACGGAATTAATAAAATGAGTTATACTAATTAAAATTTGTTTATTTAACGAAAGACCTAACGCTAGATCTTCGCGTTCTTGCGGATCATTAATATATCCGCCGATATTATTATACGTTTTAGAATAAGCTAAATCAAAAACGCGATGATAAACGCGACCTTGGATTTTTAAAAATGAGAAACCGGTAGGTTGTTGGCTTCCGCCAGATACGCCCAAGGCACTGAAAGCGAAAAGATTATTATATGCACGCGGTCTCCTAAGAAATAATGGGTCCGAATAAAAACTCTCTGTGAGAGGAGCAAAATTTTGAGTATTGTACAAATTCGATCCGCAACACCATTTTTTACGCCCTCGTTCTTCCACAAAGAGACGCGCCTGACAGTGTGGACAGAAGTACGTGTCGGAGGAACGTAAAGATGGATTCTTGAGTGAAAATGATGTTATGTTTTCAAGCTCAGAATCCCTAAATTTCCCTAATAGTTTTGTGACTTTACGAATTTGAACCGGAGTATTTCTATTTAGTTCGTTGTATTTTTGTACCGCTTTTTGATTTACTTCGGGGTGTGATTGGGAATATTTGAGAACGGCATCGCGGTTTATTTCCGGGTTTTTATCCGTGTATTTTTTGACTGCATCGCGGTTTATTTCCGGGTTTTTAAGGGTGTATTTTTTGACTGCATCGCGGTTTATTTCCGGGTTTTTAAGGGTGTATTTTTTGACAGCATCACGGTTTATTTCCGGGTTTTTATCCGTGTATTTTTTGACCGCATCGCGGTTTATTTCCGGGTTTTTATCCGTGTATTTTTTGACTGCATCGCGGTTTATTTCCGGGTTTTTAAGGGTGTATTTTTTGACTGCATCGCGGTTTATTTCCGGGTTTTTAAGGGTGTATTTTTTGACCGCATCGCGGTTTATTTCCGGGTTTTTATCTGAGTATTTTTTGACAGCATCGCGGTTTTTCTCAGGGTTTTCGAGCGTGTACTTTTTTACAGCTGCTTGATGTACTTCTGGATGAGCTTTATTGTATTTGTTTACAGCGTCCAGATGTGCGTTCTCTTTAGTAGATTTCCTACCCGGTTTTACTTTTTTGGGTCGGCCTCTTTTTCTCGGTGGTTCGACGACTTCGTCGATTTTATCGATTGGTAATTTTGAAAATATATTTTTGTCGACAACAACTGGATTAATTTTTGATGTTAAATACGAATCGATTTTTGATAAAAAAACGACCGGCTTCATTGAAAGTTTGGGGTCATTAATTTTTTGTGCAACTTTATTTGATAACGGTATCTGAACGTGATTTAAAACGCGGATTTTATGTATTGAATATTGTGACCCATCAAAAATATTACGCGCGAATAGTAATTTTGCGAGACTACATAAATCGTGACAACGGAATAACCGCGCCACATTTAATTCGTCGGGATTAACGTATTTATTTTCAAAATTTACCGCGTGACTATTAAATAAATAAAATAAATTATTGTGCCTCCAAAATGAAACCGTGTAATTTTGGCCGGTAAAAATAATGCTATCGGTAGCGTTGTAAAAAGTCGCGGAACTAAAAATTTGACGCAAGTTATTTGTCAAACATAAAAGCGAAACGTCCTTTTCACCCGACGTTGACGCGAACAAACCGTTATTTAGCCAGCTGTTGTCAGTCATTTGATTAATTAAAGCCAAATGGTCCGCGACGCGAATTTCTGTTGGCAATTCTTCCGGATTTAAATATATTTCATTTAAAGGGAGGAGAGGTTTTAAACGCGCGTATAGAGCATCACCACTATTTAAAATAGTGCTAATGTCAAATGAAGAAAAAATGCCACGGTTATTAAAAACAGAAAGAACTGCTGCACATGCCGACATGGCTACACACTGAGCGTTATTACCCATAAATCTCCCGTCTCCCTGGTGAGTGGTCCCTATGAAATGAACATTCAAATTTAAAAAGATGTAATAAGCAAAAAAAAAAAATAACAGAAGTAGAAGCAAAAAAAATTGTTGAATTGTCGTCGACTGTCGAGCAACTCAAGGTCATTACTCGAACGATATATTAGAAAAAAATAGTACCTACTTAGGTAGGCAGACTTATTTTATCAATCTGGTGATGTAACGTTGTAAAGTTATAATTATTATTATTATTGTAAAATAGGCAGATTAGGTTGAATCTCTCAAATTATTTTAAATTTTTAAAATAATAAAAATCAAAATATAACTCACCAATAGCGACACACTCCATCTTAATTTCTTTACAGTATTTAGACCCAGCACACTCCATCTGAAACTGTGTGATAAATTATTTAGCTAATACCTACATAATATTGATAAAAAAATCGGGGAATGCAATGACAAACCAAGGTCACCGTTCAAGGTTAGTGTTGATCAATAATTGTCGTTATATTACATTAGATACTATCACCAGAAAATATCCAAAACGCACAGTAATGATAGTGATAAACATGATGATGATGATGAACGATGCAGAGAATGATGAAAGGCGTGGTTGGGAAAACTTTCTTTATGCATACGGGCATCACGATCTAAGTATAAATATAATTCACTATTATACATTCACTGGATCTCGTGAAATATTTTTTAATTATCACAAAAAGCATTCAATATGGCGCTCAATAATTCCATGCAATATTACCAAAGAAACTAATAAAATCATCTAAATGCACATTTATCAATGTCGTTTTTTATTCACAACAAACACTATAATGCTTATTCATAATGTTTTCACATTTTTAAACAAATTTATATAATTTAAGAAAAAAACACAGAAATTACTAAAAATCGATGCACTCACCTCGACAAATCAAGTAAAAGTAAAACAAAAGTAGCGGGCTCTCCAACGGTCGCCAACGGTCCCGCGTAAATTTTCGAGGTCGCGTCTTCCAGGAATGCAACCACAGAACAATGTACACATAAAAAATATTTGTAAACGAAAAAAAACCGTATGTCTTAGTGTTAAGGTATATTATCAGTTTTAACACTTAACATTATCGTCCTTATCCAGCGATCACAAGCGGGGTGCGTCGATTTGATTTTAAAACGGCCGATTGTGTGATATTAGGTCATATTATTGTCATAGTATTGGGTTTAAAGTTATATTTTGAATAATTCCTAATCAGTTTTTATTTAATTATAATATTATGCAAGTGTGTTAGTTTGGCATATTATTTTACTTTTTAAGACTATTATCACTATTTAGCTATTAAATAGAATGATTTAATAATTATTTTTATTTGTTTCTATTAATTATTATGTTAGTATGTTTGACGGTTATTCGCGCGGGATTGTGAATAGGCGATAAATATTTTTGTAGATCGGTTTAGTGTAGTTCTTTTTTTTCTTTTTTTTTTTTTGCATAAAACTGGTAGGTATTAATTGATATAATGATAGTGAACAAATTGTCAAATCTTTATAAGTCTATCATACATAGAATAAAACAATATTAAGACGTGGCTGTATGAACTTTGTTTCCTTTGCTTTCTCAGAGTTATTTAAATAAAAAAAAGTGTCGAAAGAGACGAATGTATTGTTAGGGGTCTGAAATAAGTTCTTTTTTAAATTATTGTTTTAGCCATGTTTTGCTATAAAATATAATACGTTAACCGTATACGGGTGCCTTATACAATTTAATTTTCTTTCGATGTTTATTTATTGTACCTTATTCAGTCTTGGTGGTTTGTTTTTCTAATTTTAATAACAATGAATGCATTTTGTTTTATAGTATCTGACGTTGAAATAAAACCGAAAACTGAAGAATATAATTATGGAAATATTTAATACAAAATAGAAATGTTAATAATACAAAAACAGAAAATAATCAATACAGATAAATTGTGTTTTTTTTTTGTAGTTTTGATAGCTTGATAGTTTTATTTTAATAAAAAAACACAATTATTATTTTTTTAGGCCTGTTGAAGTAGAATTAAATTAATTTCTTTTGATTACTGTTTGTAAACGTTACGTTACCCTCAAAATGATGTTAAAACATAAAAAAAACTAAAGTTAAGTTTAAAGCGTTTTCAGCGTAGTTGATATAAATAAAAACCTGAGTAAAACAATTTTTTTATTTCAATTTGAGTTAAAGTATCGGATAAAAGAAAATTTATATTTCTAATATTTTTATAGGTGTTCTAAATGCATTAAAGTAACAGTAATAGGTATAATTCAATTTAAAAAACTTATCACAAAAAACATCCTATTCTATATTACAAATGAATATTATATTTGTACATACTATTTTGATCTGATGGCCATTTAAATGAAGCGATTCTATCATGCAATATCATTCATATTATTATATTCTTATTACATATTAGTATATTGTAAGTACTAAAACTAACTCCGCGACACGTACGATAGAGATGAGCAAAAATTACGATATATTGAAATAAGTATTATTAATCTTAGTCCATATCCTAACGATTTATTTTGACGATATTTTTAAATCCGATATCATTCTTGTATCATCATATTTAGGATAAAGGTATTTAAAAAAAATACTAAATCAAACAAAATTGGTTGTAAAGACATATATGTATATGTGTATTGATTATACAAAAAAAAAATCAACTTAAAACTTCGCGACACGTACGATAGGGATGGGTAAAAAATATCGATACTCTGACGTAACTACTTTTCGAGATATGACGATTTATAAAATATAAAAAAATAAATAAAAAAACATAGTGTACGTTGAACAAAATTAGTCTTTACACGGTTACGCTAACGAATCTACTTTTTGAGATATGGCGATTTTAAAAAATTAAAAAAAAAAACAAAAATTAAAAAACAATTAGTGCTGGTCATACTGAACAAAATTGGTCTTTACACGGTGACGCTAACGTGTCTACTTTTCGAGATATGGCGATTTTAAAAATTAAAAAAAAAGTAGTGCTGGTCATACTGAACAATATTGGTCTTTACACGGTGACGTTAACGTATCGACTTTCCGAGATATGACGATTTTAAAAAATTAAAAAAAAAAAAAATTAAAAAAGTAGTGCTGGTCATACTGAACAATATTGGTCTTTACACGGTGACGTTAACGTATCTACTTTCTGAGATATGACGATTTTAAAAAATTTAAAAAAAAAAATTAAAAAAAGTAGTGCTGGTCATACTGAACAATATTGGTCTTTACACGGTGACGCTAACGTATCTACTTTTCGAGATATGAAGATTTTAAAAAATTAAAAAAAAAAACAAAAATTTTATAAAATAGTGCTGGTCATACTGAACAATATTGGTCTTTACACGGTTACGCTAACGTATCTACTTCTTGAGATATTTAAAATATTCGAAAAAAAAACCCGCCGCGCGTAGCAAATTCGATGTTCACGCGGCCGCGCTCACCGTCCGACTGACCGAGGTAAAGCCGTTTCGATCGTTCGTCCCGAAAATGCCTCGTCGCGGATGCTGTTAGGCCACGCCCACCGCCATGCTCCGTTTCATATTGGCGTACCGGCGGGAAAAGGATATAAATACGATCGAGGAAAAATTTTTTTCGAGCAATTTTGAAAAAAAAAGTATCGTTTTCGAAATTATAGGGCATTCCCTACAACTTTCTCTTCGGGGTGACTGCCCCGACTCGCCCCGTTTCCGAGATATCGCTGTCACTTCCGGTCCAGAATCGACTTCCGGTCAAAGTCGTATTTTTCTCGTGGTTTTTTCGACACCCCCTATACACCCCGAAAATTTCACCCCCGTACCCCCCCGGCAAGTACTAAATAATTGATGTCAGTCAGTGAGTGAGTGAGTGAGTGAGTGAGTGAGTGAGTGAGTGGTATTGCAGCTATATATTAGTATAATAATAATAATATTCAATTTATGGAACATGTCGCGGTAATTTCAGTAAATTTTAACGGGCGCCGTGATGTATTGATTTTACTTGCTTTACAATCGAACAGTTTGAAAGTAGCCAGGTATAGCGATAGGAGTTAGGATAGCTGGGGCGACTGCTACCCGTAGATATTTCTCTGTAGCAGCAGTTGTGTCCATTCATGGACCAGAGTGCGGTGCTTTACATCAGGCGGTGTATGCCGAGCTACAAAAAAAAGAACGAAAAATGAAACAGGTTCGGCCATGAGCCTACACATCGAGGTCCGATAACGACAACTGAAATGTCGGACCGATTTGTCGATCTATGCCGGCAAGAATCGCACTACCATCTTGCCATGTCCTCGATCCTCACCACGTGATTATTAGTCATCTATATTTCGGCTAGATTTAGTGCCGCTAGATTAATAGGTGACTGCCGGTTAAAATAATATTCTACCAAAATATCGTTATTGTTTTCGTTCACGTAGAATTAATAAATAAAAGGAACGGCCGTTGGCTCAGAATACATCTCTTTTGCTGAGTAACGCACTGATCAATCTGCCACACGCAGTTTGCTAATAATAGAGCATTATTTGTGTAATATAAAAAAAAACACAAATACTAATTTCTCCTACGTCTATCAAACGTCACAGAACATGTGGTCGAATCCTACCACCTAAACCATTATTTATTATGTGCCCAGAAAGGTTTTCATCCGCGTGACACTTTGAAAAGGGTTTTAAAACAAACGTAAAGTGCTAACCTTTTATCTCCTACTTCTTTATATTGTATAATAGTTTCTTATACCTATGTAGAAAATATTGTAATTAAATTAAAATTAAAAGTAAATTATACCGGTCGTGGTCTAGCGGTTAGAATGAGGAATACCGTTGTGCGCGATAGATGTGGTTTGAAAGATGATGTAGTGACGAGGATTGAGAAAGGAATGCTTTGATGGTTTGGGCACATGAAAAGATGAATTATTTTAAATTAATAGTTATAATAATTATATCCTAGTTCTTTGTTGAGTGGTAGAAAGACGGATGCTGATTAGAAGACCAGTCTACTGACTGCCGATCTAGAGAAGCGCCATGTTACTTTAATACCCGTGAAGTAACCCCCAGGAGTTCAGATGTAGCTCAGAAAAAAAAAGAATTAAATTAAATATATTGTTAAAAAAGTACAAAGCGCCATCTATTATCAATACATGAAACTATGTTGCAATTTAGAAAGCTTAACTTTAAGAAAATTATACTAGAAGAAAATCCAGTTTATGCCGCTAGTTACTGGCATTGTAGTAGTTTTAATATATTACTACAGATGTCGCTTATCTTCATTGTAAAACGGATAAACTATGAGTTTATCAATTATGTTGAACCACACCAATCATCATAGTTTGTCTCAAGTTGGTGCGAATTGGTTCAAGCAGCATGGCAGGACACCGCGCAGAACGCTAAAAGATATCGGATAATGAATGGGTTTGCGGACCCTTGTGTTGGTTGTGGTCTTGCTCAAGACCTGCAAACTCCGCTCACTTCCGTCCTGCGCGGCGGAGATGCAAGATATGATACTATGATGACATTGCGTCCTAATTTTAGATGAAAATCTCATAAAAAATAATAAAAATAACGTTTTTTTTTTTTATTATAGCTCGGCATGTGACAACACTGCGCCTGATGGAAAGCTAGAGTGCGGTCCATGAATGGAAACTACTGCTACTACAGATAAAGTACAGTGCCGGCTTGAGGAGACGAGCATGTACCATCTAGATTGACAGTGCACACTCCTCTCGTTTTACCTGGTTACTTTCAAACTATTTCCGAAACGCGACAAGGTCACTTCACGGGTGTTACATTCGAAATGTTAGTGGTGTAACACGTGGTTTTGCTTTCTGTCTTTTTACACCCGTATACAAACTGTCAACTTCGTCTTGGCTTACCATTTACGGAGCAGTGCCTTATCCCACTTCAATTTGGCAACTTTTTCGCAAAAGTCAGCAATAAAATAAAGCAAAATAAAAAGCACGTATTTACTATAAAACACATAATATAGGAAACTAAACTCTATGCAATTGAATTTAATGTGTATTGTTGTACACATTATTTCTTGCAATTTGCTTGAAGCGTAATCGCGACACGTGCGACATCTATGTTTGTAGGTAAATAGACTATCTTTACTTTCTACGAGTATAACTTAATCTATTTCTAAAGTAAAATTCTATAAAAAAAGTTTTTTTTAATCCTTCATTTGTTTTTTTTAGGTCGATATATGACATCTATGAGTCCGGTCCATGAACGCAAACAACCGCTACTATAGGCAGCAGTCGCCTCCGCTATGCCGGCTTGAGGAGACGAATGTGCACCATCCAGATTAAAAGTACACACTTCGCGTATTAAAACGACCCTGGTCTAGTGGTAGGACGCGTGAGCTGACGATCGATGAGACCCGTATTCAAACCTCGTTGAGTTCTGGCTGTTAACATTTTTATTCTTATTTTTAAGGTAGTTGTATCGAAAGCCGCGGGTCGACAGGTAATATACTTATCTATATGTTAAAGTGTCTACTATAGTTAGAGTAGGTGAGGTAAACGATAAGAGTTAGAAAACCTATTAACTAGATAGTCTCGAATCAAGTCTAGAATAGTCTAGAATCTAGACTCTAGATTGCTGGAAATTTACTATTAAGCCCGCTTACTATTAAAGCACTCTCTATTTCTTTATGAATTTCTAAGAGTGGTATGCAGACTGATGATGGTTATTATCTCAATTTGCCGTCCCGTGGTAGTACCACACTACATTAAGATGAGTTTATTTTTAAAAACTACGAGTGACTCCTCAATCTCTACACTTTTTTTTCTTCTCTTATGTCGACTTGAAGAGACGAATGTGCGCAATCCAGATTGCCAGTGCACAATCCAGATTGCCAGTGCACACTCCTCTCGTTACCTGGCTACTTCTAAATTGTTCCCGAAACGCGACATGGTCACTTCACGGGTGTTACATTCGAAAGTGATGGTACTAGCCTAGGACGGCAGACTGGGCTAATAACTTCAATCTATCAATCTCTACATAGGTACATTAATACTGGTGAGGATTCAGCGAGGTGGGTCAGAAATGGGTCTGTCTCATTGATCGTAAGTTCTCGTCTCTTACCGCTACACCACGACCGCTTTTAAACACTTAATATTGGTCAATAAAAGCAAGTATTGTACAGTCATTGTAGTTTAAATATCACAAAAAAGAGGCATACAAAAACGTGGTTTAGGAAGTAATTTACACTGCGGTAGCCATTCAAAGATGAGCAATTGTCGAAAAGAAAAAAAAAACAAAAGATTCTTGTTACAAAACAATAATTTATTTTATTGTTTTATAAATAAATGTAAGTGAAAGTGAAAACACAAAACAAACAAACCGTTTTTTTTGTTTAATTATTATTATTAGGTATATTGAATGAGTATATATGTTATTTTTACAGTAGCTCATCATGTTACCATACCTCACCTGAATTGTTTAGTTAAATTGCTATTCATGGGCAGAAATGACTGCTACCACAGACAGTAGTTGCCTCCGCTATTCTGACTTGGGGATACAAATATGCACCATCCAGATTGTAACACCCGTGAAGTGAATTTGTCACGTTTCGGGATCAGTTTGGAAGTGGAAAGGAGACAAAAGACGACTGCTGCCTGCTAGTAGCAGTTGCTTCCGTTCATGGACCGCACTCTAGCTTTACATCAGCAGAAGTGTTGTCATAATACGTCGAGGTACAAAGAAAAAAGAGATTTAAATAAATGAGATGTCGGTGTCATGAATACAGCATTAGTGGATCCTTTGTCCGACTCAGCTAAATGTATAAAGGAGAATGCCTATTAGCCTAAGAGAAATAGGCCTACATTTATTTTCTCGAGATTCACGATGATTTTTAGTTCATTTTGTAAAAAAATCTATATTCCTTATCACGAATCAATTTTAATTGTTTCACCCGGGTTATTGAGTAATTAGACTTTTTCTAATGCAAAATTTGAGGTTATTATTATATTAAATGCTTTAATAATTGATTATACCTGTTTTATGTAATTAAACATTGTCTATTGATTGATAAACGATGTATTGACATAATTGTAATAAATTAATGAAAAAATAAGTTATTGTTTTAGAATATTGTTTTGTTAACAAACTGTTAGATATCAAATAAGTCCAAAAATGAGCATAGTAATTTATTGGTAAAAATATTAAAAATAAGTAGATTTAAGTAATAGTTATAAGTAATAATTATTATTTTTTGTTTATTAATGTTTAAGGTATGATGGGATGGTCGCTAAATAAAATTTAATAAAAAAAAAGAAAAAACAGAAAAAAAATTGAAGATAAATCTTCTCAACTTATTTAATAATAAAATACTTTATTGCACAATATAAAAACGTCTTTTTAAAAAAATATTATTATAAAAGAAATTGTATAACGCACTTATAAAAGAGAATTAAGGAAACGGAAACAGCCATTACTGGAGAAAAGTCAGATTGTCGGTTAGTATGTAAGTAAGTTTCTACAGATAATATATTACACTGGTAAGTGCAAAACTTGCAGCTCGTTACGTCAAAATAGCACTTTTGTACAATCGCTAACAAAAGTTAATAAACAGGGTGTAAAAAGATTTGACGCGGAAGATTGCGAAAGCTCACCCGTATCTCTGCCAATTGTCCATCGAGAGGAACACCGTGAGGTATCACTATAATATTGCTACTTAGGTACTTACTATTTTACAAACTAAATGCAATTTCAATTATAGGATAGAACGACATGCTACAATAATAATCTCAATTAATAAAATAACAATAATACTATGTCAAGTGATAATAATTAAATTAACAATTATACTTACTCTGAACAATGCTAAAAATGATAACAAAAAAAACTATGTCAAGAAATTAAAAATAATAATAATAATCAAAACAACTTCGGAATAGGTAGTTCCATACAGCATTATCCCAAGCCCGTAATGGATTTCCTCACGTAAATAAAAAAGGGGTGTAAAAAGACAAAAAGCAATCCCTTTCACCACATGTTACACTACCAATACCAAAACATATTACAAGGTTTTATTATTTATTTTTTTATTAATATATTTTTTAAATTATATTTTAAGATATTTATTTTTATCAAACCGCAATAGACGCGTAACATTGTGAGTTCACTCTTTTTGTTAACCATTTTTTTGCCTTCTCTTTGTTAAATTTCCGGGCGAAACTAATATTAAAAGTTGAATTTATTTTAATAAAGCACCATAGAGAAATAGCGGCAGGCAGCAGTTGTATCTGCTATGCCGGCTTAAGGCGATGAATATGCACCGTGCAGAACTTGAAGGAGGCTTGAGTCTTAACACGTTGAGGCTTGGAAGTACAAGCAGATCCTGAAACGCGACTTCAGGAGTGTTAAACTTTTTTGTTTTACATAGAATAAATTAATAGGGGAACATTATAAATATGATAAAGATAAAAATTTATAGTACCGATTAATAAAATCCAAGTTTTGAGAGATGAAACGGGTTAGACAATATATTCTGTATTACTGTAGCTTTATGCACTTTTTCATACGACTATGCAAGACCGGACAATCTACATCGCACGCGACAGTGGCCTTGTTGCAGCTACATCCAAAGCGGAGATAGAAACTGCATACCTACTCAACTTTATACTTAAAGCTAATAATAAAAGAAATTGAAAATGCATTGCTAGAATTTTCTAATAATTAATATTTTTCACTATACACAACCCAGTCTGTCGAATGTAACACCCGTGACACATGTAACACCTTGTCGCGTTTCGGGATCAATTTGGAAGTGTGTACACAGTCAATATGGTTGGTGCAGATTCGTCTACTTATGCCGGTATAGCGGAGGTGACTGCTGCCTGTAGGTAATCTGTAGTAGCAATTGTTTCCGTTTATGACCGCACTCTAGCTTAACATCAGGCGGAGTGTTGTCATATGTCGACATACAATTTAAAAAAAAATCGGAATCCACAACTTATTCTTTAATATGTAGTAATCGATTCAAGAAAGTGCGCTGGCAATAGTAGTAGCCTTAAATTATTCATTCAAAAGATGAATATTACAATGCACTTGAAACAAGCGCGCCGGCAGAAATAATTTCCAGGTGGTGCAGATTTTAGTTTTCTTACAATCTTCGCCGTATACGATTGTTAATGTTGGGGAGAAGAAGCACAGTCTGCTGGTTAAATAATATTCACATCTACTTCCATATTCGTTTATTTCTTACACCACAATAAAATAAAACACTCTCCTATAACAATTCAATCGACGCCATAACTATTACACACACACGGAAAACTAAACCATCTTAACTACCAAAGACTAACTATGCCATAGATAAAACATGATGTTGCTATTCAATACTCCTCCTCAACATCATCAGTTTTATCAACTATACCTAAACTACAAACATGCCTATTAAAAGAACTCTTCGCTAAAGGCTTTGTAAAAACATCTGCTAACTGTTCATGAGTATTTATATACTTTACATTTATTACACCTTCCTCTACTTTCTCCTTGACAAATCTATATTTAATATCAATATGCTTCAAACGTTTCTGATCAGGATTTTTTACAGATTTTATAGTACTCTGGTTGTCTTCAAAAATAACAATACTACTGGTTTGTATCTCTAATTCCAATAACAATTTCTTAACCCAACATGCTTCAACACTTGCTTCACAAAGAGCTACTAATTCAGCTTCTGTGGTACTCAAAGCCACACTTGTCTGCTTCTTAGACTTCCATATAACGGTATTATTAAACAATTTAAACACATATCCTGTAGTTGACTTTCTGTCATTCTCTCTCGCCCAATCAGAATCTACATAACCAATTAATGGTATATCACACTCATCTTTCACATATCTTAATTTATAATCAATTGTACCTTTTACATATCTCAATACCTTCTTAATACTCTTCCATAAACTTTCATTTGGCCTCGACTGATATCTACACAAATAATATACTGCTGTTGCTAAATCTGGTCTAGTACCTACTGTTACATACATTAAAGAACCTAATAACGACCTACACATTCTCTCATATGACATATCCACATCAAACTCCTCATTCATTATAAAATTTACATCCATTGGTATATCTACACTTCTACAATCATTCATACCATATTTTCTTAAAACATTTTTCAAATATTTACTCTGATCCATCATCAAACTATTATCCTTCTTCTCAATTGAAATACCTAAGTAAGTTAACTTATCAGATCCCATTCTTTCATTCTAAATTGTGAACTCAAAAACTCTTTAACTGAATCAATCTCTCGTGTATCACTTCCCATTATCAACAGATCATCGACATACAATAAAATATACAAATCTTCTTTCATATACAAACAAAAATCATTCTCTGATCGTTTAAAACCAAACTTTCTTATTGTTTCATTAAAACATTCATACCAATATTTAGGTGATTTCCTGAGACCATACAAAGACCTATTTAATTTTAACACATAATTCTCTTTAACTGTTATGCCTACTGGTGGTTTCAAAAATACTACTTCATCTATCTTTCCATATAAAAATGCTCCCTTTACATCCATTTGATGTATATGATAATCTCTGTAAGTTGCAATTGAAAGTAATATTCTTAACGTTTGTAATCTCAATACTGGCGAATATATCTCATCAAAATTATTCTCTTGTTGAAAACCCCTAACTACTAATCTTGCCTTCTTAATAATTTCATCACCTACATACTTCTTAGTAAACACCCATTTTGTATCAATCAATAATTTCTCCTCTTTAGGTTTAGGAACAACACTCCATGTCTTACTCTCATTTAATACTTTAATTTCTTCTTCTACAGCTTTCATCCAACCATCTCTATCCTCTCTTAACTCAATATCTTCATAACGCGTCGGTGTATCATCATTCATCTGTCCAGTATACAATGCAAACAACACTTCTTCAGAATCATTAAAATCAGTCACATAATCTTTCATCCATCTCGGTTTCCTTATTGTACGGTTTGCTTTATCTTTCATCTCACTATCACTACTCTCCTGTCTAATCAATACTTCATTTTCCTCATTAACACAATCAATATCACCTTCTGATTCCTCATTGTTACTTTCCTCTATCTTATCTTTATCTCCCATTTCTATCACTACTAACTCCTCCTGTTTCTCACATCCTTCATCAAATATTACATTTCTTCCAACTATTACTTTATTTTCAGTTTCATCCCATAACTTATAACCTGCTCTACAATAACCTATCATTCTCAACTTCTGTCCCTTAGCATCCCATTTACTTCTCATGACTTTCGGTATATGATTATATGCGACACATCCAAAAACTCTTAAATTACACACATTAGGTTTCCGTCCTTCCCATCCTTCATACGGTGTATACTTCCTTCCACTCGTAGGGCTTCTGTTTATGACATATGTAGCAAAATATAATGCTTCTCCCCATAATTCCTTCGGTAATTTTGATTCTAATAAAATAGTACGTGCCCTGTCAACTATCGTTCTATTCATTCTCTCAGCTACTCCATTCATCTCTGGATTGTATGCTACTGTATATTGCATTAAGATACCATTATTGGAACAAAAATTCTTAAATTCCTGTGACACATATTCTTTACCATTATCAGTTCTTAATTTTAACAAATTTCTATCAAAATGTTTAGTAACGTAATTATAATAATCTCTAAATTTATCGAACACCTCTGACTTATTTTTTAACAAATATATTATGGTAAAATGAGTATAGTCATCAATAAAAGTAACAAAATATCTATATCCGTCAAATGTAGGTGGGTCCATAGGTCCACATACATCACTGTGCACTAATTCAAGAGGTTTACATGCCCTATATCCAGTTTTATTAAAAGGTAATCTAGTACTCTTCCCTATCATACATGATTCACATAACATTTTTGATAATTTAACATTTTTCAAATCGCTCATTCCTTCGACTAAATTTTGTTTCGATAATAAATTCAAATCATTAATATTCAAATGACCATATCTCCTGTGCCATAAATTTATAACATTTAAATCATTTTTGTTAGTGTAATTACAATCATTCTTAATAACTTTGGTGGTTAATGTATACAACGAACCTTCACTATAACCTAACATTATTAAATTACCATACCCATTGTAAACATATACTTTGTTGTTTGAAAACACTACTTTATGTCCACTATTTATAATTCTAGATACTGATAACAAATTCTTTCTTAATTCAGGCACATATAAAACATTTTTAATACTACAATACTGTAAACTACCATATATCCAACTCTTAACCTCAATGTCACCCATTCCTACAGCTTTCAATACGACATCATTTTTAGCTGCTGCAATAATTTTAGGAGTCTGTAAGTTTATATAGTTAGAAAAATAACTTTTATCATTCACTAAATGATCTGAACAACCGGAGTCTATACACCATAACACTTCACTCCTACTCGGACCTACCTCACTTCGCTCACTTATAAACACATCACTTATCTCCTCCTTCGTCCCGGCAACCAAAGAACACCCGGCTCCTCCTGCACCTCGCCACGATCCACCGTTCCTTCCTCGTACATGTGATGAACCTCTATGCTGCCACGGTCCACGTCCACCATTCTGCCACTGTCCACGTCCTGTGTTCTGCCACTGACCATGTCCTGGGTTTCGCCACTGTCCACGTACTGGGTTGCTCCACTGTCCACGTCCTGGGGTCTGCCACCGATTAAAACCACCTGCCACATTTGCTCGATTCGGACATCTTTCAGCCTTATGACCACTTCGGCCACATGAAAAACATAAAAATGCACTCTCAATTTTGTTAGAACTATTTGATCCTTTTTTCTTTTCTTCCTCTCCTAGTAACCTATCCTTTACCAAGTGTAATGATATCTCACCCATTGCTTCCAACGCTGTTACTATGCCCTCATATGACTTTGGCATCGATAATAATATATAATTTATTTTTTCTTCTTCTGATAACTCACTTCCAGCATCACTCAATGTGGAAAATATCTCTTCTAATTTAACAAAATGCTGTTTCAAATCTGTACTTTCAATATAACGAATATCTGTTAATTTTCTTCTCATAAATAATTTACTCCTAGTTCCTTTCTGCTTGAAATTTTTAACTAAATTTTGAAACATGAAATATGCTGTGTCTTTTTTAATATATTCTATATGACTATCTGCTACACCTGATATTAAAATGGCTTGCGCCTTCGCCTCAATTTTCTCATCTTTTAAATCACTATTAATTATCGCATCCAATACCCCACTCTCTCTCAATATCGATTTAATTCTAAATTCCCATGCACCAAAATTCTCTCCAGCAAACTGCACTATATTCAATTCTTTTCTCTGCATTTTTAACAACAATTTTCAATATACTCATAACCTTTGTTAAACTGCGTCACACGCCGCCGCTATTACGCCACACTTTTTCACACAATATTATCGCGGTCTTGACTGGACTCTGTTCTGTGCTCTGGGCCCATAACCCTGTTGGGGAGAAGAAGCACAGTCTGCTGGTTAAATAATATTCACATCTACTTCCATATTCGTTTATTTCTTACACCACAATAAAATAAAACACTCTCCTATAACAATTCAATCGACGCCATAACTATTACACACACACGGAAAACTAAACCATCTTAACTACCAAAGACTAACTATGCCATAGATAAAACATGATGTTGCTATTCAATAGTTAATAAAAATGATTTCCAACAGACGGCTTTTTATTTCAATAATTCCTGTTGATCCCGAGATTCCCAAGGGGTGCAAGTACACCCCCTGGCACCCCCCCCTGCCGGCGCCCATGACTTGAAACTTATGTAGATGCTTAGTCATGCGCGTTAGCAACAGAATTATACGAATAAGTGCCACTCGGAATAAGTAAATAAAATGAAAGTCTTACTTCCGTTTATAAATTTACCAATTTGCACTCACATCATAAGAATTTGTCTATTCAAGACTTTATACAATGGAAAGTTTCACACGCGGTTTTTCAAATAGTTTTAGGGAGAAATTTCAGAACGCAGTTTCGTAGACGCGCCGTGATTAATAACAATTCAACCATTATAAAAATACAATGATTACAGTAATTTTTCTATTAAATTGTACTCATCTAATGATACACTTTAAAACATAATTGGTAGTGAATTTTAAATACTTTTTTCTTAATTTTAGCTCGGCATATAACCCCATTTCTCGTAATGTTAAACTAGAGATGCATTGCTACAATAGATAATTTTTTTACAGACACCATCAAGATTGATAGTGCACACTCCTCTCGTTATACCTGATCCCGAAACGCAACATGTTCACTTTAAGGGTGTTACGTTCAAAAGTGGTGGTATTACTCCAGGACGAAAAACTGAGCTAATAACCATCACAGCTTACCACTGCTTTAGTAGTGCCTATAGGCACAGCGACCGAAGTACATATAACATAGTTACATTGGTAGCGATTCAGAACCGCTCTTAAAAAAGTGGTAATAGTATTTGGGACTTTTTTTTTATTGTAGCTCGACATGTGACAACACTCCGCCTGATGTAAAGCTAGAGTGCGGTCCATGAATGGAAACAACTGCTATCACAGAGAAATCTCTACGGGCTGCAGTCGCCTCCACTATGCCGGCTTAAGGAGACGAGCATGTACCATCTAGATTGACAGTGCACACTCCTCTCTTAGACTGCAGATTGACCTAATAACCATCTTCAGTCTGTCTACCAATCTTCTTTTTTTTTTCTTTTTTTCTTTTTTATTATTTTTCTTATCTTAGGATTATTAGGATATCTTATTGTCTCTATTTATTCACATTGATGCGTAATATAATGGATAGATAATCCAAAGAATCTAGTTCCCATGATGACGTTCCCAAAGATGTTTTTACCGCGAACAACGATCAAGTTCACCAGGTCTCGAGTGCAATGTAACGGAGCGTTTTTCTTTCAACATTTTATTACACTGATATTCCACGTTTTTCTATGCAGTTCGTCGATGCGTTACCTCGTAAATAGTACATGTCGCTATATGATGAATCTAATATTAAAATTAACGCTTATTTATTATTAATTTTTGACATATTATAAAATGAAAGGCTTGAAATGAAAGGGAAAAGGAATGAATAGTTTATGCATATAATAATTAACATTTAAAAAACTGAATTGAAATGCTGAATCAATTATGATGAAAAATTATTAAAAAAATAAATATTCAACTAGCACACAGCCCAAAGTCCTCTGACCGTCTACGAATGCTCTGATCACTAAATTAGCTTTATTTATTTATATTATTTACGTGTCACAATTATTTCATAACAAGTAAAGTTAAAAAATAATTAAATTATAATAAATGAGAAGAAAAAAATAAAAAATAAAATGTAATAATACTAATGAACGCAAAATTTACACAATATGTCATAAAATAATAATAATAGCAATAATGTGTCACATCTTTGACACAGCTTTTTCCTGCTCGGTTGATGTCACAGGTTTTTCTTTTCACCACAATTTTTCCCCATTTTCAGTATAATTCAATACTAACATTGTATTTATTATAAAGTACCTAATTATAAAATACGACTAATTAAAAAAAACTTTAGAACGGTATCGTAGACATTAAGCGACGAATACTAAAGTACATAATAATATTAACATATTCGAAAAGGTGCAAGGTGCTCTTTCAGATATTTCTTTTTTACCGGAAATCGCACACAGAGCCTTCGCGATACAGACTACGCGCAACATAGCCTTCTCGTGAATCATAGATAATTAAAACTTTTGCGAAATATATTAAAAAATGAAAGTTATAAAGGGTACCAAGTCAAAAAGTACTTGTAGTGAAACTTTCATTTTTGTAGTTTAAAGTTCTGTCAGAGGTAACGTGAGGTGCTTACTTCAAGGCAAAGGTTAAATGCGTTCGGAATTACATCCTAATACTTAAAAATTTAATTATTTTATTTAGAAACCGAAATCTCGTTCAGATGTTGTATTTTAAGATATTAAAGTTTCTAATTTAAAGAAATATTTTTTTGTTCAAATAATCACAGTATATCTGAAAAAAATAACGATTTCCAAATTCATGCATCGATAAGTCGCGTTTTACCGAGATTTCAGGAGCACAGATTTCAGTGAACAAAACTCAGCTTACATAATATGCTTTACAACTTATCGAATAAATCTTAATCCCTAAATAATTCTTATAATAACAAAAAAAAAGTATCTCACTCTGTTTCATTTGGAATTAATATAATTAATTTTGTCTAATTATTGTAGACATTTGTGGCGGAGTGGTTAACTTTCGATTCCGTGTCGAATCAAATATTTATTTATTTGTGGTCTTTATATTATTAAAAAAATATAAAATACGTATCATAATATATTTCATATATCATAGTATATTATATATTTATTGCACAAGAACTGTTCCCTTGCGAGGGAACAGTATTTTTAGGTTTTTTTATTTATTTTTAGGACAAAATTTAATTTAGATTAAAGTGACGTCTACTTGGTCCTTTATTTTTTTTACTTTTGTTCAAACAACTTCGATAATAAATTTTCTATTTTGTTAAATTAAATATATGTATTTGTAACACATATTGTACATAAATTTTATCTTTCTGCACTCCTTCACCATGTGAACTATAATTATTCCAAATCTCATACTCCTCCATTGGTACAATGTGACATTACCCAAAGTTTATACCTTCACGTATTAATATACAGATTTACTATAACACTTCAGAACACTACACATAAATGCAGCATACAATCACAGGGGTAATGACCCGTTGTGGCTCACTTTTACCAGATATGGGGTTAAAGATAGGTACACTTGTTCACATACATGCTATTACTATTATGCTTGGTTTAAAAAAGATGTTTACTGATATAAAACATCTTTGTGGGTAGGTATAGCATTTACGCACGTTTTTTCTTTGTGAATGCTTCCTTTATTATACATTTTAATAGTTGAAGTTAATTTATTTTTATATGTTTATTAGCTCAGTCTGCAATTTAGGGGATGTACCACCCATTTCAATTCAAATTATTTATTCGCGTTTCAGAATCGGCTTGGTAGTAGTCAGGTGTAACTGTAGTTGCACCTTTATCTCTTCAGACCGGCATGGTGGAGATGATTATTGCATGCAAACAATTTTCTGACATAGTAGTTGAAATGCACTCGAGTTTGATTTATTCCTTGTTACTATAAAAAATTGTGGATGTGAAGGAAGCGAGGGTGTTGTGTCAGGATCGTTGTCTCTGGCTATCCCTGTGGGAAAAAGGCGTGACAATTGTATTGTATTGTACTATAAAAAACTACATATATAGTTTTGTTGAAAATAGTAAGGTATATTGCGGTATTTTTCCTCAAGAATTCTTCCATTTCCTCATCATCAGAAGCAAGTGAGTGTAACATAAAACATGACATTTATTTTTGAATTACCAATAAGTGCCCTCAATACTTAAGGTTGAACATAAACCTACCTTAAGTGGCCTAAACTAGGTTATTGTTATTAAATATTTTATGTTGACATACCTATTGGGAAGATCTTGGCAAATAAATCTGCAGATACTGACCTAAAACTAGTGTAATCTCCACACACAATTAGCGGACGTGGACGTGGATAGAACTCACGATCGATGAGTTCCGCCTTCAAACCTCGCTAAATTCTGATCATTATATGTCTAGGTAAGAATATTAATTAATTAAAGAGTTGTAGGCAGACTAATGATGGGTTATTGTCCCAGTGCCGTCCTGGGGTAGTATCACTACGAAGTGACCTGATCGCGTTTCGGCATATTATGACTTAATATCTGTTCGGACCCAGAATCGAATACTAACCACTCCGCCACACAGGCCGACAGTACGTTGAAGTAATTGAAATAGCACATAATAGAGGTGTAGTCCCAATTCAACTATTTCCAAGTACATAGTCTCGACCTTAAAGTCACGGCCCATCTCACGAGATCCGCAAATAGTGAAAGTAAGCGAAAGTTCCTTAGAGGGTGACCATACGTATTATTATATTACAATAAAGGCTTGATTATGATTTATATTGTTAAATGTTTTAGAGATGATAACTCACTTAAATGTCAAGAGTCAAGAGATGACGATCAAGTACCAAAAATTAGAACACTCCGAGTACAAGTTTGTTTTAAGCAAAAGGAGCGGCCGTGGTCTAGCGGTAAGACGCGTGAACTCACGATCGATGAGACCCGTGTTCGAACCTCGCTAAATTCTGACCGGTACCAATGTAACTTTGTTATATATACTTTGATCGCTCAGTGTCTATAGACACTATAAAAGAGTGGTAGGCAGACTGATGATGGTAATCAGTCTGCCGTCCTAGGGTAGTACCACCACTTTCGAATGTAACACCCGTGAAGTTACCTTGTCGCGTTTCGGGAATAGTTTGGAAGTAGCCAGGTATAACGAGAGAAGTGTGTACTGTCAATCTGGATGGTACATGCTCGTCTCTTCAAGCCGGCATAGTGGAGGCTTTAAACAATTCAACAATAAATAAATCCAGCTTTTTAATATTTAGCTATTTATTAATTATAATATTCTATTATTTTTATTATACTTTTGAAAATTAATAATTGGACGTTGAAATAACAATATTTTCAAATAGCGTGCTAATAAATTTTGAACATAGGAAGTTGTCTATTTTGAAAAGTCGTATTTTTCATAATATTTTTTTTTTCTTTTTTATAAGAAAAGTAAATTAGTCCTAGGTCCTAGTCATGTTTCGAGAACTACTTGAAAGCTATAACAAGAGGAGATAGCAGCATAGCGGAGTGGGACTTTATCCTGTAGACATTTATCTGTGGTAATTGTGTCCGTTCCGATTGCACTCCAGTTTCAATCAGTCGAGTTACTATATGAAAAAATACATTTTTAAAGTAGACGATTGTCATTGTTTATAGTGTACCTATTGTTATACTCGTAGAATGACATTCGTAAGCAGGTGTTAAATATTTAAACAAACACTCTTTATGTCACAAGAGGTTTGTATTAGAAAGGTAAAAATAATATTAAAAATAAATATTTACAATGTTACTAAGTTTTTTTGGAACTTTTCCTTTTGTTTAGGAAGCTATGATAATTGTATAAGTGTTAAAAGGAAGCATTGTTTAATATCAATTTAACAATATATCCTCAAGCCGGCATGGTGGAGGCGACTGCTGCCCGCACAGGTTTATCTGTAGTATCAGTTGTTTCCATTCATGTAATGCATGGACTGCATTAGGCGGAGTGTTTTCACATGCCGAGCTACAATTAAAAAATAATCCCTCCTTTTGTGCCCTTCCCTCTCACGTTCATCGTGCCCCGTTGATACTTCAATATGTGTACTACGCAGCGACTTGTCTCTAACTTCGAACCCGCCATAGAGTTTGGTTCGTAGTAAATCAATGTAACTATGTTATATATTATTTGGTCGCTCAGAGTCAGTAAAATTATATCGGCGCTTTTTTGTATTCAATCCACCGTTCGTATAGATAATGAATATTTGATATAGTGGGTATATAAACAATGAGTGTACATTTATGTATACGTGTATATTTAAACATACATACATACAAGACACTAGTATGTGTGGGAAGCCATTATAAAACGTTGTAATTCATTGTATTGTAATTATTTATTCCGAAACTAGTTTCGTGTCGTCTAGACGTTGTCTATCGTAACGAGTTCATTTACATAATTTTAAGGAACTAGTTGTTAAATCACGTGTAGTCAGTAGAAGAACGAGGGACGACTTCGACACAGAAAAGTCGCGGATTCGATTCTTATTTTTACACGATATTCAATAGTGAGTTTCTATCAGTAACGGCCTTGCACCTGAGGGGGTCGCGTAAATCAGTTTACCTAGTTAACACGCTTAATTGTCAAGCTAAGGAAATCTAATTTAATTTACTGGGAAATGAAAGACGCCTCGTAAAGCTGAGAGCTTCAGTTTGTTCTAGCGCCGCCACTTTTTACGTTTTTATTGTAGCCCAGTATATAACCATACTCCATCTATAGTTTTTTTTTTATATGACATACGTTATAGTCTGGTTACTCCCAAGCTAATCCCGCAACACGACGAGGTTACATCACGGGTGTTACCCTGGGAAAGCAGATGGGGCAAACTGATAATAATCATATCACCGTTCTTTAAACATATAACGTAGTACCACCACTTTTTTTATTGTAGCTCGGCATCTGACAACACTCCGCCTGATGTAAAGCTAGAATGCGGTCCTAGAATGGAAACAACGGCTACTAGAGAGAGAGAAACCCGTGCGGGCAGCAGTCGTCTCCACCATGCCGGCTTGAGGAGACGAGTATGTACCATGGCTACTTTCGAATGTAACACTTAATCCACTTAACGGCTTCCTAAACTTTTTTCATTCACGACTCCATTTATGATTAAGAGTTTCCTGGCGACCCCATATAAATATAAAAGAAAGATAAATACATATTTTTTGATGATTTATTTATTAGGTAACCATATACATATACATATGAAAATATATAGTTTTAGAATTAGTTTAGAAGCATTGCAATTAAAAATTGCACAAAAAGTTGTAAAATTGTATTTATTATAGTTACAAAAATTATTTGCCCTATTTTTCATCAAAATTGCATTTTTGCAATAACATAAATAAAAAGGAATTCTGACCGTCTTCAATACACATCTAGATGTTATAAAATCGTGTATTTAAATATTTGACATTAAAATCTCTCGCGATCCCAGAACGTTGCTACGTAATAGTTTAAGAAGGCCTAGTCTATATGATTCCATTTGGTGATTGGTATATGGTAATGAACTAGCACATTATTTTCATGAAATAAATCACGAAGTCATCAAAAAAAACATTAAAACGTAGGTCATCAGTCATTATTAACAACTGACATAGCGTTAAGGAGTAAAAAGAAACCATAATCTTACTTTCATTTGTAAATCCACACTAAATATAATTATACATGCGGATAATTAAAATTTGACTCTCTCCTAAAAAGTTTTTTTATCTACCAGCCGCGATTTTGAGAAGTTCTCACGAACTTACTCGAGTTAAATAAATTAACTTTCACAGGCACTTTATGTATTTTTTTTATTGTAGCTCAGCATGTGACAACACTCCGCCTGGTGCAAAGCTAGAGTGCGGTCCATGAATGGAAACAACTGCTACTACAGAGAAACCTGTGCGGGTAGCAGTCGCCTCCACTATGCTGGCTTGAGGAGACGAGCATGTACCATCTTAGATTGACAGCGCACACTCCTCTCGTTATACCTGGCTACTTTCAAACTATTCCTGAAACGCGAGTACATATAACCATATACCAAAGTACATATAACAAAGTTACATTGGTCAAATAAGTCAAAACAAATGAGCGGCCGTGGTCTAGCGGTAAGACGCGTGAACTCACGATCGATGAGACCCGTGTTCGAACCTCGTTACTTCTGACCGGTACCAATGTAACTTTGTTATATGTACTTTGGTCGCTCAGTGCCTATAGTCACTATTAAAGACTGATGATGGTTATTAGCCCAGTCTGCCGTCCTGGGGTAGTACCCCACTTTCAAATGTCACACCCGTGAAGTGACCTTGTCGCGTTTTGGGAATAGTTTGAAAGTAGGAGTAACGAGAGTAAGTAAGTAAGTATAACGAGAGGAGTGTTGACTGTCAATCTGGATGTTACATGCTCGTCTCTTGAAGCCGACATAGTGGAGGCGACTGCTATCTGTAGTGATTTCTCTGTAGTAGCAGTTGTATCCATTCATTCAGAACCGCACTCTAGTTTTACATCAGGCGGAGTGTTGTCACATGCTGAGCTACATTAAAAAAAGCTTTGTTTTAGCTTGGCATGTCGCTTTTAATTTAACTTGATAACTTGTTAAACTTTTTTGCGAGGTCCCCTCAGGCGTGACGCCGCCGCCGATTACATTGTGCTTGCGCTCGCGACGTTTTATTAAGACGTTGTTATATGTTTAGGTATCTCTTACTTTAAAACTATAAGTAAAGCGTTGAACTCTAGACACTTAAAAAAAGTGAAAGGTTTTTTTTTGTAACATTATGGTAATGGACAACTAAGCAATTTTAGTTCAGCATAGAAATTGACCTGTGGGTCAAAAATATTAATTATGAATCAAAGTGCAATGAAGAAAAACTAAGAATGGTAGGCAGATTGATAATGGATATTAGCCGAGTCTGTTTTCCCGCTGTAATACCACTACTTTCAAGTATAACACCCGTGAAGTGACCTAAAGTAACAACTGTCGGCATATCGAAGGTGACTGCTGCCACCTGCTGATGTATCTGTTAAAACAGTAAACTTCGTTTCTAGTTACAAGTAGCTTACAATAAGGCGAAGTCTGGTCAAATAAACATTTAGAGTTTTTTTTTTATTTTTTTTTTATATGGCGTATAACAATTTGCCAGTGTCAAAGTAAATATTTTTGCATAAAATTAATAATATTGTGCATCATGAGTCATTCATTCATCACACTAAACAATCAGGTCAAGTCTCAGTCAAGTCAAAAATTGGAGCAAAATGGTAGAATCTTTACTGAAACTTCCAACGGAGTTTTGGAGGGAAAATGGAAACACAGGTTCCCTTCTTTTGAATTGTTTGCCCACACTCACGCACGTTAACGAACACTTAACGGTTAATAATCTACCATTATTACACATTAACACTCAAAGAAACACAAGTTTAGGAAAATAATTCAAGACAGATAACCTGACGTCTCAAGATGGCCGCCAAAACTCCCCATTTAGAGTTTCTAATTAAAATAAACTTATGTCAACTATCCATCGAGGCGTACCGTCATAGAAGCGTCACGATTGATTCCAGATGAGCGGCCGTGGCCTAGCGGTAGAGGACGAACCTCAAGATTGATCAGACCTGTGTTCAAACTTCAAACCTCGCTAAATTATGACCGATACCAATGTAACTATGATATATGTACTTTGGCAGCTTAGTGCATGTGAAGAAGAGTCGACAGAATGTGCGCTAATTTGCATGTCATTCTCAAGTCAAATGGTACGCGTCTATAGTGATACGCTCCAATGGATAGTGGCCCTTACACAGTGTCTATAAATATTTGCTATATCATTGCACTAATGATTTCTATTCAATAATTCAATATAAGGCTTTATTCATTAAAATGAGCATCACCTTTTATAACTAACGCAATTTTCACTTTAAAGTTGTGACAAAAAAATAGTGTTCTAGCGTTAGAACGTTTGAACTCAGAAGCGTCGAGAAATCTCACAAAATTCTGTCAGATAAGTACTATGCTATTATGAACTTTGGTCGCACAGACAATCGCAAAAAGATAAGCGATTACCAGACAGGTCGGGTCGGGCCAAGCGCACCCTTTTTTACGAAGGAAAATCCGCGTTACGAATGCCCTGGCCCTTGGGGATAGTGCCACGGTTATGTCGGACTTTGCAGCCTTGCGCTGGTATACCGATTAAAATCCCACGGTGTATCACTTGACGCACAATGGACGGAGTCTGGGCATACGCTAACATTCATCCAGACCTAAGGAATTTACTCATATGTGCTGCGCGGTTTCGCTCACCCTAATTCGCAAAACACAAGATATTTTTTCGATTCGGACCTTCGTTCCGGAACCCACAAGACAAACAAATATACAAAGAAACATTAGAATAAATAGGTACATCTATATTATTATGATTTTTAATTATGTCGTTCCAGCCACGCACGATAAGTCGTGTATATAGGATAATATAAACATTATTAAATAAATGATGATTTGAAATAAAACGAGCAATAATACAATAATTTCATTCGCAAATAATAAAAGTAAAAGTAGGTACTATCAAATTATTATTGCCGAGCGTATTTTACAATGTTTTTTTCGTTTTGTAACTTAAGTAAATATAACCAACATTGAATAATTTTGTCTCTTCTTTTTTTTCATAAAAATTTTAGGCCAAATTATTTAATATTTGTAAGAGATGTGGTGTAAGAGGTGTTTATGTTTTTGCGGATTTTGATATTGTTTTTGTTGTATATCATTGTTTAAAACTTTATTAAAATGTTCAGCTTTTCCGATATACACATATGATATTAAAATTTCGACAAATTGTATGAAAGTTTTTCACGAAATATGCCATAATAAGTGTCCGTCCGATGACTATAATCTACAACTAAAATAATGTTTGTAATAATACGTTATATCTGTAATAATGCTTTCTTACAAAAACGCTTCCCGCCCTCGTATATCTAAACATTATGAAACCTGACGCTTCACTTTTACTCGCCTCCAGATCTATAGTACACTTGTCCAGCTAGAAAGTTCAGCAGATCCGACGATCTTTTCGGTACGTTTTTGCTACACGCAGCGGCGAAGGGGGCGAGAAGCCCGTAATTCCCTCGCGGGGCGCGGAGAGGTATTTAAGATGACTCGGAGCACCGCTCGCTTACAGTTAATACGGCACCACAGACGCGAAAACATTGGACAATGTGGAGAAAAGTCACGATCGCGCTCGCGGTCTTAGCCGCGTGCGCAGCCCTGCCCGCCCAGGACACCAGTCACTCGGATAACGATCTCGAAGGATTCAGCGACTGCCTCCGCAAGGACTCCACATCATGCCTCAAATACAAGTTCTTCTCGTTCGTCGACAAAATGATAGGCCAGAAGGAAACATTTTCTCTTTCGGAGGGCGTCACTGTCGTGAGAGCCACGGACGCGCCAGCCGAAACGGGTGCGCCTCGCGCCCTCGATCCCGTTGCGAGGTTACGCCGCTACCTAGAGACACACTCCCTGCAAGTAGAAGTGAAAGGTGCCGATGTCATGGATGCCGTATCTAGCGCCGGCCGTGCCCTAGAGGATACGGTACACGCTTTCACGACAGACGACAATGAGGTCGCCGAAGGAAGAGGGAAGAAAAAGAAGGCTGCTAAGATCATAGGACCCCTAATTGGAGCATTGGCATTGAAGATGATGGCACTGATGCCTTTAGCTATCGGTGCTATAGCTTTGATCGCTGGAAAAGCTCTTTTAATTGGAAAGTTAGCGTTGGTGCTCGCGGCAATTATTGGACTGAAGAAACTGTTGTCTCAGCAGAAGCACGTGACGTATGAAGTGGTCGCTCATCCGCATCATTCGTCTAGTCACACGTCCAGCCATGACTACGGCGGTTCGAGTGGATACGGGGGTGATTCCGGTGGCTACGGCGGAGGCAGCGGTGGTGGAGGCGGTGGTCATGGAGGCTGGGGTAGATCCATCCAAGACCCACAGAGTATGGCATACTCGGCCCAGAAGCCCCTGTAGCGGGTGACCTGCATCTCTGGAGGTCGCATACCGTTGTTGAAATCCCTAATATTAGAAACGCGCGCTCTCACCAACCAGCCCTTTTAGCTCAACTACTATTTATTTATTTATTTCTCCTGTGTTTGTGTGTGTCGATGTGTATGTGTGGGTGTGTGATGAATGTATTTATTGACTGATTCAATGTCTAGTTAAGTTTTATTGCCATTAGTATCTCTTATTATTTAGTCGAGCCTTTAAGGTTTAAATGTAGCTATTTATATAGCGTACTTATATTGTATAGTCTAATATATATGTTATATATTTATATATTGTAGTCGTTTATGTATTACAAAGGTTCATGAACCGAGTACCTGGCTTTAATATTTCATAAGTATTGTATGATATAGTGTTTTGTAAATATATTCTTATATTATTATTGTTATTGTATTTAAGTATTATATTATTGTGTAATAATTTGTATGACGTCATACTTGCTTAATGTTAATTATTTAATAATATAGTATGATTATTATATTGTATGATTATTATATTGTATTATTATATTATATAAGTATTTATTATGTTATGTATGTTTTTTCCAAAAAAAAAAGAAATGATATTGTTTCCTTTTGTTTTTCTTGGCATATTCAAATAGTACGTTAAATGTTAATAAAAAATATTTTAATCTTGATTTTCATTTTCGTTTATCCTCTTTTAAAGCAAAATTTTATGAAAATATTCTTAATTTTTTTTTGTTACGAATCTATCTACATAATACAAGCTTAGATAAAAAAACATAACTATACCTAATTAAAGATCAATTTAAATTATTAGCAGCAAATTGATAACTCTCGCATTACTTCCGTTTTCCCATAGACCGGGAGTCATGTGAAAATCCGTAGTCATTTTATAATTCACACGGGCGAATAAGACAATTGCTAACGTGAGGGTAATGTGCAACTTTCCACGGATCCGGGTCGCAAGTCCAGTACTTCATAATTTATATATTGAAGTCTTCCATAAGCTTAGAGTATCAGCGGTTTACGAGTTTAAAGCGATTTTATCCGCTTGCTATTAAGACGGTTACTGTTGCCAGAGCACTTTTTTTCGATTTTTTTTATTGTAGCTCGGGCATGTGACAACACTCCGCCTGATGTAAAGCTAGAGTGCGGTCCATGAATGAAAACAACTGCTACTACAGAGAAACCTGTGCGAGCAGCAGTCGCCTCCACTATGCCGGCTTGAGGAGACGAGCATGCACCATCTAGATTGACAGTGCACACTCCTCTCGCTATACCTGCCTACTTTCAAACTATTCCCGAAACGCGACAAGGTGTTACATTTGAAAGTGGAGGTACTACCCTAGGACGGCAGACTGGACAAATAACCATCATCAGTCCGCCTACCACTCTTTAATCTGAATCTGAAAAATAATAATAATAAACTTCAGGATATAAAGTTTTGCCTGGTTTTTTTTTTTTATTATTATAAATTATGTCTTATAAATATGAGGAAAAAAATCGTGAGGTAAGCTATGAAACAATTTTTGTTGCAGTTTTACTGTAAAAAATCATCGAATAAAATGTTGTTTTACACCAATATATTTGCAAAATCATGATCTAGGTCAATGTGAAAATAATAGGATATTTATTGACGTGCTGTCAAGTTCGGAGCAATTGTATGGTCGAGGTGATTGGCAGCAGTAGGACCCTTAAATGCAGGACAAATCGATATAGCGTTCAAAAACCCAATAGAAGTACGCGAAACTAAAAAACGTCATAAGTAACCTTACAAAATTACAACCAATAATCGCCTTTAAAACTATTACAAAAACATCGTTTTAAACTACATTATCAAAGTGAAAATAGTAAAATTCGTCACGCCTGTACAAGTGTACTGTTAGATGAAAGAAAGGTAAAAATTTTGTTCTCAAATTATTTACGTCACCATGACAAAACGAATGCTTTTTTTACAGTAGGTCGACATAGGACAACACTCCGCTTGATGTAAGTTCATGGGGGAACGGCACAACTGCTACTACAGATAAATTTCTACAGGCAGCAGTCGCCTCCGATATGCCGGCTTGGGGAGACAAATATTCGTCATTCAGGTTGACAGTACACATTCCTCCACCCAGTGCTTCCGAAACACGACTTTACGGTAACCATAATCAATTAGCTTACCATTTACTGTGTCAATGTAGACCGTGAGCTATACCTCTCTATGCACTGTCAACCTTGGTGATGCCCATCCGTCTCCTCAAGCCGGGATAGTAGAGACGTTTTTTGTTGTCACTATAAAAAAAATCTACGCGTCTCTGACGATACTCTTCAAATGTATAATCGTTTTAGTAGACCAAGCGTCAATCGAGGCGTCTAACCTATTTTTTGAACGCGTATTGTACTAACAAAAAAACATAACCATGAATGAAAATTATCAATGGTTCTTTTACAAAGTGAGAAAATAAAATAAAAGCAAAATAAATTTATTACGCCATCTTAACTCGACGATTTGCAATAAAACAACGTAAACGAATCGTAGTAACCTTGGCAGTGCAATAGCTCCTTCATTCATAAGTTAATACAACCTAAATAAAATAAAAAGAACTATTTTACAGTATAATGATAAGTAAAAAACATAAAATTTAATTTAGTCGGCTTATAGGACATTGACACTAGCGCCGAGCGGGAAAACATTGAACTTCTTTTATTTTATTTTTAACTAGTGACCGTGAAAGTAATTCTCGCTGGTTTGGATAGATGGCACTGTTTCAACATTTATTTTGATTTTTATTTTATTTCTCACGCGATATGAGTTTTATTCCTAAATATGAATACTTTATTATTATTAATTTATTGAATAAAAAATCTATAAACATGTATTTCTTATTGTAATAATAATATCTTATCATACCTATTTTGAAAAGTCCTGTCGCCAACGTCCATACCACGTTGAATACACCGGTTCTCGTCCGATCACCGAAGTTAAGCAACGTCGGGCGTGGTCAGTACTTGGATGGGTGACCGCCTGGGAACACCACGTGCCGTTGGCTTTTTTGTCACTTTCTTTTTATTTTATTTTCCTTTTATTATTTAAAAACATATTTTAAATTTCTTTTATTTTATTACTAACGTTTGGATGGAAAAAATGCTAACAAATTCAAATGCATCAAGAATATGTAAAAGCCACATGTAAAATTCAGATTAATGTTAAGGTGCGGTTTAGAATTTCAAACAAATTTCAACCCTAATCTATTGGATTAGAGATTAAAATGGCCTGTCTAATACCGCTGTTATTCACATAGTAGGTGACCGTGTCGCTCAAATGATTAGTATGGACATTTGATTATAGCCTATTTTGTTGTTAAACTAGGAATGTACTAGAATGTGATATGATATGTTTTGAAGCGCCTCTGTGATTATAAAGAACTCCATAGAGGCGGTATTATTTTGTACGCTTACATAGAAATTACCTAAAGTCGTTTACGCTCTACATGCTAGAATTGGAATGTAAAAATATCATACGAATGCGGTATAATTAATGAGATAATCATTTCTTTTTTATTTTTGAAAAAATATATTTTTTAAATTATATTTTTACTTTTTTTTTGTCTTTAATTATCGGTCTAATATTAACTACATACTATTATAGTACTATTATTTGTTAAAAATAAAAAACAAAATATCTCATTCAACTCATAGAGATAACAGATAGACGTGATGTTACGGGTCTATTGCCGATTGATTTAAGATAAAAATGTTTAAAAACCCACTAATAAAATAAAAAAACACGTGATCAGCAATCCCTTTAGATCTTTTTTTTTATTGTAGCTCGACATGTGACAACACTCCGCCTGATGCAAAGCTAGAGTGCGGTCCATGAATGGAAACAACTGCTACCACAGAGAAATCTCTACGGGCTGCAGTCGCCTCCACTATGCCGGCTTGGGGAGATCTATCATTTTACCTGATAATGAAAATTATATTATTATTTATTTGTTTTCTTTTGACAATTACGCTAATCTAGTGTTTGTATCACAAGCAATGAGTAACCAAAGTACATTATAACATAGTTAGAACAGAGCTTAGCGAGATTTGAAGACGGGTTTCATAGATCGTGAGCACACTTTTTCTACATTTAAGTGGCGAGCACTCTTCTTTAATTGCTTAATCATAAAACATTGTTTATTATTGTCTATTGGTTAATTTACTTCTCAGTTAAGTACTAGAAATAATAAACATTTTCTTTTTACTTTGAAGATAGCCTACGTGTAATATTCTATATTTTTTTAACGTTAAAATTCAAAGTAATTTATATGTGGTTTTGATTTATAATCATTGTTTTTTTTTTAATAGTAATTAAATAAATTAAATTCCAGTATTTGAACAGTACAAGGGTGTCAAGATTTATTTACGAAAAAAAGACAGTAAAATCAAATAGGTTATGGTATGCGTAAATTATAATAAAAAATAAAAATAATAAAAAATAATCATAAGGTTTATTTACTGTTTAATAGAAATTATAAAAGATTTGTACATTTTATGTTTCGCATCACCTCATTTAAAAATAAATTTATATAACAATATAAAAAATATATACTTATAATAAAGCATATTTACAAAAGCATTTAATATATAATATAATAATTATGATAAAGGACTAGTTTAGAATAAAATAATAAATAAACTTAAATATATTATTAAAGCTCATGATATTAAATATATAAGAGTATTATATACATAACTATAAAAATAAAATATATAAGTAAAATAATAATAATAATATAAAAAGTTAAAATAAAAATATAATAATACTGCCTGAAATGGTAGAAAACATAAAAGTATAAAAGAAAAAAATAATAACAAATGAAAGAATATAAAAATGGCGAATAATAAAATAAATACAAGTAATAAAATAATAATAGAGGCGATGCTCAGAAGAAGAAAATACAATTAGAGAAAGATGAGACAAGATCCACTCGTGCAAAACAAATAAATATTTTTTTTTACTAATTGACAATAAATAGTCTTATTTTAATAAATTATTAAATAAAATAAATTAATTTGAGAAAGTCTGAGGTCCGTATTAGACTCGACCCATTTAGAACTTATTTTAGATGACCACTTGACTATCAATGCATCCTTCTCAAGGACCACTTCAGTCTTCTAAAACTATATCTTAGGTAAATAAATCGTTGTCACCTAATATCAGTTCTTAAACTTGGGTTAAATTCCATAAATACTTAGTCCGTGTATGCGTTGTAAGCCATGTTTTGGGCGTCAGCTGATCTGCCCCATCCTCCGTGACCACCGCCTCCATGACTGTAGTGTTCTTCGTGATGAGGATGGGCGACAACTTCGTAGCTTTCATGATGCTCATGTTTGGACAACAGCTTCTTGAGAAGGACAAGAGCGGAAGCAAGGAGAGCACCTTTAGCGAGCAACAGACCCTTGACGGCAGCGAACGCGATGATACCCAAGAACAAAGGAATCATGGACTGGATTTTTAGTTGGAGAAGGCCGAGAATGGGGAGGAGTTGCTTCAACTTCTTCTTTTTGCCGCGGCCTGAATCGAAAATAAATAAAATTAAAATACTGGACCGTATGCTAATACAATGAATTGATTTCGGATGCCACACATGAAGCACTATAACCCAGTATCAATTCAGAATTCAAAGTCCCTTTCATTACAATTCACGTGTTACGTTCCGTTTGCATAACAAGCGACTATCTAGAAAGCGTATATTGATTACGGACGCAGTGACGGACATTTGGAAAGCTCCAGGCGGCCGTGCCTACTTCCATATTTTGTTAACGAGATTCGCCCGAAGCATTAAAACTTTTACTCTGACCACCGATCTCGGACCAGTCTCGATTGAGATTTCGATCACATTCTCGGACTCGGGCCGGTTGTAACGGAACTCTTAAACGAGTCGTGTGCAACCTGTAGTCCTACATACAGGTGTACTATGGAAATCTAGCAAAAACTAGACCCCGACGAACGAGCATCCGTCCGCTTTTCCCCACATAATCAGTCTTCTTAATAGGTTGGAGAAATCTTCACCTTTGCAATGTCTAGACTGATCTTTTACTGTTTCTTTATAAGTAGAAGCGCTCGATATGGAAGTGTAAATAGCTTTTAGATTTATGTCGTTAAAGTACAATTTCTTATCGTCATCTATTTACGGTTTATGTGCTATACGAGTATGAATTATTATTTTAATTATTATATCCCACATGAGCGTCGTGTGTAATTTTCTCATGGGGTCTTGACTGTAAACTTTCTATTTTAAATTATTACTGCATAAATTAATGAGTAAGGGAGATCCAGCGTGACCGGTTTTTTTTTGGCGGTTCCTTCGTACGCGAAAGCGAAAGTTCCTAAAAATAATGAGAATTATTAATTCTGCGAGTTTTTATAGAAGCCTCACATACTGAATTCGGAGAGATGCGGTATGCATTTTAATAAAATATTCGTCTGTGCATTTTTATGCTGACCTGTTTTACTTTGGAGGAATTTGATTTTTCTTTTAAAAGAGAAAATTTGTAAGATGTTTGCGTGAACTCGTCTTCAATAGATTTTATTACTGAGAAGGTAATTGACGACGTGGATCATTACCTTCACAGAGTCCATTAACTTTTATTACTTCATTTCAACGTGCGATGTTCAATTAACGCTTTTTTTTAGATTAATTACACTTGTCCGATTAAAGCCGAAAAATATGCAAATCAGAAATTATAAATCACATCGTCGTCGAGTCACACAAACCTGTTATACAAATAAAGCATCAAAACCGAGTTTTAATAGTTATCTAATACGACATAATGTGTTAAACAATTGCGTATTTCATAACTTTATTGATTTTACGACTCATTGTTTCTTTACGTATCTTTTTTATTTTGTTTTCTTTTTATTATTTTATTTGGAATTCCTATTTAACTCATTTCTTATTTCTTTTTTTTTTTACTATTTTTTGTTTTTGCATGTTTAAGGATTAATTCAGAGATAATTTTAACTTCATTTTTACGTGTATTTAAATGAACCAAAACTGCTAAATAGTTTGTAAATATTTTATTTATTTATTTGTGTAACCTACTTTTAACCCAGAACTATATTTTATATGCTGTATAGGTTTGTGTAGTCCTTGTCCTGTTACCTATTATAGAATCAGCACAAAAATTTAATGAAAATTTTGAACTAATTAAATAAAGAGAAAATTGGACTTAATCGTAATTATAACCAAATAAAGCTTTTTGTTAACTACAAAAGTTCAGCTTATTTAACGCTAATTTGTAACTATAGATATGCACGTAATCTACAAATAAAGTATTGTACTCGTTTTTATTCAATTATTATTGTTATTCAAACCTGATTCGTAACCTCCTTTCCCGTCTTCAATGTTCTATTATTTATTCCTTTTGTTATTATTTTGTATTATTACTATACTTTGTATTATTTAATTATATATTTTAATCGTAACTTTTCTCTTATTACACTCATAAATTGTTAAATTAAAATTTATTATACAGTTAACAATTTTTATCACGCATGGTTCTACACTAATTTTGAAAATTATCATGACAGCTAATAATGTAGCTAGCGAGGTTTTTTGTAGTGTTACTGCTATTAAAAATTTATTATATGTTGTCAGATTAAAAAAAAAAGTGGAACAGTGCGTTTATTAGATTAATTGCCTACTTTTACTGATTTTTATAGACGAGGGCTGTTTGAGAGGTGTTAATTTTCTTTTATATCATTCAGTCTTTTTTTTTTTTTTTATTGTAGCTCGACTGCGTCTGTAAACTTTTTAACTTTATAATTTGTATACGTTTTATATTACTACATTAGTCTGTTATTTTATTGGTTCAACCTAATTTTATTATATGTACAATGTACATAACGAACGTACTCATACATTGGTACCGACTAGTGATTAAGAGGTTAACGATAGCAAGTTCAAATCCATAACTAGGCCACAGACGTTTGAAATTTTAAATGATTTATTTGTTTAACTAGTCCATCAATCGTTTGTTTAGCAAATAAATCATTTTAAAATCAATTCGGTACTGATACGAAAGTTAAAAGAAAATATATTTTTTTATCATAACAGTGTCATTAAAACATACCTTCTTCAAGAGACCTCTTGACATCTTCAACCGTGCTTTTGGGCATACGCAGTTGAATAACATGGTTTTCTAGGAAATCTGCTGCAGCATCAAGAAGACGGTTTTCAACCTGATTTTCTCTTGCCCTTGGTTCTTCTGATAGTGGCTCCAAAGCTCTGGCAGATCGTGGCGATCCTGTACCAACTAAGTTTATTCCATCCACGATTTTCACATCTCTTGAAGAAGCCAAATTTTCGACGTATTTTAACGCTCTTTCCTGTTAACAGAGAGAAATTGTTTTAAAATTTTAAATGTCACTAGGTTCGCAACTAAATGTTTTAGGCCAAGCTTGCATTTTATGCGACCAATTAAAGTAGATCGGAATGGAATGGAACCCGCGATTTTTGAGTTCTAAAATTTTCCCAATAACCACACTATTCATTAGAGAATCACTTCACATCACAAAAACGTTCTTTTAAACACACCTTAAGGCACAATGATATATCTTCTTCACCACAACTCCTCACTGCACCGACAACGGTACCGATTACATCGTTGTCACCAGAAGCAGGTTTGCACGTAGCAACTGCTATACTCGCTAGTATTACTATTAGAGTCTTCATAATGCTTTTTTTAATAATAATTTCTAAGACCCTAATCCCCGAAGGATGTAAGTGAAATGTAACTGTGTAAGTAACTCGATGCGGTTTTATTCAACATGCCCCCACTCGTTGCTAGTATGATTCCCGCCGAAATGTGCGTAAGCGCAAGTGGGCTGAACGTTTATGCTATTTTACCCTTATAAATCTATTAGAATTGACATTGTAGACAATAATTTTAAATAACGTTCCTATAATAATATATATATAATAACATATAGTTTTGGATAAATATTTCATAATGGAATAAAATCAGCATTTATATATTTCTTTGGAAGAGTAACAATTACATTAAAAATCGTCGTAGATAACAAGTCAATTAACACTTTACATTTATAAAAAATTAAATAAAAACTATGTAAAAAATTAATTTATAATTTAAAAAAAATTGAAAATAAATATATTAATATAACTCGCTTTATACTATAAACGTGAACATAACTTTGACTGTTTGTTGCCTTCTTATTGTGCCTAAACAGCTGAATTCTTTTGGTTAAAATTTGGCAAAGGTATTTTGGTATTTGAAAAAAAATTACCATCTCAAATTAAACCCATATTAATATTACGAAGAAGACGTGCGTGTTTAGTATCTAATAAATTGACTACCTACTAGTATAAATATACCATTACAAATTGTGAATTTTAACCGATCGTTTCGTTTGTTTAAAACTTTTTTTTGAGAGCCATGTCATGGACAATTGGTAAATATAGCATTTGCCCTGATATAAATATTCTTCAATTAATTTTGTCATTATCTTCTACATCAGTTAGTAAATAATTTATACTGCTATTTTTAATTTATTGTATTTAATCATTCTTTCCGCAATACAAAACATTTTTTTTTTAAATTATAATAATTTGTACGTCGATTATTGTACAATCGATTATTACATAAAATTTTCGCGCATAATCTAAGACCTGCGCTAGAGATTTTAGGTTCAATATGTTTGTATTGCGTTTAAGGTATGTTATCCAAGTTATCCGGATACCTTTCAAAGACCATTAGTATTATTATCCAGATAATAAGAATAATAGTTGTTTTTTTGTTTCTTTCTGAAGTTTTTATTCTATTATATCAAAATATATAATTTTACACTGTATTTTATATCATAATTTGCTTTATATGATTGTTTTCTAGAATAGATGATGTTTTACTTTTTTTTCTATCTTTTTATTTAACAAAAGAATAGCTAAGTAGTCCTATCTAATTATTAGTAACTCTACATTGTTCCACGCTTCTTCAGTCAAGTATCCATGCAGACAGTTGATTGGACGATCGAATTTATGAATGATAAGATGCCCAGTGGCCATTTTCTACGCAAATTAATATTTATGCGTGATTTCTAAAAGTTACATCATAATTTTGGTCACAGACTTTTGTGCGTACCAATTTTTTTTTACATAACCAGACTTGTCGGCGGCACCTTACCGTCTAGACGTAATTAATGTCATCGTCCTTTAGTGCGCTGTGCGATCCAAAAGCGGAAACAATTGCTGAACAAGAACAAAAAAATTACTGCAGGTGTCCCCTCTGCTATACCAGCACTATCAATTGACAGGGCACACCCTTCTGTGCTGAAACGTGACTATATATATAACTATCATTTGTCAGTTTGCCTATCACGCTCTGAACTCTGGTTTATTAAGTTATTTACTTTAGATATTCTTATATTAATCTTAAATCTTTAGACCCATTATTTATTAGAGCGTATAGTCGTACACGCGTAAAATTCAATGATTCTTTTCATTACGTACAAATATTGAAGTACCGCACATTCTGTGTTGATATAGTTTCGGTTATTGCTGCCAATCATGGCGCGCGTAAGACGATACGATCCAATGGATAGTGCGTCTTAGTAAAAAAATCCAAAATACAAAAAATAAGTGAAGAGATAACAATGAATGGTTATTTGTTAAAAACGTAAAAGGCGCTAACTACTTACTCGTCTTGTTTAAACACTTCGCACGTTTACAAAATAAACATAAGATGTTTTATTTTTAACTTTTGTTAAGTATGATCAGTAATATTGTCATTTACTTTCAATCATACATTCACTATCGTTAAAATCAAATATAGTAACACATCTGCCGAGAATAAGTGACCGATTTTTTTACATTTTCTATTTTAATTTAGGTTATTTGTTTTAGTATTTATTAGTAATTAGGTTATTTGTCCAGTCTGGCGTCCTGGGGTAGTACCACCACTTTCGAATGTAACACCCGTGAAGTGACTTTGTCGCGTTTCGGGAATAGTTTGAAAGTAGCCAGGTATAACGAGAGGAGTGTGCTCTGTCAATCCAAGATGGTACATGCTCGTCTTCTCAAGCCGGCATAGTGGATGCGACTGCTGCCCGCACAGGTTTCTCTGTAGTAGCAGTTGTTTCCATTCATGGACCGCACTCTAGTTTTACATCAGGCGGAGTGTTGTCACATGCCGAGCTACAATAAAAAAAAAAGTTCCTTTAGTTACAGGGGTCAGCAAATATTTTTGGGTAGGATCTCATCCGATACCGCTGGGGGGTTGGATGAATGCTACAGTGTATCCAAGCCATCAACATTTTGGTGGGAATACCGTGGGATTTTAGTAGGTAGATCTTGTGCGCTTACAACATCATCTCGTGTGTCTGCTGTTTATAAGGGAGCCCAACATAACCCTGGCATCTTCCCCGAGGAGCTAAGTTATCCGTAATGGATTTCTCTAATGGAGACCCAAAAAAGGGTTTCATCCGATCTTATGAAAAATTTTAAAGGAGTCTGGAAAAAGAAAAAAGTCCTAATTTTAATTGTTGCCTTGTTACTTCATGGTTTTAACCCTATTGCTTTTAGTGGAGACCCTTCATGGAGTGGATGTCCCGAGCTAAGAGCGGTAATCCTGAAGACTGGACTCGCGTCTTCCCCGAGATAAAAAACTAAGATAGGAATAAACGAATCGTTATTTTTCATTATCTTTATCCCCTACCTTTAGTCCCTCCGATACCGCTAGACCACGGCCGCTCACAACTATATAAAAAAAAACCAAATTGATATAGTCTTACTTTCATTTTGTTTTCTAGTATGATCACAGACTGTAACATTAAATAGAAATACGTGTAACAAAAATAAAAACAAACCTTTTATCATTGTGTATGACGTAAAGCATGTTTTAAATGGAAATTTGTGCTAATTTACATCCATTGCTTCTTACGATTGTGATGATTTCTTTTGGTTAGTAGAAAAAAGGCAATGGAAAATGTGATTGGAATTTGTTAGGTTGCTTTTGAATGCTGTGCTTTTTTACCGTGACTTGTTAAAATAATAGCTTCAGAAAATAATACAAATAATAGACTATTTTGTTGTGTAATGTCAATAAAGATTTTTATTTTTATTTATTTAGTTATTTAGATACTGACCTGGATTTTAAAAAAAAGATATATAGACTATAAGGTCCAAGAACATTATTTTCTTTTTAGCAAATTACTATGATATATTTATAAAGGTCACTTCACTTGTGTTACATTCGAAAGTGGTGGTACTACCCCAGGACGGCAGACTGGACAAATAGCCATCATCAGTCTGCCTACCACTCTTTAATAGTGCCTATAGACACTCAGCTACATTGGTAGCGGTCAGAATTTTGCGAGGGTCGAACACGGGTCTTATCGATCGTGAGTGTACGTACGCATCTTACCGCTAGACCACGGCCGTTCTGAATTTTTAATGTCTGAAACTTTAATTTATTTCGGTTATTTAACAGAATAAAGAACATGCTACATAATGATACGGGTAAACGTGTGTTGTATCGAAACACGTGGCCTACTGATATGATCATCATATTATATAAAGCTCGATTAACACTCACTCACTCACTGACATCAATTATGGGGTACTTTCCAGGGTGAAACTTTCGGGGTGTGTGAAAAAGCCCCATGTGACCTCGGGAAAACCTCGACATGTTCCAAAAGTCCGTTCCGTCCGGTTCCGGAACGCGTTATCCCCAGAATGAAATTAGATAGGGGCGAATTTCCGGAACAAAGGTTGTAAGCAAAGACGCTCTAATTTCGTCAATTTTTTCTTCAAATTTTTTTTAAACTTCCCGCATAACTATCCTGCAGCGCCACAAAAATTAGTTATATTGTATAAAAGCACCACGCGCCCCCGGAAGACTGATGATGGAAATTAGACCCGGATTCCTGGAATTTCGAGTTGCTAGATTGTTGTTCCAAAAAAGATATGACGAGAAGACATGAAAAGATGTCTTCGGTAATCTAAAAAGCCTAAAACCGTCCTTAATAAATGGGTTAACACGAACTTATGTCCATTTGCACCATATGACTTAACTATTACTGTCACGTTAAAGTAATGGTTAAAGTTAAAATTGGTTTGCTTCAAAAAAAATCTGTCACATTTGACGATTACTTTAACCTTAACCGTTACTGGCGAATTTCGGCCGGTCAAAGTTAAAGTAATAGTTAAATCAATGTCGCTAACGTCAAATCTTTGAAAAGCCGCTCTTGTTTGTATTGAGAAAGGGAAAGAACTCCTTATTACACCAGCAACCCTTTTAACTATAACGAATTAATTTACACGATGGTGCAACGCGCGTGGAGTAAAAGTAAAGGTAACTGTCAAAGTTAAAGTTAAAGTAACAGTCAAAGTTACTTTAACCGGCCATCTCTGGTGCAAACCACCCTTAGAATAAATTATTATTATTACCTAAATGTTTCGGTTACAAACAATGATAAATCGTGTAGATGTACGTACGAGATGTACGATATTAAAATTTACCTCAGTCGACCTCACTATGCCGACTCTAACAACATACATCTATGTTCAACATACTACGTACCTACTAATTAATGTAAGTATACGTTTTCATGATCTCTCTTTCACTCTTCATGAAAATTAAAAATTCTCTCATGTGTTTGTATTGCAGGTAATTAAAGAGAGAGGTACTAACTATCACTGATAAGGCGTTTCTGTTACTAGTTTAGTACAATAGGGTTAGGGTTTCAATGATTTCGACTAGAAATAGGATAAAATTTTGATATATTTTTAAAGAGTATGCACATTAGACTAAGAGAAATGGGACTATAAATTTTTGTAGGAACATAAATCTACATATAAATGTTGATTTTTAAAATTTAATATGCATTTATGGTGACAGTGCACACTTCTCGGGTTGTACCTATAGACAACACTCTGCCTGATGTGGTTATATGGTTTTAGACTTCATCTCTCATAAGAATTTTAACAAATTCACTTATAGCGAGAATATTATTAACTAGATATAAACATAAAATATGAGTCTAGAGTGCTACTACAGAGAAATTTCTACGGGCAGCAGTCGCCTCCGCTATGCTGGCCTGATATGTATGCATCATCTAAATTGACAGTGCCCACTCCTCTCGCTATACCTTTTAAACAGCTCCCGAAACGCGACAAAGTCACTTCATGGGTGTTACATTCAAAAGTGGTGGTACTACCCTAGGGCGGCAGACTGGGCTAATAACCATCATCAATCTGCCTACTACTCTTTAATAGTGCCTATAGGCACTGAGCTAGGCCACTTCTGCGTTACACTTGAAAAATAGAAGAAGAATAACGATGAGTGCAGCGCCAAATCAGGATGGTGCATATGTGACTCTTTAGGCCGGCATAGTGGATGCGACTGCTACCTGCAGGTCTGTGGTAGTAGTTTTTTTTGTTGATGGATCGCAATCTAGTTTGACATCAGATGGATTGTTGTCATAACGTGTCGAGTTACTATAATAAATGTGTATTTATGGTAAACCTACATTAGCGAGAGTGTTGTACCATATTATTATCAGTAACTTTAGATTCAATGTTCCGTGGAAATATTTCCCATACAATTTTCATCAGTGAATTATAGCTATTAATTGAAATAGAAAGTAATATTATTGATAATTTTAATTAGGAAAATCATCCAAGAAAAGTTGAACGGAAAATTTCTAATACGATATGAAAAACCGAAGATTTATTATAAATTGAATCTTTTTTAATTGTAGCTCGACTAATGTCTGTATGCAGCAGTCACCTCCATTCTCCCGGCTTGAGGAGACGAATGTTTTTTTATTGTAGCTCGGCATGTGACAACACTCCGCCTGATGTAAAGCTAGAGCGCGGTCCATTAATGGAAACAACTGCTACCCCAGAGAAATCTCTACGGGCAGCAGTCGTCTCCACTATGCCGGCTTGAGGAGACGAGCCTGTACCATCTAGATTGACAGTGCACACTCCTCTCGTTATACCTGGCTACTTTCAAACTATTCCCGCAACGCGAGTCACTTCACGGGTGTGACATTCGAAAGTGGTGTTACTACCCCAGGACGGCAGACTGGGCTAAATACCATTATCAGTCTGCCTACCACTCTTTAATAGAGCCTATAGGCACTGAGCGACCAAAGTACATATAACAAAGTTACCGGTCAGAATTAGCGAAGTTCGAACACGGGTCTCATCGATCGTGGCCATGGCTGTTCATAAAAAAAGATATTGTATTGCATATAAAAAGACTTGTTAGGAATACAAACTCAAAAAACAAAAACAAATAATAAACAGTTATACTAATATAAAATATACATTGAAATCGCCTACGGTTTAAATTAAAACATATTTTATTCCTTCATAATTCTATTTTATTGAAGTCGTTAAACAATTTTAAACCATATAATCTTAAACGTAACTACCAAATTTCTGTGTCAATATAGTAGTAGTTCCGGTAAGTTTCACTAAACAAAAGGAAAATTACTTTCAATGTAACGAAGCCCTTCAATCATCAATTCCAATTGTATGAAACGATTAGACGTCCATCACACATAAGTCACACACAGGCAGTTAATTTTAGTTATTAGTTTTTTTTAATGCGACAGCACTTCGCCTGACGTTAAAGCTGGCGTGTTCCAAGAGGGGGTACTACTGCTACCACAGTGAAATGTCTGCAGGCCGTAGTCACCTCCGCTATGCTGGCTTGAGGAGAATAATATATTAATAAATAAAAATATATAAAAATATTTCTACGTTACAGAGGAGATTGTTTCGACGGTGTAATATATATATGTAATAATATAATAATGGCTAACAATGTTCTAACTACTTCTCGTGTGTATCTCCAATCTATAAAAGTGTGTTTTCACCAGCCACGCGCGACGATTGTCTCGATAATGGAACATCCGTCATTCGAATACACATTATTCGATTAGCCGTGCTTATTACCTTTTTGAATCGTGATTGAGTAAAACAATGTTTGTTTAATGCAAAAGTGTTAGAAAGAAAGTGATGTCGCGGTCGGTAGACTAGTTTAATTTTATTCTATATTGTTCCTTATGTTCTTTTCTAATCGACGGCAGGTAGCACCACGACAGTGGAATGTAAAATTTGTGAAGTGACATTGTCGCGTTTCAGGATCAGTTTGTAAGGTATAACGAGAGGACTGTGCACTGTCAATCTGGGTAGTGCACAAGTTGGCATAGCGGAGCGTACTTCTAGCTTTACAACAGGTGGAGTGTCGTCATATGCCGAACTACAATTAAAAAGAACATTTATTTTTAATATATGTATGTATATATTTTTACTTTTTTTTTCTATGTAGTAGTCTGGCATGTGTTATTAAATCTGTTAGTCAGGACAGGGTCAGACGAGTATCATTCATACAAATTTTATCATTGTTAACTTGTGTCATCAGTCTACCTACCACTCTTCTAAGGCGCGTTAGACTCTACCATGGCTCCAGAAAGGCGTAAGACAAGAAGAAGATCTTAAAAAACTCGTCAGTGTCAAACTGAAGTTATGACACACTCGTATTTCAGAGATTCTCAAGTATCACCAACCGGTCGCTGTTACCAGTCAACAACTATTAATACGAATGATCTAACTAGACTATTACAACCTCAATTTCGACTCTTACGTGGCGCAGTGGTTAGAGTGCCAATATATCGTGCGAAAGCCTTGGGTTTGATCCCCGTATGAAAGGATTTATATACTGTTTTTATTTCGGGTTTAGGTATTATCCTAGTCTTGGGTATCAGTTTGCGGTCTGGGTATTAATATATGTATAAAAACTTACCCACCAATTGAAAAAGCCTATGAAGTGTCAAGCCCAAAAAATCAAACGCAAAATACCGGTTTTTCGTAAACCAGATCTTATCCTAGGTCATGAGAACGGCACTGTTACATTTGAATAAGGAACTTCTTAACAACTTCCGGTTCCATTGCTAACTAAAGTGACCCATTCATTCATGCATTACAGCCCATCAAGCAGTGATATAACGAGAGGAGTCTGCACTGTCAATCTAGACGGCGCATATTCGTCTCCTCAAGCTGGCATAGCGAAGGCGACTGCTGCCTGTAGAGATTTCTCTGTTGTAGTAATTGTTTCTGTTCGTAGTTTGCAGGTCTTGAGCAGGACACAACGAGCATCCTGCTATCCTGCCATTGTTTTGCTGAACGACATGCAGGCTTGCAAACCTTTGTCCAGTCTGCCGTCCCGGGGTAGTACCACTACTGTCGAATGTCACACCCGTGAAGTGACTCGCGTTGCGGGAATAGTTTGAAAGTAGCCAGGTATAACGAGAGGACTGTGCACTGTCAATCTAAGATGGTACATGCTCTTCTCCTCAAGCCGGCATAGTGGAGGCGACTGCTACCCGCACAGGTTTCTTTGTAATAGCAGTTGTTTCCATTCATGGACCGCACTCTAGCTTTACATCAGGAGGAGTGTTGTCACATGCCGAGCTACAATAAAAAAAAAGAATGTACTTGTGAAAATTTTGGTCGTTCTGTGGTCTTTACGCGTATACAATCGTTACGCGTATTTGTTAAGATTTATTTCATACTTAATTTTTACGTCACTGATGACGTTTGCGTTTACGGTTTTTTTTTATTGTAGCTCGGCATATGACAACACTCCGCCGGATGTTAAACCTGGAGCTAGGTACGGAAAACAATTACTACTGCAGAGAAATCTCTACAGGCAGCAGTCCCCTCCGCTATGCCAGCTCGAGTTTTTATGGTTTAGACTTAGACTACGAAAAAAGCGTACCGAATTCGTCTTTTTTCGAGGAGACTTAACGAAGACAGACAAACAAACTGATGTTAAGCTGGAGTGCAGTTTCTAAGCGAATGCAATTGCTACTACAGAGAAATAAATGTTTACAGGCCGCGTCGCCTCCGCTGTACTAGCTTTGACGACACAGCACCATCTGTATCGGTCTTACGATATTTTTTACACGTTCCTCAATTAATTTCAACTTGAATTTCACTCTAGGGATGGGCAGTTACACGACAGGCGATGGATGGACCGTTATCATATAAGATATGTTTATGTACACGTTTTTTAACTTATAATTTGACATAAGAAATTATTTTACATCGTGTCTAATTTTAAAGGGTCAAAATATGTACGGGGTCAAAAATTAAAGGTCATAATCATCATCATATTACTACTCGTACGTTACTGACATTACAGACCTACTTTTTATTAATCAACAACTTATATGTTATATTTAATAAATGTAAATGAATGGAGTGATAAAATTAACATATTTGCGAGTACAAAGTCGAATTGTGGTAAACCTATGTGAGGTACAATTAGAAATACTAAACATTTGATGTGAAGAGTTTTTTTACGAATTTCTTAGTTTGAAATGAGACAAGAAAAAAAGATAATTAGATTTGGCATTACTGTTAATTAAAATATTTTATAACAAAACTTGTATTTCAAAAGCTTCTATCAAAATCGTCCCATATTGCATAATTTAAAAAATTAATTAATCCAACGTACTACTAACGGACACGTTTTTAACCACTCTCCGTAATAATGTTAATGAGGAACAAATTTACTGATTTATGTGTCGTACCATCTTTTATTTCATTGCGACCTTAATTTTTTGACCTCAGAATATTTTGACCCTTTCTAAATCGGTCAAAGTGTTAAATGTTATGACAAACAATATGTCGAGAATAAAATTATAAACGAATATAAACTTAAATAAAAACTTCATTAAAACAATAATTTACAACAATTTAATATACATACTATGTTTATATAAAATTTTGCATGCCGCAAAATGTGGCGAAACATGTGTACAAATTGTTACTTATTTAACACCCTTTTATTAATACCATGTTTCACGCAATAAAGAAATTTCATTTGATTTCATTTCAACAAATATAATTCGCCCTATACTTAGCGCTAGTCCGAAGACTTTGCCGTAAAAGTATGCCAAGAAACTAAACAAAGCTTTAATTTTTAAATGCTCAAGAAACAAATTATATTACAACTTACTTTTTATTTTCTCTGAATTTAAATTAAACCAATCAATAATAAATTATCTTCAAATGAAATAGATTAAATATATATATAATAATAATAAAAAAAAAAAAAAAAAAAAAAAAAAAAAAAAATAAAAATATAAATAATAATCAACTCAACCCTCTCCAAAGTGGCTTTCGTCCCTCCCATAGCACTTCCTCGGCGCTGGCGAAGATCACCGACGACCTGCGGGGTGCTGTGGATGAGGGCAGAGTCACTCTACTCATACTTCTGGACTTCAGTTGCGCCTTCAACTGCGTAGACTTTGACATACTTCTTGCAATCCTTCGCTCTCTCAACATCTCATTGTCCGCACAACAGTGGTTTCAATCCTACCTATATGGGCGCCAGCAGCGAATCCGTGTAGATGACGATCTCTCTGACTGGTCTTCGCTAGCAGCTGGTGTGCCACAAGGTGGAATCCTATCCCCCCTCCTATTTTCCGTTTTTATTAACAATATTACTTCCTATATTAAATTCTCCTCTTACCATCTTTATGCTGATGACCTGCAACTTTACTTAAACTTCAACTTAGCGGATATAGGGAGTTCTTTTTCGAAAATGAACACCGACCTGGAAGCCATCAACTCCAGGGCCCAAGAAATTGGACTAAAACTCAACGCCAGTAAGACTCAAGCTATAGTGGTGGGGACAAGGCGAGCAGTTGGTAGGTTGAACTCGGTTGCTTTACCTCCTCTCACTCTCAACAATGTATCACTGTCACTAAGCCCGGTCGTGAAGAATCTAGGTCTCTATATCAGCAGCGATCTCACCTGGAACCACCATGTCACTGAAATTAGCAAAAAGATATTCGCGGCTATGCACTCCTTGAAGAGATACCAAAACTTTATCCCTTCTCCCACCAAACTCACTCTTGTCAACTCCCTTCTTCTTCCTATCATAGACTATGCAGATGTCTGCTATCCCGATATCACTGAAGACCTTCTCAACAAACTGGACAGACTGCTCAATCTATGCATACGTTATGTATACGGCCTGCGCAAATATGATCACGTTTCTGAATATAGAAATGAGCTAAACTGGCTCAATATACGATATCGCAGGTCGTTACACACTCTTTCTCTTCTTTATGGTACCTTGTACAATCCGAACTCTCCCGCCTATCTGCGTGACCGTTTTAAATTCCTATGCGACTCGCACACTCTCTCTCTACGTTCTTCCCTCAACAACCAACTAGAAATTCCACAGCATAATACTTCTACCTACTCTGACTCCTTCACAGTCTCGACAGCTCGCCAATGGAACAAATTACCACATTGCATCAGAAATGCTCAGTCTCCGAACCGATTCAAAAATTTACTCTATAAACATTTTCTAAATAAACAAAGGAATAATAATTAAAAACTATAAAAATATATTATATGTATTATCTTACACATTGTATATTGTGTGTATATTATATATTTATATACGTATATATGTAAGTTTATGTATGTATGTATGTTTATGTATGTGTGTATATATATATTTATCTATGTATTTACTATTATATACTTACTGTCCTATCCTACTACTTATCTCACTATTTCCCTATATTTCTATCCTGCACCCTCCAAATCACCACATAATCTTTCTGGTTAGCTGGTAGAGCCTTTAGGCATTAAGCTCGCCTTTGTATCTTTTTTGTGCAATAAAGAATTTTATTATTATTATTATTATTATTATTAAATCCAATTAAAAAAAAATAGGTCAAATTATCGCCGCCAGAATCAAGGTTTAATCTTAGATGCTAATTCAAAACAAACCCACTTCTGTGCTCTACAGACTAGTTTCTGCGTAAAATTTATATACACTTTCAATTTCTATGGCCCGAGTGTTTCACCAAACAGTTGACCCGAGAACATTGACCGTGGGTGTAATGAAATATGGTCGAATATTGCTACTTAATGAGTAATAAATTTCAAATGTAACACTTTCCTTCTCATTTTTTTACACATCATCTGCTCATAAACTTTTGGTTGTTATGAATGGGAGTAAAGTTGAATATCGATTATTTTTATAATCTGGTCTTAAAGTTATTTTTATTAGACACTCATAACAAAATAAATCTTTGAATGTCTTATTATTAATACCTTTTTGTAATTAATATGATAAATATATATTTTTACATCTCATATAAAAGAGTGGTAGGCAGACTGATGACGGTTATTTGTCCAGTCTGGCGTCCTGGGGTAGTACCACCACTTTCGAATGGAACACCCGTGAAGTGACTTTGTCGCGTTTCGGGAATAGTTTGAAAGTATCCAGATATAACGAGAGGAGTGTGTACTGTCAATCTAAGATGGTACATGCTCGTCTCCTCAAGCCGGCATAGTGGAGGCGACTGCTGCCCGCACAGGTTTCTCTGTAGTAGCAGTTGTTTCCATTCATGGACCGCACTCTAGCTTTACATCAGGCGAAGTGTTGTCACATGCCGAGCTACAATAAAAAAAAAACAAGTTTTAAATTATTAATATTGAAAAAATAGAATTCTGTTATATTAGGCATTTATGTATAGCTATGTATGAAGACTCGAAAGATAAGAGTAGATAGATAAGTAAGATATATATTACATGTATACTGATTCAATAGATTTCTTTAAAATAAAATAGTGACATTTAGATAACATAATATCTGATTGTCTCGTATATACTCGAGGAATTAACAGTCATATTTAAAAAAAAAACTTTTTGCATTAGATAAGCATTGAGGTAGATTATTTTTCAAGTAACGTGAATTAAACAGTTGGTCACAGAAGATTCCCGAAGAATGGGAAAGCTAAACGGATACCATCAATTATACGCATATGAACTTTCGAGAGTAGTAGAAAAAAAAACTAAATATACGAGAAAGTATATTATTTTAGTAAAACCCTTGATTCAGCCTAATGATTTTGGACTGATATCTTTTCCATGTGAAGGGACAATGGTGTTAATTAAGGCGCGTGTGGTCTCGGGGAAAGTGATCACACGCTCGCCGTGTCCGAAACCTGCGTATGTCCGGAGCTGTGTGTTGGATACACACGGCTAATTAATTCAACAAACGTTCGCAACGAACATGGTGAACATGTATGTAGTAGTAAGCGTGCGTCTCTTGGCTGTCTGAAACAAATATTTGCGAGTATTTTTAATGTTTATTTATTATTAATATTATTAAAAATATAAAACAATATATTAGTTTTGTATAAGAGCGGCCGTGGTCTAGCGGTAAGACGCGTGAACTCACGATCGATGAGACCCGTGTTCGAACCTCGCTAAAGACCGGTACCAGTGTAACTTTGTTATATGTACTTTGGTCGCTCAGTGCCTATAGGCACTATTAAAGAGTGGTAGGCAGACTGCTGATGGTTATTTGTCCAGTCTGTCGTCCTGGGGCAGTACCACCACTTTCGAATGTAATACCCGTGAAGTGACCTTGTCGCGTTTCGGGAATAGTTTGAAAGTAGCCAGGTATAAGAGAGGAGTGTGCACTGTCAATCTAGATGGTACATGCTCGTCTCCTCAAGCCGGCATAGTGGAGGCGACTGCAGCCTGTAGAGATTTCTCTGTGGTAGCAGTTGTTTCCATTCATGGACCGCACTCTAGCTTTACACCAGGCACATGTCGAGCTACAATAAAAAAAAAAAAACTTACTGTATTGTAACCTATAAAATGTTATTTTATTACCTATGTAAATAAATAATAAAAATATAAATTAAACAATAAAAATTAGCGTAGAATATGTTGCAATAATAAACTAATATAGTTTAATTTATTATAAAAACATTAAATATAGGTTACTCTATCTGCCAAGCCTTTGGGTTGCGTGTTGAGGGAATGAGATTAGATTAGGTGCATTAAAGTAGTTTAAGTGTATAATTATTAAACTATACAATACAGTTTATACTAAATACATTTCAGATATGAGTTTCTATAATATTAAATTAGATTAGAGGGATTTTTTTTTAAAGCTTTACAAATCCATACATTGACTATCGATCGTAGCTGTTTTATATACATTTTTGTCTATTTGGACAACAGTTAGTATACCTTAGTATATACTGAATCAAAAAACTTACATAAGTTCTTTCAAATGTGTTCGCGAACATGTTCGTGTTCCCGTGCTCGCTTAATTATCTTCCTGTGTGTATCTTACCGGAACACGTAAGGCAGCCGCCGAGACTTGAAAGGTTATCAACCGATTCGCGAGATGAATCGTTATTACGGGCCATTAATAAAAAAAGAATATGTATGATGCAAGTTACATGATATATTTCACAACGGCGCGGCATCCTTTGTAAAGCTTTTACCGCGATGTTAGTGTTTTTTTTTTCTTTTAGAAACTTATTCCTCTATTTAATCAGCCAAAATTTATACAACTAATAGATCTAGGTCAAACAGTTATTTTTAGAGTTTAAACTTTTTTCATATTGCTTGGCATAAGACAACACTCCACCAGATGTTAAGCTAGATTGCGGTCCGGAAACAGAAACAAATGTTACCATAGAATTTGGTGCAGGACTACCGTTCTTGGCTTGGGGCGAAGGAGATAACGGTCCACTATCCCTGCTACCGCCTCCGCCCACGTGATGAAGGGTGGTCTCTCACTTAGTCTTCCACCTCCACTCGAGTGTAACCTTACTGTTATTGGTTCGCGCCGGGGTACCTTAGGGAGGTATCCCGGGACCCTCTATCCACCACCTGAGGACGCGCCCGATGGACGACCAGCAACTCCATATGACACTGTCACTCACGGTTAAAGGACCGCGAACCACAGAGGTGGTAATGAAATGAAATGAAATAAACTTTATTGCATGAAACATGGTGTTAGTTAACATGGTGTTGTTAAATGGGTTACGATTTGTTCACATGTTTCGCCACATTTAGCGGCTTTCGATAAACCTAATGCATATCAACCATCACATTTAATTAGGTAAGTCAATTAAAATCACAAATTAAATTTAATATGTTAAATTTCACTACATATCTAAAATCACTAAAGGTACTATCCTAGGACAAAACAAAGGTATACCATAAACCGTAACGTTCCATATTATAATATTTAGATTAACGCGTCAAAACTATCGGTTCATTTTCCCAAGTCCCACAACTTAAAGACACTAAAAACCAAGAAAGCATTAAATATAGAACTTTAATTTAAAGAGAAATTGTATGGTACATTTCTCTTAGAATCACTTATGTTTTAATAGCATAAAAGATACAAGCCGCAATAGTAACAAGAAAACATATGACCGTATGTTCTGGGGATAGTATTTCAAATGTAATTTATTCTTCAATAAATCTCAGGATTTAATTTTTTGTAGACCAAAACTGGTTGGAATTTATACTAGCGTTATAATGCCACATTTAAGAGTAATCCTCATGAAAGCTGGGCTGCCTAGTGCCCATAACCGTAGGGCGTGCATGAAGAGAATTGTGGATGTGAAGGAAGCGAGGGTGTTGTGTCAGGATCGTGGTAAGTGGCGTTCCGTTGTCTCTGCCTATCCCTGTGGGAAAAAGGCGTGACAATTGTATTGTATTAAGAGTAACATCTGTGAATTATGAAATAATTATTTAAAAAAAACTAATATACTATTTGAGTGGCCGTGTTCTAACCATAGAAGATGTGATCTCACGATTGATGGAACATGTATCCAAATCTCCCTAAACATTGTTTAAAAATAATAATAATAATAAAAACATATAATAATTATTTTCAAATCCCGTTACAAATTGTAACCCGAGAATAACTTAAGCGATGATTAATATGATAATTGAAATAACAGTCACGAAGAAAATCTTTTGATCCATTTTTAACCGCAGACTATGGTTACCACAATTATACTAGCCATAAATTAAAATAATGCCGGAGATTATTTTTTTTATTGTAGCTCGACATGTGACAACACTCCGCCTGATGTAAAGCTAGAGTGCGGTCCATTATTATATTTTTTCATTAATTTATTCTAATTATATCAACACATTGTTTACCAATCAATAGACAATGTTTAATTACATAATAAATAGATATCATCAAATATTAAAGCATTTAAAATAATAATACCCTCAAATATTGCATCAGAATAGATCTAATTACTCAATAATCCAGGTGAAAAAAATTAAAATTGATTGGTGATAAGGAATGTAGATTTATTTTCCTATAAAATGAACTAAAAATCATCGACAAACTCGAGAAATCCACAAACTCGAGAGGCCCAGAATTTTGGGCCCATTTCTCTTAGGCGAACGGGCATTCTCCTTTAATATATTTCATTTAGGCGTTAATTTTATATAAAAAAGTTTTTGTACAGGAACCATGTATGAAAACTTATTTAATATTGTTTTTTTGCATGTTTCATTTTTAACAAGCAGTGACCACTTCTTTAAGAGAAATTATTGCTTTATTTTAATTTGTAGGCGTTACTCTAAATATACATATAGATATAGCAAAGCCATAAACTTCTAAAAATAAATAAGCAAATAGAAATCAGAAAATAGTATGAATACAACTATATAAAAACACAATATTATGTATTATTTGTGATGTACTAAGTTATAAAAGAAGGCTCTATTCAACCTTCCAATTAAATAGAATTTGGGTTAGCAAGTAGTATAATTTCATATCCAAAAATACATTTTGGTCCCACGCACACATCACAATAAAAAAAACCGTGGTTAATTAAATAATAAGAAAGTAAAAATATTACATTATACGAGTATTTATTCAACACGCACTTTTCTTTGTTTCTTTTTTCTACGCGTAACAGTCAAAAATTACAGGCAATACAGTAGTGTTAGACCAATTAGCGAAAATGTCCATAATCATGAGAGAAATTACGAGTTGTTCAATATATTGTTCTTTTTTGACCTTTATAATTTGACCCATTCATATTAAAATCTTAGAATAACGCGATATTTTCCCCTCTATTTGCCTATATATTTTTACAGGAGTTCAGTATTTGACTTCGCTTCGCTTGAAGTTAAGCTGGAGTACGGTTTATGAGCGTAGATTGCTACCAAAGAAGAAGAGACGAATATCTAATTGCCCAAGTTGACAGGACAAACTGCTCTTGGGTATAAATATATTTAATAGCACTAACCTAACATGTATATAACAAGAGGTTTTTTCGTTTTGAATATTTGCGTTTATGTATTCCATAGAATTGACACAAAATTACTGTCAAATTTAAACAATTTGCAAGATTCTAAAGGTAATGTAAGAGGTCAAATAATATAACAGGTCAAAACTTAGAGGTCAAATACAAACAAAACAAAGTAAAAATTATGTTTGAATTACGTCTACAGCGAGTATATTACCCATTGTTTTTACAGTACGTATATGAATGAAAGTGTTTTAGCGCTACTATTTATTATAAACTATTTGAGAACTTTTCTCTCGCAAAAAACAATAAGATTCCCTTGCGATATGAAAGCCGTAATTTGTTTTAGATTATTATAGTTTTTACGTTTCATTGAGGGAATCTTTTGAAATATATGGAGGAGTGCGGTCCAGTCCATTAACGTAAACAATTGCCACCATGCGGTCTACTCCCGTGTGGCATGCTTCTCTCCTTGTTGCTCGTCTGCATAGTTTTTCATTTTTAATTTTTTTTTCTATTAAACGTATGTGTTGGTACCTTTGTGGTTGAAACGTGGGTTGGAATGATATTAATATATAATTTTCTTCATTTTGGTGCCCCATATTGTGGTTTAGTAATGTTTGTTAAATTAGTTACGACTATTATTATATATATGTTTTTTTTTCTTCTGAATTAATAATTCAGTTTTTTTTTATTTATTATAAACACAGGCTATAACTGGCGAGTTTCTTATGGCTGTCTTCTCGTCATATGCCTTTCCGAAGCCAAAAGTAGATTCTGACGATGAACAAGTGCATGCCAAGTCCATGCCTATGTTAATAAAGGATTTTCATTTCATTTCATTTCACAGAGAAATTTCTGTAGGTAACAGTCGCCTCAGCTATGCCGGCTTAACAAGACGAATGTGCACGCTCCTCTCGTTATACATCAAATCACTAATAAAATATCCAAGTTTTGGTTTTAGTTTTTGTGTTAACCACTATGAACGTTTTCGCTGTAGCAGGCTAGCTATTAGACGCCGCCCATGCTACTGATTCACATTATAGTTTTTGTTATTAGATCCGCACTCTTGACCACACAATTTCAATCATTTTGTTTTATGTGGTAAGTGTGGTTGTGATTCTCACTTTTGAATTATGTTTACTATGTTTATAATGATTTAATAGATACCAATAGATATAGTAACATTGTTTTTTTTTTATTGTAGCTCGGCATATGATAACACTCCTCCTAATGTTAATCTAAAGTGCTGTCCATGAACAGAAATAACTACCAGCACAGGGAATGCAGGCAGTAGTCGCTTCTACTATGCCGGCTTGAGGAGACGAATGTGCACTATCCAGGTTGACAATGCGTGCTCCAACGACTTACGCTTGAAAGTGATAGTATGTGCGCTACATTGGTTTCCTTAGCGAAGTCGGCATAGCGGTGGTGGCTGATATTTCTCTGTGGTAATAGTTGGTTACGTTTTACGCACTCTAGCTTTACATCAGGCATGTGACAACACTCCGCCTGATGTAAAGCTAGAGTGCGGTCCATGAATGGAAACAACTGCTACTACAGAGAAACCTGTGCGGGTAGCAGTCGCCTCCACTATGCCGGTCTGAGGGCACGAGTATGCACCATCTAGATTGACAGTACACACTCCTCTCGCTATACCTGGCTACTTTCAAACTGCTCCCGAAACGCGACTAGGTCACTTCACGGGTGTTACATTCGAAAGTGGTGGTACTGCCCCAGGACGGCAGACTGGACAAATAATCATCATCCGTCAGTCTTGACTTGCATAATTTATAGAATTTTAATTAAATACTAATTTGGAATATCAATTTCATTAAAAAAATATATATATATATACACGGTTATCTAATAACGGTTATAAAATTAATGATCTAACCGTCTTGTAATGGTAGAGGTATCTTTTTAAAATACTCGAAAAAAAAATTTGAATAACTCGAAATATTTTTTTTCGCGAAAGTTTAAAAATATTCGATGAAAGTTCATTGATTGTTCGGTCATCTGTTGCGTGGAGGATGAGTATTACATTTTCGGCGATCGATGTTGCGTGAGTAGGGGCCTTTAGACTTTACGATCAGAGCTTTTTTTAATACTTTCGTAATATTGTTTTTATATAATTAGTTACGACTATTATTATATATATGACAGAACGGGAGAGCAGTCCAAGGCTTCTATCCTCCATTTGTGGGCTATATAACAAAATCAATATGCTGAAACACGACAGTTCCTTCGGACAAACAAGTCTCAATGTGTCCTCCGCGTGACGTGTTTTCAGAGACTCTGTCAAAGCGTAACGACGCTTTTGTTTCATACCTATTCAGTTAGTGCTTGTACTCATGACCACGTATTAATTTTGTTCCAAATTAGTTTCCGTAATCGTTCAAATTAGAGTCCGTATTCATGATCGTTCCGACATATATTATATTATAAACACAGGCTATAATTGACGAGTTTCTTATGGCTGTTTTCTCGTCATATGCCTTTCCGAAGCCAAAAGTAGATTCTGACGATGAACAAGTGCATGCCAAGTCCATGCCTACGTTAATAAAAGATTTTCATTTCATTTCATATGACAACACTCTTAAGCAATTTTGACTAGTAGTGGTTTATGAACGGAAACAACTGCTACCATGGAGAAATCTCTGTAGGCAGCAGTCGCCTCCGCCATGCCGGCAATATTTATAAAAGTGTCGATTAATAATGACAACTTTTGCTCAATATGACGACACATTGCTTGATGTTGAGCTGGAATGCGCTAAGATAACCGCTACTATAAATATAAGTTTGCAAACCTCCGCTATGCTGGCTTGGAAATGCGTCTGCACTCCTCTTATTATCCTTGGCTACTTTTTTTTTTTTTTTATTTATCAAATTAAAGTAACACACACAGGTTAGTATAGATGTACTTATATTAGTGTTAGTAATAATAACAAAAGAGCACGGATACGCTGACTCCTGAACTAGTTATACACTGTATTTCAGGAGTCAGGTTTCACCAATTAGGGGACAAACGCACAAATTAAAAGTACAAAGCTTCCAAGCTGATTCTGAATTACTCATTTATAATAATTTATCATTCGAAAGAGAAACCTTTTATTAAAGTAACATAATAATGATTAAACTTGTAAATAAATTACAACTAACTCGATTACTGTCATTTCAATTTTCTATAAATTATCGTACAGGGAATGTACAGTTGAATGAAAAACACATCTACCAACTACGCCTGGGTGGGTAGCTGTTTTTGTGACCTTTTTTTTACGCGGGGGAAATCTTTTATGGATGCCTCGCCGTCTCGGGGAAGACGACGAGGTTATGTCGGACTCCCCGGTACTCGGTACCAGTCCAACCCCGGGACTATCGCTCTTGGCTCGGGGCGAAGGAGATAACGCTTGGTACTCCACTACCGCCTCCGCCCACGCGATGAAGGGTGGTCTCTCACTCAGGTCTTCTCTGAAAGCAGAGTGTGACCCGAGGAGAGACCCCACCTTGCTGGTTAATGGTTCGCGCCGGGGCACCTCAGGTGTACATTTACTGTGTAATTAAAAAAATTCTACACTATTTCGTTGCTGACTGTACCTTTGTATAAATATATCATTAAACTCGCGTTGACCGTTGAGAAGTAAGTACGTATATGGTTATTTATTTACTTTTACTAGAGACCTAAATAATGTCTAGAATTAACTTAGTATTTAGTATTTAAATGTATACATTTCCAATTATGTGTCGGATCCTTAAGTATTAGTTTCAAGGAGAAAAGAGAGAGTTCTAAACCGGATCCTATGTTAAACAATGTATTGCATTATATTATATTATATTATATTATATTATATTATATTATATTATATTATATTATATTATATTATATTATATTATATTATATTATATTATATTATATTATATTATATTATATTATATTATATTATATTATATTATATTATATTATATTATATTATATTATATTATATTATATTATATTATATTATACTACGAGACTGTCACGACACTAGTGGTATATCAATCCTTGCATTCACATTGCTTGTTTTCGATGTTTCGATGATAATTCAGGTTTTTTTTAACAAATAATAGTACCATAATGTTATGTAGTTGATATGTAGTTGATAAATGTCAAAACTACTGATGCAAGCAATTTTTAATACTTATGGTCTCTGCCTATCCCTGTGGGAAGAAGGCGTGACAATTGTATTGTATTGTATGGTCTGAAAAATAAAAATTAAATACTTGTACCACACGATGTATACAATTTCTGGTTCGAGGGATTGACAGCTATATTTTTACACAATACGTCAGTCGTGAAGCCTAAAGTGGCTTTTAACGGTGAACTGTCTTAATAGACTTGAAGCTTTTGGCTTTCCGATCGATATTAACTCCCACCATGATAACAAAGTATGTACTCATATAAGTTACTTTTCTAACCCGATATTTCACAATAGCGGAACTAATTGTTTTAATTAAATAACTTTCTATGGTTTTGGGAGGTCGCTGCCTAAAATTAAGTTTGTTTCTTTTTTGTTTCCCTTTGAGCGGCCGTGGTCTAGCGGTCGATGAGACCCGTGTTCAAATCTCGCTAATTCTGATCGGTACCAATGTAACTATGTTATATGTACTTTGGTTGCTGATACACGCTTAGTACAAGCATTTAACAAAGGTAAAAAAATATATCGCAAGTTTTCTTTTTCGATAACCCCTGAGGGATATCTTAGAAATGTAAACAATAATCATGTGTTAGGGTCGTTTGCACCAGAAGGCCGGTTAAAGTAACTTTAACCGTTACGTTTACATTATGGTGTATATTTACTCCACACGAGTTGTACCATCGTCGCGCCTGTCATTTTTGACGGTTACTTTAACCTTAACCGTAACCAGCGAATCTTGGCTTGGTTAAAGTTAAAGTAATCGTCAAACCAATGTTGCTAACGTCAAATATATGAAAAGAAGCCAAATACGTTTTTCTATTATTTTTCGAGATCAGCCACACTTTTAACGATAACAATATGAATTTACACGATATTGCAACGCGTGTGGAGTAAATGTAAACGTTTAACGTTCGTCGTCGCCGCAAAAGTGCAAACCACCCTTAATAAAAATGGGCCTCTGTTTGTTCTTAAATTAACATAATTTTTACGTCTCTCTATCCAGTTTATTTTATTTAATACTAAAGTAAGTAACATAAAATCATTTAATTTAGTTAAATTAATAGTATGTAAAGAGTTGTAGACTGATGATGGTTATTAGCCCAGTCTGGCGGGGTAGTACCACCACTTTTAAATGTAACACTAGTGAAGTAGCCTTGTCGCGTTCCGGGTCAGTTTGAAAGTAACCAGGTGTAACGAGAGGAGTGTGCACGGTCAATCTGGATGGTGCATGCTCATAATGGAGGCGACTGCTGCTTATAGAGATTTCTCTGTAGTAGCAATTGTTTCCATTCATGGACCGCACTCTAGCTTTACATCAAGCGGAGTGTTGTCACATGCCGAGTTACAATAAAAAAAAAACAATAACTCTCTAACTAAAATGTAAAATAAAAAAATTAGGAAATCACTGAGATGTGCTTTAGTTTGCATTGTAAATAATAAGCTGGTTTTTTTTTGTATTGTAGCTCGGCATATGACATTACTTTGCCATTTCTACAGGCAGCAGTCGTCTCCGCTATGCCGGCTTGAAGAGACGAATATACACCATCTAGTGAGACAGTGCACACACAATTAAGAATCAAGATTTTATTTTTCATGATAAATTTAAGTTATTAATTAAAAAATTATGGAGCTTTCGTTAAACTTGGTTACTTCCAAACTGATCCTGAAACGCAACAAGGTCACTTTGGGGGTGTTACATTCGAAAGTGGTGGTATTACCCCAGGAAGACAGACTGGACTAATAGCCATCATCAGACTAAATCCTTAACTCTATTTAGGTTATCAAATCTTATAATATGTTAAGGAGACAGAGTCATTTTTAGTCACGCTGGTTTTGACTACAAATAGAAAAAAACATTACTAGGCAGCAGTCGCCTCCACTATGCCGGCTTGTGGAGACGAATGTGCATCATCCATTTGTTATACGCAGCTGCTTCCAAGTTTATCTCAATTTATTAGAAAAGTGGTAGGTTGATTAATGATGAATATTAATTAACCCAGTCTGCCGTCCTGGAGTTATGTCACCACTTTCAAGTGTAACACCTGCGGAGTGACTTAGTAGCGTTTCGGGATCATTTTGAAAGTAACCAGATGCAATGAAAGCTCCATAAACAATGTTTTTTTAATGAATAACACTTAATTTATCATGAAAAACAAATCTTCATTCTTATTATGAAAACAAATAAAATAAATGATTTACATCCAAAACTAATAATAGATTAATAAAAGAATATAATTCAAAAAACTTGTCCATATTAACATGTGTTTTTATTTAACATAAATTTCTTTTCGTTTGCCAAACTTACCGGACTTCCGGCAACTTACAGATGCGTACATTCACATGTGTAAGAAAGGAGTTCATTGACCTTTAAAAACATCTGGCTACCCCTTAATTAATCAATTAAATTTTGATTGGCAAAATATATAAATTGAAAGTGAATATTTTTCATTTAAAAAAAAAATATGTCAAAGTTTCGAATTAATAATTGATCTTGTCTTTTTTATTATACTTTAATTAATAAAATAATTAAAACACTATTCAATTGAATTTTTTATTTACGAATAACTCGAAAACCGCCAGCTTTAAAATCTAAAATTAAAAACAAAAATGTTCATTAAACCATAAAATTCAGTAAATAGTGAGAAACTGGTCGAGTACCCCACATTCCAACTATGTAAAGCAACGCCTACAAGAGGACCTAAAGTAAAATCTCCCAAATATCATCGAATTTATATAATCATTAGGGTACACTGAATAATCAGTTATAACCCAGATGAGAGGCAGCGAATGAATCTAAACCAGTGGTGGGGGAGAAATGATAAAACTGTATGGACCGACCAGAATCACGCCAAACACAACAAGCCTGACATCTTGATGTCAGATATTTAAGAAACACAGAAGAAAGAAAAAGTTAAAAATGAAACTTGCTGTGGTAATTTTACTCTCAATCGTGGCAGTCGCTCGGTCTAACGAAAGCGATAACACTATGGAGGTCGCTCTCAGCTTCGTTAAGGATTGCAAAGGAGATTATTTCTTATGTGTTAAGGTTAATATATCAAGTTTATAAAAGTGGAAGTGTTTGTGATAAAAATTGTGTGATTGTGCCAAAAGGATTGTGAATCGACAAAATTAAAAAAAATTAAAAACAAAGTTAAAAAAAAATAACGAACAAAAAAATTTCTATTGCAGGAAAAACTATTGAAAATCGTTGATAATGTAAGGGCAGCCCGTAGCATCACTATTTCTGAAGGTATTATTCTGAAAGGTGATGGAGAGAAGAGATCCCCAAAGAGAGTCGATACTCTACCTGTAGATCCCACAGCAAGAGATGCTGAAGTCAATTCGAGGCTTCTTGACGGTGTTGTTAGTCTTTTCGAAACACATTCTTTGGAAGTTAAACTGAACGAAGCTGATAAAGAAACAGTTCAAAGATCACTCGAAGAAGGTAATTAATTTAATATCAAACTTTAAAGCTTTTCAAATTTAGAGCAAAAAATATATTGAACTTAAGCTTTTAAAAGCTCCGTCATTTTTAGCACTTTTTATTTTACACAATACACATTATAACTTCACACTTAGTCGCGACTTACTAAGGTTATAAATCCTAAATCAAATACCACACATAGTTTACTAAGAAACACAATAACAAGTAAAACACACCAAATCTAACAATATACCTAATTTAATTAAAACATATGAACCAAATTTCGTTATGAAAAAACTTATTTATCTAACATAAAACATCTTGATTGATCTGTATCGATCTGTCAGATAAAATGAAAGAAAAAAATTCACTTCAAATTATGACTTACATATGAATAAAGATTTCTAAAATATAAATAAAAAAAATAGTAATAACAAAAAAAAAACAACTTTCACTTTCTTTATTAGTTATAAATAAATTCCTTTTTCTCCTTTCCAGGACGTGGTAAGAAAAAAGGAGGCGGTATAGCCGCTATCATCGGCCTGCTCGGCGCTAAAGTACTTTTCGGCAAATTGTTCATTATCAAATTGATCGCTCTGAAAGCACTCGCCACCGCTAAGATCGCCCTTGTCATCGCTGTTATCCTCTTCATTGCTTATTGTCTAAAACATGAGCACCACAAGACCACATACGAGGTCATTCCACACGCACACCATCATGAATCTCATCACCCAGTTCACGTAGAACACGTTGGACACGGTTTGGGAGGCCACGAACATGGCGGTTACTCCAGTTATGGACAAGACTGGAGCAAAAACTTAGACGAAGCCCAAAATTTAGCATACAGCGGTTACGCACACAACTAAATCAATTTTTTCTTTAGCCAAACCAAATTCTGAGATGCTGATCGCAGCGATCTCGTTCGAACCTCTATTGTACAAAGACTTAACTTATTTATTTATGCCATTAATTTATTTAAATTATTTTACTTAGCAAATAAAAAAAAATATGAATGAATTCAATTGTCGTGTTTCATTTTCTACTAATCATCGAACTGAATTATGCTAATATTATGATGCAACTTTTATGAAATGGAAATTTCTAAAATGTCACGTAAATTACTACGCGCATAATTAATCACTAAAGCCTTCTAATTTAATTGCTAGAAAATCATGTGAATATATCGATAGGAAATATGGAGAAAGTAAAAGGTGAACAAATGTTTAAATATGATCAGGTTACATAAGTGAAACATAAACAAAATATCTTCTCAATACAATTAAATATTTAAACACTTTCATTACGTCCGATTCATAAACGTGATAAATATACAGCTATAAATAACATAAAATCTTTATAGTGTTATGATTATTAAACTATTGAAATGGCAATCAATGTAGACATTGTTTCGCCCGAGGGTAGTCGGAGAACATCAATAATTTTAGATAAAAACAAACCCCGAGGGTGATTTTCAAACACTCTCTCTCTTTTGATAATGTTTATTTATATATGTTCTACATATTTATATCGGCATCGATTATTAGGCAGTCAGGGGAGAAATCTCACTGCATACTGGGGCAACGACTAACGACTTTGCTTGTTTATGTAGCAGTAAAGGTATAAACAGGTTTTAAGTAGATATTCATTAAAGGCATCTCCGACTTTCTATGGATGTGGTTTCACAACATTTTGACGAATTTCTTCTGTATCGCATTTATCGCGACACGGATCTATACTTTCATTTGTTTCTGATATAAAAACAATCAGGATTGTTTATTATCATAACCTTCAGTTTTTGGTTACGCGGTTTTACGTTTGATACGTGCGACGCCGCTCGTGTAATCGCACGGCGTGTGCCTCGCGACTTTCTTTACATTGTCTTTCTTTATTGTCGTAGAGGTTACGTTACAATGACTCAATGTTACAGATCCCATCATCCATGACCCTGCATATTGTAGAAGATAGTATTTATTTATAATATTTTTTTTATTAATTATTAATTTATTAGTTATTTTGCGGGACTTTAAAAGTATCTTTCAATAAATGCCATGATAGATTCAAGAACATTATTGACATTGGCAATGGTAATCTAAATAATTTTAAAATAAAATGGAGAAAATAAAAGAGATTTTCTATAAACAACGTTTGAATAGCAATAATATAAAATCTATTGAAGCGTGAACAAAATCGTGTGTTAGGTGTCGCTTTCAAGAAACAGTGAAACTTTTGTGAGAAGCTACAGTAAATTGTGCTGTAGAATCGTGAACTTTGTTACTTAAACGAGCAACATTAGCCATAGATACTGCATTACTTTAATTGTTTGTTGTTTTTTAATCCATTTGCAATAAAGGTTTATTTTATTTATTTATTTATTTTTATTACCTTTACCTTTTACATGACATTTTTTTACCTTATTACATTTTTTTTTTCTGAATTGAAATTTAGTTTTTTTTTGTTTTTTTTTTTTTGTTAATTCTCCCATTCTGGGAAGGCAAAGGGAACAAAGCCATACAGCCATTTTTTTGTTTGTTAATTATGTTATGCACTGGCTGTAATTGACGAGTTTCTTGTGATCTGCTTCTTGTCATATGCCTTTTTGATGAATAAACGAAGTAACCTTGTCGCGTCTGGAACAGTTTGGAAGTAATCAGCTATGATGGGAGAATTGTACACTAGCAATCTAGAATACTCACAGTCGTCTCCTCAAACCAATAGCGGAGACGACTGCTGTCTGTAGAAAAAAAGTATAATAAAGAATTTCCAGCGCAGGGAAATAAAGTAAAATGAGCAGGGATAGTAGGAGCCTTTTCTAAACTTATAACTTCGTTTAAAAGGTTGCGGGTACGTAATCTCTCGGAGAAAATCATTCAGGTTCCGGTGACTAAAGCGATGCCGCCCAAGGCTTACGACGCGTCGTAACGATCGATGGTAATGGCAGTGGTGCGGAGAGGTGTGTAGCTTGGAGAGAGGAAGGTTAAAAGCACCTGTTTAACTGGATAAATTTTTGGTAAATATGATTTCATCCTTTCACTTATGGCCCGAGGAAAATTGCTTTTAATTAAAGATAGCAATTTTCTTTGGTGTTTTGGTAAAAGTTTAAAATTATAATTTTATTTTAATTTGAAGCCTTGATATGCATTGTTACTTTCTTTTTTTGATTGGCCACAAATCTCAGTCTCACAGTCTCAGTCAAGTCAAACAACGCCTCAGTACATTATTTGTTCACACTCACGCACATTCACAAATACTTAATTATAATGATAAGAGATGTTTAGAAAAATTACTCAAGGCTGACAAGCTACTATCTTCAGAGGCTAATGTGATAATTTGCCTGCGCTATGCTGGCTTGAAGAGATGCTCATTTATATCTAAACTGATCTCGAAACTCGACTAAGGACACTAAGATTGAAACTGAAATTGAAACACTTGAAAATCGATTGCCCACTAGACACCACCTAGTCCTGGTACCCAGGATGGAAAAATGGGTTAATAATCATCATCAGCTTTCTCATCACTCTTTATAATATACATGGTAGCTTTTGTCACGGAGTGTTGCCAATGTCAGTCAATTACGCAGACTCGATCGTCCCAGATTCCATTCTCAATGATATGCAACGTTTATTTTATATTAGTCTATAGTCTATATTCTTGTTGTTGCTATCTTTGCTCCCGATTAATTTTTGTTTTATTATTATTATTTTAAATATATGTATTTATTAATCTACAACTTAATTCGAGTGCCAGATTGTAATCAATAAAGTCTCTACTAATTTGAAAAAAAGAAGTCAAAACTAAATCAGCGGCGCGGACACTTAGTAGTCTCATAAACTTATAAATATTCAAAACAACTAAAAATAGAAAACTTTCATCAGATGATAGTTAAATTATAAACATGAATGTAGTGGAAATTTACCGGGTGTTTAGTAAAAGTAAAATTATAGTACCGGAACAAAGTACAATTTTATTGTATCATGTTATTAGACGTGTACCTGGCTACTACCTAATGTAGAATGTAACTTTTTTAATAAGTAATTGATATTGTTTTTTTGTAAAGAACAAATATTATATATTATAATGTTGAAAATTGAAACAGTACAATCTAATAAAATAAACAAAATAGTATATTTATATGTACAAAAACAAATTTAAACTGATTTTAATGTTTATAATAATATTCACGCCTTATAGCATTAATATACTCGATTAAAAAAATTATAGGCGCGCGTTGAACTCTTTTGTACGGGAAATTTTACTCCTAATATTATTTAGAGTTAACAAATTAAATGCAGCAACTTTTTGTGTTGTTAGTAATTTAGGCGCTTAAAGCTTTTGGGGGTATAGGTGCTGGAAAAAAAATTGAACGAAAAAGAAAGAAATATCAACAGAGCTCCAGGTGGGAGTCGAATCAGCGTTTATACAGCATCAAAATTTTATTTTTTAACTAAACTCTTCTTTCTATCAGTATCCGTCAGTTTCTTTTTTCAGCAAACTGAAACTGTTTAAAATGACAACTCATCTAATTATCTGACTGGACTGGAATTATTAGACTAGATACATTTCGTAGTATCTAATGAAAATTAAAAAAGGATATAATCATTTTTCATAGTGTCTTGGTATGCCACGAAATGAAACAACTGCCATCGCAAAGAAATGTCTGCACGCACTATGCCGGCTTGAAATTTAATATTTGAAGTAAATATTTTAAAAAAAAAATTTACCTTATTTTTTATCTCCAAAAGACATTGCCCATTCGCCTAAGAAAAATGGGCCCACAATTTTTTTTCTCGAGTGTGTCGATAATTTTTAATTAATCTTGCAGAAAAATAAATCTACTTCCTTATTACCATTAAGTTTTAATTTTTTCACACGCGTTATTCAGTAATTAGATGTTTTTTGATGCAATATTTGAGGTTATTATTATTTTAAATGTTTTAATAACTAAAGATATCTGTTTTTTATATAATTAAACACTGTCTATTGATTGGTAAATGATGTGTTGATATAATTAAAATGAATTAATAAAAAAATAAGATATTATTTTAGAATATTGTTTTGTTACCAAACTATTAGGTATTAAGTGGACCCAGAAATGGGCATTCTCCTTTTCAAGACTACTTTCATTGGTGAGAATAGAAGTGTCAACTTATCGAAATTAGGAAATTAGAATGAATTAAAAAACTGGTCACGATGTGTGTTAATGTCACATGCTTTTTAAATATACATAGTGTGCTACTTTGTCACACCTTTACAGAATACTTGTATGAATCATATCGAACCCATTTAAACAATTTTTATATTAAACTAGCTGAGTGTGCCCAGAGTATTGTATTGAGAAATTGTTTATCCGATTTTTTTTGTATCTCGGCATGTGACAACACTCCGCCTGATGTAAAGCTAGAGTGCGGTCCATCAATGGAAACAACTGCTACTACAGAGAAACCTGTGCGGGTAGAAGTCGCCTCCACTATGCTGGCTTGAGGAGACGAGATTTAAATGTTTTTTTTTGCCATAAGATGGCATCCTCAACTTATGTTCCGACTGTTTTCGTTTCCGAAATATCGCGGTTACTTCCGGTCCAGAATAAAATTTAGCAAATTCCTTTCCAGTGCAAGTTACAGGAAGCTATTCTTGAAGTTTCAGGTCGTTGGCTATCATAGTTTTGGCTGTACGTTGATTATAAATTAGTCAGCCAATCAGTCAGGACTACTTCATATTATACGGTTACTACAAAATTCATTGTACTACCAAAGATTACACTGCATTATATTTGTATAAAGAAAAAATTAAATTTCAGTTTTTATTTATATTTACAGTCTAGCGGTAAGACGCGTGACCTCACGATTGATGAGACCAGTGTTAGAACCTCGCTAGGACTAACCGGTACATATGTAACTTTGTTATATGTACTTTGATAGCTTAGATGATGGTTATTAGCCCAGTCTGCTGTCCTGGGGTAGTACCACCACTTTCGAATGTAACACCCGTGAAGCGACCTTGTCGCGGTTCGGGAGCAGTTTGATAGTAGCTAGGTATAACAATTGTCTCTACTCGTCGCCAGGTTTAACAAAAGGAGTGTGCACATACTCGTCTACTCAGGTCGGCATAGCGGAGACGACTGCTGGCCGTAGAGATTTATCTGTAGTAGCAGTTGTTTTCGTTCATGGACCGCACTCTAGCTTTACATCATTATCGTCCAGGTTCCTTTTATTGCATGACTACTTCCTGACTACCACTACCAAAGTAAATTGAAAAAAAGCCTGATCGTCGTCTGGCGTGCTATTAGTGCATCTCCACTTCACTCTCTTTCTGCATCGTTTACTTCACTTCGCTTTTGTTGGCAGTACTCTAACGCCACCTTATAACTTACAAACAAAACGCCTGATTTTATTAAATAGTTTATTTATGCACCGCTGTTTTTAAGATATAGATTTTTGTTTAGAATTTTTAAGGCTTTTTTATTATGCCTTTACTAAGTTGTATTACAGGCTCTGGGCGATCATAGTACATATAATATAGTTACATTGATACCGGTCAGCATTTAATTATTTATTCATCGAGATTTGAACACGGGTCTGTCACAATTATCTACTATTCATACATTTGAGCTTCGAAGCCTAGTTTTAGAAAATATTTCAGTTCTGACATCATGCTGTTTCAGTGTAAAGTGTGTTCAGGAGAAGCTGTGTACGGTTATTTTTTAAATTAATATTTGTTATATTAAAATGCTAAAAGAGAATGCCCATACGCCTAAGAAAAATGGGCCCATAATTTTTTTTCTCGAGTTTGTCGATGATTTTTAGTTAGTTTTGTAGAAAAATAATTCTACTTTTTACTAAACAGTTTTAATTTTTTCACTCGAGTTATTGAGTGATTAGATATTTTCTGATGCAATATTTGAGGTTATTAATGCTTTAATAATTGATAATATCTGTTTTTTACACAATTAAACATTTGATTAAACAAATTAAAAATTAAACAAACTATTGATTGGTAAATGATGTGTTGATATAATTAAAATGAATTATTAAAAAAATAAGATGTTATTTTAGATTATTGTCTTGTTACCGAACTATTAGGTATCAAGTGGGCCCAAAAATGGGCATTCTCCTTTATTATTATTAAATTTATGTTATAAAAATGGAATACGTTCACTGAGCCTGAGCTGAGGTTTTTTTTTTAATTAAAGTGTATTTTAAATAAAAGATCTTCATAATCTTTGTTATGCAGGTAAAAAGAACATTTTTTTAAAGTGATAATAAAAAATGCAAACAAAGTGACCGGTTTTTATTGATATGTTAATAAAGAATTATACACATGACGAGATTGTTTCATAATTTATTACTTGTATGCATGTAACAGGTCCATTTTATTCTCAAATTCCCAAACGAAATTTTATTTTTATACCATGAGATGAAAAAATGCAGTAATATAGACATTGCCTTGTCACATCGCGTTTCAGGATCAGTTTCGAAGTATCCAGGTAGGAGAGGAGTGTGCACTGTCAATATAAATGGTGCACATTCGTCTCATCAAGCCGCCATAGCGGTGACGACTGCTGCCTATAGAAATTTCTCTGTAGTAGCAGTTGTTTCCGTTCATGGACTGCACTCTAGCTTAACATCAGGCAAAGTGTGGTCATATGCCGAGCTACACTAAAATAAAATCAACCTAGAGCAGTTGGAAGGATTGTACAGTCTAAAGGTATATTAATAATTTTGAAAAAACTTGTATATAGTCATAAAAATATATAATTTTTCATAGTCATCAAGTTTCAGATATTTGGTAAAATAAATTGTATGTATTATATTACCTACCCAATAATACAACCTTCATACAATACATGATATTTAAGAAAATTCATGATAAATACGCACTGCATAAATAAAATACAATAAATATAAAATATAAAAAATAAAACATTAATAAAAGAGATCCTTATTTTACAAATAAATATTTTTAAAATAATAATACATAGGGGAGGTGAACTCTTGTCTGTTGACGTTGACGTTTATCTATGGTGCTCGTAGCAGCTGTTTCCGCTCATGGACCACACTTTAACTTAACATCAGGCAGTATGCGGTCACATGCCGGACTACTATAGAAAATACATAATATTTACAATAAATAATTATAATACAATATTTACATAAATTAATAAAATAAATAACACGATTGAAAAATAAATCGTCACACAATAATACGGTTGAAAAATATCCTTTTCAGTCAAATTAATAAACTTGTTAAAAAAAACTGTAAAGAAACTATAAAATGACTGAAAAGAAGATAAAATTTTCACATACATAATAAACACACACACACACACACACAGTAACACACTAACCCACACATACAGGGCTGTAAAAAGACATAAAGCAATCATGTGAACTTCTTTTTCAAAGTTTTCTTTGCATCTTTTTGACGTTTACCAATGAATGTCAACTACATAACATAATGGTACCGTTATTAAAAAAAAATTTAAATTAAATCATATATCAAAAACAAGCAATGTGAATGTAAGGATTGAAGGGTTGGTGCTACAACGCGAACTCGACTTTATTCAACCCACAACTGATAGACGGGCGGGCGCGTTTTCTTTAGCGATGGTATTGTGATTAAAAAATCCTAATATTAATAAAAAACTAGTAATAGTAGTGTATCACGTACCTAAAAGGATTGATATTTGTCTTTTTACAGTCTGCACAATAAATAAGACTTTGGGAGTTTAGAATAATATCTAAATAATTATAAAGTAAAATTAGCTCTGATTATAAGCAGAGTAGGCGAGGTTATTGCCGTCATTCTTGGACCTGGACCAGCCTCCATCCCATCCGTGTCCATGACTATCGTGTTCGTCATGATGCGGGACCCAGGGTTCCTCGTGATGAGGAATCCAGGGTTCTTCATGACTATGGTGATGCTTGGCGATAAGTGCCTTGATGACGTGAATAGCTTTGACGATAAAAGCGATTTTCGCCATGACGGTAAGCTTGAAGAGGGAAGCTGCTATGACAACTATGGCCAAGGTAATTATTGCAACGACTTTGGCTTTAAGAATGAGGAGAAGAGGCAAAAGGATTTTCAAACCCTTTTTAATTGCTTTCTTCTTTTTGTCACGAGCTAAAAGGAAAAAAAAGAAAAATGAGCAAAATTAAAAAGAAAGCTTTAAAATACGAGAAGACCTGGATGATGGACTTTCGTCTTCTCGAGCCGGTATAACGGAGGCAATTGCGGCCTGTAGAAATTTCTTTGCGGTACCAATTGTTTTCATTCATGGACCCTCAATACCAGGCAGAGAAGCGAATGTTTTTTTATCACACTCCGCCTGAAAGGCTAAAGTGCGATACAGGAGCGGAAACAACTGTCACCACAGATTTCTGCATTCAGCAATAGCCAATAGCCTCCGCTAACCCGGCTTGAGGAGATGATTTCCACCGTCCAGGTTGATAGTGTACCCTTGTAAACTGATCCCTATACGCTACTAGGTCAGTTCACGGGTATTAAAACTTTAAATTGGTGGAAACATTCCAGGACGGCAGACTGGACTAATCACCATCATCAGTCTGTCTACCACTCTTAAAATTGAATAAAAATAATAGTTTCTACAATTTACCTTCTCCTACAGCACGTCCTTGCTCTTCATCCTCATCGGCACCAAAACTAATTTCAAGATCAGTATTATCTAAAAGTTTGCCAGCTCTTTCATATAGTCTTTCAGTCACCTGACGACCTCTCACTTCGGGATCGCTGGATAGAAGTTCCAAGCTTCGTTCCGCCTTCTCGGGTGCATTGTTGACGATTGTTAAACCTTCGGTCAATTTCAATTGCCTAAGAGCTCCTACTCTTTCGGTAACAAGCAGAGCTTTTTCCTAAAATATAAAATAATTTATTTAATCATACTTATTGCTATTTTATAGTAACTAGACATGTGAACATATTCCGCACTATTAACATAAACTTAGAGTACAATCCATGAACGAAGACAAGTACTAGCATAGTAAAATGTTTGCTGGCAGCAGTCACTTGCGCTATGCCGGCTTGAGGAGCCGAATATGCACACTCCTCTCCTTATGCCCGGCTACACGATCTAAATCTCGATTCCGAAACGCGAAGGTCAGTTCGCGGGTGTTAATTGAAATTGGTGGTAAAGAAAAATTGAAAGTGATGCTAATAACCCAGATTATAGGCTCTGAGAGACCAAAATACATAATATATGAAAAGGCCTCTCAAATGTAAACGTCTTCTTACTTTGTTATCTCTGTACTAAAACTCCATTATACACTATTTTTAAACACTATTTACACAACTCCTCGTACCTTCAAGCACAATGTTATATCCGTATTTATACAATTCACAAAACTCCCGATTATTGATTTAAACACTGTTTCATTTTCCTGTGAAACGGGACCGCAGTGGACTATCGCCACTAGGGCCAAGACTGAAACGAAGAACTTCATCTTCTATTGTTTAGTTAGTCAGCCTTGACCGAAAGATATGTTGTGTTGATCGGTTGATAAGTCAATAGTTTTTATTTAAAAAACAAAACCCCACTACTAAAAAACGAAAAATTTACATATTATTCTTATGGCCTAAAGATTCGTCTTCAGTGGAGCACGTTTTCCACAGCAAACACTATATGGTTGACATACTTTTCGGCTATAAATATTAATGATTCAATTTTTTACAAACTAAGTATAATATCAAGTTTTCAAATTCTGCATAAAGAAAGCATGTGAATCAAAAACTAAAAGTTATCTACAACGATTTGGTCAACTTATGTTGAAAGGCACCAAGCCAATAATATTAATAAATATACGAGTTTTATCGACGTTCACTGTGGCGCAGGCGCATGATTGTGGCGCCGCGGTATGTTACGCCGAACCGTTCGCAACAAATATTCATTTGTAACATTTTTTTTATTGTAGCTCGGCATATGACATATAAGCTAGAGCGGGGTCCATGAATGGAAACAACTGCTACTACAGATAAATTTCTAGAGGTAGCAGTCGCCGGCTTTAGAAGACGAATTTGCACCATCCAGATTGATCATTATACCTGGCTACTTCCAAATTGTTCTCGAAACACGACAAGGCTTCACGGGTGTTACATTCGAAAGTGGTGGTACTACCACAGGACGGCAGACTGGACTAATGACCATCATCAGTCTGCCTTTTGTAACATTATATAAAATAAATTGTTTTGGATCTGGGTGTTAAACCGATACTGCGGGATATTTTATGTATTTATATATTTGATGTGCTGCCTATCCCTGTGGGAAAAAGGCATGACAATTGTATTGTATTGTAATATATTTATTAATCTTGAATTAAAATTACTAGATATTAGAAGATCACATATCTGATCTTATATGTAGTCATTTTTTGATGCATACTGATTGAGTTCCATACGGATTGAAGGACTTCTACAGGTCTTGTGAGCAAATGTTATATTTATATCATAGAGATATATACTAGAGGAGCAAACCTCATCCATCGGACATGAAGAAAGCGTAAGCTGCTTCAAACGATTTCACAATAATTACTGACTAAAAACCTAAAAGTGACTGCAGTAATCTTTTCTCTCCCGTCACATTGGGAATGTTATTGCTTATCTAGTTGCATATAACAATGATTTATACATATAATGGCCTCATAGTACATGTCAGGACAATAAAACAAAAAACAATAAACTTGAGCCACCCAAACAAAAGAAAATATTACTTACATCCATTTTAAGTTAATACTTTTCGTTTTGCACCCGGACGTGTATATTGGCACGTGACAGGCCAAGGGAGTAATGTTATGATTATGTTTGTAAACATTATTATTACAATTGTAGCTTCTCGCCAGTAAACCACAATGATTTGTCTTGACGTTGCACATTCGTTCTTAAATATGACAAAATTACACACAAAAGTTAAATAATAAGTAGGTATATACAATTTAAATCAAATGATAAACAAAACACTAAACAAAATTAAAAAAGGTATTCTGAAAAAGTTGTAATAAATTTTTATATACAGGTTGCTTCAAATTATTATATTATAGTGTCATAGATATACCTACAAGAATCCGTATGTACATATAATAGTTAAATTGACTTAGAAGAGTATTTATTTAACAAATACGGATATTAGTAGTCTCTTGAAAGTTATTTGTCTTCGTTCGTTGCCGCATTAGGTATTATTGAAATAATGATGCCATGTTATATTTAAATACGAGGTAATTAAATAAAGGTAAGACTTATTAAGAATTTTTTTATTTATTGAGGTAACAAACGCAATATGGCAACAACACAACACAAGAAAACAATATCTCACAACACACAATAAATACATTCAGAAATAAATTAGAAAATAGCCTAAGAAAAACTACTTACAAAACTGTACAATTAATTAAGTCTTAAGTGTTACAAATGTGCAGAATATGCTAGGGACTGAGCATCGTTCACTTTCCTACTCCATCCTTGAGCAGGTTCGTAAGAATAACCAGGATGTTCCTCATGGTGGTGACCCGAGCTGTAGCCACCTGAAGCCCATCCCCCTGAGCCTCCTTGACCTCCCTTGGATAGAAGTTTTCTGATGAGATTGAAGGCTTGCATGGCGAATGCAATTTTTCCAATGAAGATGGCTTTAACGGCAACGAAGGCGATGATACCGAGGAACAAAGGAATCAAGGCAGCGAGTTTTAATTTCAAAATGAGAAGGAGGGGCAGGAGCTGCTTGATCTTCTTCTTGTTCTTTTTGGCACGACCTGTAAAATATACATTTGATATTAATAAAATTCTAAAAATTGGTTTCGATGAAGAATTACTTCAATTTATTAATTTGTCTAATGAAGTTCATTTCAATTCAATTTTTATTGTTACGAGTATGTTTATAAATATTTATTTTAAATTGTATGTTGATTTAGAAGTAATTTGAAAATAATTACACACAGTGTTACTACATACACAAAAATTGTTACATATTCAATAATAATAACTTATTAGGATCTTACTTTCATCGTCAAGCGCTCTGGGTTCACTATCAGGGGTATTGTTTGAGAGGCGCAGTTGCAGAATGTGGTTGTCTAAGAAGTCTCCAATATTGTTAGCGATCCTTTCCTCAATTTGAGACTCTCTAGTTTTTGGGTCTTCAGCGAGAGTTTCGTAGCTTCTGGCAGATCTCGCTGAACCAATATTCACCAAGGACATACCCTCAAAAAGGTTAAAGTCCTTTGATATCGCTAACTTTTCAGTGAATTTAAGTGCCTTTTCCTGCAAAAGATAAAACATGTTTTTACCAAATGCGTCACGAGTACTTTAAACATAAGGCATAGTTAAAACTGTTAAAAGATTCATTAACAAAAGGGCTTTTGTCGTTATGTAGAATGGCTTCACGGTAATTAGCACTGCACTCCATTTTTCACTTTAGTTTTAAACACACGAAAGTATTCACCTTCAAACACAAAGATGTATCTTTCTCAATGCAATCAGACACAGCACCGACTATATTTTCAGCGACACCATCCTCCGGCACCGGTGTACACCTCGCGACGGCCAGAAAGGCAAATAAGGCGACTTTCTTCCACATTTTTCTTAAAACTGCCGGTTCAACTTGTCAACCACCAATGCTTGATGGGTTATGATGTTTTTCTCGGAAAACTGATGGGTTATATCCTTCGACCCCCACCTTCGTTTTTGTTAAGGTAACTGACGTATTCACATATGAGCCGAGTGAGATAGGAACTGCTAAGTGCACGACCGCATATGACAAGTAAAGTTCTCAATGTAAGCAAGGATAAGTAGAAAAACAAATATTGGTTGTTAGAAAGCGAAGTTGGCGTTTACGACATCTCAGTGCGTGCACTTATGGCGGCGCTTTGTGAAGTTAGTGCAAATGAAACGAAAGAAAAAGTGAGATTGTTTGAATTTTCGTACCTGCGTTTATAAGTGAAAACGGTCAAATAGTACTCGTTATGGTATCTATTACAAGTTAGGCATTGTTCTTTAGTCTCATTTACGGGATGGTTGTCTGCAGGATTCAGTTCTTACTGTCTCTAGAATTGTCATAAATAATATTTCCGAATTTAAGTGATTTTATGTGTTACATATTGTGTTTAAATTATTTTAAGTTTCATTCGTAATTACTAAATTTATTATGTAAAAAATTGTTAATAAAAATTTAATAAAAATGTTCGATCTCGCATAACGGCTGCCTTATTGATTAAAATAGCTATTTCAATTATAATTTTGGTCGGCACGAGCGGCGCGCGTTTGGCGTTGGTTTAAAGGTTAAATCCGGAAAAAGGTTGTCATACTATGACCTCAATTTTGAACTTTCTGTAGTAGCGATAGTGATTTTGTGTTTTTTTTAAGATATTTTCTTGTATATATCTCCGAGGATATAAAAAAAATAATGAAAAATATAAGTTCAGTTATTCTTTTATTTGTTCAGGGGTGTTTACATTTGTTTCAGTTTTGGATGTTATTAAATAAAATTTTAAAATAAAAAAATATGTCATCAATTAAATCAATTATTGTGTTAAAAATATATTATCAATTATACATTAATATTTTTAAGATAAAAATTACTTTCAAAAACAAATTATCAAACCTATTCAAAACTTTTTCAAATCTATAACAATGTTTGTGTTGTCTTGATACAATTTGATGTTCAGATTATATATTCGAGTTATTGTTCACAACTTTGTATAATTTTAATTACTAAAGTGAGTGTTTTTTTTTTATTTTCTTCATAATTTAATATTAAAGAAATTCGACATGCCAAAATGCCAAAAATTTATAAAAAAATATGTATTCGATTTATTATTATAATTATATTCTAATTTGCACAACTGGTTTATCCCATTCATCTAGTGTTTTAATCAAATCGTTAATGGAAAGTGATAGTGATCAAACCGCGTATGTTAGTGATTTTATGCAGAAAAAGAAATTTATTGTACCTTGGCATATGACAACACTCCAGCTGATGTAAAGCTAAAATGTGATCCAAGAACGGAAACAAATGCTACTACAAATAAATTTCTACAGACAGCAGTCGCCTTTGCTATGCCGGCTTGGGGACACGAATGTGCACTATCAAGCACCTCCTCTCATTATTCCTGGCTTCTTTCAAATTCTCGCAAAAAAACTCTTAGGCAACGTTAAAATATTAATTCCAAAATAAAGAAGAGAATTGAACCCGGAACAATAATATACATATTTGAAATCCTGAAAGTGAAAACAACAATGTTTAATAAGAGAATTTGTGTGACCAATCCTTTATGTATGGTAAACATTGCGAAGATATTGTGAACAATACTTTACTTCTCTAACCTTTGTCTACGGATCAATGAACTCTTTCATACAAAATGGAGAGACGTACAATCGATTCTATTGTACACATAGATTATGAAGTTTTAGATGCGATATCGTCATATGTACGAAAAATATGCATCCGAATTTCAACTTAATTATATCAGCTATAAATAATTCATTGGTCCAAAATTGCGTCGCAACGAAACCGAACTTATGACGCATATTTTCGACTAACAAGACTAATTCATCGTATGTATTGAATATTTTCGCTTACGGCTAGATAGGACATAATTTTATTTTTAAAAAAGCGTACAAATTATTATTATGCATTTATATTGGCCATACAAAAACTCTCTAGCTATTGTGACGTCACGAAAGGGTGTATATAAAAATTGAATATATGCTACAAAGCCGTATATTAATCTCTGATGGTTGCTGAAAAATTCAAAAAATAACGTCCATAGAAAGAACCGAAGAATAAATATTGGCGTGGTACCTCTACAAGAGTTGTTACTCTACGTCCCATCCAATACATAACAATGAGTCCATAGTGAGGTTCACGGACGCATTTGAACTTACTACATGAAAAATGTGTAAGCAGTGAAAGCTATAGAAAGGTCACGAGCGTGTGTTAATTTGTAAAGTAACAATTGTCAAAGTAAATATTTTAAATTGTATTTTTGGAACATTCTTTTTTCAACATTTTAGGCGTTTTTATTCTTCTGGTACTCAATACTTTGTGGCAGAGTGGTAGGTAGTCTGATGACGGTTATTAGCTCAGACTGACGTCCTGGAGCATCACCACTTTCAAATGTAACATTCGTGAAGTGACCTAGTCGCGTTTCAAATTCAGCTTGACAGCAGCCAAGAGACAGAAGAGTGTGCACTGCTGGTTAGCAGTGCACCTGGACCGTGGCCACATGCAGAGCTATTATGAAAAAAAATGGTGAAATAAAAATTAAAGTAACCGCAGCGTTCAATACTCAAATTATGCAATTTACTTATAACATTATAATGCTACTTAACCGGTGAAAGCATCACAGATAAACCCAACTGGTGCATATTTTATGACCCCTAATAAATTATCCGTGTGTCCTCAATTTGCTTTAGGTATTATTTTTATAGTTTGACTTATTTAACAGTGACATCTTCAATAATTGCATTGTTCGGTAATTGGAGACCAGTTTTAACTCTTAATTCTGGTATGATAATCTCATCTTATCTTTATGCTAAAAATTACATTCAAATATTCTTTGCTGATTCAATGTTTGAGATTGACTGTAAAATACAATAAATAAATAAATGAGCAAATAAATGTTAATGATGTTGACGGTTCTCAGAATAACTATTTGTTATGGCAAAGGACCGCACTCTGCCTGATATTAAGCTTAAATGCGGTCCATTAGCGGAGATAACTATTGTAGAAAAATCTCTGTAAGCAACAGTTACAGTGTCACACGATAAACGCAATAGAGAGTACGTACATATATATGTCTTTAAATACAGGGACACAGGGGCACTGCTTGGGGTCACAATATAAGAGTCAGTTAGGTTCAAGGACCTACTTGAAAAATTCACGACCGCAGAGTAATTTGACTTCGTAATTGATTATATAGTTAGCACATGTACTTGTCCAATGTTTATTAGACCTTTTAAGCATTTTTTATTATTAATTATCGTTGTAATAAAGTTTAAATTGGTATAAATAGATTTGTATTATTATAACTTCATGCGAATTACTTTTTTTATAACAAAAATACTTCTTCGCGGCTTCTTATCCGAAATTGACCCGATATTTGTGCCCCGCTCGTTGGTCATGAGGTGGTTCGCATCAACACAGCCTCCTGATATCACCTAGGAAGGCTCTTTTCATCCCTGTACACCTTCGGTGAAGTGTCTACGCTACTGTACTCTACAAAAAAAGAAGCCAGTTTTTACTAAATGATCCAAAGACTACATAAAACTTATTTCCAAGCTATAGATACTCTGGAATTGGTACAATTATTCTATCTGGCTAGTATATTTCGAGATCGAGTTAGAAGCCGGGTTACAGTGAGAGTCAATCAACCCAGTACTCTCGTCGCATCAAGTCGCTGACTATGCTATGCGAGCGAACTAAGAATAGGACTGGACTTGCAGCTAACTTCACTTGAAAAAAATTACTTAGCAAATAAAAACCTAGTTAACACCTTCGACATCACCTTCGAGGGCGTGACAATTGTATTGTATTGTATTGTATTGTATTGTATTGTATTGTATTGTATTTATTGTATTGTATTGTATTGTATTGTATTGTATTGTATTGTATTGTACATCGCCTTACACATGAGAGATTTTTACTATATTTAATGTATTTTTCAAGGCTTTTTCCTATACTTTCCTATATTGCAAAGTATTAGCTATGGCGACTCATGTCTGCGACATTTCTCTGTGGTAATCTTTTTTTCTTCCCAATAACAGAATTCACTTTCAAACTCTTAAATGTTTAATAATTTATTTAACACCTAATACAATACAACACCAAGTGACCGCCTGGTCTGGTTTTCACTTTTAAATATGATTTATCAATGCCGTAGATCAAAACTTATAACAAAATTATAATAAGAAGGCAATTTGAATATTTGGGTTAAATAAATTTAAATTTTCTTTTTTTTTTTGGAAAATATGATAATTTACATTCGATTCGATTCAAATTTGTGCGGCTATGATTATTATTTATAAGAGTGGTAGGCAGACTGATGATGGTTATTAGGTTAGTCTGCAATCCTGGGGTAGTACCACCGCTTTCGAATGTAACACCATTGAAATATCATTGTCAAGTTTACAGAATCAGTTTAAAAGTAGCCAGGTATAACGAGAGGCGTGTCTCAGGCCGGCATAGCGGAGGCGACTGTTGCATGTAGAAAGTTATCTGTGGTAGCAGTTGTTTTCGTTCATGAACCGCACTCTAGCTTTACATCGGGCGGAGTGATGTCATATGCCGAGCTACAATTTAAAAAAAATCTTTATATCAATATGTGGATTTATTAGTAAATAAATACTTAACAAAATATATAGTATACCGCTACAAAGGTTTAACGCGAAAGTTTCTATGTTAAACGCCGCACCCACACGCCTGTTATGTGCGTACACGCAAATTGTTGAACGATCACACTGTAGGAAATATTTTAATTTAAAATATTTTTCAATATTTTATTTTAAAGTATTTTTCTTTTAATTTAAATTACATACTGTTGAATTTAAATATGCATGCATATTGTGAAGTAGCCAAGCAACGAGGGCGGTACGCATTGTCAACCCGAATGGTGCACATTCGTCTCCTCAAGCTGGTATAGCGGAGGCAATTGTTGCCTGCAGAAAATTCTCTTTAGTAGCAATTGTTTCTGTTCATAAACCGCACTCATTCTAGCTTTACATCAGGCGGAGTGTTGAGATATTAAACCAATTTAAAAGAACACTCTGGGTTTGCCTTAGTTTCTACCTACCCAAGAACATATGAATGAGACAAGTAAACATTTGATACAATATCTTCTGACAGGGTAACAAACAGACAGAATTACTTTCTGTATATTAGTAAGATAAAATTATTTTACACGAATAAGTGTAATTTTTCTCTAATTTTCTTTATTTTGCTGCTCCGTAATTTAAAGATGACAATTTTATTAGTTACGATTTGTTTTTTTCTGAATTTGTAATACAGTTTTTTTTTTGTTTAAGCCATGGTAGCTTTTAAATTAAGGCGTGGATGAAATATTTTGTTAATTAACGATTAAATTATTTCATAAAGTGTGACTTAAGGCAATGGAATGAAAAATACCGTTTATTTTCAAGGTCATCGGTGTTCTCATTTCCCACCTTACACACTCATGTAAAGTGCGTGAGGTTGATTCATCCACACTTTCTTTTCGTAGGAATGCTGACAAATTTATTATGACAGGTCTTTTCTTCTTTTTTATTGTTATTATAGTCCTGTTGAGTAACGACATAATGTCATATTGGTTGCTGGTTGACACACTTTTTGTCACTTTTTCGCATGGTTTTAATTTTTTCTTTTAACAATTACTTACATGTCTGTTTTTTCTTATTACTTAACGGTATAAATCTAAATACATATATAAAATGTTAATGTTAGTACGTGAAGACAGGGTTTTCTCTATGACCACCAACTCCAATCTACTTCCCGTTGGGGTGGTAGATACCCCTTGGTCTCCTGGTGAAAATAAGGGAGTTTGGTCGCGGTGGGTGGAAGTGGGTGGTTAATGGTGGCTAATTCTGACCGGTACTAATGTACATAATAACAATGTTACAGTCGCTCAGTGCCTATAGGCACTATTAAAGAGTGGTAGGCAGACTGATGATGGTTATTTGTCCAGTCTGCCGTCCTGGGGTAGTACCACCACTTTCGAATGTTACACTCGTGAAGTGACCTTATCGCGTTTCGGGAATAGTTTGAAAGTATCACGAGAGATGTGTGCACTGTCAATCTAGATGGTACATGCGCGTCTCCTCCGGCATAGCGGAGGCAACTGCTGCCTGTGGAGATTTCTCTGTAGTTGCAGTTGTTTCCGTTCATGGATCGCACTCTAGCTTTACATCAGGCGGAGTGTTGTCACATGCCGAGCTACAATAAAAAAAAATTTAAAATGCCCCTAATTTTTTATTCTTATCTATCTACATCTTATCCTGTCTTTACTGCTTTTTTTAAATTTAAAATATTACACAACGTGTCGTGGAGTGTTGCCGTGTTAAAGTAGTGTTAAGTCCAAACAAAGTTACTGTTAACTTTCCAAGTAAACAATTGTATGTAGGTGAAAAATAGCACCAACGTCGAGATAGTTAAGGCAACGATTGCTCTGTGCTTTAAAGTACATTTTTGTTTTTGTCTATATTAAATTTTAAAAAAATAGTTAATGACATAATTAGAATTATAAATAAATTAATTGAATGTATATTTAAGTTTAAAACATCTAAATAGCGCCTAAAAAAAACTAAACGCAAAATGTTATGTTTTTGTTGTTTAGTTGCAGTTGATATTACAAAATATAAAATAATTAATGAAACAATTGCAAATTTTATTAGTTTCAAGTGAATTAATTTAATATTTATTATTTTAAGTTTAATAAAATCATTGTAGCGCCTGAAAATTGAAAACGTTACAACTGTATTGCTTATAACATAATTCAGGCGTTTAAAAATAAAAATGATGCTATTTGATATTAGTTTTAATTCGTTATTAAAGCTAATTTGTTAATAATGAACTCCTAATACCTCATTACTAAGAGAAATTTCTTTCATTCTCATTATTAAGAAATAATAAAGTTAGAAAAGAACTAAACTATGAATCTAAACTAAATTAAAATACATTGACTAATGATTTTACAACTTTTTATAGCTATTGCGGTTCATGTGAGGAAACAATTGCTACCCCGGAAATGTCTGTTTCACTCACTTCCGCTATGCTGGCTTCAGGAGACGAATATCCACTGCCCAGGTTGACAAAACACACTAGTTAATTTTAAACTTCTTCACGAGGTGAAGTGAATAGTGGGAGATTTTTATGAAATATTTTATATATTATATTTTATTTGCTACAACGTCGTGGGTCGAGGCTTGTATGATAGTATACTTGTGCTCCCATTAGTACATAAAGAGTGATATTTCCCAATCATGAGTACCATTTATCATTGTTATTGTCATCTCACACATAGAGATGTAAAGACAATGTAATGACAATGTAAAAGCTTCGTCTGATTGATTGATGAAAGCTTTCATTTTATTCTTTGTTAAATTCAATTGAACATAATGATCCGACTATTTTTTTTATTAATTGAGTAGAACGAGTTCATCCTATTCTTTGACATCTTATTTCTGTAGCTAGAATAAGGAAGTGTTCACAAAAAGCTTTTTTTTTAATTTTTATTTTATTTATTTATTTTGGTTGAATGCATATTTTTTTTAAATAAATTTTGGATAAAGCTTATCGGTGGAAAGGTATAACATTCCTTCAAGCAGAGCGTGAAAAAGCACCTTCTCAGGCCGGCATAGTAGTGGCGACCGTGCGATCGGTTCTCTAGTCGCCAATGCTCATGGACCTTCACTGAGTTTACCACCAGACCAGTCGAGGTCACATGTGCCAAAATAAAAAAAGAAATTTCAACACAGTCACGTGAAGCGCTAAAGACTGCGGAGGTTAGAAGTTAGAGCAGAGGGGGAGGCTTCGCATCCCACCTCAACCTAAGCTATATAGCTCATCTTAATAAAAAAAAATAAGTAAAATAATTAGTTACTAAAAATTAATTCCATCTAGGATAAATAAAAAATCAAAATAAAAAATATATATTTATTTCTCCTGCACTTAAATAAATTATTGTACAACATTAAATCCGTTTACACAAAACAACCAAAATTGATTACATGAAATAAATAAATAAATAAAATCTTCACTAGATTTCGCACACATTCATACAAATGGAAGAGAATACATATAAATACATACAAATAAAAACAAATACATAGATAAATAGATAGAGATATAAATTAAACTAATAATTTATAAATAAACTAACTTTGGACAAAAATAAATTAACAGTAAACTAAAAATTATTTGGTTAATACTAGAATTGACTCGTCAAAACTTCTAGAAAAGAAGCACAGAGAAAATAAAAGTAAAATAAAACTAAAAATATCAGTCATTTGTACTAAAAAGATCAAACTTAAAAAAATATTTAATAAATACTGCCGTACCAGACACACAAATCAAAGATATTCAATACATTGAGTACCAGTTTTGCCTATAACTGTACTGTACGTCCCACTATTCTTGAATATGTAACGTTTAGGCTTGGACGTATATTAAGAATGTAATGGGCAGAATATTTGCTTCGTGTAACATATCCATTTTTTTGTGTGCTATTCATTCTCGAATGTAATTTTTATTGTAGTTCGACATAGTGCGGTCCATGAACGGAAACAACTGCTACCACAGAGAAATCTCTAAGGGCAGCAGTCGCCTCTGCTATGCCGGCCTGAGGAGACGAGTATGCACCATCTACATTGACAGTATTCGTGTCGCTAATGTTAACAATAATGCCAATTTTCTTTTGGCTATCAACACTATTGACAAGAAAAGTTACATTAGAGAATTGACCCCAGACGTTGAGTACTGTTTCCCCTGGCAACATGTATTACTCCGTCCACGGCTTCATACGTCCATGGCGATAGGATCTCGGGTAAAACTGGTACTCGCGGCTTAATCAATCGATTCACAATAACAGTGAGCAAAACCGGTGGTTATTTTAAAAATAATTAAATAAAAAAATACATATATAAAATTAAAAAGAATAAACTGTACATAAATATAACTTGTCCAAAAACAGATATACATATATTAAAGTAAATATTTTATAGGTCGATTCAAACTTTATGACGTCTCGGAAGTTAGTTACGGGCACTACTTCGCTTGTTCCTAGCTTGTCTATGTAATCATTTTTAACGTCATGTAAGTCAGTTCATGGGTAGCACGTTGTTACTCCCGTAGAACGAAAAACACGACGAACTGTGACAAGTAAAACCAAAATAACAAGAAACAATATTGAAGTCGACTGCACTTGGAAGAGTTGCTCGGAGTCGAGTATGGACCGACCGAAACATCTCTCGACACACCAAGATGCGCATCGTTCGCTCCCTCGTGTTTCCCGTCTTTCTGTACGGCGTGGAACCATGGACAAAATAAAGCCGCGGATAGACAGAGAGTGGACGCGTTCGAGGTGTTGGCGCCGTATGCTTATGATCTGGACCGGTCACCGGACAAATGCTTCTGTCTGAATTGGGCATCAAAAATCAATCGCGTATGTCATCGCTTTGCCTGCGCCGCATCCTGAAGTACTTCGGCCACAATTTAGAAAGGCTTGTGGTGACAGGGAAGGTTGATGGCAGAAGACCGCGCGACAGACCAGGTGTCCATTTGTCTGGAGATGCCGGTCCATAAAGCCCTCCATCAGGCAAGCAGTCGCAGCCGATGGAGAAATCTAATTGAGTGAGCAGTGATTTGTGCCCAACTTCAGAGCCGCCATAAAGTTTAATTCGTACTTATACCCTGTTATTTTCATTCATACAAATTATGTTAAACCTTACGCCTGTTTGACGTGGGCCGCGTAAGCTATATTTTGACTATCTTGTGATCTACCCCATCCGCCACCGCCTCCGCTTTGCCAACCGTGGTCATCATGAGAAGGTTCCGACCAACCGCTACTACCTCCTTTCTTGGATTCGAGAAGTTTCTTCAGAGCGCCAATTGCAGCGGCAATAAAAGCGATCTTACCGAGAAGGTATGCCTTGAATACTGCGAAGGCAATGATGCCGAGGAAAAGTGGGATAAGGGCTGCGAATTTGAGCTTTAAGAGAGCAAGGATGGGAAGGAGTTTCTTCAACTTCTTCTTCTTTTTCCCACGACCTGATAAAAAAAAATTTTGTTCTAATTACTTTTTTTTTTAATAATTACACCAAAGCGCCTCAATCGGTATGACATTCGTCTTATCAAGTCGGCATAGCGGAGGCGACTGCTGCCTGTAGAAATTTATCTGTGGTAGCAATTGTTTCAGCTCATGAAACCAGCTTAACATCAGGCGCAGTGAATAATCTTATGAGCGGAAACAAATGCTACCAGCAAAAATATCTGAATCAGCAGTCACCTCCGCTATGCTCTGCTGTATATTTAACCTCAATGCCCTTGAGCATTCAACCTCAAAAACAAATGCAAACTACTCGTATAATTACAAGACAAATAAAGCAGCGTGTTTATGTTCGTACATTCTTAAAGTATCGTTAATCAAATAAGACTTTTACTCGAATCTGTTAGTAAGTCTGTAGGTCACAGAATCTGTACGTCTCTATTTTACGTCTCAATATAATCTATAATGCGATTTAAACTTGAATTATGTTGTTTATTATATAACTTTTATAATATTATCTTACAGCTATTATGACTTTCTTACAAAATAATGGTTTAGACGTGCAAATGATTTGTTTTTATTGTAGCATTATTTTTTATTATGACAACACTCCGTCTGATGGTAAGCTAGAGTGCGGTCCTTCAACGGAAACAATTGCTACTACAAATAAATTTCTATAAGCATTAGTCGCCTCCGCTATGCCGGCTTGACCATCCAGGTCCTCTTAGCTACTTTCAAACTGATTCCGAAACGTGACAATGTCACTTCACAGGCGTTACTTCGAAGGTGGTGGTATTACCCCAGGACGGCAGACTGGGCTAATAACCATCATCAGTCTGCCTACCATTCTTTTTATTTAATTAAAGTATTCACAACTTCAATAAACCAATTTTGAAGAGCAATAAAGAAATTAGTTGTTATACACTAGAATTCACTATGAATTTTTAAAGTTGGAAAAAAAATCTGAAAAATTGTGAAATTGTGATGTACGAGTAAATTGAACTAGGAAAAAAAGCGTTGATTTTTTTTCTGCTTATTTTTTATCATTATTTAATAATAATAAATTTAGCATTTTATTATGCTAAAAATTCTTACGTTAAGAAAGAATGTTCAACTTTAGGTTCTACAAATTTAAATGTACGTATTTAAAATGTAAAATATCTTAAATATTATGTTAACAGTTATTTCTGCACGAGTAAAGAGATATTTTCAAGTAAAACCTATTTTACGGTTATAGTTTTTTGGTCATTAATCAAGTGTACTCGAAATGAATCTTTAATTTCCTTTAAGTGGTTTCTGGTTCATTTATTACATACATTTTTTTGGTTATTTTTTATTAATTTAATATTAAATACTTTGTTTACGTTTATTTTTTTTTTCTTTGTCATTTCGATGTTAAAGCATTTTTAGAATCGTTTAGGCTTTTTTTTTCTTTTTGGTTTATAAGCTGTGATTTCTGTAAAAAATAAACTAATTAATGAATTAAATTTAAACGTTGGATTTGATATCTAATTAAGTTATGATAAAAATTGAACATAAAAAAAATCAACCCGCACAGAACCGTGAAGAAGAAAAGCGTTATATCTATTTAAATTTCATCATAATTTGACAATTTAGTTTTTTTTTTAATTAATTATCATCATAGTTTTAAATACCTTCTTCTTCCAAAGAATTGTCTTCAACGAAGGACCGTGGTAGGCGTAATTGCAGAACATGACTGTCTAAGAAGTCTGCCACATTATCCAAAATTCTGTCTTCTACTTGGATTTCACGATCCTTCGGGTCTTCAGGCAAAGGTTCATAACTACGAGCAGACCTGATTCCACTTGTTCTTGAGAATGTAATCCCATCAGCGACACTCAGCTCTTTGGAGTAAGCCAAGTTTTCGCTGTATTTCATCGCCTTTTCCTAATAAAATAGTTTTCTTTGTTAATTTTTAGGTTTAATGATTTTATTTATAAGTAATTCCTGAGTTTATTATTTAGGAATTTTTGCAATTATATAATTAATGAACGTATTGATAGCAACGTAAAGCTATGTTTGTTTTAAATAATTTATCAATTACTTCGAAGTAATAGACATTAAAATACACGACCCCACGCTATAATTAATTAAGTAATTTCACTAATTACTTTTCCGAGGACATTTAACGCACTATTTACAACTAACAATGAATGAACGGGTCTCAATAAAATCCATATAGATCACTGAGTCGAAGCCACAATGTATTAAGCACATCACTATCCCGAAGCACAACACTGTGGCTTCAACTGGGATCACAAACACGGCACTTCACTTCACTTCACGCACCTTCAAGCACAACATCGTATTTCCATCGACGCACTCCCGCAGGTTCATCAGGAATGCCTCCATGACCCCCTGTTCTTTATCCATCGGCATTGCCGTGGCAAAGGCCAAAACACTAATGATCACAATGGCCCTCATCTTGGTACTGGCACAACTTCTCAATTGTCGGAAATTGTGAAGTACAGTGAGTTATATTTCGCGTCCCCCACTCGTGAAATTTCCATATGTCACGTTTTGAATTGTCCATGTGTGGGGCGGAGTGCGTCCCAGTGAGCAGGCGTAGCTTTAACAATTTTTTATGAGTAGGTAGGTACTGAGCATATTAACACAGTGATGTGATTTTTTAATGCATGGTTAAAGTGTGTTAAAACGACATTTTTTTTTGTGTGGGTCATGAAAATTGTGTTTTAATGCCACACTCATTATTTTTTAAATTGGCCATCGAAAAAGGCTTTCTCATAGTTATCAATAACACTAATCAATGGATAACTAACAATAGATTGTTGTTAAGATGTATAAAAGGTTTGTTTTGCAAAAAAGAAAGTGATATTTTATTACGTTTGTTTAAAAAAATTTTTTTTGAATGTTTTTTTTGTTCAAACATGACTTGTTAATAATCTTCGCAACGTAACGACTGACTTCACAGATACTTTTAAATGTTTAATTGTAATATATCAAATATTTATTTTGTAGCACAGACGACAAGAACACTGCGAAAACTAGGCCTTATTTTTCCGATTTTTTTAAATTGTAGCTCGGCATATGACAACACTCCGCCTGATGCCGCTAAAGTGTGGTCCATGAACGGAAAGAACTATAACGCAGAGAAATTTCTCCAGATAGCAGCCTCCGCTATGTCGGCTTAAGGAGACGATTAGATTGACAGTGCACACTCCTCCTGTTATACCTCGCAACTTCTAAATTGATCCCGAAATGCGACATAGTCACTTATTATTCACACATAAATATTTAAAAAATGTAAAAAGAAGATTCGCCATAATATTGGTCCTAATAACAAAGGGCCGCGCTCTAGCTAGCATCACCTGCCGACCTACAAATATAATAATAAAAATAAGATTATTGCATAAACAAAACAAAAAGAAACAACAAAACGAAATTAACTTGAATAAAAAAACCAAAAGAAAAACAAATATTAAAGCTTCTCTAAATGTACAATACAATAATCTATGTGTATAATATTAAATTGTTTACCCAATTTACAGTGGCCAATCAATATTCAAAGGAGACTTTAAAAACTACATTATATGACTTGGAAACGGCTCTATCAGTGAAAAACTGAAATATATTGTAGTATATTATTTTAACATAATATATATGTATCCCTACATATAGGTATTCAGGAAAAATAAAATATTAAAATGCAAAAATACGAGTGGTAGGCAGACTGATGATGGTTCTTAGCCATGTTCTTAGCCCAGTCTGCCGGCTTGCAAGTGTATTACCCCTTGTCACGCTTTAGAATTCATTAAAAAATAGCCAAGTATAACAAGAGGCGTGTGCACTGTCAACCCAAAATCTTAAAGAAAGAAAAAAATCTTAAAGAATTTAAACAATGTTATGTCACCTAAAAAACTACATTTCTAAAGATCTTATGAAACTAAAGACTTCATTTGAAAGCACTTCATGTCCAGTTAAACAAATCTAAGAGCGAAAGTCCATATTTTGTTTCAATGCAAACATTGAATACAAACTGGCATTAATCGGCGGATAACATTTCTTGTACGAAAGAAAATGTATAAATCTATAAAAAAAATAAAAAAACACTTTATTGCACACACAAATAGTACATAGGCGAGCTTAATGCCTTTGGCAGTGTCTACCAGCTAACCTTTGTTGGTGTGAGCGGAGATCTACAGTGCAATGAGCAAGATAGGATAGGAAAATCAAAATAAATAAGTAAACATATAAGTATATTATAACAAATACATTGCATAAAATACATAAGATACAATAGAGTAGGAAAAAAATATCTACACATTTTTAAACCTTCAATTATTTGTCCAATGATACATTAGGAATAAGAGTGGTAGCAAGTCTGAGACGTGGGGTAGCACCACCACTTTTGAATGTAACACGCGTGAGGTTTTTTTTCCCCCTTTCCTCTGACTAGGTTATCAGAGACTTTTTCATGCATTACATTATTCCGTCTGTTTTTCTATTGTTTAGAAGTCATGAACTTTTGTGTTATTTTTTATTGAGAGTTCTATATTTATTGAATATTATAAAATGTCATACTTACACATTTTTCATACATTTCTATTACCAGCTAAAAATAAAGTAGTATGTTAACAACATTTTTTGTCATCTTTCTATTTACTGTCCTATATTGTTTCATTTATGTGCGTCATATCCTGCTTCAATTTTGTTTGTTAAATTACGTCTATTATATTTTATTTTGATAATTTTTCACACTTTTACCTTCGACTATACAATAAAGAGTAGGAGTATTTATTTTTTACAGCTATATACATTTTTACACCCGTGAGGTTATCAGTTCGGACGTAGCTAGGTATAACGAGAAGAGTGTGCACTGTCAATCTAGATGGTACACATTCGTCTCCTCAGGCCGGCATATTGGAGGCACAGGTTTCTTTGTAGTAATAGTTGTTTTCATTCATTGACCGCACTCTAGCTTTACATCAGGCGGAGTGTTATCACATGCCGAGCTACAATTACTCGTTAGCTACAGTTACGTCTTATCACCAAAAAGCAATTGTTGTACTTCCAGTAGCTTCCTTATTGTCAAGAACCTTTTGGTCTCATTATATATATATATATATTTTGTATTAATTTTGTTAAATTATTTTGTTCAACTTTTTTTTTGCAATTCGACGCCAAACGTTTTAATTTGTTTTTGAAAAAATGTGACATTTTATTATTTTCTCGACTATGAAGTCATTAAAAATGTATCTTTAACTATAGAAATTAAACGATTGACTTATATAGAAAAGTAATGTATAAAAGTGAAAAGAATTTATGATATTGATCAATGAGACAATAACATTTTAAAAGGTCATCTTAAACGTAAACATAAATTTCAATATGATGAAATTCTATAACAATTCAATAGATAATAATAACAGTCAAAAACTTCCTTTTGTTGAAGTACTATTTCCTATTGACAAAGCTTTTCAAACGTCATTTGAATTGTAGGAGAGAGTTCATTGTACATATTCAATACTGGAAAGATAAATTGGTTATTAGAAATTAGCCCCTAACGCCTAAGCGATTAGAGTGTGAATTCCGTGTTACTGATGAGAATTTCTAGATGCAGAGAAGCCATATCCGTCAAACAGTTGGCACTGAATTTGCAAGTACTTAAGGGTTTCACCTGGATGCATCGAAAGTGTTCGTAATTTACTTGCAAATTATTTTGTTTGGCTTCTTTGTTGAATTTCATGTTTATCTGATTATTTTTTTTAAATTCGAATATTGATCAAATACAAAGTGTAAAAAAAAATTACCTCAACTAATGTAACCATGTTATAATACATTATGTACTTTAGTTGCTCAGTGTCTATGGTATAATTAAAGAGTGGTAGGCAGACTGTTGATGGTTATTAACCTAGCCTGCCGTCTTGGGGTAGTACCACAACTTTTGAATGTAACACCCGTGAAGTGACCTTGTCGAGTTTCGTAATCAGTTTAAAAGTAGTCGGACGAGAGAAGTGTGCCCTGTCAATGGGTAGAGCATTTTCTACCGCACTCTAACTTAAAGTTAGGCAGAGTGTCGTCAGATTTGTAAATATAAAAAGAATACTTAGTAGGTTTATGCGTATGAAAAAAAAGTTTTATTGTTAAAGTCGACAAATTAACCTTTATACTGTACTGTAAAACGCATAACAAATCGTAATTCGTAACGTATTTGCTTTCACATATAATTTAAAAACTTAAAGAATACTCAAACAACTAATATTTGTGAAAATATATCTTTAATAATCTACATTAGTGTACCTAACAGTTCTTTTTTTTTTGGAGAGCATATCAAATTTTTATAGCACATTTCACATAATTATTCGACAATGAGTGTTTTAGATCTAATTACGTGTCTATTGAACATTGGTCGTGGGAAAGACGGCAATTTTAAATGTCATGTCAGTGAACCAATTTTCTATTTTAAACATCTACAGGGTGTAAAAGGACTTGCGTCATCTTAGCGAACCAAAAGCTGTATACATCATTCTGATGAGTTCTTTTTTTACATTAATCGGTCTAATATCAGGTACGTAACTTTTTTTTTGTTAAAAAAGCACAAAACATCATCGAAATATCAAAAACAAGCAATGTGAATGCAAGGATTGTATAGGGCTGGTGTCGCGGCGGCTTCGTAGCATACGCGAGCTTATTTAATTCACAGCTGGGGCTGAAGTCAAAAGTAAATCGACAGTTTTCACGTGATCGAATCGAAAACAAAATATATATACCAAGAGCGGCCGTGGTCTAGCGGTAAGACGCGTGAACTCACGATCGATGAGGCTCGTGTTCAAACCTCGCTAATTCTGACCGGTATCAATGTAACTTTGTTATATGTACTTTGGCCGCTCAGTGCCTATAGGCACTATTAAAGAGTGGTAGGCAGACTGATGACGGTTATTTGTCCAGTCTGCCGTCCTGGGGTAGTACCACCACTTTCGAATGTAACACCCGTGAAGTGACTTTGTCGCGTTTCGGGAATAGTTTGAAAGTAGCCAGGTATAACGAGAGGAGTGTGCACTGTCAATCTAAGATGGTACATGCTCTCCTCAAGCCAGCATAGTGGAGGCAACTGCTACCCGCACAGTTTTCTCTGTAGTAGTAGTTGTTTCCATTCATGGACCGCACTCTAGCTTTACATCAGGCGGAGTGTTGTCACATGCCGAGCTACAATAAAAAAAAAACTAAAAAAAGGTTTCGTTATGACTTAGGTGACAGTGAAACGTCAAATTCCGTATATTTTGTTTCCGATTCGATCGAGTAACAACTGTCGATTGAACCTTTAAAAAGCTAATAATACAATACATTGGAATAACGTTTTGAGTATTGGTAGTGTAACACTTGGTTAAGGGAATGCCCGCAGTCCTTTTACATCCTGTATGTATTTAAATTAGAGGTATTATAATTTAAAATTTGGCGTTCTTTCGGCTAAGTTCGCGTACAATTACATTTGTATTGTATTAAAATTGAAAGAAGCGCGCGCATGCGACCTCTTTCATAGAGCCTCATATGTTACAATGTGTTTGTCACGCTACATGTCACGCGTTACAATGTTGAATAAATCACGTATAAATAGTAATAATGAATAAAGAAGGACAATGCCCAATTTAAGGCCCACTTGATTTCTATCAATTTCAATGTTAATTTGTTAACAAATATTCTAAAATATAATTTTATTTTTCATTAATTTATTTCAATTATATCAGCATATCGTTTATCAATCAATAGACAATGTTTGATTATATAAAAACATATTTCATCAATTATTATTATTATTATTATTTATTTTTTACATATTCTCGGTCTGTAGCCGGTTACTAACATGTTCGCGGGCCTAGGCCAAGGGAACAGTATTGGTCGGATGGTGATGGGTGTTTGTTTGCAAGAATTTGCGGACAATTCTGCAGGTGCTCAGTATGGTGGCCTTCTGTAATGCTATATATGTTTGTGGAGATATTTTTTTTTTAATTGTAGCTCGGCATGTGACAACACTCCGCCTGATGTTAAGCTAGAGTGCGATCCATGAACGGAGGTAACTGCTGTCAAAGAAGGGGATCTGCAGACAGCAGTCGCGTAAAGGATTTAAAATAATAATAAACTTAAATATTGCATCAGAAAAATCTAATTACTCAATAAACCTGGGTAAAAAAAGTTAAACTGATTGGTGATAAGAAATGTAGATTTATTTTTCTATAAAATGAACTAAAAATCATCGAAAATTCGGAAAAAATTGTGGACTCGAGAAATCAATATTTGTTTTGACCGGAAAAGAAACCCGGGACCATCGCGCAAATCGTGCAAAAGAGATCGACATTATTTTACACAAAGATAAAATTGTCAACAAATCAACAAATTACTTTTTGCGGCCGTGGTCTAGCTGTAGGATGCATAAACTCACGTGTTTCAGAATAAATTTGAAAGTAGCTACCTATAACGAAAGGAGTAGACTGTAGTGGACTATCAACCTGATGGTGCTCATCGTCTTTTTAAACCGGTATAGCGGAGGCGACTATTATATTAAATAAATTATCTGTAGTAACAGTTATTTCCGTTCATGGACCGCACTCTAGATTAACATCTGGCGGAGTGTTGTCATATGCCAAGCTATGATGACGGGTCAATTATTTTTGAAAAATTAATGTAAATCATCTTTCAACGGATTTCAAAAAGACAATGATATTTGCAAAAGTTAAAAGTAACTAGGCTGTGGGAGTCAATACAAAATGTATTTCACGATAAATATCTTAACAAAGGCAGAGAGCTCTTAAAAACAAGTAAGTACACTTAGTAAACCGTCCCACCAAATAGAGCCTTTTTGAAGAAAGTTTCTTTTATTACGCCTATGTACCAAATTTTTAACCTACATCGATTGGGCAGGTAGCTTTTTAACCAATTATATTTTGTATATATGACAACACTCCCCCAGATGTTAAACTAGAGTGCGGTCCATGAAGGAAAACAACTGCTACCACAGAGAAACTTCTGCAGCCACTTCCGCTATGCCGGCTTATCAAGTTCACAGTGTACACTCATCTCGTTTAATATGTAGCTACTTTCAAATCGATCCCAGAACACGGCGGTGTGTTTATGCCGTGGTACACATTATTTATTTTTGTGTAGTCTATGTGTAAAAAGGGACATATTAAAATGAAAATATTTTATCAGTTAAAAGTAGCCAGGTATAACGAGAGGAGTGTGCACTGTCAATCTAGATGGTACAGGCTCGTCTCCTCAAGTGGAGACGACTGCTGCCCGTAGAGATTTCTCTGGGGTAGCAGTTGTTTCCATTCTTAGACCGCGTTCTAGCTTTACATCAGGCGGAGTGTTGTCACATGCCGAGCTACAATAAAAAAAAATGATATGGGCTTATAATACATTTGCTCATTGGTTAGACTCTACAAAGGAAAAGCGTATGGCGATGATTAATAAAAAAAAAACACGAAAAAAAAAACATTTTTTGTTTAAAATTATATGTGCACGCCTCCTGAATTTTAACGCGTTTAGTTTTGCTTAAAGGATAATGCACAACTGAAGTCTGAAGGTCCTCCAGTCGTCGGCGCTCATGGACCTCCACTGTGCTTACCACCAGGCCAGTCGACGTCACATGTCGCGTCAATATAGAAAAAAAAAGGCAGTAAAAGTCGTCTCCACAGTGACATGACCTAAAAGCCCCAGTATAAAATTTATAGGAGAAACGCTAAAATAAACAAACGGAAAGTGACAAAAAGGTATACAATAGTTCCACATGTTAAAATTAGCTTAAATAATGTCAACCACGTGTAACCGTTTTCAGATGACGCAACCGTGAGACGTGTGATGCGTACCGGATCTTGACTTTTCCGGAACTCGGTGAGATCTACCGCACCCTGAATTATGGCACGATGATTCAGTGAGGGCAGTCGTGTACATGATGATAAAGAGAAATATGCAGACTGATGGTGGTTTTAGCTCAGTCTGCCGCCCTGGGGTAGTACCACGACTTTCAAGTTTAACCCTTAAATGCACACTGTTGCCAAAAGTATACATACTATATTTTTAAAATATATATTCTTTACAAACTTCGTACCGACTTAATTTTTTTTTTTTATTGTAGCTCGACATGTGACAACACTCCGCCTGATGTAAAGCTAGAGTGCGGTCCATGAATGGAAACAACTGCTACCACAGAGAAATCTCTACGGGCTGCAGTCGCCTCTACTATGCCGGCTTGAGGAGACGAGTCAAGACAAATCAATAAATAAAACAAAAAATAACGCGAACATCAAATGTTTGACATTCAAAACCAAAGGAATAGTTTCTAATGGAAAGCGAAATTGTTATTTTTACTATATTCCAAGCATTTTTTAATATTTACTCACCTTTTAAACCTTCCCTGGACTTCCACCAATAATTCAAAACCAAAATTAGCCAAGTCAGTCCAGCCGTTCTCGAGTTTTAGCGAGACTAACGAACAGCAATTGATTAATTTTTATTATATAGATTAGTACCTAAATTTTCTATAATATACAAATTTATTAATTCATAACAAAAAAAAAAACATGCAATTAAAGGTTAACACCCGTAAAGTGACCTTGTTTCAGGATTAGTTTGGAAGTAGCTAGGTATAACGAGACTAGTGTGCACTGTCAACTTAATGGTGCACATGGTGATTGCTGATTACGGAAATTTATCTTTGTTTCCGTTCATGTACCGCACTCTAGCTTAACATTAGGCGGAGTGTTGTCATATGCAATGAAAAAATTACGTATTTGTTACGTTTATTAACTTTCTTAAAAGCTGGACATCTTAAAGATCACGCTTCATAGAATGTAGTGGATACACTCGCAGGTACTTACACGTTAAACGTTACTTGCTAAAATCGTTAAGTAGGTTGTGAAAAAATCTTCTTTAATTGCTTTTGTAATTTTCTAACACTTTCTTATTATCGTAGAGAAATGGATAGTGTTTACAATATTATGTAGATGTGTTTATAGTAGACTGGCAAGTGACAGCAGTGGGGGTTGGAAGGTTGTAGATTTTTCAAAATTAAATACATTTTAATTGGTACTTAGGTTAATATTTTTGACGTGTGGAAATCATTTAAGTATTCCCTGGTCCTTGTGCTTGGGTTTCCTGACCATCCGTGGTGACGGACCAAGCCCTGAGAATGTATCCGCGGTCACTAAACAGTGGATACAGGGAGGTTCAGTCAAGGACTAAAGGCTGTCGCCCACTTCCGAATCTCGTGTCTAAAATACATATCCACTTAGCATTTTATGGGAAAAATTTAAATTACAAATACCACGTGTACGAAGTCGCGAGTAATAGCTAGGTATTATTATAATTATAGTATACATACAAATACGTATAATTTATCTATCAAAATAACAAGCAGTATCATGTAGCTAACATGACTTGCATCTAATTGGAGATCATAGTAATAAGAAAGTCAGATTTAGCTTGTCATCATTATTTACTAGAATTAGATTTCATTCAACTTTTTTTTTGTTAAGGTCAAAGCTTCTAGTATTATATTTACTGACATTGATATGTTTATATAGGACACTATTATTTATATTTTTGAGCGGTCGTGGTCTAGCGGTAGAGGATGGACCCACGATCGATGGTACCCGTGTTCAAATCTCTAAATTCTGACCAGTATCTATGTAATCAGTATCAGTGTCTTTGAAACAAGCACTAGTTTAGTACAGATCAGGTTGGATAGTACACTTTGACTCCTCAAGCCGGCATAGTGAAGGAGACTGTTGCCCGTGGACATTTAACCGCTCGTGGATGGCATAAAATATATTTCTATATAATAATAATAATAATAACTTTATTTAAAATAATAATGTTTACAGGGTTTGTTTACTGGTGGATCCCACACTAGGTCTGGCCTGTCCTGTGGGATCTAGTAACAGTACGAGTTCACATTTACGAGTATATATTTATGAAATGCAAAGAAAAGTGCGCTAAAGGTAACGCCTGGATAAAACAGTCTTTTGTTTCAGAGGTTTAGAGTTAGTTTTGCTTTTTTCAGGCGTTTTCTTGAGTTAAATTAGTACTTTCACGAACTACAATAATAAAAGTATTAGTATAGTATACAAAAGTAGTATACAAAATAACTAACACACACTCATAAAAAAAAAAAAAGTTAAATATTTTTAAAATAAATTTATTTAAACCCTGGCTTTAAAGGCCAGTTCTGCGGCAAACTGGACTAATAATAACAACTAACGTGACCATACGTCACGTTTGGAGCAGGACTGTCCCTTTATTGGGTACTCCATCCCGGTGTTCCCGAAACCAACTGTGGGACGAAGAATTGTCCCGTCTTCTCAGAACGGCAAACTGATGATGGTTATTAGCGATGTCTGCCTTCCTGGGGTTGTACCACCATCTTCGAATGTAACACCTGAAGTGACCTAGTCGCGTTTTGGGAATAGTTTCGAAGTAGTCTACTTGATTGAATCGAAAACAAAATGTATGAGATCCCATATATTTTCTTTTAGATTCGTATAACGAGAGGAAAACGTACTGCCGGTATAGTGGGGGTGACTGCTGAGTGCAGCCATTTTTATGTGCTTGTTACGTTTTCACTAATGGACCGCACTCTAACTCTAAGTCGTAACATTGGGCGAAATGTGTCGCCGAGCTACAATAAAAAAGGAATAAAGACACGAATAATACAGAATCATTCAAATAAAATATTTATTTGTACATCTTTGTTCAACGATATAAACGCACGCATTCACATTAAATAAAAGAAATAATAAAATAAAAAACAATAAACAAATGAAACCGAGAAATATTAAAAGTAATGAACACAAAAATAAAGTTAATAAAAAAATAAATAAATATAGTATTAATATCACAAATAGAAAAGTATCTAGAAAAAGTATTTATATAAAATAAATAAAATACAATTAATAAATAAAATAAATAAATAAATAATATACATCTAGAATAAACTTAATAAAAATGTATCCATGACTTAGAGAAAGGGACTAGATCATATAAATACATAATAATTATATAATAATATTATGATATAATAGAATAATAAATAAATATTATATAAAAAGTTAAATATACAAAAATATAAAGGTATAAGAAAGTGAAAAAGAAATATATAAAATAAATATTATAAATAAATAAAAAATACTTAAATAAATAATAATAATGAGTATCTTACATAAAACAGGTACAGGACAGCAATATTCACAAAAACAAAAACTAAATTAAATATTAAATTAAAAGAAAAAAAAAATTGTAACAAAAAAATAACGCGTCAGTCAGTCAGTCATCCAATAAATAGATTGTCAATAAATAAAGCCTAAACTAAAATAAATAAGACGATATTCATAGAATTTACCGATATTTTCCACTTGTGAGGAAATAACGCACTAAAGCTACGACCGTTTTGTACATTAATCTAATTGACAGCTGGGAATTCTAAAATAACGGTAGAAAAGTCTTAGTCTGTTTTTGTGTAAGCTGAATAGGCAAGATTCTGAGCATCATTAACAGATCGTCCCCATCCGTGATCGTGACCGTGTTCGTGATGCTCCTCATGATGTGGGTGTGCTACAACCTCGTAGCTTTCATGATGGTGCTTGTGGTGCAGAAGCTTCTTCAGCGCGATGATACCAGCGATCAGGAGAGAGATCTTGGCTAAGAGTACGGCTTTGGCGGCAGCAAAGGCAATGATGGCAAGGAACAGTGGAATGAGGGCAGTGATCTTCAGTTTAGCTATAGCGAGAAGAGGCAAGAGTGCCTTTAACTTCTTTTTCTTGCCACGAGCTGAAATAAGAAAAATAAACGTTAACAATACGATCACGTTTCACGATGTTATAACACTATGTAATAAAACTAATATTATATCATTTAAAATCCATTACCCTAAATAACGATGTCCAAAAGTTTATTTCAAATAATAAAATTAAAGTAGGTACCAATTATAATTTGAATTCAAATTGCTCCAATCCAATCTGAAAGTACCATTGTATACGGAAAATGGCAACTGCACTTCTTGATTAACCTACTACAAGAAGTAATTAAGGCTGGACGAGCAAGTTTCTACTTTCATCGAGAAGAAGAGAAGTCAGAAAATTACTTGGGAGCGGCCGAGCCTTTTATAGAACAAAACTGATTTCTCAATGACTTGCAACTCAACAGGGGAGAGAAGCGACGACACAAGAACAGGTTATGAATGAAAGTTCAAGTAAACAAGAAAGCAACACTGGACAAGGAGACGAAGTGGTTGTACTGACGAAGGAACCAGTCTCTAATGACCGTACCAGGAATGCGGCACTGAACTTTCTCGATGACCCAGTGTTTATACGATTTTATATAAAGGTAGCGCCTGAGCACGTAGGAAGTACACTTGTCTTGAATATGAAAATGTGGTACACATACCATTTGTGGTCAATGGTTAGGTTTAACAGGTTGATCGAACACTATAATTTCCATGTGGAACAGTTAAGCGGTTGTAATAAAATCACGTATTTAAGATTGGAGAGAAAAATAATACTTTATGATGTACAAACTTTCTCAACAAAGTTAACATGGCTCCTATTTTTTTTTAATAGTGGGCTGGCATGGGACTAGCGCGGTCGCCTCCCCTATGGCAGCTTGAGGAGGCGAATATGCACTGTCCATTGACAAGATATACTCCTCTTATTCTACTTAAATGGATGAAGCAATTTAGATGCCGTCCGTAAAGTATGTAGGTCAAATCAAAAGGATCTTAGAAAACATGTCAAGCGCAAAGATGGATTCTATAAGAGATTAAGGTATGCTTCAACTTAATTGTACGTAACCACGATTACTTTTCGTATATGTTAAAACAATGTGCCGGGATAGTGGGAGCTACTTTTACATAAGTTGTTTAGTTATAAAATAAAAATAAACTAAATAATTAGTGTGAATTACATAACAACGACTAACAATAAAAATAACACAACAATGTTATTTACCGAAATCTCTTCTTATGTATTTCTAAGAAGCGTTTGGAACAAATAAGATAAAAACCACAAAATTTAACCTTCAGTTTTGCTCTATTTGCGTCCACCTCGACATTGAAAGAAAGTAAACCGATCTGTTAAATCATAATTTCTTTTTATTTAGTTGCGGTTAACGCTTCCAAACAATCTGATCCACATTTACGTTTTTCTTTTATTTTATGTCTTTCATAACAATGTTATTACTATTTTTATGCAATACTTTTGTACGTTACTTTATTATTTTCTTTAGTAACGTATTTAACTGTTTATGACTTTTGTATTATTGTGAATATATTAACATTTCTATTAGAAACTTGGGATGAAGAGAAATTTTCTTTACGTCATTTCGAAGCTTTACTTTCGTTTTTATTGGTAAATTTTACTAATTATTTTAATTAAGCAGATTTCACTTTGAGCTTTTCCGTTATTCTACGCAAATGTTTCTATAAATAAAATTTAGTAGGCATTCTTTCTCCATTCGAGAATAAGATTACTTTTTCTCATGAATTTTAATATTGAATTAAGGTACTTATATTTAATATTATAAGCATATAATATACACACATATATATATTATTTTGTATAATGAATGTCTATACATATAATTATTCGAGTACCTTTCTCTTCAAGTGCTTTCAAGTATTGATTTAACCAAGTTAACTTTCTGATCAAGGCTGTTATTATCTTTTTCAAATGTATTTTGATAAATATGATTGCATGTATTTATACATATTGACTAGATGATTTTTTTTTTATTATTATTTTTTTTAATAGTATTTAGTATCTGACTTATGGTTTATGGTTTTAGAGAGTTTTGTTTATGGCTTTTTTACGTTAAGTATTCTTATTAAAAAATATTAAGCTCACCTTCTTCGAGAGACCTTTTCATTCCTTCAACGGTAGACTTGGGCATACGGAACTGTAGAACATGATTTTCCAAGAAGTCAGCAGCGGAATCCAAAAGTCTGGATTCTACCTGAGCTTCCCTCGCTTTTGGCTCTTCAGACAACGGCTCCAAGGCGCGCGCTGACCTTGGCGATCCAGTACCCATCAAAGTCACACCATCGGCCAAACTCATCTCCCTAGCAGAAGTTATCGAATCCACATATTTAAGAGCTTTCTCCTGCAATTCAGAAAAATAAACTTTTAAGACTTTTGTTTCACTTTGTTTTCCAAAATAATCACTACACTTGCACTAATCACACGGACCTTCAAACATAAGGACACATCTCCTTCGACACATTCTTTAACAGCCCCCAAAACGGAGCCGACTATCCCATTTTCTTTCTCCTGCGCCGGCATCCCCCTCGCCGACGCCACTAAAAGTAGGGCAAACACGTAAGTCTTCATCTCTCCCGGTCGGTCCTTTTCCTTGTTCGAAAGCTTCTACTGAAGTGTGGTGTCCGTGTATAAGACGCTCTGTTTTAAGCCTATCATCCCCACCTTCGCCACACCGGTCACGAAATGCGGGCTCCAAAAGCGAGCACCGATTAAACTTGTATAGACGAAAACAATTTTATGTTAATACAGTTGCTTATAACGAGATGCGTACAGCAGGCCTCCCGCACGTTTTCGGCGTAAGAGGTAATCAGTACGCGACGGTTGGTCGGTCGTGTGAGTGAAAGCTTGTTTGTGTGCGGGTGTCCGGCGTAGACGCGGATCAATGAGCGGTCCACTTGCGACGACCGCGTAGGATGACGCGTCGTTTGTTGCACGGATGCGCTTATAACCTTCAGCGAGATCTAGGTGCGCGCGGTCATTATCGCCTGATCCCTGAACTTGATGCTTTAAAGTTATCTTACCTACTTTACTTAATGTGTTATGTTAAAAATATGCATATATGTAATAAATAAAAGCATTTAGTTTATTGCAAGTATTTGTGTTTAGAGAGTGGGTTTTATTAGGTGTCTTAAAGTTAAATAAATGTTGAAGTACTTGTTAGAAAAAAGAGAAATGAGTGAAGACTTGTTTTGGAATGTGTAATTATAAATTTTTCACTTTCCCTCGTAAATTGACCCAAAAAAACTAACAAATTAAACGTAAACAAAAGGCCATATTGTAGATGCAATCCCACGAAGCCGTGTGCGCGTACTCACAGAAATGGTGAATTACTATGATAAAGTAGGCTTAATTATGGGTGAGTATGGGTGTATGATCTTTGTGGGACCTCATTCAATTACTTGATATGTTAATTTAGAGATAGTTAACCTACTAAACTATGGCCGTTCTTTCTTTTTTTATAGCATTATAACATTTTGTCAGATTGGCACTGGCCAGAAAATATTTGCATCAAATTAGTATTTTGCATCACTCACCATTCATTAATAAAACGGTAAGTTCGAATCAAATGGATCGAATCTTCAATTATTGCTAAAACATACGATTTTTCAATTTCGAATCAAAGTTCAAAATTCATGCAACTCGAATGAAACAACAGGATTATGTAAGGATAACAAACCACCATAATAATGATAGCCCAGTTTGTTATTCTTGGAGCACAAGTGACCTAGCTATTTCCGCTATTTATCTCCTCAAGCCGGCATAGCTTAGGTGATTGCTGTCTTTTTCAGTCAGTTTTTTTCGCTAATGGACCGCACTCTAGCTTAACATCAGGTGGACCATGGCCCCGTGCCACATGCTGAGCTACTACAAAAAAAAGTTTAAAAAAATTATTCAAGAATGACAACCTACTTATCTCGCCTAAACTCCTTTGACCGTTTTATGTTTGTGTTTTTGCCTACTACAACAGCGTCTCAGTTAACATTTCTTTTGTATGGAGAAATTCTGTTTTCGCTGCTCATTTGCATTTCTATGGGGTCAGAGCAGTGCGTATTTTATTATTTATTATTATCTAAATTACGATTCCAAGATAGCAAAAGCAGAAGAGTGTTAGAGAGAATTTTATTAGCTAAAAATAATAGGCCCTAGAAAGTTTTTTTGATTCAAACGTAACTGGTAATTTTTTATATAAATATGTAAATTTCTTTTTTTTTTCAAATATTTTATTGATTGAACGTCATGTTACAGGTGTGTAGATGATTAGAAAATGCCTTACCTAATCTTATTTGCATATTACGTATTCATTAATTATTAACTGCATTCGAAAAGTACATTTTTTACACAGTTCATTTATTTATAAAATTATAGTAATATATAGTTATAGAATACAGTCCTCACTTAAAACTAAGATAGTTTCCATAATCAGGACTATGAAGGATAAGGACAAAGAAAATGCCCATTTTTGGGCCCAATTGATACCTAATAGTTTGGTGACAAAACAAAATTCTAAAACTACCTTATTTTTTCATTTATTCATTTTAATTATATCAACACATCAGTTACTAGTTTATAGACGATGTTTAATTACATAAAAAACAGATATCATCAATTATTAAAGCATATAATATAATAATAACCCATAATATAGGATCGCGGCGTGACAATTGTATTGTATTTTATTGTAAATTTTGTATCAGTAAAAACCTCTTATTACTCAATAATCTGGGTGAAAAAATTTAAACAGATTGGTAATAAGGAACGTACATTTATTAACTAAAAGCCATCGACAAACTCGAGAAAAAGTGGGCCCAATTCTCTTAGGCGAATCATGAATTTAACCTGGGACCTCCACCTAACAGACACGCAAACTACTGCACTACACACGACTATTTAAGACAGTATTTTTTAAATACCAGCATATCATACGATATAACGGACCCGTGTTTTTATTACAACACGGATTTGTCCGATGATCGTTCTTCCGAGTACGGTATTTATTATTATTAACCTATGGAAACTGAATTTAAAAAAATATGTGTCTTACAATAGTACCTATTTATTTTGAATAATCGTGTACAAACCACGATGACTTTGCAAATCTTTCAAAATGTCACATCGAATCAAATTAATCAAAAGTCGCATACATTTTTAAAATTTGGTTTCATGTTTGTACAAAACCTGACAATTAATTGTTTCAGCTTTCTTTAACATATATTTATCCACTTTCTGTTTAGCTCCTTTTTTTGCAGCTTCTTCGGGCTCTTCGTTCTTCTCATTTTTGCTTTAAGTTCTTCTTTACTCTTATTTATTTTCCCGGATTGGACCTCTACCGTCATCCTCCTCTCTTCACTGGTCAGCTACAGTCTGCTTTTAACCAATTAACTACAATGCAGGGTCTAAACTTTAAACCTTCTTTTGTTTCAATCGCTTTTGTTTGTTGTTTATGTTTTTGTGTTTTATTTGTTGACGCTTCACGACCAATCAAATTCTTCATTCATAATATGAAAAACATAGGTATCGGTTCTAAAGCGATTCTTCTTTAAAAAAAACGTATAGAATAGTTAGACATATAGATAGATAATATTATGATAAAAGATTAAATGATAGGATTATAACTGGTTTCTAAAACTGAATAAAGGCAAATGAAAGTGGAATACCAAACTTATGATAACAATTTAAGATCTGTGCCCAAAATCGTGTTGCAATATTTGGCATAACTAGCCGTGTTTTGGCAACAATGTATGGAATTTTATGTGTCATACTTTTGCTTTTTCTTTTGTTTAATAATAGTCCAGTCACGTATCGTACTCCGCATTACATTGAGATAGAGGATGGTTCATCAGTTGTCCCGCTATGCCGGCTCAGATTGATAGGGCAGACTTCTCTCATTCTAATACTAGGCTACTTTCAAGCTGATCGCGACTAGGACACCGGTGTATCACTATCACTTCTGTTGAAGCTAGCAAACTAATAAATTTTCAGGTTTCTCGACGAGCGGTAAATTTTCACGGCTAATTAGCTGCTAATTATATATCCAATACATTATTTGTTAATCTACTACTTTTGCCATGCTAACTTCAGAGAGGTCTATCTCAGCACAGCAGACTGGGCTAATAACCATCATCAGTCTGCGTACCACACCTAAACATCTACTAATAAAAAAAAGAAACTCGACTTCGACTGTGACTTTTCAAATAAGATTTCCGAACTAATAGTGTAATAAAACCAAGTCAAGTGAGCATAGAATAATTTTATAGCAACTAATTAAATATGATTAAAATTAGAAATTGCCGAAAGTGTACCCATTGAGTGCGGGTATTTGGGTAATTCATATGTTTTTTTTTTAATATTATTTTAGCACGTCATATGACCGCACTCTGCCTGATGTTAAGCTAGAGTGCGATCCATGAACGGAGGCGACTTCTGTCAGAGAAGGTAATCTGCAGACAGCAATCGCATCCGCTACGCCGGATTTGTGGGATGCCTCTTCATACTGCGCTTGAAGGATCCCGTGATTTATACGCGTCCCCAGATTGCAGATATTAAGCCGCTTCCACATACGGATCACAAGCCTTAAAATTAAAGCGAGATCGACCGTGGTCTAGCCCGTGCTCAAACCTCGATAAATTCTGACTAGAAAAAATGTTATATACAGTTCAGCAACTATAATTTAATACAAGTCCATGTCTAAAATACATAGTTAAAAAAGAAAAACAAATGAAATTGATGTGAAATCTGGGGCAACCCTATTTTCAAGGTGAATTATTTTTGACACCATTGGTACACATCTTGGGCGGGCCGAGCCATTTTGAAATGAAAATCTTAATATTGATGAAAACTTGTATAAAATTAAACCATCGTTTTCATATTTCCACAGGAAGTTTAAAAATCCTTGACCGAGCCATTCGAAAGTGTTTGATACCGGTTTCTAACTTAGTATAAAATATTGGGTTTTTAAAAAGTAAGATTAAACCGTTTCGTTTTATTAGATATTCAAAAAGAAATGTATAAAAATATAATTATAAAATTATACGGCGGCCTCTGTTGCATAGTGGTGAGTGTGGTTGACAGGACACACTCCTTCGATTAGTATAACGGTTTTATTTCTGTTTCATCCTTATTCTTTATCTTTGTCTTATTTATGTTAATGTTTTTTTGTCTTTGTGTCGATTTTGTCACAAGTTGTAATTTCAACTTTTCCTTTATAATCCTCACGTTACTTCCACGTTGATCCCGAAAATCAACTAAGGGTCGTTTGCACCAAAAGGCCGGTTAAAGTAACTTTAACTATTACTTTAACCGTTACGTTTACATTTACTCCACACGAGTTGCACCATCGTCGCCTCTGTCATTTTTGACCGTTACTTTAAACTTAACCATAACCAGCGTATCTTGGCTGATTAAAGTTAAAGTAATCGTCAAACCAATGTTACTAACGTCAAATGTTTGAAAAGAAGTTAAATATGTTTTTCTATTATTTTTCGAGATCAGCCACCCTTTTAACGATAACAATATGAATTTACACGATATTGCAACGCGTGTGGAGTAAATGTAAACGTTTAACGGTCGTCGTCGCAGTAAAAGTAATAGTTAAAGTTACTTTAACCGACCTTCTGGCGCAAACAACCCTTAGTCACTTCACGGGTGTTACAATTAAAATTAGTGGTACTGCCACTCAGTATGTATAATACAAGCTGGAAATAGCACCCCTTCAAGCAAATTATATATATAAGATTTTTTATGTATTATTAAAGTCATACAACTATACAGTAAAATCGCCGCCCGCCCCAAAGATACGCCGCTGTTATTCTTACAGACATTTAACATTTACCAGTGGTACAGGTTGTCTCCGCTCGTAGACCACACTCTAGTTTAAAATCAGGTGGAGTGTGGCCACACACCAAGATACTATAAACAAAGTGTTTAGTTAACCCTACGAGATAATGGGTATCACTTCATATTAATAATGGTTGTATAGGTTAGTTTCTATAAAATTAAATGATATACCTAATTGAGTGGATAGAAAATAAGATTAATACACTAAGGCAGTGATTCTCAACCACTGTGCCGCGGCACTTTTGTGTGCCGCGAAATTCTAAAATTGTGCCGCCATTTTAGATATATAATTAAGTTAATATTATTAAATAATATGATTTAAAAAGAAAAATCGTATTACAAATATTCTTATAATTAACTTGTAATTAATCTCTTAATAAACGTACTCTTATTTTTGCATAACATATTATTTTATTTCGCTTAATTAAAATATCGCCATAAACTATTTTGCGCTGTGTTTTATAGGTAAGTAAATAATTTTTAAACTTATCTTTTCTTTGTGTGCCGCTAAATTTTGAAATCGTTAAAATTGTGCCGCAACAAAAAAAGGTTGAGAATCTCTGCACTAAGAAATTAGGAACGATCGTTCATCATTTTGCTGTCTGAATAGACGCCATAGGAAAACTGGCACTTAGATGCCTATATAAATACACATACAGGCTGTCCTAAAAAGTGAGTGCAAACCATTTTATGACATTAAAGCACGATATTTAAGTTGAACTTTCGATGTTAAAGACTTTTCAGTTATGACCTTTCGATTCTAGATTATTTCGCTAGTTATCAAATGACAATGAATTTGTTTATCAATTATTTGCAATTAATACTTCACTTCTGTATTTACCGTTCCTGTATATAAATTTTAAAAGAAATTAATATAATTTTGTGACTGCCTTTTTTGTAAGCGCCAAAGTGACTGCACTACCCATGATGTCGAACTTGAGTGCGGTCCACGAGCGGATGTAGAGAATGTAAAAGGTGGATAGTCGTTTCCGGTTTGGTGAGATACCTCTTCATCTGTTTCAATGATCCCGTATTGTAGGTAGAAGAACATGTCTGGGAAAGTCACTGGACAACATAAATTGCGAGATTTGAGAAGGTTTTAGAGTGACCTAAGTCATTGTGTTAGTGGTACGTCGATAAAAATACGGCAATAAAAAGAAAATGCACAATAAAAAATCAATAGCATTTATTGATATCATTCGATTACTACTTTAGTTAATAAATAGTTGTGACTGAATTTAAATAATGAACTTAAAATGAAAAAATAAATTAACAAAAACGTATTTACATTAATATTGCACCGAGTTTAAAAAAATAAAAAGAGAAAATAAATATGAGATCCATTACCTAAAAAGTTTTTTTTATAAAATAAATATTATTATTAAAATTTGTTCACATCTATTTAGATAATCATATAATAATATACTATAAATGCCATATTATTTACATATGTACATACATTATTTTATCATACATACATATTCCATACAAACACTATACACCATTTTATACATACACGCAATATAAAATACAATAAAATAATAATAAATATATAAAATACATAAAATAAATATTTTTATAAAAATATAATACAAATAATATTTTATTTAAATATATAATTATGTACGAATAAAGAATATTATTATATATTATTATTATTATATTAGGAAAATATTTCAAATTGCAAAACAAAATTATAATAATTAAAGCAAATTCCAAAGTCTAAATAAATATTGCGTATATATTTTCATGCTTTATATAATTTTCAATCTCTCTTTCTCTCTCTGTGATCCTCTTTCTCTTTCTAACACATTTAATATATAATTCCTGTTAAAGCTAAAGGAATCCTGATTCGCTAGTTGTTCACACTATAAAATGCGCACCAATCACTGATCCTCATTTAAATTCGAATGTAACGTTCTCACACACCATTGGCCAAATACTAGGGTTGTCACTCTTTCCTAAACCTCGTTTAAAAATAAATTAATATAATCTACATGCAAGTTCTGTATAGTGTTACGTATTAGAAACTTAAAATGACTCCTTTTATTCGTTTAACATTAATCTTTAGGTGGATTTCACTGGCTATTGGGTATAGGCGTTGTACGCTAAGTCATGGGCTTTCTCGAACGACCTGAAATCATAAATTAACTATAAGACATTATTATTAAGAAAATTTTATTTATTTTAAAAATTATTAAAAGTATATGAAATAGTTATAAGTTAAATAAAGTTTGTTTGTTAATGTTTAAGGTTTGATGGGGCTGGCGTAACCGAACTGGGTTAAAATTCCCTGAATAAAATTGAAAAAAAAAAAGGAAATGATACATGTATGGGCTCAATCTAATCGAGTGTGGGGGAGTGGGGTTACTTTTTATATATTACCTATGTAATTATTAACTAAATTTTATTTCCTGAAAATTTTATTAGGCCTTAAACATGTTCGTGTAAAATTAGATATTATTTCCTCCTTTCCTTTTGTTTAATTTTAATCAGAAATTTATTTGAAATATACCTTACCTGCTCCATCCAGATCCTCCGTGTCCAGCTGAGACCACAACCTCATGGGCTTCGTGGCCACCTCCTGATGGAGAAAGGAGCTTCTTCAGACCAATGATACCAGCAAGGACCAGAGCCAACTTGGATACTATGAGGGCTTTGCCAGCGAGGAGGGCGAGGGCACCGAAGGCTAGAGGCACCATCATGCCTCCGATGAGGAGTGGAATGGCCAGGAGTGGGGCCAACTTCTTCCTCCTGCTACGACCTTCTTCGGATACGCCTTGCAGGTCGGAGCCGGTCGGGAATTTGATCTGAAATTAATTAATTTTTTCTATTATTTATCAATGTAATGTAAACAGGACTTTATATTATTTATATGTTATTATTATTATTTATTATTAGTGTTATTACATACAAATTATGTTACATAGTTTTTTTTAATTCGGTAAAAAAGTTAACATTAATCTGTCTACCACTCTTTAATAGTCCTTATAAGCGATCAAAGTACATAATTACAACATAGTTACATTGGTACCGGTTCACGATGTAGCTAGACCACGTCCGGTCCTTAAACTTTATAAACACAGTGATAGTAATTCAGTGAAATTGAAAGCTTAGCCCAAAACAAACATTAAAATCGTCAATCAAAAAGTAAAAGTCATCGACCCAAACATTAATGAGTCTGAGTTTAATATTATAAAACGCAATGCGTGTAAATTGAAATACCATAAACCACTAGGAAGTTCGTATTTATCGCGTGTCATTTAAAATTGATTGAGTTCTATTAGAACGAACTTAATTAAAAGCATGTTACACGATACTATTCTTCCGTTTTATTAACGAGGTACTATTATTGTATCAGGTTTAAATGTAGAACACACGTATGCGTACGCTGCATGACGTAAATACTAAATATAACATAGTATTTTTTTAATTGTAGCTTGGCATATGACAACACTCCGCCTGATGTAAAGCTAGAGTCCGGTTCATGAAAGGAAACAACTGTTCGAAACGCAACAATGTCACTTCTCGGGTATTACGTTCGAAAGTTGTGGTACTACCCCAGAACGGCAGACTGGCCTTATAACCATCATCAATCTGCCTACTCTCATTTACAGAAATGATAAAATTTCTAATTACGGCTAAAACTATTTTAACTTTGGATCCTTCAAGCGGAGCGTGAAAAAGCATCTTCATGGTTAGGAGTGCGATTGAGGCCACAGTGTGCTGCGGTTGTCTAGTCGTCGGCGTTCTTAGACCTCCACTGTGCTTACCATCAAGCCAGTCGAGGTTGTATGTCGCGTTAATAAAAAGAAGTAATTTATATTTAGTAGCAGTTGTTTTCGTTCGTGGACCGCACTCTAGCTTAACATAAGACGGAGTGTTGTCATAGCTCGAGCTACAATAAAAAAAAGTATCAGAAATAAGGAAACCGGATACTAACGACTATCTATAGAAATCTTGAGCACTAATTATTCTGTAATAAATCACAAACCGTTAAACACACGCAATTTTCTCGAAACCATCTCTCACGCGTTGAAACTAACGATACATTATGATAATTGATAACAAACGAACGGTTAAGTATGTCACGTACAAGAAGAAAACTGTTTAATAGACTGAATAAAAAAAAGTAAAGATTTTTTTTAATTACATGCAATTCGTTAAGATGCCGAGAAAGCCCGTCACGCTGCAACGGACTGGCTGGCCGGTATGCGTTTTTTAAGCCGTTTCGTGCCATGGTCAGTTTAAAAAATCACACGTAAATGTGCTTTTTGTGATATAATATACAGTTTTGAATTATTTTTTTAGATGTGATATTTGCTCAGTGAAGCGTCTATATATTGTTTATAGACACGTGTGATTTTCTAAAATGTGTTAACATAAATTATATGTAGTAAAGAGGCAGCAAAGAAATTGCATAATTTAAAAAAAAGCCTAATAATAAAAAGCTGCTAGAAGGGTCCATGGGTAGCAGCCATATGGGCTAAGTGGACTAATAACCATCGCCAGTCTGCCTATCACTGCTAAAATTTAATATTTCAAACTAAAATTAATGCTTTTTTACATATATATTGTTATTTATAATATTATAAGCTAAAAATTTAGCAAAATGCCTGAATACCATAAAAAAACCTAAAGATTAAATTTTGTGTAATAGTCTAACACAAGTTACGTGTATTATAATTTAAAATAGTGTTATTTATAAATGTTAATAGAGTGTATTTTTTTTATTGTAGCATGGCATATGACAACACTCCGCCTGATGTAAAGCTAGAATGCGGCCCATCTACGGAAACAACTGCTACTACAGAGAAATCTCTACGGGCAACAGTCGCCTCTGCCATCTAGATTGACAGTGCACACTCCTCTCGCTATACCTGGCTACTTTCAAACTGCTGCCGAAACGCGACAATGTCACTCCACGGGCGTTAGATTCGAAAGTAGTGGTACTACCCCCAGGACAGCAGACTGGGCTAATAGCCATCATAAGTCTGTTTACCACTCTTTAATAGTGTCTATAGGCACTGTGAGACTAAAGTACGTATAACAAAGTTACATTGGTACTGGTCAAATTTAAATTGCTATTTGATGAACGGCATGAAAGGCATATCATACAGGCGTATTGTTGTGTTTGAGTTAAACGTTATACTATTGGTATAACAAATGACTAAAAAAGGTCATAACCTATGACCCTTCAATATATTCGACCGCTGATCGAACGAATGATTAAATTGGTCCTAAAATACAGGGGTCTGTATTGTAGAAATATTTGATAATGTAAGGGCCGAAGTAGGCTTATAATAAATTATTTGAAATGTAACCTCAGACGTATTGAATTAGCACCCTAATCACTCCGCTATAGAAATAAATGGATGTTTAAATATTGTCTATGAGATTTTAAGATCTCTTTCATCTCCATAGTTGTCTATGACACACAATGGAACCGTCTGCTGAGCATACTATCAATGCGTTCAGTACGCGTTGGGCCAAAAGTCAGGCCCAAGTGCTTTATCCCAAGGAGCTCTGTACGTAGAGCTAAGGTACTGGGCCAAAGCACCACGTCAAACGCAAATTCCACCTCCACGCGTTCGCTAACATGATGGCCTGTAATGCAACGAACACAATTCCGTCCAACACTCTTTGTCCTCGACAAAACCTAGCACCCACACACCACCAGAAGGCTAACCAAACACCCCCTGTCTACATGATAGTCATTACTATCACTATTGGCATGTTGGCTAAAATCTGTAGAAGGCATGGTCAAATAAATAAATACTTACCATATGTAAGTATGACCGCTGATATCTACGTACGACACAACGCATGCAAATATATTCGTGTCAGAATATGAAAGTCTATATGGAATTTTATGCATTATAAACGTAAAGTTGTACAGACTTACAAACATCTGATGTTTACATAGTAAGATAATTACAAAAAAGTTCCATTACTTAGTTTTCATAATTTCACAAGATTTTAAATATGTATTAATTTAGTTATGTATTAATTCAACTCTTGAATATAGGCAGAAAAATATGGATAATTTAATTTAGGGTCACATCACTATTTTGTTTTGTTTTATCACTAGATAATTTAATATCATTTACCTGGACGGTATGAGTTTTGAAGAATCCGACGATTTTGTCCAAAATAAGGTTGTCCAGCGCTCCATCTTCAAGACCTCTCGGCAACGCCTCTTCCACTTTTTGTTCAACATCGTTCACAGATACCGACGGGTCCCTCACCATAGTCACACCACTCATCAGCGTAACCTCGTCGACTTTAGATATCCTGTTCAATGCTCTTGCTAATTTTAGTTTTAGGCAGTTCACGAGGTCACCACCGCTGCAGTCCCTGTAGGTTTCATAAGCGATCTTTGGGTCACCTAAGATCGAGTCTTCTGAACTCCTAGCTTCTTCTATTGTGTTCTGATTGGTGGAAGCCGTTCTTCCGTGCACGGCTGCTGCCAGAACCAACACGATGAGGTACTTAGGTACCATTTTGTTGTTATCTGCAATAATTGATACGAGCACCGTGTTGGAAGAATGGACACTGTGATATAAACTAGTTCAGTACCGTTTATATGCGCTTAGCTTCACGGTACAGTAGATCCGTGCAGCCCGCTCGAGAGAGGGATGCATCTATGCAGGCCGGTGCAATATGCGTATGCTGCGGGAATTTCAATGGAGATATAATATTTATTCATAAACGTTAACGCATGCCTTTACTTTTACCTCATTAATAACCATCACTGATCCATTTTTAATGCAATTGGAGATAGAATATCATTGAAAACTGTTTACCCACTGCATATTGCAGAATTAATCTCAAACTATTTCGTAGCGATATAAAACGTTTGTGTAATGAATGAATAATACACATACATACTAGGCTCTGACTCTAAACTATGGGGAACGGAACCTTGCACTACGGGTATCGTAACAAAAACAACACAAATCTAATAAGTTATTAATTATAATGTATTGAACAAACTTTTTATTAAATAAGTATTAGGAAAAAATATTTATTTCAACCGGAACTCGAAATTCCAGAACTCATGCTTTTGCAAAACCATCCCTTAAAGTAGCAATTCTTTTAAAGCCTATACTAAGTGATCAAAGTACATATTTTATTTTATTTTATTTTATTTGGCACAATAACAGATTATAAACATAGGCAATATTAAACTTAGAAGTTATATTAGTATTCATTAAGTGTTTATAATCAAATAATAATTGTTTTTTTTTTTTTTTTTTATACATTATTTTTTACATAGTTACATTGGTACTGATCAGAATTTAGCGAGATTTGAATTCGGCTCTCATCGATCGTGAGTTCAGGCCTTCTACCACGGCGGCTGAATGAGATGAATCATATTTTTCTTACCAAACACATAATATAATTAATACTAACACGACGTCGCGGGCAAGAGCTAGTATTGGTGCTCTAATGGACAAGGGCCGATTATTTAATATAAAAAACTAATTAATTTCAAACATTATCCCTAGTAGATAAAGCAGACTGCATGGCATGAGAACATTTTGCTTAATTAAAAATTAAAATTAAATTTTAAAAAGTTAAAGTTCTACAAAGAAAGGCCGCTATCTAAATGGCGCATACTCGTCTCCTCAGACCGACATAGCGGAGGCGAATGCTTCCCGTAGAAATTTCTCTGTAGTAGCAGTTGTTTCTGTTTATGGACCGCAAAAAAAATTAAAACGCTCAATTGTGAGCCATATAACAGTAAGGTTTTATAGGCAAAGGGTAACGTTTGAAGCGAAAGTTAGAAAACATTAACAACCATTGCTTGGTTCAATAACTTAGTGAGATTTTATTACACTCACTCCGATACTTTGATTATTGAAAGTGACAACAAAATTTCATAAGTAATAACTGTTATTATTTTTATAGGTATACTCGTAAATGTATTATAGCTATAAAGACTCGTATACACTTATATTTTATTGTAGACCTTCATTTCTTTTTTTATTATAACTCGAATATGACTACGCTTCACCTGATATCAAAGGTCCAATTTTACAAAAACTCCAGGTTAAAGTTGCTTTTTTTTTTTTTTTCTAGCTCGGCATGTGACAACACCCCGCCTGGTGTAAAGCTAGAGTGCGGTCCATGAATGGAAACAACTACTACCACAGAGAAATCTGTGCTGGCAGCAGTCGCCTCCACTATGCCGGCTTGAGGAGACGAGCATGTACCATCTTAGATTGACATTGCACACTACTCTCGTTAGACCTGGCTACTTTCAAACTATTCCCGAAACGCGACAAGGTCGCTTCACGGGTGTTACATTCGAAAGTGGTGGTACTACCCCAGGGCGGCAGACTGGACAAATTACCATCATCAGTCTGCCTACCACTCTTTGTTTGTTACATTTTACAGTAATTTTAACGGTTACGTTACACCATCGTCGCGCCTGTCATTTTTAACGATAACCGTAACCAGTGAATTTTGGCTGGTCAAAGTTAAAGTACCTAATAGTTAAACCAATGTCACTAACGTCAAATGTTTAAAAAGAAGCCACATAATGTTTTTCTATTATTTTTTTCGGGAATGTACTTCGGGAATACATTGCATCAGCCACCCTTTTAACGATAACGATATGAGTTTACACGACAGTGCAACGCGTGTGGAGTAAAAGAGTAAAAAAGATATCGTAAAATGTAACAGTCGAAGTCACTTTAACGAGCAACTATTAACTGCAAATTCAAGTTGTTCTCCTTGTCCTAATCTTTTCGGTATACCTGGCTACTCCAAACTGGTCCCGGGAGTTACGTTTAAAAGTGTTGGTGTTACCTCAAGACTGCAGACTGTGAATGTTCAGCAGAGATCAATGATTTAATCCCTCCTACCCCACATCGCTTGAGGTCTAAAAAGTTCGAGCAGTCTTTCTTCTGTCGTTCCATTAAATTTTGGAACGACCTTCCCAGTCACGTCTTTCCTCCTTCCTGTAACATGGGATCCTTCAAGCGCAGTGTGAAGAGGCATCTCATCAAGCCGGTATAGCGGACCCGACTGCTGTCTGCAGATGCCCTTCTCTGACAGCAGTCGCCTCTGTTCATGGATCGCACTTTAGTTTAACATCAGGCGGAGTGCGGCCATATGACGTGCTAAAATACCGCTCTTTATTAATTATATTAATTAATTTTAGTTACATTGGTACCAGTCAGAATTTACCGAGTCGAACACGGGTCTCATTGATCGTGAGTTCATTGTTCCACTGAAAAACCACGGTCGCTATAAATTCGGCGGCAGATCAACAGAATCGTAAATAAGATAACAGCAAAACGTAAAAATATAAATATCAATTGGAAAAAAAAGTCAAAAATCAATCTTTAATGCCTAAACTATAGATAAAAATGTGGTCTAGCGGTAAGACGCGTGAACTCACGATCAATGAGATCCGTGTTCGAACCTCGCTAAAGACCGGTACCAATATACTCGTAACTTTGTTATATGTACTTTGGTCGCTCAGTGCCTATAGGCACTAATAAGAGTGGTAGGCAGACTGATGATGGTTATTAGTCCAGTTTGCCGTCCTGGGGTAGTACCACCACTTTCGAATGTAACACCCGTGAAGCGATCTAGTCGCGTTTCGGGTATAGTTTGAAAGTAGCCAGGTATAACGAGAGGAGTGTGCACTGTCAATAGTACATGCTCGTTTTCTCAAGCCGGCATAGTGGAGGCGACTGCTGGCTCCACAGGTTTATCTGTAGTAGCAGTTGTTTCCATTCATGGCTTTACATCAGGTAATGCAGTTATTTTTATTTATTTACATAAATTTAAAAATATGTCTAACACCTACTTTACTGCACAATTAGCGAACAAATACATAACAATACCGCACGATATGATAGTACGAAAATAATTATAGTACAATATACCAAAAATATACAAAACACGAAACGCCCCACATTTTCACATAGATTTCCTTTGTTTAACTTCCTCGTTGTTTACACGCCAAGAACACTTTTTTTTATAGTAACTCGGCATATGACAACGCTTCATCTAATGCTAATTTAGAGTGCGGTCCATAAAAGGAGGCAGCAGTCGCCTCCGCTATGCTATATTTCTCTTTAGTAGTAGTTATCTATAAAAAATCGCCACCACTATCCAAATATGGTTTTCATATGAAAGTACAATCAGTAGTGCAGCAATCTAAGTAGATTAATATAAATCCAGATCAGCTACTCACAACATATTCTATCATTAAGTACAGTCAACATTTTAATCATACAAATAAATGTTTTAAGTTGCATATTGGTTTTTGTGGTAACAAAAACGTTTTAGATGATAATGAGAGTCTTTTTAGTTTTAATTTTTTCGGTTAGGTTACATTAATTAGTTATTCTTTTTTTATTTATATTTACTTGGTATGGTGCATGCTCGTCTCTTTAAGCCGGCATAGTGGAGGCGACTGCTGCCCGTAGAGTATTCTCTGTAGTAGCAGTTGTTTCCATTCATGAACCGCACTCTAACTTTACATCAGGCGGAGTGTTGTCACATGCCGAGCTACAGTAAAAAAAAAATTAAATATAGTTTTTAATCGAACTCAAGGATTGCCTTATTTAAAAATTCTACTGTGAAAATTTCCAAATTGGTATCAAACTCTTTAACTACGAATTACTACATCAATACTAAAAGGTTATGGCAAAATATATTTTTTTTCAGGGGCAGATTCCTTCAGTGTCCAAGTGATAAAGCCAAGTTTATTTTCGAAATAATTGAATAATAAAAAACCTTTTCAAAAAAAAAGTTGAACCGACTTCAATAAACACTAAAAGCACTCAAAAGTGAAAAATAATTTTTCACAAGAGTATCTACACACAAAGTAATAAACATAAACACTAATAGGTGTTTATTATGTACAAATTAATTGTCTACATACCTGCCATATTTTTGGAGTAGGTGCCAAGCAAACGTTTATAGATATACTTGATATCTAGGAAGATATCCAGGTGTTCCTATCCTGAAATTTTGAATTGGTATAGCTTGGCACCTACTCCAAAAATATAGCAGGTATGTAGACAGTTAATTTGTACATAATAAACACCTATCAGTGTTTATGTTTATTACTTTGTGTGTAGATACTCTTGTGAAAAATTATTTTTCACTTTTGAGTGCTTTTAGTGTTTATTGAAGTCGGTTCAACTTTTTTTTTGAAAAGGTTTTTTATTTTTCCATTTTTAGGGTAGCGGACCAAAACCAGCAAAAACTCACTATTAAACGTACAAATACTAATCGTAGTTCAAATGAAATTAATCTAGCAAAAAGAAACTCGTACAACCCCTTTCACATCCTTTCAGATTAAATTTCTAGAAAAGCTGAAATACACGTTTCTTTTGTTTATATTGTGTGTAGAGCAAATATACTAAAAATTAAGTAAATCTGACAAAAAAATTCAATCTATTTTATCCCGTTTCACCCCCTTCGGGGTGAAACGCATGTTAATTGTTTATATTATATTATAGAGCATTATTTATTATGTATTTTGTCACTAAAAATATTGATTATTTTCACCCCGTTTCACCCCCTTCGGGGTTGAAACGCAAGTTTCATTATTGACGTGATAAAGCAATCTGCTGTTTCGAGTAAATCTGATTTTTAAAAATTCAACCAACGGGGTAAACCGTTTCACCCCTTTAGGGGTTGAATTTCAGGAAATGCTGAAACACGTATTTCATTATTTATGTTGTTAAGTATGTATGCCAAATTTCAAGTAATTCTGACTAAAAAAAATCAAACTCATTTTGCCCCATTTCACCCCATTAGGGGTTGAATTTCAAGAAATGCTGAAACATGTTTTCATTATTTATGTTGTAAAATATGTATGCCAAATTTCAAGAAATTCTGACTAAAAAAAAATTCAACCCATTTTGTCCCATTTCACCCCCTTAGGGGTTGAATTTCAAGAAATGCTGAAACACGTGTTTCATTATTTATTTTATAAAGTATGTATGCCAAATTTCAAGTAAATCGGAGCAAAAAAATTTTACATACTGACTTTTTTTCCGGTTTTACTAAAAAACTGCACACTGTGCATCTTAGAAAAATATATGGGACCACTATGGGATGCAGCTTAACACAGTACAATTTAAATCATTGAAATCGGTTCAGCTGTTTAGAAAAAATCGATGAACATACATAAAAAAAAAACATACGCGACGAACATATAACCTCCTCCTTTTTGGAAGTCGGTTAAAAATAATAAATTTTTAAAATCGCAAAACACAATAAACATCTTAAAGTACTGTCAACAATTAAAACACAATGAGATGCGTCTTACTTAATGTATGCTAGAAGCGTGTAAATGTGGAACGGTCACGCGAAGAACGTCGTCGGCTGCGAGCCGTCACCCCTATTCTATTTGCAAGTTAAATGAACGAAAATATATGTCGACTGTACTTTAGAGAGACTGTTATTTTCTTATTAGATTATTGATAATGATATTGATTAGATCTAGATCTTATAGACAAGTCTGTTCATATTTTAATGCAAGTGGAGTGTAAGGACACTGAGAGAATCCCAAATAACGTGATAAGGAACCCTTGCGAGCTCTATGGACACTATTGCGACCATAGTGAAAAGGAGTATACTAACGTGGTTCGGTCATTTGGAAATATTGGAGATTGGAGATTAACTAAAAAGATTTATTACGCAAAATCTCTTAGATCAAAATCTCAAAGGCTCTTAGATGTAGGTATATTTATTTATAAAAAATATGTTTGATATAAAGCTGTTCGATGTCCTAATAAATAAAATAAACTAAAAATAATAGCGGTTGACGGAGAATAATGGAAGTTATCTTCATCTTTGCTGATAAGAATGATATTTGCATCACGTGTCACACAAAACAGTCAACTCAGATTTCAGGCAAGTTTTTTTTTATTACACTTTGCCAGCTTGAGGAGACGAGCATGTACCATCTAGATTGACAGTGCTCACTCCTCTCGTTATACCTGGCTACTTTCAAACTATACCCGTAACGCGACAAGGTCGCTTCACGGGTGTTACATTCGAAAGTGGTGGTACTACCCCAGGACGGCAGACTGGACAAATAACCATCATCAGCTGCCTACCACTGTTTAATAGTGCCTATAGGCACAGAGCGACCAAAGTACATATAACAAAGTTACATTGGTACCGGTCAGAATTAGCGAGGTTCGAACACGGGTCACATCGATCGTGAATTCACGCGTCTTACCGCTAGACCATAAGTCAAAAACTACTTCAGTAAAGTGCTAGAATCTTTACCAAAATTTAAATTTATTTGTGAGTTTACTTTAATTTCACACCCTTTCTAAGTCTCTGCTTGTCCCCAAATAGCCTTCAAAAATCAAGTAAATTCTAAATAAATTAATTAGATAACATTAACCCATGACATGTCTTACATAACATGTCACATCCGTAAAAAGTAGAATGTAAGTCCGTCGCGTACATATCCGTGTTTATATTTGCATACATAACACTATTCCCAAGTGGGGTAGGTGGGTATTAGCCTAACAATTTAATATAACGACATTTTGACAGGAAAAATCTATTAGCTAGGTGGCCAGGACTATATTTTCATTTAAAGATTATTCTCAAAAAGCGTAAATATATTATAAAATATAAAGTAGCCAGAGGAGGAGTGTGCACTGTCAATCTAGATGGTGTATACTCATCTTCTCAGGCCGGCATAGCGGAGGCGATTGAGGTGTCAATCAATACAGATTAATGATAGTTATTTACCCAGTCTGCCGATCTGAGGTAGTAACAACACTTTTAAAAACACCCGGGACCTAGTCGCGTTTCAGGATCAGACATTACGAGAAGAGAGGCAGCAGCAGGCATGGTGGAGACGATTATCTGCTTGCAGACATTTGTAATAGCAGTTGTTTCTGTTCTTGGACCGCACGCTAGCTTAACATCAACCGTTGTGGTCATATGTCAGGCGACAATAAAAAAGCAAACTATCTTCTTCTAGTTTATCAGATTTTAGCTATTGCATATTTAAAACACGTGGTGAATAAGAAAGTAGGTTGCTTTTAGAGCTATAAGCTAACTAAATGTAAGTGGGCTAGACATCTAGCCGCACATATGAGTGAAACAGGTTATTTTATTAGAATTCAAAATCGCACTAATAAAAGAGCGATCGGCAAAGTGATGTTGGTTATTAGACCAGTCTATCGTCCCCACTTACGGGGTAGTACCACCACTTTCGAAAGCATAACGGAGGCAAAACAAAGATAAATTATTAAGTAATTGAGATAAACTAAAAACAGAACTCTTAGTCCATTTTGAAAGCCTATATCTGAAGTAAGGCTTTTTTAATTGAGATGCCTTGAATATGTGATCCTAAAGCAAAATTTAAAAAAACTTTCAAATAAATCTGCAATAAAAAAACGAGCTAAAATTTACAATAGAACAGAAAAATCAAGTTTATCGGAATTTAGATTACCTACTCACTTTTGCCTAAAAACATAAATAATACTCGTAAAATAATATCTACTTTTAATAAAAGAGGATATTATTGTTATTTTATGAATGAAATGTGTTATATAAAATATGTGAACATAGAAAGCGGATACAAGGAAATGACACATGACATGACTCATAATGACAATATGTACATACATACTAGTTCATATATGTGCAACTATCCAGAGCAAGCTTCCTACCAAATTGAATAACAAATTACTGTGTCAACCGTCGCGCGTCGTCTGGTAATTTAAAACACATACCAACAAGAATTATTGACATATTTGATCATGAATTGAAACGAATCCGTCAAGTTCTAATCGCATTATCGACCAGTTTGGAGGTATCTTTAAAAAACTTGGGGAGTCCGACTTAGTTGCGATACTAATTGACTCCGCTCTGTTAAATCAGTGGAGTACGGTGACATTGTAAGGCTGCGTCATGACTAGAGGGCTAAAACTAGACGCAACTTTGTCTGGAGGAAAGATCTTCGTTTTTGCTTCTCACAAAAATTTAGGTTTTAAATAATAAAACATTAAACAAAAAATAAATAAACATAAAACATTCATATAACAAGTGGCGTTTAACATTAGACCAGTTAGCAGTCACATCTTAAGCACAACTGAGCCGTCAAACACAAAACAAAGGTATTAGCTTAGCGAGAAAACAATGACCTCAGTCGTAAACCCGAGAAGCCTTACGTAATCTGACAAAACTTTTACTTCGATGGAGACCGGACGTATGGGAAAAAAATACACTTTCACTCCATCCTCTTCGCTTATAACCTAAAAGCCTTAATTTTAAATTACAGCAGACAATTTTGCACCTTATTATTCTTTTTGTGCCTAAACATTAAGTACCTAATTCGCTTGATATGTAATTTTTGTTTTAACAATTTTCTTAAAACAAAGTATAAATCGCATATTTTGATGTTTAAATTATGATCGTTAATTATAGTGTCAAGAGTCAAGACCTATAATACGTAGTTTTCTATAAATGATAGGACGCATTTTGGTGTCTATTTTTTATCTAACAAACGTATAATTCCGTCCGATTAAATTTCCAAAACGGTTTTAAAAGCTGGCAATAGAATCTATATACATATATTTATTAAAATTGTACGAAACTGTACAAAGTTTATGCTTGTATCACAGGCACTGCGACCAAAACACATATAACACCGGTACCGGTCAGAATTTAGGGAGGTTTGAACACGGGTCTCTCCTCTACCATTGACCACAGCCGCTCAAATATAAATAGAAATAGGAAAATACTATCTCTAGACCGTACATGATCCATTTTAATATGTTAAAGATATATAATTTAAATAAAATTTGAAAGGCAATATAAATCTAAGTCAGAAAGCCTTCTTACATAAGTTGAAATGTATGTTCTACTTGTTATAAATATACTAGATCCTAAGAACTATGAGATAATAAAATGAAAGGCTATCTAATCGTAATAAAAAATCAACTAAATAATAATACAAAAACTAATTTCATAATGGAAAAATATGTGTTACTATTGCAAAAACCTGACATATAAACAAATTGTTATACGTTTTTACAAAAAGAAAACCGATTCAAATATCAAACAAAAATATCTCATTGTGTACACAAAATCAACATGCAAAATCTTCAGTAACACATACGTAATATTATACAATACAGGCGTAACAAATTATACAAGTAGCCAAAACTCTCACAGTCAAATTAGATGGAATGGAAATTTTCACCCTATTGTCGACAAAGACGTGGGAACAACCCGTGACGAGCAAGTAAGTATTCTTTGCCAAAACAATGGCAAAGTTCACCGAATCATAACAAGAAAAGTCTATAAAACCGACTAGAATATTCTTTAGTTTTGCATATAGTATAAAGGATTTCATTGTGCGCGGTGCTCCAATTTAAATCTATATTTTTTTGATGTGCAATGTAGAAAGTGTTCAACAAACTTATCTGTTTCTTTAATAACCTTTAAATCTTCTTCAAATTATTCATTTAACGTTTCAATAATGTTTCCTAAATTATCAATTTTTGGTATTATATTGTCAATAAGTAGTTTTGTTTTACCTATTCTACCGGTGCAATTACAACTGCAAGAAGGTGAAGAGATATCAGAAAATAATGTGGAAACGTCACAATTAAATCAATGTATTAATATTCAGCGAAGTCAAGATATTGGAGTGTGTTTCGGGAAAGAAATTTTAAATAATTTAAATCAGTATGATGAAACTGAATCTTTCAGTTTGGCTAAAGGTGTTACTTTTGTGCGCGATGAAAAAACTCCAAGGGATTTTGGTAGTTTCTTGGACAAGGATCCAATGGATTTTAGGTGGGTGGAATAATCTATGCTACTTTTTAAAAAATATTTAAAATAACATAATATAATATACGAGATTTACGTGAAGTGAAATTTGTCGCGTTTCGGAAACTGTTTGAAAGTAGCCAGGTATAACGAGAGGAATGTGCACTGTCAATCTAGATGATACATACTCGTCTTCTTAAGCCGGCAAACGGAAGTGACTGCTGCCAATAGAGATTTCTCTATAGAAGCAGTTGTTTCTGTTCATGGACCGCACTCTAGCTGTACATCAGGCAGACTGTTGTCATATGTCGATTTTTTTGTACATACCTATAGAAAGCTAGTGCTTGTATCACACTAAGCGACCAAAATACAAAGAAAAAGTCCACAGGGCCTGATAGTACGATGTAGTGCCGAATTTACTTTTAATAATTAGCCCACAGTCGCTTCAAGTTGATAGAAAAATTGTGATACCAATTTATGTGCGAACTGCAAAACTGTGGATCTCCCTCCCGGTGTCTGTGTTTCCCGACACGTACAACATGGGTCTTTTCAAATTGAAGGTGAATAGATACCTCATAGGCAAGCGTGCTCCACCTTAGACCGCACCGCTGCTAACACCAGGCAGGGTAAATTAAAAAAAATGTGTGTACCAATAATCAAAAATACCAAATTCAGGTCCATGATAGAAGGAGCCAGTAACATAATATCGAAAAGATCTTTACATTGGGATTTGAGTACTCTGTATCCGGGTTTGGTAATGAAGATAGGTCCAACCCTTTCCAATGGAATACTAGAATTCGTGATGGACCCCAGAATTAAGGATAGGACCTACCATCACAGTCCACATCATTCGGGTGAAATTACTACAGGTAAATGCAGTAAAGCAGTTTTTACAATTTTATAACGCCATCTGTTCACAATCTTTAACACTTCGTCGGCCTTGAGAATTTAAGGCTCTAGTAAACTTGAACTTGGCGTAGGACGCCATCTATTGGAATTAGGATGAACTTTTACGTTTGCATGTAACTAATGTTGCTTTTTATTTTATTGCTTATTTTATAGATTTTTTTTGTAATTTTGTTGTTTACAGGACGTCTATTAGCAAGAAATCTATTAGTGCCATTTCTTCTCGGGTTCAAATTCCAACTTTCGACCTTACTTCCGCTAATATTGGGTTTAGTTTTGATTGCAAGTAAAAAAGCCTTTTTGCTCGCAAAAGTAGCACTATTAGCAGTTACACTATTTAGTAACGCTGGAACAGCTCCATCTTTTTCTGAATATGGGACTCCTGGATTATCGCCCTATACAACCTTCGATAACATTGGTCATAACCATCATCATCACCATGGACATCATGGCGGAGGAGGTAGGTGAAACTACTAAATTACATATTTAAGGGTAGATGGTAGGGCTCTGGATTGTCTTTTAAGTGTTTCTTTAATATGTTTCTGCATAACTTTTTTAAATAAAATAAAAATCTTATTACTTAGTAACAATGATAGATGGCGCTGCATCGTCATCTTATATACCATTTAACGTTTTTTAACCGACTTCAAAAGGAGGAGGTTATCTATTCGTCGTGTATTTTTTTTTTTTTTTTTTTGTGGCGATGTTCACTCATATCTCCGCCGTTTGTGGACCGATTTTGATGATTCTTTTTTTGTTGGATAGAGTATATGTCCGCATTGGTCCCGTTTCAATTTGAAGAAAATATTCCATCTCTAAGGGTGGAAAATTAGGGGATGTTTCGCCGTTTGTGAATCGATTTCAATGATTTTTCTTTTGTTGGATAAAGTATGTCTCGTGATTGGTCAATTTTAAATTTGAAGAAAATATTCCATCTCTAAGGGTGGAAAATTAGGGGATGTTTCGCCGTGTGTGAACCTATTTCGATGATTTTTCTTTTGTTGGATAAAGTACGTCTCGGGATTGGTCCCATTTAAGGAATAAAATATTCCACCTTTAAGGGTGGAAAATTAGGGGATATTTCGCCATTAGTGAACCGATTTTGATGATTCTTTTTTTGTTTGACAAAATACGTTTCGGGATTGATCCCATTTAAGGAATAAAATATTCCACCTTTAAGGGTGGAAAATTAGGGGATATTTCGCCATTAGTGAACCGAATTTGATGATTCTTTTTTTATTTGATAAAGTACGTCTCGGGATTGATCCCATTTAAGGAATACAATATTCCATCTCTAAGGGTGGAAAATTAGGGGATGTTTCGATTGATTTTAATGATTCATTTTTATCGGGTAGGACTTGAGAGTGTCTGTCTATAAGCCCGCCACTCATCACATTTTATTTGAACATCGCGTTTAGAATGTTATCCATACAATCAATCAACACTTACAACTAAAAATTACAAAATAAAAACATTTCTGAAAAAAATTGAACCGACTTCTAAATAAAACACAAATCACTAAAAATTAAAAAAATAATTTTAATTGAGAGTACATACACACAATTTAATAAGCATAAACATGAATAGATGCCTATTATTATTTACACATTAATTATCTGCATTTTATCTAGCATATATCTGAAGTCGGTGCAAGCATTTGAAACATGTTTTATGTATGGTAATGTACCTAGAATCAAGCAATGCGGAGTTTCATATTTGGTTGGCACCGACTTCAGATATATGCTAGATAAAATGCAGATAATTAATTTGTAAATAATAATAGGCATCTATTCATGTTTATGCTTATTAAATTGTGTGTATGTACTCTCAATTAAAATTATTTTTTTAATTTTTAGTGATTTGTGTTTTATTTAGAAGTCGGTTCAATTTTTTTCAGAAATGTTTTTATTTTAATTTTCACTATAATATCAACCTCATAACATATAATATTAACTTATAATAAAATTAAAAGATGGCCTTCAGCGCAGAGCTGTGTGGATCGTGGGCGATGAGAGGGTGACTAGGGGTCTCGAAACCCTGCAACTCAGGCGAGACGTACCCTCCCTCTCAGCGTTCTACCGCTATTGCCACGGTAAATGTTCAGCAGAAATCCATGATTTAATCCCTTCTACCCCACATCGCTTGAGGTCGACGCGTGCGGGCGATCGAATGCATCGCCTCACCGTCGAAACAATCCCCTCTTCTGTCATTCCAGTAAGTTCTGGAACGACCTTCCCAGCCACGTCTTTCCTTCTTCTAATAACATGGGATCCTTCAAGCGCAGCGTGAAGAGGCATCTCATCAAGCCGGCTTAGCGGACCCGACTGCTGTCTGCAGATCCCCTTCTCTGAGAGCAGTCGCCTCCGTTCATGGATCGCACTTTAGCTTAATATCAGGCGAAGTGCGGCCATATGACGCGCTAAAATAAATAAAAAAAACCTAGATAATGTACACTGGTTTCATCAAGTCGGCATAGTGCGAGGCGACTATAGCCTGGAGACATCTCATGGACCGTAGCATCTCATAGTGATCAGTTATCTGATATAACGGGAAATTTTAACGCATTAATTATTCACACACAAAATAGCGGGCAACAGTTAGTATAGAATTAAATTGGACCTCATCTAAAATTAAAACAGATATCCTTTGCTTTTCAGGTTTCCATTATAGAAATCCACATCACGCCGATTATTTTTATAAAGAAAAATCATCTGAACAATCAACTGGTACTCCTATAACACCAGACGAACTAAGAGACAGATTAGAAAGGCTTTTTGTTACGAAGAAGGATTCAGACGAAACAAGAGAGGATATTAAGAAGAGAAACGCTAGAAATTTTGCTTGGACACCTATTAATGCGGGATAAGATAATAATGAGTGTTTTAATGAAATATCAACCGTATGGCATGGTGTTATGGACAAATAAATATCAAGATTACATTAATTTATAACGTTTATAAATAACTTAAAAGTTTGCTATATTATTTTATATTTTAAAAGACTTCTTTCTCGTATTACAAATAATTCTAATATTTATTTTATTCTAAACCGTATTTTTTTCATTTCTAGTCAAAATTATTTCTTCATTACTTCTACTAAAACTTTTTCGTAAGTCTAAAGTCTATTATATTAAATCTTTTCTTAATAATAATTTATTTTATTTCTTTGTACCAAAACAACTCAAATTTAAGATCTACTATCCTGTTGAATCTCTCTCAATTAAGAATGAAATGGTTGAGGTCGGATGAGAGCGTTTCTAGATCAGATTGATTAACTGCTCAGAAAGAGTCACGTGACTAACGTTCAGGTGTCAGAGGAGTTATGGACAAGGTCGAGGTGAAAATATGGTCTCCTCAAGTCGGTATAAAGGAGGCGACTGCTGCCCGTAATTCTGTGTAGTAGCAGTTTTATTCGTTTATGGACCGCGCTTAAGCTTTACATCAGGCGGAGTGTTGTCATATGTCGAGCTACAATAAAAAAAAGGTGAAAATGTGGTACGTAAAAGAGCAGCCTTCCTCTAGCATTCCAGCGTCACTGAAAGCCTAAGTAGTAGATACTTCATAGTCGGCAAGTAATTTTGAGTGGGATCCGGAGTCCAGATAAAAGTCTAAAATTTCCAATCCAGGCCACGGTCACGCCAGTTGCCGACCCTTGCTTTAGCGATCATTTCAATTAATATTAATAACAAAAATAATTACCCATGCGTAAATGTAGACACTGGTACACTCAAATACCATTAGTCTTAACGTTTTAACGACTCAAACGATGTTATCATACTTTAAATTAAGGTGTGTTTACATTCGTAGCATTTTATTGGATCAAATCTGTGATCAATTAAGATGCATTAAACTAAACGTAATGTATACTTGCCTTAATACTGTTTTCATTTCTATTATATCAATAATTCTTTATATTACCTACCTCATTAGACGATTTTCAACATAAAGTTAATTAATGGAGTAATATTTTAATTAATGCACTAATTTTAATTCCTGCTTAGATATCTACTGAATCATTTTGATTGAGATTTACTGTTTTATTCTTATTTATGAATCTTTATAATTAAGTCCGAGATATTATAGCAGAAGTAGGCTGGTATTTTAAGGCACTACAAATTATTTTTAAGTATGTTTGTTTTCCAATCGTGTTCAAACAGTTAAACAGATCATTTTTCTTCAAACTTTTTTTAGATTAATGGATTGGAAACTCGATTATTTTGATCCATTTAAAAAGGGTACAGCTAGCAAGGACCAAATTCCAAAAAGATCCGGCTCGAAGGACTAGCAATACCGGATCAATCGCACGATTCGATACACTCACGGTATATTTTTCTTTCAATTTTCCCCTTTGAATTATTAGTTCTAGTGTAGGTTTCACATGTCCCCCTTTTAGTACAGGATGCATTGTCTCTGTGATTACACGCTCTACATCTTGTGAAAATGCAGTTATAGTAATGCACGATACTAGAACACCTCGGATGCATTTCCGATATCTTTTTATGATTTGACATTGCATCTTGTATTTATTATTATCAGCCCCGGATCTATGAATATTTCGTACTCGACGGCTATAGTTTTTATATATATATTTAGGTATTTTATCCTATTTTCGGTTAGACGCATCTATTCTGGGTTCGATTCCTCGCCGATACCTATTTATTTCGTATCTCGGCGTTTATTTTTTTATTATTGTAGGCAAAATATGACAACACTCTACCAGATGTTAAGTTAAAGTGGAGTTTATTACACAACAGAAACAACTGCTATCACAAACTAATCTCTGCAGGCAAGAGTAGCCTCCACTATGCCGGCTTAAAGAGACAATGTGTCCCATCCATTGACACATGGCACATTTCTCTCGTTATTTATATATCATTGTTGTTTTTTATTTTAATACCTATAGCATAACTAGTTCATGGTGAGGGTATGTGTATTGTGTACATGGTATTATAGGCAGATTAGACAAAGCACCAAAAGCCCGTTTTCGGATCCACTATATATATAACAGTTTGTTACAAAACAATATTCTAAAATAATAATTTACTTTTCATTAATTTATTGGCAAACGAGTTAAGCAATAGTCAATGTATATTCAGATATTAAAAAAACAGATATAATCAATTATTAAAGCATTTAATATAATAATAACCTCAAATGTTGCATCCTAAAAACTCGGATTACACAATGACCCGGGTAAAAAAATTAACTGATTAGTGATAAGGAATGTAGATTTATTTTCCAACAAAACTATTTAAAAATCATCAACAAATACAAATAAAAATTTTGGGAAATGGGCACTCTGCTGTGTTTGCAGAGTTTGCTGCTAGTATTAAATTATTTGAAGTTTCACAAAATACCTAATTACTATCAATCACAACATCTCACATTGTGGGTACATAAATTTATAAAACTACCACTGCTACACGTCTGAGCATAATTATTTGACTTTCATTGTTGTTTTTTTTATTGTTCACTAAACAGCAGGACTTTGCGTGTTATACCCGTTCACTTTTTTTCAGTATTATCAACCGATATCGCGTGATCATTAAAAGATTCTTCAGCTTTCATAACTGATTCTTCGTCAGTAAAGAGCGGTTCTTATGAATTTGTAATTTGTTTTAAATGAACTTATAAACAATGTTACAGTATCGGACCATTATTCCATTTTGTTGTATTTATTTTGCCTTTACTTAATAGTAAATCCTTCAACTTTTCTTTTATAGTAAGTAAATTAAAATTACTAATCAGCTCGAAATGCGAGCACTAGTGCCATTCTGGTAACCATTTTGTTACCTGTGACTTTTTAATGTTTCAATCTTTCATACAAATATTTATTATCTGATATTACCCTTACACTGTGATCGTGAGTGTATTAAAAATGAATTAATATATAGGTTAGTATTTAGATCCCGTTTTGTTATGAGTTTTTTTCTTGTGATAAATAATATTGTACACTAATAATTAAATTTGACATTTAATACTCTACATTTGTTTATACCATGAAATTATTGGATTAGCAACAGTAACTTATACCATAAAAGAGTGGTAAGCAGACTGATGATGGTTATTAACCCAGTCTGCGTCCTGGGGGAAGTACTACCACTTAGCCTTGAGTTTGGAAGTAGCCAGGAATAACGAGAGGAATGTGCACTGTCACCCTGGATGGTGTACAAATGTCTACTCAAGCCGGTATTGCGGAGGCGACTTTGAAATTTATCTGTTGTAGCAGTTGTTTTCATTCATGGATTATAGCTTTACATCAGGCGGAGTATTGTTATAAGCAGAGTTACAATTAAAAAGAGATTAAAATCATAAACAGTAATTTCGTTCTGAGAAATATCACACATGAGGCTTAAGAAGACTAAAACACGCCGTCCAGGTTGACAGTGCGCACTCCTCTAGCTATTATTTTTATTTATTGTAGCTCGCCATGTGACAACACTCCGCCTGATGTAAAGCTAGAGTGCAGTCCATGAATGGAAACAACTGCTACTACAGAGAAACCTGTGCGGGCAGCAGTCGCCTCCACTATGCCGGTTTGAGGAGACAAGCATGTACCATCTTAGATTGACAGTGCACACTCCTCTCTTTATACCTGGCTACTTTCAAACTATTCCAGAAACGCAACAAAGTCACTTCACGGGTGTTACATTCAAAAGTGGTGATACCTCGTTACTTCCAAACTGTTCCCGAAACGCAACAAAGTCACTCCACAGAGGTTAAACCTGAAAGTGGTGGTACTACTCCAGGACGCAGACTGAGCTAATAACCATTATTTATCTGCCTACCACGCTTTAGAAAAACTAAGACAATAGCGTGAGAATATGCATTTATTTGCTAAGAACTAATTGTAGGTATATCAAAATCACTGCGTGATACATGACTTCTGCATAAATTAGCTTTCGCGAATACTGCCATATCTAATTATGCAAATTAAATTTAATGCTATTAAAATTATTGAATAAAATCAACATTTATATAGTAGCTCATGTGATCAAACATTCCGTCTGATGTTAAGCCAGAGTGTGTCCATGAGCGAAGACAACTCACCTCCGATATGCCGGTTTGTATATGTTTCATTATCAAAAGCATATTCAAGAATATTGCAATAATTTAAATGTAAAATTTCACCTAATTTTTTTTTTCTTATTTTGTTTTAAATATAATTGATTTGGCCATTTGGTAATTAATTGTTTATTATTGTAAATGTAAATTAGTTACCAAATTTAGTGGAAAGAAAGGAATAAACAAAGCAATATTTCCGTTTTAATTATTTTTTAATAAACCTCATTTTTTATCGTTGGACTCTTCGTCAAGAATATTTTTCAACCTCATAATAAATTAATTTAACTATGTAAATACTATAGTTAATTTTAGTACATTTTATTTTGTTTATGCATATATATTTATAAAGGTACACGCGTAACCACCGTGTCGTATATGCGACAATATATATATTAAATATTAAATAATTCAGTATACAATAATATATTAATTATATAAAAAATGTATATAAATTCTAATGCTATATAAATCCTAACAGCACCACGCGTTAACTTATATATTATATATCTATATATCTTTATCTTAAACAATAACTTTACAAAATTGGACATAAAGACTTCTTAGTAAAAAAAGAAATGCACAGTACCCGTCGACTAGCCTAAAGTTACACTAAATAATACATTTTTTTATAAATAACGTTACGTTTATAATTACCCTAATTATGTAAAAATTACATATAATATTTGGTGCAAAATAATAATTAGTTTATATATAATCTAACAACGATTTGATGCCCAAAAATATACACATAACTAACGCGTAAAATTATTTTAAACTATGACATTAGATACAGCTACACGTCATAATTTAAATATACATAAATAACCTTATAGTTAATGAGCATTATGTTTGGTTTTTCTTTGATATTTGGACTTAAATGCGATGTAAATTATCTTATTAGTGCGCCGTATGTGTAATAGTAAATAATCTTTGCTTCCTATTTGCCGTTTAGCAAAAGGGCCAAAACTTATTGAGCGTTTTGGTTTTTGTCTTTACGTTAAATACGCCGAGTCGTCGTTGTTAAATGGATTTATGAGTCGTGTTCTCTGTTTGCTTTTCTTTTGTTTATTGTTTTTTGGAATACGCTCTGTACGCCCTGTCTTGTGCCGCTGCTTCGTCTTCGACACTTCTTCTGTAATGACCTCCTGGACCGGTTGTATCGAAATCGTTTCCGTAATGGGACGACGAATATGTATGGCTCTGAGATACCTGCGGATGCTTCACGATCTCGTATGTAGTCTTCTCGTGAGCCTCACCCCCCGATACCAACTTTTTTAACCCGATAATAGCCGACAGAAGTAAAGCGATCTTACCAATCAACAGCGCCTTTCCTGCGATGAGAGCGATAGCCTGGAATGCCATAGCGACGAAGCCACCCTTGATCGCCAAGCCGGTGATGATTGGTCCCATCATCTTCTTCAATTTGCTACGTGCCTCGCTCATCGACCGTCCCATATCTCCACCGACGCTTGATGGAGAGATGTTGAGCCTGTGCGAATGTAGAAGTTTGGAAGCTGTGAATTCGAGGAGTTTGTCGACCTGTTCAGACGATAGTGAGTTCAAATCTCCTTTAGGTAGCGAGGATTGAAATGATCTTCCAGATTCTGTTCTACGAACTAACGATACTCCATCCACAATGTTGAGGTGTTCCATTCTCGCCGCACGATCTGCTAACTTAGCTGCTTGAATCTTGAAGCACTTGACAAGCTCTTGTGACCTTTCACAGTTGTCGTACATCCTTCCTAAGAGCTTCATCCCTGCTCCGATATCCGCAGTCGACGCTGCAATCAATGCACAAAAACACCACAGGACTATTGATCCGCGGCACTCCATTTTCGAAATTAAACCGCGGATGCCCCGTGTGAAATTAAATTGCCAAACTCGTTGCCGAGCTGGACCTATGTCCAATACGTTCGGTTGCGTCTATTGAAATGTGCAGAAAATACATGAGCAGTGGCATTTATCTATTTTCACCGGGAACTGCATTTATCTATAAATCTTTTAGAGCGTGCAATCGTTGCATAGTTGGTGGTGCGCTGAGCCGTGTGTGTACCAGCGAGGGTTGTGTATGTGTGCAGCATGTGCTGGTGTGTGAAGTGGTCAAGCGATGCGACGAGCGTGTTCTCATATAATGCACTTGGGGTGCGTTTATTGGATAATGTCACGGCCAAGGTTACCAGCGAGTCTTTTCTTGATACGTCTAAATCCGTAAATACGAGTACGCGCAGATAATTATGTAAAGAAATGGTAGGCAGACAGAGACAGCCAGTCTACTATCTCGGGGTAGTATCATTTGGAATCTGTGAAGTGACCTAGTCGCGTTTCGGACAGGCAGCTGTCGCTTCGCACTGTTACTTCCAAACTGATCCCGAAACATGACTAGGTCATTTTACGAGTGTGATTCTAATTTTTAATTTAATAATTTAATTTGGTGCATACTCATTTCATTAAGTTAATAATATTTCCATCCTCAAGTGATGGATAGAGGGCCTGGGAGATCTCCCTGAGGTACCCCGGCATGAACTGAGAACGAGGTGGGGTCTCTCCTCTGGTCACACTCTGCTTTCAGAGAAGACCTGTGCGAGACATCGCCCTTCATAACGCGGGCGGAGGCGGTGATGAACTGTTTTTTATTTTACAAATTATCTCTTTCACTCCGAGCCAAGAACGGGACTACCGAGTCCCGTCCATCTACTTAACTAGAGTGGTGTTTCTTCCCGATGGAGGCCTGAAAGCTTGCTAGTGACCTCACCATATGACGTAAAGAGGACATCTTCCTGCGAGGAGAGGCATCTATAGAAGATTTCCTCCACGTAAAAAAGGCTGTTACCGATTTTCAAACTTAGACTGCAACATTGCGGGGAGCGTAATCTTTTCTCATTTATTCGACGTGTAATTGAAGGCAATATTATTAGAATACCGCATCCGTTTTAAAGCGAGAGTTTAATTTTATTTAGAGCAATTATTATTTTATAGTTTGACACACTTTTTTAATTTAACTTTTCTATGATTTTTTTTATTATTATAGCTCGGCATATGACAATACTCCGCCTGATTAAAGCTAGAGGGCGGTCCTTGGACAGAAACAACTGCTACTACAGAGAAATCTCTACAGGCAACAGTCGCCTACGCTATGATGTTATTATAACTTTTTTTTTAGATCAATAACACAGTTGAGAAGAAACGGTCATTAATAACAATTTTTATACATATTTTATAATTTAATTAAGGACTTTAACTCAAGGATCGGAACTCGTAGTAGACTGCTCAAGGTGGATTTTTAGTGGTCATCCTAAAAACTAAAAGAAAAGTCCTTCAGCCTAAAGTTTTCATGGTCAGGTGTGAAACCCAGATAAAAGTAAAAGATGTTTTAATTGGTGATATGCAGACTTATGATGGTCATTAGCCCAGTCTGGGGTAGTACCACCACTTTCGAATGTAACACCTGTGAAGTGATCTTGTCGCGTTTCGGGAACAATTTAGAAGTAACCAGGTATAGCGAGAGGATTGTGTACTGTCAATCTGGATGGTACACATTCGTCTTCTCAAGCCGGCATAGCGAAAACAACTGCTGTTTGCAAAGATTTGTCTGTGCAAGCAATTTTCGTCTCTATTTTAACATCAGACGAAGTGTTGTCATATGTCGAACTACAATAAAGAATTTTGGCGGCCATCTTGAGACGTCAGGTTATCTATCTTGAATTATTTTCCTAAAATTGTGTTTCTTCGAGTGTTAATGTGTAATAAAGGTGCATTATTAACAATTAAGTGTTCGTGAACGTGAGTGAGTGTGGGCAAATAATTCAAAAGAAGAGAACCTGTGTTACCATTTTCCCTCCAAAACTCCATAGTAGATTTCAGTAAAAATTCTACCACTTTACTGGAGCAATTTTTGACTTGACTGAGACTTGACCTGACTCTTAGTGTGATGAATGAATGACTCGTAATGCACAATATTATTAATTTGATGCAAAAATATTTACTTTGACACTCACAAATTGTTATAATGCCATATCAAATAAAAAGAAAAGAATTACCATAAAAAAATATTTTTCCTAAAGAGGTAGGTAGGTCTATCACCCGTTCTGTGGCTTATTAACGTGTGTAAAAATAACTATATTCCATTAATAACATCTCAATTACTAAATTAAATCTTTATATCAAAGTTTGAGTAACAAATTACAATCATGTAATTTTAAAAGTGAAAAAAAATATCATGTCTGATAGTAATCAATAAATTAATTGATTATTTAATCTATAAACACGCGACATAATCGAGTTGAACAATTGACAAATTAGACGAAACGAGTTCAATACATTATCAACACGTCAAACATTCGTAGTTTCATACATACAAAGAACGGGGTCTGAAAACTTATGGAGGTCTTAGGGTGCTTCAGCTTTTTTGTGTTTATGTTAACCTAGATAAACAACTACTAACACAAATAAATGTCCGCAGTCAGCGTTCGCCTCCGCTATGCCGGTTTGAGGAGATGCATCGTCCAAGTTGACTAGGCGACTCCTCTAATGATATCCGACGGGTCACTTTACTAGCTCGGCATATGACAACACTCCGCCTGATGTAAAGCTAGAGTGCGATCCATGAACGAAAACAACTGCTACTACAGCTATTATCTGCAAGCAGCAGTCGCTTCCGCTATGCCGGCTTGAGGAGACGAGCATGTACCATCTAGATTGACAGTTCACAATCCTCTCGCTATACCTGGTTATTTCTAAACTGTTCCCGAAACGCGACAAGGTCACTTCACGGGTGTTACATTCGAAAGTGGTGGTACTATCCCAGGACGGCAGACTGGGTTAATAACTGCTCCACAGTTATTTGGTTTTACGGTATAGCGGGAGCCATTATAAAATTATAAAAAATATATATAAAGGGTGGTAGGCAGACTGATTATTTGTCCACTAGTGACGCGGCCTTATCGCGTTTCGGGTATAGTTTGAAAGTAGCCAGGTATAACGAGAGCAGTGTGCACTGTCAATCTAGATGGTACATGCTCGTCTCCTCGAGCCGGCATAGTGGAGGCGACTGCTGCCCGCACAGGTTTATCTGTAGTAGCAGTTGTTTCCATTCATGGATCGCACTCTAGCTTTACATCAGGCGGAGTGTTGTCACATGCCGAGCTACAATAAAAAAAAGTTTTCCTTATATGTAGTCGCGGGTATACTGCTAGTATTGATATAATAATTAAAATTGCATTCAGACGTCATCCATAATGTTACATTGTTGAATGAATCCAGTGCAGTGGTATCAAGGTGAGCTACTAGCGGATTATATACCGTACTCACTATCGAAGAAAGCAGGCACACCTGCTGGCATTGTTGTATTTATTATTTATTTTATTATACAAAAAAAAAAGTCATTTTTTATTATAATTATTATTTTATAGTTTAACACACTTTTTCAGTGTTAACTTTTCTATGATTATTTTTATTATTGTAGCTCGGCATATGACAACACTCCGCCTGATGCAAAGCTAGGGGGCAGTTCATGAGGGTTGGATGAATGCTACTGTGTACCCAACCCTTCAGCACTTTGGTGGCCATGAGGAGCACCGTGGGGTTTTAGTCGGTAGTCCTTGTGTGCATACAACATCATCTCGTATGCGCGCTGTTTGTAAGGGAGCCCGACACAGCCCTGGCACCTAGGGTATCCGTAATGGATTTCCCCACGTAAAAAAAAAAAGGGGGCAGTTCATGAACGAAAACAACTGCTACAACAGATAAATCTCTGCAGATAGTAGTCGGCTTGAGGAGACGAACGTGCCCAATCAGGGTTAACAGTACGTTACCTGACTACTTCCAAGCTGATCCCGAATCGCCAATAGGTCACTTCACTAGTGTTACACTGGAATATAGCAAAAATAAAAATTTAATTTAAATGGTGGAAATGGACAAGAAAATATCTCCACACACACACAGCCTTAGGAATCGAATCCGCCACTTGTCCATCGCTTAGCGCATCGTTGTTTCGACCACTAAGCTGTACATCACGCACTCAATCTTCATTGTTATGTAATAATAATACAAAAGTTTGAACAAAGTTCATAAAAACAAAGCTACGGGCCTAGATGGGAGACTAGAACATAAAGTTGCCAATTGCAAGTCCATGTCTATACTATTTGTAACTCGGCCATGGTTGTTTTTGTATTTATTTAGTTATAAATTTATTTATTATAGTACATTTAACATTCTCTAGATCACAAACTCCTTAACATTGAAACAAGCGGCCGTGGTGTGGCGGTAAGACGTGTAAACTCACGACCGATGAGACCCGTGTTCGAACCTTGCCAATTCTGACCGGTTCCGATGTAACTTTGTTATATGTACGTTGGTCGCTCAGTGCCTATAGGCACTATTCAAGAGTGGTAGGGAGACTGATGATGGTTATTTGTCCAGTTTGCCGTCCTGAGGTAATACCACCACTTTCGAATGTAACACCCGTGAAGCGACCTTGTTGCGTTTCGGGTATAGTTTGAAAGTAGCCAGGTATAACGAGAGGAGTGTGCACTGTCAATCTAGATGGTACATGCTCGTCTCCTCAAGCCGGAATAGTGGAGGCGACTGCTGCCCGCACAGGTTTCTCTGTAGTAGCAGTTGTTTCCATTCATGGACCGCACTCTAGCTTTACATCAGGCGGAGTGTTGTCACATGCCAAGCTACAATAAAATAAAAAAAACAAATATGTATGTAAAACCATTTTAGGTCCAGGGAACAATAACAGGGTGCGTAGCAATTGTTACTTTAGCAATGAAATTTAATATCCATGCAAAAAACAAAATCTCCTGTGACAATTACTAAAATAAATGAATTCAATAATATGTTAGCTAAATATTTCCTATATTTTTGGTTATTAACGTAATGTAAATATAACGAGAGGAGTGTACACTGTCAATCTAAATGGTGTATACTCGACTCCTAGTCTGTGACGGATAGTGGAGGCGACTGCTGCCCGTAGAGATTTCTATGTAGTAGCAGTTGTTTCCGTTGATAGACTGCACTCTAGCTTTACATCAGGCGGAGTGTTGTCTTATGTCGAGCTACAATAAAAAAACCTACTTTCAATAGCTACAATAGTGTCAGTGGGTGTGCTCAATTAAAATAGTTATACGGCCAGCATATCACGCGTAAGTGCGAGACTATTTACGTGTACACGTTGCAACTATAACATATTATAAACAATTATTTTAAATAAATATTTATTGTATTTTTAAAATTATTATAGTTATTTATCGTACAAATAACCCAAATTAAAAAAAATAGGTATTTTAAAATGCTAGTTTGTTTGTTATTAAATTATATGTAAATATTTAAACAAAGCAAAAAAAAAATTAAGGTGGATTATATGTTATGTCGGTTTTTTCTGCTCAATTTTCATCATAAATAAATAATAGATTAAGGTTGTTTAGGAGTCAAAAAAACCATCTGATGTTACCTTTAAAAGCTTCTAAAGGAGAATGCCCATTTTTGGGCCCACTTAATACCTAATAGTTTGGTAACAAAACAATATTCTAAAATAATATCTTATTTTTTCATTAATTCATTTTAATGATATCAACACATCCTTTACCAATCTATAGACAATGTTTAATTACATTAAAAAAACAGATATCATCAATTATTAAAGCATTTAATATAATAACAACCTCATATATTGCATCAGTAAACATCTAATTACTCAATAATCCGGGTGAAAAAATTAAAACTGTCTGGTAATAAGAAACGTAGATTTATTTTTTAGAACTAAAAATCATCGACAAACTTGAGAAAAAAATTGTGGGCCCATTTATCTCTATATCTAAATATCTCATCCTTTTATTTATTAACTATCTAACGTCAAAGGTAAAGTCAAGGTGAAGGGTCGTAGGTTCAGTAAGAAAGTGAAACTCGACGATTAACGTCTCACATACATCTTATTCTGAATGTACTAAGTACCAATTTCGATAAAAAATATCGAATTCATAATTTTAATTTAAACACGCGTAAATCATTTTTAATTTTTGCCTATTGGCTTTGAATGAATAAAGACTTTAGCCGTTGAATTCTTCACTTCCTTACTCATTCTCTTCTCCGTCATTTCAAGCTGCATATTTTAAACAGTGGAAGCGCTAGACTAAACCTGGACGTAGGCGACCTCAGCTTTGCAATCATTTTCCAGTCAATTAAATGCTTGCCAACTTGGCGACTGCTGTCTGCAGAGATTTCTTTGTGGTAGCAGTTGTTACCATTCATGAACTGGACTCTAGCTTAACATCAGGTGGATTATAGTGACATGCCATAGACTAAATGAACCAGGATAGTTAAAAAAAAAAAAAAATATTCTGAATCAGGAAGTAACAATTAACGGCACAATAAAATTCTCTCACGAAATTTGCATATTGTAGCATCGATCGCAAACAATAAGAGAAATAATTATATCTTAGAAAAAAGCGATCTTATACGACGCTTTGATTCATTTCTTGTTAGGAATTTCTAATTTGATGAGTTTTCTAACAAATTATCATTTTATTAGGTTAATTCGCATTGTAGGTTGTGCGGTATAGTGTTATTTATTTATTTTAAACAGTTTACATAACACAGTAATACAAAAAAAAAAAACAAGTCAAATTTTGTAAACCTAATAATTATACATAACATTGGTTAAAAAGAACAATATAATTATTACATAAACAAATATATATAGTGAGGTAAGGTAATATAAATAGTATAAAAATAATTTATTTAAGGTTAAATTAAATTCATATTTAAGTATGAAATATAAGTATTCACTGATCTACTTTTTTTTAAATTATGGTAATCATTTATACAGGTTGACTTTTCAATATGGGTCGGAGAAAGAAACTGTGTTAGTCTGAGACTCTCTTATTGTCTTTGTTTCAACCTCTCTTCCTCCTTCGTTTCAGGTTATTCTTCTTTTGTTACAGATTCGATTCTCTTTTCATTTCAGTTCTCTTCTCTCCGGCTGCAGCTGTTAGTGCCGCAACAATTTCTTTTCTTCTTTTGCTCCTCCATGTCTGACTGTCACTCTTTTTCTCGGAATAGTCCTGATCCTTCAGGTTCGCTGAAACAGCTTTCACCGGCTATAAACAATTTCCACAGACAAAACAAAAAGCTAATCCGAGGACTGTTCACGATTTCGATTTTCGAGGGAAAACCTTTTTCCTGTCCCTTTTTACATTGTTAATAAGTATATTCATTAGTAAATAAAAATATATTGTTATGCCGAGCGACAATAAAAAAACCTTGGCGAAGTATTCTATAGTATCTAGTAAAATCGACCCAATAAATTTTTAAATAATAACAAAAACTATTTATTATAATATGTGTATAAAAATTAATGTTTATTTCGTTTGTTGGATAAAAAGTTTTTTCGCATTAGATTGCTCGTTCTTTTTTATTCAAAGAATAAAATTAATCTTACTTTTTCATCTGTTTCTTTCACATCTACGGAACCAAAAAAAAAGTTGTCTATGAAAACCCACCATCAGTACAACTGAGAATAATTAATTTACCTAATGACATAATAATTACAAGCTTAACTTTCATTTTTTTTAAATTCGCAAAATAAAATGAAAGTAACCTGAATAATCGTATTCTTATTAGAATTAGATAAATTAAATTAAATTACTTTTATATTTAGAAAAAGTGGTAGACAAACTAATGCCATGTCATGTCATGGGATAGTTCCGCCACTTTCAGCATATGCTATAATGCTATGGTATGACATACTTAACTGATCCGCTGAAAAGTGTCACTGTTATCGCTTTTGGTTCGCAACTGTCGTATAATAACAACAACAGCCTTTTATGGTAATGTATGAAGGTGCTAGAAATTAATCAAACAAAATAACTACGCGACAGGTGTGCCGGCTTCTACTTAAAATGAGTGTACTTAAAATTACAATGATGAAAGCTCCGTATAAATTAAAAGTTTATTAAAAATATTGACATAAACTTTAACAGATTTTTAGACTTGTAATATTTTTATTTACGTGACTTCGACCTTGTCGAAAGGAAAAAAAATCAATGGAGGCTTATAAACGCTGACGACTGGAGAATCGTAGAACACGGTAGATATAACCGTCGTCACCTAGTCACCCGTGCTAGACTAAGAAGAAACTGTTTTTTTTATTATTATAGCACGGCATAATAATATGACAACACTCCTCCTGAATAAATCTAGAGTGCGGTCCATGAACAGAAACAACTACTTCAGCATACCGGCTTGAGTTGCACGCTCATCTCGTTATTCCTAGCTACTTCCAAATTCGAAAGTGCCCAGGACGGTGGAATGGACTAATAACCATCATCAGTCTGCCTACCACTCTTTAATAGTGTCTATGGGCACTAAGTAACCAAAGTACATATAACATAGTTACATTGGTCAGAATTAGCGAGGCTCATCGATCGTAAGTTTATGCGTCTTACAGCTAGACCACGGCCACCTTATACTAAGCTACTGTTTGTACCATAGTAATTAAAATTTAAGGCTCGAATAGAGGCAGCTGATCCTTATCAAGTATCCGCAGACTTGTGCAATCTACAAGCGGAAACAATTGCTACCACAAATAAATATCACATTCATCTCCTCGAAATGAAAGCAGAGACGACTACTGCCTGTAGGAATTCATCTGTAGTATCAGTTGTTTTCGTTCACGGACCGCACTCTAGTTTTACATCACGTAGAGTGTTGTCATATGCCGAGGCACAATAAAAAAGAAACTTAAATTGATACTAAGAAAGAACATATTTTATAAAAAATATGATAGATATATTTTTAAATTTAATACACTTTGAGGTAAGTAGATATATTATTCTCTATTTTTACACCTCGTAAACCATAAATGTCAATCATGCTAAATTAAGCCTACAAATGAAAATGAAATGCTTTTTACTTTATGACAACAATGGTGAAAATTTAACCGCAAGACCTACTTTTTTTTTTGGTACAATCAACACCTAAATTTTTGAACATATAATCTTGTCACTCATCCAAAAGCGTTCCAAAATTTAGGTGTTGATTGTACCTAGTAAGTTATAAATATACATATAATAAGTAATATTATTTTATTGAATTTTTTGCTTTGTAGAATAGACCTAAGTTTTATAATGTATAGACCTGCACTTCGTCTGGTATAAAGCTGGAATGCGGTCCATGAGCGAAGACAACAACTACTACAAATATGTACACTCCGCTATGCCGGCTTAAGAAGGCGAATGTGCTCTATATATAGTGCACCAATCCGAAACTACGTTCTTAGGTTTTCGATTTCCCATCGAGGCGTCTCGCTATAGACGCGTACAATTGATAGAAAAGTTACTAATTATACCTACTGTATATTTTGCGTTTTTGGTAGGGTAATCGCAAGCAAACAGTAAGAGCCATTAGTTCCGGTCTGAAGATGGGAACACGATCGCTACATCTAGACCACACGTAACGCTAAAATTATTGTGTTAAACTTATTTCCTATTGTTAAATTATACGAGATTTTTTTAAAAATTATTGTTAAAGGTATTTTAATTGTTTTTTTCTATCTAATTGCGATGTAATTTCATATTTGAAATCAAATTGGCTTTTCTTTTTGTTAAAATTTTTGTTATTTTTTTAAAATTCACGTTGTGATTTCTCTGAATAAATAAATAAAAATGTATTTAACTGTAGTTTTAATTCACAAATGAGCTCAAAAGCATTTATTATTAAATTATGAAAAAAATTGAACAGAAAAATCTCTCTTTTTTGTTCAACCCATCAAAATTTAATAATAAACCCCAGCACTAGAGTATGCAAAAAAAATGAACTGAAAAAATTGAGCCTTTTTTAAGTTCGTAGTTTTGCATTGATTTTTTTATTATTATTGTAGCTCGGCATGTGACAACACTCCGCCTGATGTAAAGCTAGAGTGCGGTCTATGAATGGAAACAACTGCTACTACAGAGAAACCTGTGCGGGCAGCAGTCGCCTCCACTATGCCGGCTTGAGGAGACGAGCATATACCATCTAGATTGACAGTGCACACTCCTCTCGTTATACGTGGCTACTTTCAAACTATTCCCGAAACGCGACAGTCACTTCACACTTACATTCGAAAGTGGTGGTACTACCCCAGGACGGCAGACTGGACAAATAACATCATCAGTCTGCCTACCACTCTTGTGAATTGTAAATTATTTTTATTAATTTTTAAAATTCATCGAGTTAACTACTCGTAATAAAATTAATATCAATTTTATTTATATTTTAAATAATATAATTTTATTTGCAAACAAGATATTTAATTTTATATTGTTATCAAAGTCGCGATGCAACATTGCAAGTGAATTGAATGCACTGCCAACATAGATGTATAAATTACGTATTAGATACGGTATTTCTTTCAAATGGAATTCAAATTCTAATTCATTTATCTCAGACTTAATCCGTAGCATCAAAAAAAAAAAAACAATATTAAAATTGAATTAAATTAAATCAAATGTCAATATCTTTCAAATTCAAATTTCTTTAATCATCAAAATCATCTTATACTTTTAAAATTTGTATGAAACATTAATAAAAGAAAGTCGTGGTCTAGTGGTTAAAGACTTTCAAATGTACCACAGAGGACCAGTACACACTCCTCTCATCATATCTGACAGCTTGAATCGGACAGCCGGCATAGCGGAGGCTACTGCTGTCTGCTACCATAAGTATCTATGTGGTAGCAGTTAATATAAATGAATCATAAACGAAATACTTACGTACTCGAAGGTGTGAATTCTTCGATCACGTAACATGTTTTGTTTTAGTTATAAAATAGTGAAATATAGTTTTAAAAACACTTTCAGGTAGTGACAATTGTTTAGTGAATATATGATAATTTCATTCAAGTATGTATTCTCATGTAATGTCTAAATATTTTAATGTTAACTGTCACTTTTCATTCACAAATTCTTTCAATGTTTAAAGGAAAAGCAACGAAAAAATATTTAAAAATAAATGGCCCCAGAGGAGTGTGGACTTCAACGGTACATATTCGTCTTCTTAATCCGGCATTGCAGGACTGACTGCTGCAAATTTTAGATTAGAGTTACTCTTTTTTTAAAGGCTTTTATTGCAAGTATTATTTTAAAGTATAATAGATATTTTTTGTTAGATTTTAGCATCTACTAAAATTTAAAGAAAAATATTGTGTTTCTTTTTTGTTATGTTTTTATTCTGTTTTCTTTTGTTTTCAACTTGTATTTTAGGCTAAGTTGAATTTTTCAGAAATAAATAAATAATAATTATTATTGTTATAATTTATTATTTAAAATAAACTAATGTAATTATTTAAACAATATTTTGGAATAATCACGTGCAAAGAATATGTCACATCCAAATCGTAGTAAACGTTTACCCTCGTAGCGTTTCGTAGTTGAATGTTCGACCTACCAACACTAGACAGTGAAGGTACGACACCACGCTCGCGCTGTACCCCCGATCTTAGCTCGGGTTCTTTTTGTACTCACTTCATAGGCTATAAATACGCGGTAAGCTCGCATGCGCATAATCAGTCTTTTTTTACTATCCAACCTGGAAACATTGCAAAAGTGGTATCACGTGAGGTCAATATGTATTTAAAAATAGTTAGTTTCGCTTTAGTTGTGGCGGTGGTGAATTCGGCTGCGACCAAAGATGACATGGGCCTGAGGAGTGTGATGAGAATTTACGAGGAATGCAGACGATCAGACGGTTTCGTTCCATGTTTAAAAAAGAAGGCTATATTATTCTTCGATAGGGCAGCGAGAATGGAGAACATTCCTCTAATAGATGGAGTCGATGTTGTGAAGACTTCTGAACCTGAAGTTGGTCCAGTGAGTGAAAAAGAGATGGAAGCAACTTTGCCGAGGAATTTACAGGATAAAGACGAAGCTTTGTCGGAGATGCTCTGGAGTAGGATCGCATCGTTTGCTAATTCAAGGACTGTACAACTTTCGTTACCTAAGATGACAGGTGAAGAACTGAATCGAGGAGTTGTCGAAGGTGAGTGTCGAATTGATTTATTTAAAAAACTTTAGTACACAAAATAATGTAATAACAGGTCAACTCAAACCTTATACATAACGAGAGGAGTGTGCACTGTCAATCTGGATATTGCATATTCGTCTCCTCAAGCCGGCATAGCAGAGGTGACTGCTGTCCATATAGATTTATCTGTAGTAGCAGTTGTTTTCGTTCGTGGACTGCACTCTAGCTTTACTTCAGGTAGAGTGAAAAAATACATACTTATACTTATTAAATATATACATATACTTAAAATTAATTACTAACAAATATTTAGTAATCAAAGTAATTCCAAAAGTATTAATTCAAAACTGCTCCTAACGTAAACATACTCGTACAATACATATAATGAAATGCATTGTAAAGTGTAACACCTGTGAAGTAACCCAGTCAGATTTAGGGATCAGCTGGGAAGTAGCCAAATATAACGACAAGTGTACCCTGTTAACCTGAACACTTCTCCTCAAAACGACATAGAGGAAGCGACTGCTGCCAGCAGACATTTATCTGTGATAGCGGTTTCCACTCAAGGATAGCATTCTACTTTAAAATCATATCTAGCTACTATCACAAAGTAAATAATGAAAAGAAAAGTTGACAAACGATAATTAAATATAATTAAAACATACATGTACAAGTAAAACAATTAAAATGTATTTAGAAAGACAAACGAACATCGTTTTTATTATTCTTAACAATTTATCACATATTTAAAGCCGTTTAAGCAGCACACATTTCACGGACTAAATAATTCATTTTCATTGTTAACGCTTGTATAATTATAACCAAGACCCTCAATTAGCCGTAGCAGAAATAAATATATATATATACATACATAACACGTTATATGTATACTATTAGTATAAATACAAAATCAACAATCCAATAATTGTCGGGAAGACTATTCGTTTGAAAATCTAAGAAAACTTCAATACAAAAGAATTCTGGATTGTGCACGTTCGTCTCCTCAAGCCGGCATAGCGGAGGCGACTGCTATATGTAGACATTTATTTGTAGTAGCACTTGTTTCCGTTCATTGACCGTACCGTAAATGGGAGGAATTTCCCGTCTATATCCCGGAAACGTTACATAACAAAGTCACTCAATTTGAATAAACTAGTGTTAATAAAAAAATGTTAAACAAGAGGTTCATTTCCCGGAAATATAACATCCCTATACTTTATATATATATAAAGTAACGTATTTGAAACTAAGCCATAAGACACAATGGTCGATATAGATCTTAAAGTAACGTTAAAGTAAACCTCAGAGATTATTATCTCCACCATAAAAACACTATTGTAATAACATAAATCGCATGCTATTTTCTTCGGCCGATCGTCTGGATCACAAATGCCGTTTTCTAATAAATATTACCTATTTACTTGTACACTCTCACAATTCATGCAAATTACTGTGTGTATTTTTTTTAAACAGTACCTCGGCATTTAGCAAAAACAACAACTACTATATAGAAATGTCTTCAGGCAACAATCGCCTCCGCTATGCCGGCTTATGGAGCCGAATATACGCCCGTTGACTAGGCACACTCTTTTCATTATAAGTTGCTATTTTCACGCTATTACCACGGGACGGCAGATGGGGCTAATAACTATTATCCGTCTGCCTACCACTATTTTCTCAAACTCTTCTCCTCCGTCTCCTTAAACCGACGAATATGACGTCTGTTTACAGTGTACACTCCCTTCATTTCACCTTGCTACTTCGAAGCTGATTGCAAACGGCGTCTTGGTTATGGTACTCCACCGGGACGCTAGACTGGGTTAATAACCTACTACTTTAGATATAGATTTTTAGATAGATTTCTTTATAGTAGCTCGGCATATGACCATACTGCACCTAAGGGCCGTTTGCACCAGAAGGCCCGTTACGTTTACATTATGGTTTACATTTACTCCGCACGAGTTGCACCATGCAGCGTCGCGCCTGTCATTTTTGACGTTTAGTTTAACCTTAACCGTAACTAGCGAATCTTGGCTTGGTTAAAGTTAAAGTAATCGTCACCAATGTTTCTAACGTCAAATGTATGAAAAGAAATATGTTTTTCTATTATTTTAACGATAACGTTTAACGGTCATTGTCGCCGTAAGTAATAGTTAAAGTTACTTTAACGGACCTTCTGGTGCAAACGGACCTAAACTGCGGTATAGATGTAATTACTCAGCCCTTTTACATTTATTAGTCCGAAACCTAAAATATTAAAGAAGATGACAATGTACTTTTAAGATGTAAATCCAAAGAAAGTTTTTGACGTGCAATTAAAAATTCATTTGTTTTTTTTTTCTTTTAAAAAATTACTTAAGGCTGCTTCGCTAATAACTACCTTTTCTAAAGATACTTAGATAACAAATACTTTATTACTCAGCTCTATATGAGTAGAGTTATGAAATATATTCGGCATTTCAATGAGTGATTTCATTGTGGTAGAAAAAATGTATATGGGATTTGACGTTTCGTTATTTCGTTACACACACACACACATACACACACTTTTGTATACTTAATTTTTTTTTAATTTTCTTTTTATATCTAATTGCGATGTAAGTGGATATTTGAAATCAATTTGGCTTTTCTTTTTGGTAAATTTTTTGTTATTTTTTATAATTCACGCTGTGATTTCTCGTAAAACGTCAAATCCCATATTTGGTTTTCGATTCGATCGAGTGACAGCTGTCGATCGGCTTTTGACTTTCGACGGTTGACTACGCTTATAGACCTCACTCTGGCTTAGTTGACGTCAGACGGAATGCTTACAAATCAAAATCAAAGTTTGTTTGTTTATCCCGAATGTATTCCATGATTACAAGCCGGATTTAACACGCGCTGTGCGTTGGTCGCGTTCGAGTTGTGTGTAGATGGTCGCGTGGGGTCTGCACAGACAAAATAATCTAGATTTAATTGAATATCACAATGACAAATATAGTTAAGAAGAAAAAAGTATCTGTAAACCCTAAAATAAAATTTTAAAAAAAATTGACCTTATACCTGATACAAAAAAAAACTTTCTAACGGTGTTAGAATCAATAGCGAAGTTGTATATATTATATAAATAAATAAATAAACGCCCAGCAAAACTTACGGCGGATTAAAAAAAAAACTATTTAAGCGGTAAACTACGAATAAAACGAAAAATTAATTACAGTATTTCTCATCAAACGTACGCGTCTATGACGAGACGCTTTCATATCTTTACTTAGAACAAAAATATATCTATAATGATATATATAATCTTTTAGAAAGTCAGCAAATTAAACCATCACGTGTTATATGAACTTTGACTGACATGAGTTTCATATCGCATCATGTCATCGAAGCTTAATCTTCATCAAAAAAAAGCTATTAAAAATCATGAACTTCAACATTTCATTTTTTTTTTAAATATATTAATGGTTATAGAATATGACTTAACTAAATTCAAAGACTGTATACTGCTTACTATAGTTATTTTCTTATTTTAATTAATTTAAAGTTTTAAATCAATATTTCGTCTCGCAGTCTCACCGCGGCCACGATAGCTACAAATTAAGAAGAGACAAACTGAATTTTCAATAGATATTGTACCTATATTATACCCTTAAATCACGCCTTTTAGGGACCCGCGTTCAAATCTTGCTGACCGCCATGTTGTACATACTTTGAGAGCTCAGTGCTTGTGGTACAAGCTATTAACGAAAACAACTGCTGAAGAGAGAAGTAAAAAATAAAGCTTTAAACTTTGATACGGAAAGTCATAAAAAAAAGAAATCTGGGAAACTGTTATTAATTTTGAAATAGCGTGATCTAAACCTGTAATTGGTATCGGACCTAAAAATTAATTGTAACAGTGATAAAATAAACATTGTAACATGCCATCAACACATTTTAACCAGTTGTAGTGTAAAATAGTGTAAAAAAAATGGGATGTCGGTGTCATCAATGCAGCACTAGTGGATTCTTTGTCAAATTACTCAATAATACGGGTAAAAATATTCAAAACTGTGTGAAAAAATTGTGAAAAAAAATCATCGACCAACTCGAGAAATCAAAATGTGGGACCATTTCTCCTTTCATTGTTAGTTTTCAATAAATAATAGCAAATATTACGAATTCTAAATTACAATAACCACGGAAACAAAAAACTAACATTTATATTGTTGCAAAGAAAACAAAACAATATCGCTAAGAGTAAAATAAAAGCAAACGTTTCAAAAGAAATATCCAATAATGTCACGCCAAGTCCAGGGAAAGGCAAAGATGCATTGGGAAAGCCCGTTTCATTGCACGATTCGTCTGCAACTCATTTTTAGACTACTACTATACTGATGATGGTTATTAGCCCAGTCTGCCATCCACTTTCCAATGTAACATCCGTGAAGTGACCATGTCGCGTTTCGGTAACAGTTTAGAAGTAGCCAGGTATAACGAGAGGAGTGTGCAATCTGTCAATCTGGATGTTGCACATTCGTCTTCTCGAAAGCCGGCATGGTGGAAGCGACTGCTGCCTGTAGAAATTTCTTTGGGGTAGCAGTTGTTTCCGTTCATGGACCGCACTCTAGCTTAACATCAGGTGGAGTGTTGTCATGTGTCGAGCTACGTTATAATGGGTATTAGTTTAATCTGCCGTTGTGTGTAAATAGTAAGGTGTCCCGGGTTGAAAGTCGCTAGGTATAAGGAAAGAAATATGCACTGTCAACCTGGATTTCTCTGTGTTCACACTTGTTTTTACTCATATACTGTATTCTAACTTAATGGCGGAAGATGGCCACTAAAATGAAATCATCTTGCAATGCCAGACAAATCTCCTAAACTCTAAATTTTACATAATCAGGTAGCCGGTAGAAGGAAGTATTCTATGAAATCTAAAGTGAAAAAAGCAATGTTGCATGGTTTTGCTATTTAATATAATTACTTACACATTTGTCATTTAATTTACGAGTACTTTCTTTGTTCGTGACTCGTAATATCTCATTAAAAATATTTCCTTGCATTTTAGTTCATATGTTTGCAACTTTATAAAGTACTCATTAAATAATAATTTCGCCATCGCAAACATCTCATTACACTGAAACTGACTTCTCATTTTCTTTTTTGCTTAACGATAAAAAATTCACAGGTTTTAATATGCTTTAAGGCTGGGATTGTGAACTGCGCTGGAACTGAAGGGAATTAAAACCTTTTTTCTTCATAACCCGTAACGAAATTATCTTAAAAAATGAATACAATCTTTATACAAAACATGCCCTCTTCATTTAAAAAAAAAAGTTTTAAATATCATTAAAATTCATGCAAACTAACCCCTGTTTTAGAAATATAAAACCATTTTTCTTCTAAACTATTAATAGCTAGGTTTTTTATTTTCATCATGATATTAGACAATACAATACCTAGGGAATCTTCGGTTTATTTTTTTCAAATAACTTTTCAATTTTTTTTACATAAATCAAGTAAAACCCAATAAATCAGTACGCGACAAGACTCAATCGAGCAAGGTCAATGGCGTATATCCAACTCTTAAATTAACTGTATTTTTATATTATAGTTAATATTTAATTAATATAACACTGTCAATCTAGATGGTACATGCTCGTCTCCTCAAGCCGGCATAGTGGAGACGACTGCTACCCGCACAGGTTTCGCTGTAGTAGCAGTTGTTTCCATTCATGGGCCGCACTCTAGCTTTACATCAGGCGGAGTGTTGTCACATGCCGAGCTACAATAGAAAAAAAATACAAACTAAAAAAAAACAATATCGAAACGCGGGTCTTACTTTTTCTAATAACAACCGCAGTTAGTCTGGCGAAATTGTTACACCATTGCTAGAGTCCATGAAATGAAACAACTGCTACCACATATGAATTTCTACAGGAAGCATTCGCTTCCGCTAACCCGGCTTGAGGAGACGAATGTGCCCATCCGGATTGACAGTGCACACTCCTCTCGTTATTCCTGGCTACTTCCAAACTGATCCCGAAACGCGACAAGATTACTTCATGAGCTTTACATTCGAAAGTGGTAGTATTACACCAGGACGGCAGACTGAGCTAATAACCACCATCAGAACTACTCTTTTTTATGTATTAAATACATTATTTAATAGTAAACAAATAAACAATTTCAGGTCGTGGTAAAATGAAGAAAATGATGGGAATGATGGCTATGGGTTTTGCTATGAAAATGGCTGCAATGGTACCTCTAGCTATTGCTGGACTCTTCGTATTAGCGGGAAAAGCTCTAATAGTTTCTAAGGTATGATTTATTTTACATTTTCTTTTAATTTTTAAATATTAAATCAAATATGAATTGATGTGAAGATAAACTCGCTTCAAGATCTTCAGATAATATCAATCTAGTTAGGACCAGCCTTTTATTAGGGCATTAAAAATACTCCGTTAACATTCTGAGCACATCTCGGATCAAAAAGACAGAGATTTTTTTAGCAAACTGTCAGAATACATTAAAAATAATTAGAATACTTTTAGTTCGAAGTTTACGTTGCTTTACGGAATGAAATTACATTTGTTGTATCAAATATATTTTAAATTTTCGTCTATATATTTAATATCTTTAAAGAAATATGTAAATACCTATTTTATTAATATTCAAATTTAATAATATTAGAAATAAAAATTGTTTATTACATACAACATGGCGAGTCTGATGCTGTTGAGAATTTTTTTAGCTATTGGGCGATAGATGCGATTGAACTAGAATTAGAATAGAAAGTAGATAATATACTTATTTACAATACTTACATCCCAAATACTTATAAACAAATATGCGAGTACAACAAGAAAATACTGTCAGATACATCTTGTTGGTCCAGATACTATGGAGGTAGTATTCGAAGAGATTGTGTTAGAAGGGCCAAATAGCTATAGGACCCGCGAACTGACCTGGCTTTAGAACAAGCTAGATAAGGAGAAGCCTCGAGCCGGCATAGTGGATGCAACTGCCTGCAGAAATGTTTGTGTGGTAATAGTTGTTTCCGTTCATGTACTGCACTCTAGCTTAACATCAGGCGGAATGTTGTATTAAGCCGAGATACAATTTAAAAAAAAATACGGATAGATCCGTACCATTAAGATAATTTTTTTGCTGTAGAAAGTTTTTTTTTCACGCGTAAAATCTTTTGTTGATTTCGTGTTCAGTCACTTATAATGTAATTTCTAACCTTAAACTTGGGAACTTTATAAGAGCATTAAGTCCACATCCATTAAGCAACTTTCACCTTTATTATAAATGTCATTTAGCATGTATTCCCATGACGAGATTTTCATTTAGCGTAACCACATTTTGAATCAGCATTAAATCTTCTTCACAATTTATTACTAATCTTTGATCACTTATTTTTAATGAAAATACGTTTTCGTTTTTGTTTTATAAATTTTTAAATAAATACTTATCTACATACAATTCACTGACGTCAAACTTGGATAACCTCCACTATAATTTATGGGTATTTTAACACGGGCTTCCTGAATAATCGAATACTTTTAAAAAATACCTACCTGATATTTTTTCCAAATGATAATTTTGAAGTAAATAATTATTTTAGACATCTATCAAAGATGTGGTTTGAACGAAGATGTAGTGACGAAGATTGGGAAAGGAAAACTTCGATGGTTTGTACACGTGGAAAGGTGTGTGAACATGAGATAATAAGTAATTCTTTTTTAAAATTATTTCAAATCAAAACGGATTTTAATTTGACTTCTTCAGTTATGTATTTGTAGTGCGTAGTTTGTAGTGCGAAAAACCGCAGCACACGCGTTTAAAACTAACCATTACAAACCGCTTTAATGAATTTAAAACAGAATATAAGTTATTTATAACTTAAAATATAATGCTACATTATTCTAAGGTATGGATTAACACTTTAAGACTAGTAGGCAGATTGAAAATGGTTTTATAAACCGGTCTGCTTTTCTGGGCTATTACCACCACTTTTGAGTATAATACCCGAATGGTGCAAATTCAGGACTTAAAGCTGGAATAGCGGAGGCAACTGATACTTCCAGAAAGTAGAACGCTTCGCCTAAGAGAGATGGGCCCAAAATTTTTTTCTCGAGTTTGACCGAGAAATGATTTTACCCGAGTTATTGAGTAATTATACTCTTATGCAATATTTGAAGTTATTATTATATTCAATGCTTTAGTAATTTATATGTTTTTTATATAAATAAACATTGTCTATTGATTGATAAACGACATGTAAAAATGAATATGAAATAAATTACTGAAAAAATAAGATCTCAGAATATTGTTTTGTTAACAAACTATTAGATATTGAGTGTGCCCAAAAATGGGCATTGTCCTTTATTTGTTTTAGTTCATGGCCGCACTCTTGCTTAACTTTTGAAATAACTATAGTTAAACTACGAGTCCAAGTTAAAGGCGAAAGCACTAACAGTAAGACCTAGTTCTAGATATAACAATCAGATAGTATTCGAGGAAGGGCTACAATTCACTTGTGACAGTGAAACGGCTAAAATGTAGAGCGTTCGCAATATCATGACACAAATCAAAATAGCATTTTCTCATAAAGAAGTTGTTTCCCACGTGATTCTCATACAAATAAGCACAATTGGATAAAAGATAAAGAACGAGCTTTTTATAGAGAAAAATTAATTGCCCTTTGTTACTTTATTAAACTGATAATTGTTGTGAATTAATTTATAGTTTTCTAATCGTACGTGGTTCGGAATGTTTAATATTTTTTGTTTTAATAAAATTTATGACATATTTTCATACAATCCACCTGAACAACTGCTGCTACAAGGAGATTACTGGTAGTCGCCTTCACTATGTTGGTTAAAGGAAATAAATGTGCAACGTTATTAACTTTAATAGATTTACATAGGTTAACCCATCCTAAAAAAAAATATCTCATAAACCTTCTTAAAACGGACAATCTAACGTTAAAAAGTAGATAGTTCATAATCTACTCGGATTCTAAATTTTACCAAGATCCATTCAGAGATTGGGGTACAAACAAACATACTTTCAGATTCAGATCTTTATTCTTCGTATATGTATATACGATCAATAGAAAAAGTAGGAAACGAAAGAAAAAAAAAACAATAATTTTTAACAATAAAATATAATTATAGAGGATCTTCCTCTTTATGTTATCTTCTCACTCACTGATTGACTGACCCGTGTGACCTCTAATAAAGTATGACATGTTCCGCAAGTCCATTCCCTCCGGTTCCGGAACGCGATATCTCCGGAACAGAACGAGATAGGGCCGAAGTTCCAGAACAAAATCTGTAGAAAATTTCCTCTAATTTATAAATCGATACTTTTAAATATTTTTTAAACAATTTCAGCGGCACAAAAACCTAGTCTTAGAATATACAACGTATTATTCAAAACGTTATTTCCAAATACACGTATATCTGTAATAGGTTATTCGAAATGTAGTTACAAGGCAAAATTTCGCTCTAATTTTCCAAAATAACACCTCAGGTAAAATTCTTATTGTTGTAAGAGAAAATGTAATTGCAAGTATGATTATCTTTAAACGTCGTGGCATAGTAGAATGCGATGGAAATGATCACTTGCAAGACAAACGGTTAGACTTATAAACTGTGGTTAATATTAACAACTGGTAGAGTCAGCATAAACACTTTTATTTTTATTTTTTAAAGATAGAAAGACTGAAAATAGTTATTAGTCCAGTCTACCATCCTGGAGTAGTACAACCACTTTCGTATGCACTGGAGGTAACTGATGTCTTTAGAAATGTATCTCTAGTAGCAGTTGCTTCCGTTCGTGGACCTCACACTAAAAAAAATGTTAAAGGAGAGGAAGGGAATCGTGTTTGTGTGTTTGAGTAGTACGTTCTGGGTACACAGTCAACCTAAAGTCCTTAAACTTTACTAATAAAATAATAAACGTTTAAGAAAAAAGTTGTTCATTCAAACGGTACAAACCAACAATAATATAGTCGTTTAGCATAGACACTAACGTTGCCGTCATAGCATTTAATTCCAAAACAACATAATAAAGTAGTAAAAGTCATTACATTCACTTACTTATATTTAACTATCCCGTAAATAACATTCTGATCTAGATTCTAGATCTATGAAATTTTATATTTTATATTTTTATATTTTAAGGGCGACCAGTGGTGGGAATCATTATATCATGCTTCTGTTAAGTAGACCAATCCTATGGCGAATGATCCACCTTTAGGTGCCACATCTTACACAATAAACTGTAGTATAAAAAAAAAAAGTTAAATTTACAATTAAAATTATTGATTGACATTAGAAACCTAACATTAGCCTGAAGTATCTTTCTAAATTATATTGCATTGGACTACTAAAGTACGGTCCATGAGCAGAAACAATTGCTACCAGAAAGAAATAACAGGCAGCAGTCGCCTCCATAGCTGACTTGAAGAGACGAATGCAAATCGTCTATTGACAGTGCACAATCTGTTCGTTATACTCAGTGTTCTCTACTCAGTTATCTGTTCAGCATACTTCTTGCGTCAGTGATTTTACCCTTTGTTGGTAAAACACGATTTATTTTAAAAAAGATAAAATATAACTTAAATGAATATAATGAATTAATTGAATAACACAAAAGAAAATAAATAAACAAATGTTTAAATAAACAGTTTTCTTAGTATTTTATCATCAAAAACTTGTCGATTAAATTATAAAGGGTTTTCCAATAAGGACTTTTTTTTTTAAATATAAATAGGCTTCGCTTATTAGCAGTCGGGTGAGGTTCAAGAAGCACTATTAAACTTCATATTAGATATAATACTTTTACAATAATTTTTGTTAAAGTTTATTATTATAACAAAACAATATCCTAAAATAACATCTTATTTTTCCATTAATATATATCTTACCAATATATAATTACATAAAAATTTACAATTATTAGCATTTAAGATAAGAACCTCAATTGTTGCATCAGAAAAAGTCTAATTACTCAATAACCCAGGTAAAAACAAATATAACTGTGATAAGGATACATTAACAAAATAAACATAAAATCATCGATACTAATCGACCAATTTTCCGATAAAAAAAGTACCAACATAAAACAAAAAGAGTACAAATCTGCTAACCGGGTTCGAACCCCACACCTCTAAACTTGAACTTATACTAATAAGTTTGATCTTTACAATAAAAAAGACAAAAAACGAAACAATACTAACAATACTGCGAATTCTATAACCGAGTCATACGAGATGATGTGGGAAACATCTTTTTTCTAAAACGAAAGTGGTTAAAGGTTAATAAACTAAGTCAGAATCATTAATTAGATAGACTGTAATTAAACATGTAACTTATGGGAAAATTTATTTTTTAATTGCTCTATGAATACAAATACAATGCTATGATCTCAGACACTATGGGTCTGAGAGCGATGTCTAGACTAGACCAACATAAAACAATTTTTTATTGTCACACAGATAGCGTAGTGGTTTAGTTAGGGTACGTGAAATGAAATTAACTTTTTTTTTACGGAAGCAAGACAAACAAAATCATCTTAATACATTAAGGGTCCCGGGTTTAAATATTATACTTTTTACATTATAAAAACAAATGAAAGTTATTGGGTTAAATCGTCTTTCAAATCATTTCCGTATCCGAGGAACAATGAGTAATACATTTAATTTATTAATTTATATTTAAATTTATATATATAAAAAAATCTATGGATAGTCTATGGTTACTTCTGAAAAGGAGATATTTTATTTTGTGTTAAACTATCATTAACAAATGATACTGAATTTATACACACAAACACTACTCGTATTAAATATAACAAAATGCAATGATTTTATTATTATAATGATTTGAAATGCAAGAATTTTAAAAATATGCACTGTCAATTCTGGATGGTTTACATTCGATTCCTCAGGTCGGTATAGCGGATGCGGCTGCTATATTTAGTAACAGTTGTTTCCGTTCATGGACCGCACTCTAACTTTACTTCAGGTGGTGCGTTGTCATATGCCGAGCTACAATAAGAAACATATTATATATAAATAAATAACCAATAAAAAAAAACTTTTCCAAGCGATCATGGATTATTTTATGTGTTATTTATTTTATTTAGTCGTCAAAAAGATATACGTTTGAGAATTTAACCTTTTTTTTTATTACAATACTTGAGGTTATAATAAATGAAGGCCTACAACCTTCAACCTTTAACCACTTTAATGTATTGTAAAAATGAAGTGTAATTAAGCCTACCCAAATAAGATAAAGCTGAGAAGATGTATATATAGATTCAATTAAAGCTTATTGTTGAGAGAAAGTTAAGTATTGTCAATTTAACAATACATTTGTTAACTAACATTTTATGATTGATAGATCGGTAAAAGTACAACCCATTTGCTTCGTACCTACAAGCTTTGGGTTAGTAATATCGCCTACGTTTTGTTATTATTTACATAAAAACATAGCAAGATGTTTTATGGGGTGGGGTGGTAGTCCCAGTCAGCCGTCCTGGGGTAGTACCACCACTTTCGAATGTAACTCCCATGAAGTGACCTTGTCACGCTTCGGGATCAATTTGAATGTAATCTTGATGGTGCCCATTCATCTCCTCAAGCCAGAATAGCGGAGACAAAAGAAATGCTTGTTGAAATTTATTTTTAGTATCAGTTGTTTCCGTTCTTGTACCGTACTCTAGTTTAACATCAGGCGGAGTAGCTACAATAAACTGGATAATTCACTGATAACACATATAGTTATTTATTTATACGAAGCCACAATTAGTTGTGTATATAAAATAACTTTTGATATTAAAATTATCAGCATTGTTGGACGAACAAAAAGAAGTCAATGACAATTGAAACGATAGTGTTTTTTTTTAAATTCAAATTTCTCTAACTAATGGTTTAAAAACAGTTAAGTGTAAACTAATAGATAACATACAGTTTAATTACAATGATTGTTATATACACAAAGAAGTAATATTCGTTTCAATTCATTAATAAGATTCGAAGCTTTCATTAGCTAATTTTATATTGTTAAGAATAGAACAAAGTTATTAAGACTAGACGTCACTTTCAAATTCCCATACGACAACCCTTAGCTTTTTTTGACCCTTAATGGATTTTGATAATATTTGGGATGGTTTAACATATTATTGATATCTAGGTTTTTTATATTCGTTTATTCTATCTATTTTGTCAAAGTATTTTTTTATTGCACTGTAAATATCTCCGCTCACACCAACAAAGGTTAGCTGGTAGAAAATGCCAGCATTAAGCTCGCTTATGTACCATTTATATGTGCAATAAAGTGTTTTTTCATTTATTATTATTAGGTTTACGAAAACAAAGTTCACAAATTTTCATGAATAATTTGTTTCATCTTTCAAAAAATGTTATCAATCAATTCTGGACAATAAATATCTCATGGTAGTCGAGTCTTTTCAAATATCAAATTCTCAAAAACCATACAGGTTTTTTTACTGTTTAGGGTATCTAAGAAATCTAGAAAATGTATTAAATCAATAAGTGTGAAAACAAAACAATGAAATAATATAAATGCTACTACAGGGTAGTGTTGGCAGGCAGCTACCACCTCCGCTATTGTTTAACTTTGGGAGACAAATTTTGACAACGTTATGTCCGGCTACTTCCAAGTTGATTCTTACTACTCGTACTAGCCTACTATTATTTACATAATAAGTCCGGAGCGACCTAAGTAACATAGGCAACGGATAGATTTTTGCAAGATTTGAAGACGGGTCTCTCGATAGTCCATGTGTCTGGTAGAGTTGGTAAAAGGCGACTGTCTGTAGGTATTCATGAAAACGACAATGTTTGTAATTATGATGGGTCACGCGATTCTAATTCTGGACTTGATCATTACATCCCATTTCTTACAATTAAGGATTCCAAGTAAATTATAGACATGAAAACAATTTTTATTACAATGAAATTAAGAATCTGAAATTCCCATAACTTTCTATACAAATGGGCAAGTTCATCCAATTTAAGATAATAGTTTGTAATGTACCTTTACATCCGTTTACTTTCTCTAACTTATGACCTTCAACCGAGGCTGCCACGGTCGTGATTCAGGTTCTATGTTAATCCTAACTTTCTAGACTTGGGTGTAGGACCTATGAATTATGGGTGCTTGGAATTTGTTTGTTCGGAGTACAATTACAATCATATGTTTACGTGTCGACACTTACATTCTTAGCAATAATGCGCTTGTGTCTAATGAGGATACTTTTTTTTAGATTTATCTAATGAAACATAGGGATAGGATTCATAAATTACAGTTATGTATATAAAAGTTATATTGACAGATGTATATAAAAAGATATTGGTACTAGGCGGGAATTTTACAATCGTTGCATCTACATTGCTTGTTTTTGATATTTTAATTATATTTTGTGTTTTTTTTAACAAATAATGGTTCCAAGTTAGATAGTTGATTACCAATACATGTCAAAGAAATAAATATATATAATATGATCGAAAAAAAAAGAAATATGAATGATAGATACAACTTAGTTCACGGGATTACTTTATGTCTTTTTACACCCTGTATAAAATAAAATTACATATTAGACATATAATAACAAAATTATTGTTATAATTATGATAAATCTCCTTATAGAAACTGCAATTGTCACGTGTATTATGTAGAAATTAAAAGTAAATTAGCGATTTAGCTAGAGTTAAGATTGTACACACTTTCATAGAGAAAGTGTCTACAAGCCTTTATCATATCAATTAAGATATTATTATAATAATTAAGTATATAATAGTATGTAATTAAGATTTTATTAATCGGAATTTTGTTATTATGTACTTTGGTCGCTCGGTGCCTAAGGCATAAGCATTATTTTACGTGCGACAAAAAATCGTGGTGCGCTCGGCCAGTCGCAGAGGTTAGGCTAGAAGTAGACTATTATAATTGTTAAACCAGTTTCGGGATAAGCTATAATTTCGGGATAAGTACCCGGGTAGTAGTAGTATAACAAGAAGAGAATGCCCTGGCAATGAATAGTGCACATTCCTCTTCTCAGCCAGTGTAGCGAAGGCGATTCTTACCTACAGACTTTTGTAGTAGTAGTTGCTTCTATTAATGGACCGTATTTTAGCTTAACATCAGATGGAGTGTGATCACTTGACAAACTATTATAAAAACAAATTCTATGATAATTGACAATGGCATATATTATTGTTGCGATGCGTCGCAACTGTTTTTGTTTTGATGCGGCGACTTCAAAACCCGCTAATTCAGGATTGTGCGTTGTGTTCAATGAAATTCGGTGATTCAGATTAACTTTTTTTATTGCGAACACGAAGAGGCAACGATTGTCTGATTTGAACGAAGAGGTAGGGTGACCGAATGTGCTGCATGACCGAACAACTGATCGAGTCGGTCACCGCTCACCATAAACATAGACCATGGTAGTCGAGCTCGAACATTTATTTGTTATTCTTTATTTATTAATTGCTCGAACAATTATTATGACTATCAAAAATAAACATTGACATTTTTACCATTAAATTATTAGAATTTTTAAAAAATAAACAGCCTTATTTCAATAATTATTAAGATTAACTAACGTGAATTTATCTTCTATTTCAGATCGCTCTTCTTCTATCAGGAATAATTGCGTTGAAGAAGATAATCCAGGCTAAGAACAGCGGTGGCGGTGGTGGTCACGAAAGCCATGGCTGGTCCTCCGGTGGAAGTTCAGGAGGTTGGGACAGACGATCATATAATGATGTATCTGATATAGCTTACGCAGCTTATAAGAAATCCTAATTTCTAAGGTCCTTTTTACCGAGTTTATTTTTTAATTAAAGGAGAATGCGCATTACTTGAAATGGGCCCACAATTTTTTTCCAGTATTTTGATGATCTTTAGTTTATTTTGTAAAAAAAATAAATCTACAATCCCCATCACCAATCAATTTTAATTTTTTAAACTGGATTATTGAGTAATTACATTTTGAAGTAAATATTAAATTAAATTCTTTAATAATTGATGATATCTGTTTTTTTATGCAATTTTTCTTTGTTTATTGATTGGTAAATAATGTGTTGATATAATTGAAATAAATTAATGAAAAAAATAAGATATTATTTTAAAATATTGTTTAACAAACTATTAAATATAAAGTGGACCCAAAAATGGGCATTGTCCTTTGAGAATGATTTTAAAAAGATTTTATTAGTAAGTTAGATAAAGATAAAGTTCAAATATGTATAGCTATTATCGTTACATATATACAATATACTATGTGTTATGTATATTGTATATGTATCAAGCTAACGAGAACAAAAGAGAATCAAATTTTGTTTTCTAAATTTCAACTTGATCAAAATAGGAATAATAAACTAGTTATTAAATAAAATAGTATTTATCAGTGTGTCTGTAATTTATTGTACGTTACAGTTTAAGCTAATTTAAGCTTTCTACATGTCGTAATAAGGTTTAATTTGTTTGCGACTGTAATATGTGTGAATGTAAATTATTATTTTTCTTTTATCTTCTGATTTTATTTGTTTAATTTAGAAATTTTCTAACTCATGTTTTTATTTTTATTTTATTTATCTAATTAAGTTTTATATTGGAATATGATTACAATTTTTTTCTAAATAACTATTTTTCACATTGTTTATACCTACTGGATAGGCTAGGGATAGGCAGGGATAATGGATAGTCGTCTTCTACGATCCCAGCCGTGCTATAATTTCGATTTAATTCTTACATTTTCTTTCTTGCATTATAAATATTAACCTGTATGTTTTAATTATGTTCCCACCTTTTTTTCATGGAAATCTTCACTTCTTTTATTCTTTATAATAATTAGTTCTTAAATTAATGTTAAGGGTTAAGCTATGCGTCTATCAGGCGGGTCGATCCGACCCACGTGACGCGACGGTTTGCTTTAGGCGGACGCGTAGCTGAAAGCTATACTTTTCAGTATTTTGGTGGTTTAGCATCAATTACTTTCGGGCTCCGTTCTCGATATTAGAATTTCACACATGTAGTCTCACTATCAGGCTAGCCGTCACGCACTATATTTTAGAGATAGGCACTAAAAATAGAGACAAAAAACAAAGACACGTCCGGCACACCCCGCCCCTGTCACATCATTCACTTTTTCAGTGCCTCGCCGTCCGCACGTGAAATAAGTTTCTTACAATTTTAATTGTTTAACTTTAAATTAAATCTAAATTCTTTAACAAGAGGTATTTATTTAGTTGTAAATATTAATAAATCTTGTAACCCGAAAATATTTTCGTCTCGTTCGGCAAAATTTTATTGATCAATATAAGACATCGCAGAATAAGAAATAGTGATTATAGGGTAAAGAATGACCCTATTACAACACAAAGGGATATTAGGTAGGTGAAATCAATTATTTGCAAGAGAAGTTAGAAAATTTAAATGAAAGATGAAGCGCAAGCGTCGCGTCATCATAGACAAAAGGACGCCACCGCGTGGCATTTCGCATGCCACATCGCGTAGTGATGTCACTTCACATCGAAAACAACAGAGTGAGTAAAGGAATTATAATCGTTCTGTAAATTTTAATATTTTACATGTGCATATTTTATATGTTAAACACATAATATTATTTATTATAATATTATAATATATGGCAATATTTTTATATATATTTTTTCTTTGGTTGCCACATTTTTTTGTTATTCACTTCTCTTACAATGTGTCATGTCGGAAATTTTACAATTAATTTAATTTTGATGTTTCATTGGTACAAACATACAAACAGAAAAATTGTGCATATTATTTTAACCGACACTCGAACAAAATACTAATACAATGTAGTAAATTATTATAAGGTAGTATGAAGTAAATTATAACACAGTCAAATAATGAAACGAGCAATACAAATAAGTTTGCGCGACTACCCGCAATAGCCGCGCTGAGGAGCTATACAAATCAGTTATTTAACGATATCTAAGTTACCTAGCCGGTTAGGGAATTATTTACTTATAGTCATTGATATACAACTAGATATGCAACGACGCTCCCAATGTGAGGCGAGAGGAAATATGGCCACAGCCACATTTGGGTTCTCTGCCAGTTGGTATTTGACTTGACGTAAGTCGAGATTGACATTGTCAAATCGTTTGAACGCATTTTTCATGAGGTTTGCTCCTCTAGTATATATCTCAATGCTTATAGTTATAAAAATGTATTATTAATATGGATTATTGAAGAAATAAAATAAATAAATTACTTTAAATAAATAAAGGCTTTCTAATTTCAATTTTAAATAATTGATGCTCGAATCTATCTATGGGATATTTTCATGTCTCTTTTTATAAATAAATAAAAATCTTGTGTACGAAAATCGGACTGTCCAGAAAGGGATTTTCCACTTTAAATTTAAAATACTGGACGCTCGGATCTATCTGTGGGATATTTCCATGTCTCTTTGAATTAATAAATAAATAAAAATCTTGTGTACGAAAATCGGACTGTCCAGAAAGGGATTTTCCACTTTAAATTTAAAATACTGGACGCTCGGATCTATCTGTGGGATATTTCCATGTCTCTTTGAATAAATAAATAAAAATCTTGAGTACGAAAATCGGACTGTCCAAACAAGTGGCTTTCCACTTTAAATTTAAAATACTGGACGCTCGGATCTATCTGTGGGATATTTCCATGTCTCTTTGAATGAATAAATAAATAAATAAATAAAAATCTTGAGGACGAAAACGGACTGTCCACAAAAGGGCTTTTGACTTCAATTTTAAAATACTGGATGCTCGGTAGATCCGAGGGATATTTCCATGTCTTTGTATATACATTCAATTACGTAAGGACTGCCCTACAGGATTTGTTTAAGGAAATTATCACCTTATTGTTATAGAAATGGATTATGGCTATTTGGATTATCATTTAATTCTTAAATCGAAAATCGGACTGCCCACATGGGGCTTTCCACTTTCATTTGAAAATACTTGACGTTCGGATCTATCTGTGGGATATTTCCATGTCTTTGTATTCACACATTAAACGAGAATATATGGTTGAATGTTACTTTACTATCCGTTTGATAGCGGTTAGCCCTGCCCTACCCTGGCGACTATTTAGCCCAGAGCACGCCGACGCACTCGCGTCAGCCGCCAGCATAGCGAAGGAACGTCGTCCTTCTTGATGAGAATCAACTCAAGCTAGATGTGCCGCCTCCAAAAACACTGCTGGACTTGTTTCGAGTGTTCGAGCCGGCCCAGACAATTGAATCTGCAATCGTTGGCGATGGCAGAGGAATGAAATGGTCTTATAGTACTCTGAAATAAAGGGAATAAGGTCATCGAACGAAGAAGAGAATGAACACAGGAACCGCTAATTAATTTCACCTCAACTTGTAAGAACAAAGTTGATGACTGGTTGAAAGTAAAATGGGAGTTCCCTAAAAAATTTGTAATATGAAAAATGGACAGATTTACAGACGCTTCTTGAAGACTGCTGTAAAATGAGCGTAAACCTCAAGTGAGTTTCTATTGCATCAAATGCGATCCTTAGAATAATTTTAAACGAATGGAAATTTAAAATAATGAATAAACCAAAACCGAAAAGAAGTTACTTTCATTGTCGCAAAATATTTCGAATACAAACACGATCAACAACAAGGATAATTAAATAACATAACTAGTAACGCGTTTCAATGAACACGTTTAATTAACAACGATTGAATAAAATAATATTTTAATAATTATTGTGAAAATTAACAATAAAAGTGAGTAAGTTACTGATAATAAAATTAAAAATAATTTTGTTATTTCTAATCACTGCAACCTGCAACTGCAACCGTGGAAATCATATTATATCCTTGAGAAGTAACCAGCTATCGAGTTGAAATTAAGAATTATCATGATATTACGCGTATTAGCTACAAAATTCTTTTACATGACAAGTACTGCGTGAAGTACGACGTACCAAGTATGTACATACTCGTATATATATATATTTACGTATATATCACTTATTGTCTAGTTGACGGATATTCACCAGTAGTAACTGTAGCTAGCGTGCAAATACGTCTCGTAGCGTTATCTACGCTCCTGAGCAATTAATAGCTTGGAATATTGAATAAATATCATCTTATCAGAGTAACAAGTCATCAATCAATTCTGCCACCAACCCTCAGTGGGCCACTAACTTGTAATTCTAGGAAAGGAACTAAAGATATTTAAACTAGTAATTTAAACTAGTCATAGGTATGCTATTGTAAATGACGTGTCAATATGCAACGAGCATGTTACATCGGCCAATCAAATAAATAAATATATAAATTAATTCAATTTTATTGGTAATGCATTTTGAATTTATGGCGAAATCTCATTTACTGACACAAATTCTAGCGTACGAATTAAAAATTTCAGTTTAAATTATTAAAATATTACAACTTATGGGAATGCCAGAAGTACACGCCGATACGCCATGGAAGCGCTCATTGATAGTTCTGAGAAAAATGCTGCTGAAAATCATTCCTGCAATAACTGAACTGTAAAATACCTGCAGTTCGATGTACAGAGGAGGAAATTATTATACGGAAGACGTATGGGGGCTTTGTTCCCTTGCCTTTCCAGAATGGAAGAATTGAACTGTATGCGCATTGTAAGTGCTGTAAAACAAACAACTCAGTTCATAAACTGCTCACTAGATGGCGCTCTCAACTCGCGCTTACCCAAGCATGACAGTTGTACCACAATGCAAATATCAAATTCCGCAAGGATTTAAAAAAAAAAAAAAAAAAAAACATACGAATTTATTTTGTTAATAACTGTCATTTCAATTATGTTTGGACGTTCATTTATGAATTACGCTGGTTGTCGGGACGTCACTATTCTGAAGGAGAGTTCCGTAGTGCACCATAACCAGTAACGTGGATTCCTATCAAAAAATACTCCACTAAAATAATATATACGCTTAAAGGCGTTCAGTTGTCTCTGCCTATCACATTGGATTGATTGTACTGTAGTACAAAATTGGTTACCGAAAAATTGGTTATTTTGTCCATGCGCCAATGTTCTTGGATTTACAGTTACACATACCTACAGTATAACAAAAGTGCCAAACTACAGTACACTAAATAGTTATAGAACTACTCTTGACAGTATTATCAAGGTTCTTATGACTTCCTTCTTGATCGAATCGTTCCGAAGCCACATTACTTTATAAAAAATAAAAAAGAAACAAAAGTTTTAAAAAATAGCATTAAAAAAAAAAAAAAAAAAAAACAAAAAAAAAACAAAACTTAAAATCGATTAATTATAGCCACATTGATAGTGTCTAATAATGTTGTTATTAAATACGTTGTTAATAATTTAAATATTACGAAAATGACAGAGTATTCCAATATTAATAATGACACCTCTGGTGAAATGACAATTGCACCACATAAAACTCATAATTATTTCAAAAAGGGTGACTAGCATTATTAACCATAAACATTATTTAAATTTGGTTCACCAAAATATTCTGGGGATGGTAAATTAGTCTAATTCGATTTGTTCTTAGAAAATGAAAACATATAGTCACTTCTTAGACAATAAGCAGACGGATTCATCCATATTAGTGCACATTACTGCACAATCACATAGAACTAGACTTGCTGCCACTTACAGGGCGCTTAGGCCTTGAACCGGCCTAGATGTTATCAGAAATACTGCAAGATGAACTGCAACTTCTGCAATCTTCACTAGGTAGAATTGTGCATAGTGATACACCACTCAACCGTATTATTGCGGAGATTATTACGTTTTCAACACCCATTAATATTAAATTATAATATAAATCTTTTAATTACTGTAATATCACTTGTTTTTATGAATATCATATAATGATGATTAAGTTAAGTTGTATGATTACTTACTTAAAATAGTAATTGTCATTTTTTGACATATTATTATCTCTAAATGTCTACATGTGTGAAATTCTAATATCGAGAACGGAGCCCGAAAGTAATTAATGATTAAACGAACTTACCTGTACGTGAAGTTCAATCATAATTACTGGAAGGGCTCCGTTCGAAGATATTAGGGTCCCTCCCGCCCTTTAAACAAGTTTAAACCCAGGTCAAAAAATGTAAACAGCTCAGCACTCTCCAAAGTGAATGATGTGACAGGGGCGGGGTGTGCCGGACGTGTCTTTGTTTTTTGTCTCTATTTTTAGTGCCTATCTCTAAAATATAGTGCGTGACGGCTAGCCTGATAGTGAGACTACATGTGTGAAATTCTAATATCTTCGAACGGAGCCCTTCCAGTAATTATGATTGAACTTCACGTACAGGTAAGTTCGTTTAATCATTAATTAGCACCGCGAGTACCACCTTCAGCACAGTCAAGATGGGAGTAATGATGCGTACTGATGCTGATAAGCGTTTCTGAACCCTAAATACAATTTATACGCTCAAAAAGTAGTTGTAAGATTTAATTGTTTTTAAAAACGATGTTCTTGTATTTTTTATAAAAATATTTTTATTTATTTATTAAGTAACGACTGTTATTTATTATTAGTTTAATTAAAAGAGTGCCTAATGACAATACTCGTTAATGTTTTAAGTTAATTTAAACTTTTTTTGTTTTTCATTATTATTTTGCCATATTATCTTCTTTTTTTTTATTTCTTCAACTTTTCCTTTGTACTTCTGAAATAACATTTAATAAAGTTTTTTTTAAATATATTGTTTTTCTTTTTAATTATTTATTGCTCTTTTTTTTACTTACGCTAATGACGCGACGCGATGTCGGAATAGTCATGCCCTTTTATTTTTTTTTATTGTAGCTCGGCATGTGACAACACTCCGTCTGATGTAAAGCTAGAGTGCGGTCCATGAATGGAAACAACTGCTACTAAAGAGAAACCTGTGCGAGCAGCAGTCGCCTCCACTATGCCTTGCCTGGCTTGAGGAGACAGCATGTACATCCAGATTGACAGTGCACACTTCTCTCGCTATATCTGGCTACTTTCAAACTATTCCCGAAACGCGACTAAGTCACTTCACGGGTGTTACATTCGAAAGTGGTGGTACTACCCCAGGACGGCAAACTGGATAAATAACCATTATCAGTCTGCCTACCACTCTTTAATAGTACCTCTAGGCACTGAGCGACCAAAGTACATATAACAAAGTTACATTGGTACCGGTCAGAATTAGCGAGGTTCGAACACGGGTCTCATCGATCGTGAGTTCACGCGTCTTACCGCTAGACCACGGCCGCCCCTTGATTTTAAATCCTAGGACAAAGTACCTAAATAAAAAAATATTACAATATCATATTTTTACTTTTGTTTTTAATTTATTTTAAGTCTACAATCCCCTCTAATCGCTAAATGTTATAATATATATAAAAAATAAATTAAAATCGCTAAACATGCTCGTCTCCTCAAGCCGGCATAGTGGAGGCGACTGCTACCCGCACAGGTTTCTCTGTAGTAGCAGTTGTTTCCATTCATGGATCGCACTCTAGCTTTACATCAGGCGGAGTGTTGTCACATGCCGAGCTACAATTAAAAAAAAAATTAATAACAAGTGGTGAAAAAACATAAAGTAAACATAATGTTGACATTATACATTTAATTGGAACACACACATCTCATCAAACGGGTATAGCGGAGGCGACTGCTGCAGAGCACTCTACCTTAGATACAGTACGGCACATGCCAGGTTATTTATCTATAGTCCACCAGGCCCATCTATTACCGCAGGCATGGGCACTACTGACCCTAGGTTTTTTTATCGACCAATTTGATCGACGAAGGCTTTTTTTATTTATTTATTTAAAATACAGTGAAATATTAAATAGAAATTGATTGTAATATAAATTATTTTAAACCTTGCTTAATTAAATAAAAAGTCGTTATTTACGCCATCTATGAATAAACGTTAGAACTAAAACAACGTTCTGTTAGCTAGATTCCTAACTAAAGCAAGTTGAACAACACTTCTATTTGCGCATGCGCACGTTTGAAGTCTCAATGTTTTGTTTCCCATTTCTATATACAAAAATTAATGTTTTTTTTTTTTTTTATTATTGTAGCTCGACATGTGACAACACTCCGCCTGATGTAAAGCTAGAGTACGGTCAATGAATGGAAACGAGCAGTAGTCGCCGCCACTATGCCGGCTTGAAGCGACGAGCATATACCATCTAGATTGACAGTGCACAATCCTCTCATTATACCTGGCTACTTTCAAACTATTCCCGAAACGCGACAAAGTCACTTCACGAGTGTTGCATTCGAAATTGGTACTACCCCAGGACGGCAGACTGGGCTAATAACCATCATCAGTCTGCCTACCACTCTTTAATAGTGCCTATAGGCACTGAGCAACCAAAGTACCTATAACGAAGTTACATTGGTACCGGTCAGAATTTAGCGAGGTTCGAACACGGGTCTCATCGATCGTGAGTTCACGCGTTCGCGCGTTCACGATACGCACGATTGCTAGTTATCTTTTTACACCCTGTCTACGCTGTGACAATACTCAGCTTGATTCAATTAAACTAGAACAGAGATTTTTTTTTACATCAGGCGGAGTGTTATCATAAGCCGAGCTACAATAAAAAAAAATGCGTCATGGGTCTGGCGTAGAGCAGGCTCCTGCTGCCTGTAGACTTTGTTTTGGTGTTACCAGTTATCTCCACTTTTAGTTTAACATCAAGTAAAATAGACTATAAAAAAATAACGTTATTTCCGTTAAAAAGCGGTAAACTGGATTAGCAATTTTAATCCTAAGACGCGCCAATTTCTTGATGCTCACTCCGTTAAGACGGTTAAAAACTGTACTTTTTTTTTACTAAACCTCGGATATGACTACATTGGCGAAATCCGAAAGCATAAGACGCCAATGCCGAGAGGAGTATGAACTGTCAATGTGGGTTGCAATGATATTAATATATAATTTTCTTCATTTTGGTGCCCCATATTGTGGTTTAGTTATGTTTGTTAAATTAGTTACGATAATTATAATTAACGATAGTTATAATTCAGTTTTTTTTTTTTGTTATTATAAACACAGGCTATAATTGACGAGTTTCTTATGGCTGTCTTCTCGTCATATGCCTTTCCGAAGCCAAAAGTAGATTCTGACGATGAACAAGTGCATGCCAAGTCCATGCCTACGTTAATAAAGGATTTTAATTTCATTTCATTTCATTTCAATCGGCGACTGCTGCCCGTAAAGATTTCTCTGTAGTAGCAGTTGTATCCATTCATGGACCGCACTCTAGCTTTACATCAGGCAAAGTGTTGTCACATGCCTAGCTACAATAAAAAAAAGATACGACACAAATCAATACAAACAAACACGAGGTAGCGTGAAAAAATTACTACCGGTCACATTAAATTATCGATGAGCAACTGTAACATTTCCTTAAACCTACCTATGCATGATCAACGGAAACCAACTGCACTCACGATTATTGTAATTGTGTTCCTCTATCTACTCTACTCAGTTCCGTTTAGAAATCTATATCAATTCTCAGAACCTAGTAATAATTAAAACTGATGTTTATTTGTCTTAATCGGTCCAATTTGAAAAAGATACACGAATGTTTGTGCTTGCGCAGTCGAGTTAAAACACACAGTTTTATTTCTATTTGAAGAAAGAAATTTTCGGTTCGGTTCCACATCTTTTTCTTCCATGTTTTTTAATTTTTTTACTTATTATCTAGAATCAGTCAATTTTGATATAATTAGATTCGTTGATCTGGGATCGCCGTGAAAATATATGTTTGCGTTTACGTAGTTGAGTTAAAAGTTTCATTTCTATTTGTCTTGAAAAAAGAAAATTGGTACAGTTTTGAAAGAAATAAGAAAAAATCCACTACCGATTTTGGGTTTCTTTGAAGCTACAATGAGATATAAACCACAGATAACGTTTGTGTTCCCCGGTTGTGAAAGGGGGATGATGTGGTAGGTACTTGTAGATAATATTATAGGTTGAGGATATTCTAATATTCAGGTAAATAAACAGTTATCAAACTGGAGTCTGGAGTCGTCCTGGGGTAGAACCACCACTTTCGAATGTAACATCCTTGAAGTGATCTTGTCACGTTTCGAAGTAGCCAGGTATAATGAAAGGAGTATACAATGTCAATCTTGATGGTGCACATTCGTCTTCTCAAGCGGGCATACGAGGCGACTGCTGTCTGTAGAAATTTATCTGTATTAACAGTTGTTTCCGTTAACGAACACTAGCTTTACATTAATTAGACGGAACGATGCAATCGAATAGACTGAAACAAAAAAAACTAAGAAAATTTTATCTACAATAACTGTTAAAAATTATTCAATTAACATTTTAACTGTTAACGCAATCATAACAAATTCTATAGTATTACTAAAACATAAATACTATATTATTATTACAATATTAATATTAAAAATGTGTTAAAACGGTTCTTAAGTATTAAGAATAGTGTAATTTTACGCATCATTCATTGTGAATGTAAATAGATGTTACAATTCTTGTTCGATTGTTAAGACGACTTTTATCCAAGCGATTCCCAGTCGAAATAAAAAAGTATTTTGTTGCTTCGGGTATTATACGTTTGAACTTATCCTGATACCCATACTACGAATAGTTTTAGATCGGGGCACTGCAGTGGTGAAGTTAGAAGGGAAGGTTAGGTGATCCGCCCCGAGTGTCATCAGTTCGGAGGTGATACCCGACCATGAAAATAACTTATTTTGTATTTAAAAGTATTTTTTAGTTTCGTATGTTACACGTTTGTCCTAGTTCTAATATTCATAGCACAGGGTATCCTAGTTTTGGTTTATGGCACTGCAGTTAGGAGGGGCGGTTGGGTGGGCTGCCCAGAGTGCAATCAGTTCGGTGGTGACACCCGACCATGAAAATCACTTATGTTTTTTTTTTATTGTAGCTTGGCATGTGACAACACTCCGCCTGATGTAAAGCTAGAGTGCGGTCCATGAATGGAAACAACTGCTACTACAGAGAAATCTCTACGGGCAGCAGTCGCCTCCACTATAATGTAATATAAATGTGATATAAATGTGATAATAAATAAAAAGTAATTATTTATTTCGAGTACCATGCGTTTGTTCTTGTCCTGACCCATAGCATTAAAGAAAATCTTGGCTTGTATTTATTGTGTAAACGACCAAAGCTCCTACATATAACATTGTTACATTGGTCAGCATTTACCGAGGTTTGAACACGGGTCTCTTCGATCCTAAGGTCTGTCTTCTAGACCAAGGTCCGCTCATTATCAAATCAATTGAAATAAAAATAGAAAACCGATTTGAAATCGTTTCAAATCGGTTTATCATAAACAAATGCTATACGTCAAAATAAAAATATACGATAGAGCTATCAGTAATAGCGCTTTAAAAGATTTTTTTTTCAATGATTTCAACCAGCCATGATGGCCGTTATATAACCGCAGAATATTGTGAAAAAAAAACGTTATAAATATTTCCTTAATAAGTCTGAAAGCACCGTATTTTTAACCGACTTCAAAAGGAGGAGGTTATCTATTCGTCGTGTATTTTTTTTTTTTTTTTTTTGTGGCGATGTTCACTCATATCTCCGCCGTTTGTGGACCGATTTTGATGATTCTTTTTTTGTTGGATAGAGTATATGTCCGCATTGGTCCCGTTTCAATTTGAAGAAAATATTCCATCTCTAAGGGTGGAAAATTAGGGGATGTTTCGCCGTTTGTGAATCGATTTCAATGATTTTTCTTTTGTTGGATAAAGTATGTCTCGTGATTGGTCAATTTTAAATTTGAAGAAAATATTCCATCTCTAAGGGTGGAAAATTAGGGGATGTTTCGCCGTGTGTGAACCTATTTCGATGATTTTTCTTTTGTTGGATAAAGTACGTCTCGGGATTGGTCCCATTTAAGGAATAAAATATTCCACCTTTAAGGGTGGAAAATTAGGGGATATTTCACCATTAGTGAACCGACTTTGATGATTCTTTCTTTGTTTGATAAAGTACATCTCGGGATTGGTCCAATTTAAGGAATAAAATATTCCACCTTTAAGGGTGGAAAATTAGGGGATATTTCGCCATTAGTGAACCGATTTTGATGATTCTTTTTTTGTTTGATAAAGTACGTTTCGGGTTTGATCCCATTTAAGGAATAAAATATTCCACCTTTAAGGGTGGAAAATTAGGGGACATTTCGCCATTAGTGAACCGATTTTGATGATTCTTTTTTTGTTTGATAAAGTACGTCTCGGGATTGGTCCAATTCAAGGGATAAAATATTCCACCTTTAAGGGTGGAAAATTAGGGAACATTTCGCCATTAGTGAACCGATTTTGATGATTCTTTTTTTGTTTAATAAAGTACGTTTCGGGATTGATCCCATTTAAGGAATAAAATATTCCACCTTTAAGGGTGGAAAATTAGGGGATATTTCGCCATTAGTGAACCGATTTTGATGATTCTTTTTTTATTTGATAAAGTACGTTTCGGGATTGATCCCATTTAAGGAATACAATATTCCACCTTTAAGGGTGGAAAATTAGGGGATATTTCGCCATTAGTGAACCGATTTTGATGATTCTTTTTTTATTTGATAAAGTACGTTTCGGGATTGATCCCATTTAAGGAATACAATATTCCATCTCTAAGGGTGGAAAATTAGGGGATGTTTCAATTGATTTTAATGATTCATTTTTTATCGGGTAGTACTTGAGAGTGTCTGTCTATAAGCCCACTACTTATCACATTTTATTTGAACAGCGCGTTTAGAATGTTATCCATACAATCAATCTACAGTTACCACTAAAAATTACAAAATAAAAACATTTCTGAAAAAAATTGAACCGACTTCTAAAACACAAGGCACTAAAAAGTAAAAAAATAATTTTAATTGAGAGTACATACACACAATTTAATAAGCATAAACATGAATAGATGCTTATTATTTATTTACACATTAATTATCTGCATTTTATTTAGCATATATCTGAAGTCGGTGCATGCATTTGAAACATGTTTTATGATTGGTAATGTACCTAGATTCAAACAATGCGGAGTTTCATATTTGGTTGGCACCGACTTCATATATATGCTAGATTAAATGCAGATAATTAATGTGTAAATAAATAATAAGCATCTATTCATGTTTATGCTTATTAAATTGTGTGTATGTACTCTCAATTAAAATTATTTTTTTACTTTTTAGTGCCTTGTGTTTTAGAAGTCGGTTCAATTTTTTTCAGAAATGTTTTTATTGTATTTGTATTTTAAATAAGTTAAGCTGCTGTTAAGTTCTAGAGTGGAGTCTATGAGCGCCTCCGCTATGCCGGCTTGAAGAGAAGACTATGCAGCGTCCAGGTTGACATTGCCATTGTCCATTAGCCAATCCTTTTTATTATATTAAAGGAGAATGCCCATTTTGGACCCACTTGATGCCTAATAGTTTGGTAACAAAACAATATATATTCTAAAATAATACCTTATTTTTTTATTAATTCATTTTAATTATATCAACACATCATTTACCAATCAATAGACAATGTTTAATTGCATTAAATACAGATATTAACATTTATTATTAAAGCGTTTAATATAATAATAACCTCAAATATTGCATCGGAAAACATCTAATTACTCTTCTAATTTCTTAAACATCTAATTTATTTTTCGACAAAATTAACTAAAAATTATTGACAAACACGAAAAAAAAAATTGTGGGCCCATTTTTCTTAGGCAAATGGGCATTCTCCTCTTAATCATAATTTCATACTGACATAGTACTATAATTTTTAATGTATATTAGTCGATGATTTTATAACGATGCACAACCCTCTAAAAAAAACTAAATTTTTAATAAATAATATTTAGTAAATTTTATATGTACTTTGGTCGCTCAGTGCCTATAGGCACTATTAAAGAGTGGTAGGCAGACTGATGATGGTTACTTGTCCAGTCTGTCGTCCTGGGGCAGTACCACCACTTTCGAATGTAACACCAGTGACCTTGTCGCGTTTCGGGAATAGTTTGAAAGTAGCCAGGTATAAGAGAGGAGTGTGCACTGTCAATCTAGATGGTACATGCTCGTCTCCTCAAGCCGGCATAGTGGAGACGACTGCAGCCCGTAGAGATTTCTCTATGGTAGCAGTTGTTTCTATTCATGGACCACACTCTAGCTTTACATCAGGCGGAGTGTTGTCACATGTCGAGCTACAATAAAAAAATAAAAATATGTGTAAATAACATAGTAATAAATTAATTTCCGTTGTACTCGTAGATGTTTGCATGATGACCAACTTCCAGCGATGTTCGAACACATGCGCGCATTTCTTTACAACATTTAGTTCCGTAGTATTTAGCATGCAATCTGGATTATTTATTTTTATAATTAACGTATTTTAGTATGTTATTATATGTTTATATATTGTACATATAATGCTTTTACCCCAAACTAGAATACCCGGAACTATGGGCATCGCAGGACAAGGACACAAAAACATCCCTATCTGATTTTTTAAATTTTTATTCATATTTATCTTTCTCTTGGACCCTCATGGTCCCCGGTGGTCTTACCTGGAAGAGAGCTTCATGCTTAGATGTACACATGGTCAGACTAGTGACTTGGGTTTCTCTTGCACGGTCTTATATATATACCTGTTACTACAGAGAAATCTCTACACGCAACAGTCGCCTCCGCTATGCCGGCTTGAGGAGGCGAGTATGCACCATCTAGATTCACAGTGCACATTGCTCTCGTTATACCTGGCTACTTTCAAACTGTTCGCGAAACGCGACATAGTCACTTTACGGGTGTTACTGCCCCAACACGGCAGACTGGGTTAATAACCATCATCAGTTTGCCTACCACTCTTTAATAGTGCCTATAGGCACTGAGTGAGCAAAGTACATATAACATAGTTACCGGTCTGAATTTAGCGAGATTCGAACACGGGTCCATTCGATCGTGAATTCACGCGTCTTATCGCTAGACCACGGCCGTTCTAAATCTATCACAGTATACCTAATATATCAAAATAACAATTGTAAAATATTTTCGGTTACACTAAACAAGGAGGTCAATTCAGTTTCCAAAATTATATACGGATGATATCATTTTGCTTGTAACTTCTCATTACCTAGGTACACGGTTTTAGGTGAAAGTTTAAAATATTTAAAAAAAAACTATATCTAATTATTTCATAAAAAAAAATTGGCATAGTGATGCTGACTTCGGATTATAAAACTTACCAAGTCGAAATTAAAATTTGAATTTTTATTATATAATTTTTTTCCAGGACATAAATCCAACTAAATATATCGATAAATAAACAAAATAATATTTGTAAATTTCAAGAGAAATGGGCCCACAATTTTTTTCACGTGTTTCACGATCATTTTTAATTCATTTTGTAGAAAAATAAATATCAGTTTTAATTTTTTTCACACAAGTTTTTGCGTAATTATACTTTGTCTGATTGTATTAAAAGCTTTAATAATTGATAATATTTATTTTTTATATTATTAAACATTGTCTATTGATTGGGAAACAATGTTTTGATATAATTAAAATAAATTAATGAAGAAATAAGGTATTATTTTAGAATATTGTTTTGTTAACTAACTATGGAAGTTATTCCTTTGGAAGTAGGCAGGTATAACGAGAGGAGTGTTTGATACATAGTCCACATTCATCTTCTCAAACCATCATAGTGGAGAAAACTGCTACCAGAACAATACTCTGTGGTTCTGCACATGGACCGAACTTTATCTTAACATTAGGCGAAGTGTTGTCACATGTCGAGCTATATGTATAAAACAAAAAAATGTATGTTCCTAAAACAACTAATAATGAATGCTAACTCTTTTTAATTCATGCAAAAAATTACAATTAAGTTATATAATTAAACAAATGTTTGTACAATCCCGACGGAGGACTTTTTGTGGCAAAAAGTATTTTTGTGACTGTTTTTTAAGCATATTTGAAAAAATAAGTGTCGATTTCGATTTATTATAACTTTGATTCTGGAACTCTGGCCCTATCTCGTTCCGTGCGAGATGGAACGAGATGGAACTGATTTTTGAAACATTTCGCTTTTTTTTCAGAAGTCGCAAAGACCGCTTCTATACGTATAAAAATAATAATAACCCGCTAACCTCTCAGCAAGTTCTCCAGAAATAATATCAATGAGTGAGTGGTAATCGAGCTTTATATAATATGGTGACTTCTGATGAGAGAATGATGCCTTGTTATAATTTAAACAATAAGGATGTCCAAAAATTTGACATCAACGAGTTCCGTTTCGCTTTCATTATTGTGATTTTCATCTTATCTCGACGAGACACCATGATTAACGATAGATTTGAATAAATTAAATTAGGCATAACGTATGGACCTACGACATCCACATTTCTAAGTTGAAACTTTGCAACAAATTACTCTAATATCTAGTAGAGAAATTGTCTTATATGACACATTATCAAAGGAAACGATGCGTGATCTAAAGGTAAAAGCAGAGACACATTATATACACAATTTTGGCAACTTTTATTTTTAGTCAATATCCGAATTGCGACGAGTAAGGTTCCGCAAGTTCATCCGACCGTAAATACTTAGGAAAAACGCACCTTTATAATCTAACACATGTATATATATAAAACGAGTACCGACGACTTTGATTCAGTTTTACGCGATCGCTTGCAACAAAATGGTGTTACAGTCAGTCGGGGTGGTTTGCTGAGAACAGCAACAAGCGGGGAAAGTGAAGTGAACAATTGTGTAATCGGACACATAAACAATATCGAACGATCACGATGTATCAATTAACGATTAGTCAATTATTAGTTGTTTATTTAAGTTTAATAGTGACCGGTAATAATGAATATGAAAGGAAGTTGACCAAATTATGGTCCATATCAAGTGTGAGGAGTGATAGCCCCAGGACTGCAGTTTTAAACGTGACCAGTGGATCCCTTAGTGTTGAACCTCAAGGAGGGGTTAGGTCATCGAGACAGGCCAAGATGCCAGTATACGCGTTCAAACCTAGAACGATACCAATAGAAAGACGTGATGAACCATCGCAATTGGAAAGGAGCATCCATTACGTGGAAGAGCCAAAACACAAACAAAAGACTGAAATACTTTTTCCCGGTAATTATTTTAAAATTTCCGAAGTGAAAAGCGAGGAGAATAGTACGGACGGTACTACATTCAATCCTTTACAAGGGGGGCCATTTCACCCGAAGATTATTCCACTTATAAGAAATCAGTTTAAGAGACGGTCTATGGATGATGACGAGCCGACGTTGGAGAAGCCGAATGGATATACAGAGCCTACTGCTATGCGCAGATCGATATCATGTAAGGATGTTTTTAATATGAATCAATTTTACGATCATTAATCAAATCGTTTTAGGCTCGACAAAAGTCCCTGCAATTAGCTTAAGCCATATAACTTAAGACAACATGACATACATGAAAATGAAGTCTATTACAACACTCGTAAAGCTTAGTATCGTCTGTCCTCTTCAAGAACTGCATAGGAGATGGTAATTTCTAATTACAATTGATTAATAAAGTATAATATATAAAGAGGCCGCGTGTTAGGAATGGACATTAATAAATTTTAACAAATTGGAGAATAGCATTGCGTGCTATTGAAAATTTAACTTTATTACTTTATTTCAACGTTGAATTTCAATTAATTATATTAATTGAACTGCATATTATGCACATTGATTACTGTCACTTATTGCGCTTTCACGTTTTAGAGGTTCATGTACGTTATTGCATTTGAGGTATTCTACTTTTTTACTTTGTTTTTGTCACAATATCATTGTTAAAGTATTATTTCGTGCTAATTTAGAGCTGATATGATTTCCTAATAGTTTACAAGTCTAATTAAATTTAAAAAAGAACTGAATAAAAAAAATTTTTTTTTTAATTTCAATTACATTTATTTCAATTACAAATTCAGTATATAAAAAAAAAACCTAAGTACGTATTACATCGCACCCTAAATCAAAACTGTTTAAATTGCCTCACAAATCAAGAAGAAGTGATATTATGAAATAAAAAGCACGTTCTTAAGTTTAAACAGTTTTGATTTAGGGTGCGATGTAATACGTACTTAGGTTTTTTTTATACTGAATTAATTTTGATTAGTTTGATTCGAAAACTTTGCCGTTTTAGATGTCATTTTTGCGATTTGTTTTGTGAAATGTATCTTTTCTTCGAACAGTACCATTTGGCTAATATCTGTATGCTAATAAACTAAATTGTCGCTACACATAAGAAGCTTTAACCAATCATAACAACGTAATTACGCTTAAGTTACTTTTTTTTTTTTTACTTTTTTTTTTTTTTTTTTAAATATTTTTAGTATATTACCTATTTTCAATTTCACTTTCATTCAATTTGAGTTTCCTTTAATTCCATTATGTTACTAACAAACACATTATCCATAGATACACGAGTTACATTTAAATTGATGTACAGTCAGCGTCACAAATATCAGGTCAAACTGTATTGCAGAAAAAACATAGAACACTCCAATTGTAATAAGAATTTTATGCCGTTGAAATAAGGTTTAATTTACCTATTTAAATCTGAATCATTGTGAAGAAGCTTGTCTGCCTCGATAGTGATAGATTTTACACTGAATGTACAAACAAAAATATTTTTAACGAACTGCAAAAGGACATTGCCCATTTTTGGATCCACTTGGATCTAATAATTTGTTAACGAAACAATATTCTAAAATAATATCTTATTTTTTCATTAATTTATCTCAATTATATTAGCACGTCGTTTACCAATCAATAAACAATGTTTAATTACATAAAAAATAGATATCATCAATTTTTTTTAAGCATTTAATATAATAATAACCTCAAATATTGCATCATAAAAAGTTTAATTACTCAATAACCTAGGTATAATTAAACATTATTTTAAATAATAATAATAAAAAAGTAACTTAATTTAACGAAAATGTCACTAAACTATCCCATACAAATTCCAATACACTTTCTACATTATCTATCGAGGCGTAACGTCATAGACGCGTCACAGTTGCTAACAATGACACAAGATGCTAGCGAGGATAGGAGTTTAAAAAACAAGATGTGGAATCGTTTAAATCAACTGTACGTGCCTATAACGATACGCTTCCATATGTCACAGTTAGTAAAAACATTTCAAAAATACTTCTTACCATTATAATGGTTAATACCAATACCAATTCTACTTCATAGCAAAACCTTAAATTCGAGTGATATTCGTATCGAAGGCTTATAATCTTTTCCGCTTGCTATGAAATGTAAATTACTATTATATTGAATTGCGTGGTTGGTCCGTTTGATGCACTTTACGGTACAGTGACTGGATTTTTTATATACAGGCTGGTTTTTTTTTACCGGCCCGGTGCCCATAATTCACCTTGTAATCTAGATTGCAGACAAATGACGTTTATCAAAGGCAGCAGCGGCAACTCATCCACTATGCCGACTTTAAGAGAATTATATTCGCCACCCATTAGCTATTAAAATTTAGTTTGTAGGAATTATTCAATTTGATTTACATGAATACCGTCACACTGAATTTGTCAAGAATGTACTCTCACAACGCCCTCTACAGGCATCTTTCTAATCCAGACATAGTTCGGTCGACCAATTATAGCGTCAAATATCAGTTTACGGCGTTACTGACGTGAATATATTTAAAACCATCGAGTACTACACGAACAATTGATTACGTTATCTATGCGCCGTCAAGTTCATTTAAAAAATCGCTTATGCATAAAGAAGTTCATTGCCACGAGTAATTATCAGTAATATTATTAATAACTTCCTAAATAAATCACTGTTATTTTAAAGTTTAAACATTAATGATCAGTAAATAGTTACTATTAGTACTAATATAGTTGTAACTGATACGATAACTCGTTTCCACTCGTTAGCCAAGGTGTATGCCGATGTTGTGGTCGAATATAATGGCCTAGATGATGGTGGTGTTTGACCATCTTCATCGGTTATATCATCAATTTTGACACGTTGACTAACATCTCCGCTAACGTGTAGAGAAGATAGGCAGTTTCCAGAAACCGTTCGATTCGAAACCATGCCCTGCCCTACGCTGGTGGTATAAACTTGAATTGAATCTGGATAAATGTGCTGGTGGTCTGAACTGATCTGAAGTGGCCGCTATCATGTTGGAGTATCCATATGATTAAAAATCAATCTTGATTCCAATGAAAGTCAAAAAAGAAACATAACAGATAGTCCTCCGTCCTCATGAACAATAGTTGACCTAAAACTTAAGTCAAAATATGTAAGAATATCTGATAAATAATAATAGTTATATGCAAACAACGGTGACCCCAAACTGTGCAGTACATTATGTGTATCAGTGCGAAAATAACACATCTAATACTCGGAAATAAATGTCTATTTATAATCAACAATGATATACAAGGCTGACTGATGATGGTTATTAGCCTGTCTGCTGTCCCAGGGATCATTTTCAAGTGTAACACCCGTGAAGTGATCTATCTATTCGCGTTTCGGGATCAACTTAGAAGTACATAGTGGAGACGACTGCTAGGCGTGGCAGCGAATGTGGTAGATGACGGGCTGCATGCTAGCTCGGAGGATGCGTGGACTTTTTAAAAAATTCTGTTCTCGTTAAAAAATACAAAACCTTTAACATCCTGTATTATAATGGTTAACTGTCTAAATGGAAGATTGAGAAAAACTTATAACCATCATAAACGTGAGGGATAGAAAATATTATTATTAACAAAAAATTTAACATCCTTTTTGAAGAAAATTTTGACATTTCGTTTTTAAAAGTCATGGAAACGTTAGAAGTTTGGAATGTACGAAAAAAAAGGCGAACTAAATAAAATCATAAACACTGTTATCCCCCTCATAGTTTGAATTTTAGAAAATGAGTAAATAATAATAATAATAATAAATTCTTTATTGCATTTAACACAGTTAAAGATATACAAAATCATAAATAAGTTACTGCAATTGGCGGTCTTATCACTAAAAGCAATTTCTTCCAGACAACCAATTGATATTAAATAAATTGTAAGGAAAAGAGAAAAGCGGGTAATGCAGTCAAGAAGTACCTAATATTAAATAATCTAAAATTAGTTATAACAAAGATATAAATGATAATATAATAGTAACATATTATACAATAACATATTATATAAATACCTATATATCAGGTCCATACATTTAATAATTCAAGGAAACTTCAGATTTAAATTTCACACTTTTAAGATATTATTATTAGAAGACAGATAAATTAAAATCATTATTTAATTCTAGTAATCGGGTGTATTTTCTTTTATTTTCCAATTGTAAACAGATAAAAGATTTCTAGAAAACGCTATTTGCGTGCCACGATTTTACTGATATTATTATCGCAATGTTTCAAGATCTTTTGCTCATTACGTGGCATTTACTAGTACAATTATAATCTTAGCGTTAAATTATTGTTCATACCATAAACGTTCTGTTAATTATAACTTAAGTTTGTCACTCGTTGGCGGTCTATCATAGATTTTATCACAATAAAAATGAAAGTGGAAATTGTTGAATGTTGTACTTTAATTAGGGATAAAGAATAATGTTATTATTCTGTAAAAAAACTATTGTCTATAAAAATACTGAATTTGTTTGTCAAGAGAAGTGCAGGCAGTGACTTTAAATTTTTGAGTGTTTTTTTATATATTTTAATTAGCTAGTGAGCGACAAAAGTACATATAACAGAGTTACATTGGTATCATTCAGAATTTAGCGAGGTTTGAACACGGATCACATCGATCGTGAAGTCCATCCTCTACCGCTAAACCATGACCGCTCCAACTGTAAGCTTATTGACGAAAAGGCGATCTGTGGAACTATAATACTACTTTAAATGACCCAAATTTTGTTTTTTGTTGCGTTTCGGAAATTTGAAACTAGTGAAATGTTTGCTAGTCTAGCTAATACGTCACAGCATGACTAGATTTGTCTGAGAAATTTTCACACAGTTCTGAGTAGGAAAACTCTTCAAAACCGAAACTTCCTTATTTTTAGGTCACCTTGCATTAGTTCCCTGGATTATATCCTAATTTTAGTTTTATACTGCACATTACAATGCCCCACACCCACAAACTAACAGAACTTTATACAATTACTGTTATAATTATTTCCTAAATAACATAAAAACAAATATTTGGCAATAGAATAATTGAAATTAAAGATAAATAAATCTACATTATGTACTTTATTATAATGTAGAAGAATAAATGCCGATAAAGACGAAATTAATTGTCAATTTAATAACATTTCAGATTTATTCGGCGAAGATGGCGACGAGGATGACGAAGACGAGGAAGAAGATATTGAAATTGACGTGAAAGATGTTGCAACTGATAAAGATAACGAACTTAGACATAAAGTTAAAAGGAAGAAGTTTAAAATTAAAAAGAAGTACGCAAAATATATGTTACCTTTACTGTTGGCTTATAAATTAAAATTCTTTGCAATGATACCTTTACTTATGGGTGGTTTAGTGTTATTAGTAGGTGCTACAGGATTAGCTGGATTCTTCTTCGCATTGTTCGCAGCAGTAATGGGATTACAAAAAGGAAGTTATTAGAGAATTTAGACAACATCTAATCGAAATACCCTTTTCGAAGTTGCCATTTTCACGTTTTATTTAAGTCGTTCACTTGACTTTTAGAAAGCATTCGATCTTTCCACCGATTAGTAGCACTTTTTAAATTTATTGTCTCCTAATAATTTTAGTTTCTGACGTCATTATTTATTATTTATTGTAAATTATTTATTCATATAATATGAATTCTTTTGTATATAGTTATCTATCTGTATTATGTATTGCCCAAATAAATTATTTGATATTAGCTTTAATAATGCTAAGTTATTTATTTAATTTATTATTTATATGCTTTTAATTTATTATTAAACCGTTATTAAAATCACCTTTCCTTTGGTTCTTTTAATCACAACAGACATAAAGTCATTATTGTCTGAAGAATTGTCAAATGATTGTGGAGAGAAAACAATGGAAAGGTAATCTTAAAACGGTCTAGATGCGTATTATGAACTGTTATTTTCATTTGAATTGTAACCAAGCGTTTGTGGTCAGCTCTGTTGGCAGCGTTATCCAGACAATTCTAATCCCAGCAGTTGAGAGACTACAATCCAAACAATTGCAAATAAAGTTTATAATATAAGCATTTAAACTTCCTACAAACGATACGATTTACCCAGACACGAGAAATATAATTATCTCAGGTTTGTTGAAGTTATGTCATGTGTAGAGAGCTTAATAGTCGTTTAGATCTATTAATAATGTAGTTACCATTAATAAACAGATGTACACAGAAATTTTAGATTATTTATAAGCCGCAGTAATATTTTAGGTAAATAAACACTTGCATATTGGTTTTGTAGTTTTCATTTTTTAAAGGATTTCTTTAAGAACGTGATTCTAATTCTGATTTTAGTTTCCTTTATTCCGTCGTACATATAAGAGTAATCAATAAATCGTACCTATATATTGATTTGTTGAAACTTTAAACCTCTCTTCAGATGAATCAAATTAATAAAATTCTACTTTCTTTGCACGGATAACACTTTATTCAGCATCGTTTAGATATCCAGTTCTCTTCTTGTTCAAGTTATTTTTTTTATCTGTTATTTTACTTTTCCGTGTTTTACTTTTCTGACAACATTGTATCAGGTTCGCGTCTAAGCAATAAGTGGAGCGTGACTCAGGGTTCGCTTGATGCCCATTATTATTGGCTATAGATATAACATTTTATTGACGTCCATTGAAGTTGTACTTACTCTCTTTTTCCCATAATTTCTTAAGCTGAAAATAAATCTATACACATATAATGTCCTGACTCGGATCTAGGATAACTCAAGGGCCGAGATATTAACCCAGGGCCTTCGTAAAATAGCGCATCCACGATGATACGTAACTCCGTTTCATACGTTCCATAACAATTGACCATATATTTTTATTAACTTTTGACATAATAAGATGGATTTGTTTATTATAAAATTATAATAAAAATTGAACTCACATCCTACAGCGTTTGCACTTTATGTAACAGTATTTTTTATTGTATAATAAATAGCTAGGCATGACAACTCTCCGCCTGATGTAAAGCTATAGTTCGGTCCTTAAATGGAAACAACTGCTAACACAGAAATTATTACAACAGCCACCTCCGCCATGCCGGCTTAAGAACTTTATTGAAATTCCTGTATTATATGTTATGATTTCAGTTTCTATGCAATTTTTAATATAATTTAATAAAAAATAGACATCTAGAAAATCCTGTACTATTTTCCTAATCATGTTAGACTCCACAATTAAACATAACATTATCAATTAAATAATTATCAACTGCTTTCCCCAATGTGATATCAACTAAGACAAATTAGCGTTTAACCTTCTAAGTGATTAAAATTTCACGCTGTACACGGCTAATTGAACTCATTTGCGTACTATAAAATGTTCATACACTACTTTATGGTGTTCACATGTCTAACAACCACGAAACATGTGACAATGCTTCCGTATTCACGAGGACTGATATTGAATAATAATAATAATTATGGGATTGTAAAAACTGAGGCGTTGTTCGGGTTCGGACCAGATCATGGAGTTTATAATGAGAGTGATCCTCTGAAATGGATTTTTTCGCCTGTCAACATGGAAAGATCTTTACAAGGTTTGTGGTCCTAATAATTAATTATGATTACTAAAATTGACTATGAAAATCAAACAGAAAAAGAATTTAAATTCAATTTTTAACACAATTTGATTGTAACTTTATAGTCCTTAAGATTTAAAAAAATCATTTTGCATCTCTAAAAAATTTGTTCACATGTTTCGCCACATTTAGCGGCATGCAAAACTTTCGATAAACCTAGTGTATATCAACCATCACACTTAATTAGGTATGTCAATTAAAATCACAAATTAAATTTAATATGTCAAATTTCAGTACATATCTAAAATCACCATCTATCTATATAATAGGTTAGTGGTTACATTAGGTAGGCATTTAATTGTGTGTACTGTTTTGATATATACCAGAAATATTACAAAAATACTAAATATCTAAAGATATATGGTATAGAAAATACGATTATTATTCCATTTTACTCAACGCCTGAAAAGTTTACACAAACACGTATAATTTAATGATAATATGGTACATGCTCGTCTCCTCAAGCCGGCATAGTGGAGGCGACTGCTACCCGCACAGCAGTAGCCGTTGTTTCCATTCATGGACCGCACGCTTTACATCAGGCGGAGTGTTGTTACATGCTGAGCTACAATAAAAATAAAAAAAAATTACTGCTTTTATTTCTCGAGTTTTACAGTGTAAATACAATTAAAATTAATAATTTACTCATTATGTGTCAAATGGTATTAGATAATTTATTTATTTTTAAATTTTATTTAGGGTTAAAAGACCCAGTGGTTATGCCGGCCTCATCATACCCTTAACATAAGTAGACAGAAAAATTAACAAATAATTAAATCTAACTTATACTTTTTACTTAAATCTACTTATAAACTACATATTTTGAATAATTTTAATAATATAATATATACATTCAGCTGAGTTGGACAAACAAAATTGAAAATTTTAAAATTTAAATGATTAATGTTTATAGGTGGGACACCCAGAGTAGGGCATAGGCCTCCTCAATCGATCTCCAGAAATTTAATGTGCATTGGGCTATTGTCCATTGATTGGCAGCAAATTAAACTATAATTTAGTAGAAAATAATTTTTTCAGAAAATACTAGAATAGCAAGAGCGGTAACAGCAGAAAAAACAAAGAAAGCTTCAACAAAAAAAGCTGAAAAGAAATCTAAAGGGAAGAAAAATCGCAAATCCAAAAAAGTTAACAAATGTATCTTCAAGGTGCTAAAAAAGAAGGGTAAAGGTAGCGGAAAACGTGGAAAGTTTAAATTTAGTAAGAAAATGTTCATGCCCGTAATTTTGGGATTGTTGGCAGCCAAAAGTGTTCTAATACCAGTTGCTTTGAAGGCACTCGCTTTTATGTCAGCCAAAGGTCTGTTATTCCTAATTTTGATTTTTCATTCTTTTCTACGTCACTGACAGTTTTTTTATGTATAGCACCATTAAAAAGGGTCTAAGCTTCAGAGGAAATGTACACATTTACTTTAAAAAAACTTAATTATTTCTATTGTTGATTTTTAAAACTGAAGCCTGAACTTATTGAAATTGTAGCATATTATTATTATAATTCAACACAAGTAACAAACCGTCATTCAATTCTTTCTTAATAATTTAACTTTAACCTGCAATTCTTGACTCTTAAAAGTGATAAGTTGCTTTCTTAGAATGTTTTATGGGTAATTAGTTTCCTTAATGCTACGGCTCCACCTGCGTTAGGGTTAATGTTAATGGCTGCGTCCAACTCCGCATTAAAAATTACGACATTAAATCTATGACTATCTTTTTAAAAATTCAAGTAAGCGTTTAACCTGCACTACCAATAGTATTAACGTTCATAGATTAACGCGTTAAAGTCTTAGCCACAATAATGGATTGCACTAATTACCGCGTTAAGACGCAGATGGAGTCGTGGCATAAGGCATGGCTATTATCTTAGATTGCAAGTAAGTTGCACACTGAAGTTAATATTAGTTTACTTAGGTCGATATTAGATTATCTAACATTAGAATTAAGTTCCTTGCCTTTACTGTCTTTATTATAATGAAAATGTTACCAGTTAATTAGTATAATGTACTACACTATCCACATATGTATTTATTTTGTTCTTCGTTAATGAAAAATTAGTTTGTAAAGTCTACTTAACGTGAAAGCCAACACCTGAGCGTCCATACATTTTGTTTTACAACATTGTTTGAAACATAGCAGATTTATGTTAAAATTAAGTAATTTCATAACTTTCTCAACACTAAAATTATTAGCGCAAATCACTATAATAAACAAATAGCTACGGCACAGAATATATAAAAAGCATTTTATATATTTTAAACATTTTATATTGGTTATATTTCACAAGCATTTTATATATTCTGTGCTGTAGCTATTTGTTTATTATAGTGATTTGCGATAATAATTAGTGCTGAGAAAGTTATAAAATTACTTAATTTCGACATAAATTTGCTACGTTTCAAACAATGTTGTAAAACAAAATGCATGGAAGTTCAGGTGTTGGCTTTTACGTTAATACTGCATACATTTCTCTGTGACAGCATTTGTTTCTGTTAGCTTTAGCTTAACATCAGGCAGATTGTCATCCTCACATACACCTCATCATCTAAATGTCCATAAACCCGTTGAATACAGCCCTTGGTTGCGAAACAAAAAATCTAACTAATTTTTCATTGACTTCTTCAAACTTCAATCCACTAAAAAATGCACAAAAAACATCGTATTAATTATAAATAAGCATCTCGTTTCCAGGATTAATGATGGGTTTCTTCTCGACTGTAATGGCATCGGTATTGAGTTTAAAAGGCATGTTTGACACATCACACCGATATCACGATAGAAAAGACGAGAAGACCCAAGTTGAAATAATTCAAGTTCCTACTAAAGATGATCACCATTATTTTGACGATCATTATCGAAGGACCGATTTATTACCGTTACCACTACCTGATTAATTTATGGAACTACTATGCGAGCCAACTAAGAAAGAATAGGACTGGACTTGCAGCTAACTTCACTTGACAGATGTCAAATAACTTCAAATAAGTATCACTAGCAAAAAAAAAATCGATTGCCGCCTTCAATGTGTCATAATCGGGGAGTGTGCGCAAGAGCTGCACAACCTGGTTCAACCGTCCCCTTTCTTCTATCGGACGTTCAGGCACCCGGAGAGGTACCATCCATTTATGGTTCAAATTCCTAAAGTGCGTACGAGACGTTTAGACAACACGTTCCTCGTGCGTACTGCGAAACTGTGGAACTCCCTCCCGGTGTCTGTGTTTTCCGACACGTACAACATTGGTCTCTTCTCATAGGCAGGCGTGCTCCACCTTAGACCACATCACTGCTTAACACCAGGCAGGGTGGAGTGTGGTCAAACGCTTGCCTATTAAGCATAAAAAAAAAACACGTGAGAGGCTTTTACTTTTATTTAATGTGTTTTTTCTAAGCATTATTTTTATTTATTTGTTCCTTTTTTTGTACACCTTACATATTACTAATGTAAACTGCAAATTGCAGAATAAATAGGCGTCTTGACTGTTCTTAGTTAGCTCACATAGTACGTGCTGAATACGGCTACGTAGCATTGTCAATCTAGATGATACATGCTCGTCTCCTCAAGCCGGCATAGTGGAGGCGACTGCTGCTCGCACAGGTTTCTCTGTAGTAGCAGTTGTTTCCATTCATGGACCGCACTCTAGCTTTACATCAGGCAGAGTGTTGTCACATGCCGAGCTACAATTAAAAAAAAACCGAACTAAGGTCCCTTCATGTTATTTAATTGTATGAATCTTACCCGGCGCCGTATCTTACAGAATAGATAAAAATATTATAATTTTTACTTATTATTAATTGACCTATTAAAGTGTTAAATTATTAAATTATGATGAAAATTGAACGAAAAAACTTTACGTTTGGTTTTTATCATAATTTGATCATATACGAGTATATTGTTAGTGACATACGATACTCCTTGACCGGAGTCATTGTCTATTCTGCATGTTATTAATCTATGATTGTCTATGATACATTAATCCATAATTTATCAATTATTAAATAAATCCTTATACATAATACAGTTTATTAATTTTGTATTTTTAACAGTTATAATAATAGTTAAAAATACAAAAACAAAAAAGCATACCCTATAACCTGTTTAGTGTCTGTTTAGCCGGCAAAGCGGAGGCAAGTGTTGCCTGCCCGTACACTATGATATTAGTTGTCTCCACCTTTAGGCGCACTCCATCTACTATACAAATTTGAAAAAAATCTCTTTATTGTAATATAAATAAAAACATTATTTAAAAAATATATGTTTATTTTATTGGTATAATAACCCCGACCTTTTATTTATTTTAGCAATTACAATACAATACAATACAATTATCACGCCTCATTCCCACAGGGATAGGCAAAGACAATGGAATGCCACTTACCACGATCCTGACACGACACCCTCGCTTCCTTCACATCCACAATTCTCTTCATGGTTATGGGCACTAGGCACCCCATTAATTAGCAATTAACTATTTTAATTCAATGTTGTTATTATTACCTACAAAGGTTTTTTTTAAATCATCCTTACATAATAAAAGGTAGGCCTACTACATGAAAACTAGTTTTGTGTTGTGTAATATTTTCTCATCCGTGCGGTTATATGATTCAAGTTCATACAGTATATGTTAATAAAACAGATAAATTTAATATAAACACCTCCTCGGGTGCCACCAGTTTGGGGGTAACACCCGTCACCGTGGCACATTGAGGAGCTTTTTTAGCCACTGATTACCTGGTTAGAAACGTATATTGTTTTTTTATATTGTGTAGTTTAATAAATATCGGTTATTTTTATTAATTTTGGGCATTTTAAATGCTAGATTTGTATTACTATTAGTATTTTACTATTATATATTATTATAAATATTTTTATATTATTTAATAATAGGTACTTCCTGACTGCATCACCCGCTTTTCTCTTTTCCTTACAATTTATTTAATATCAATTGGTTGTCTGGAAAAAATTGCTTTTAGTGATAAGACCGCCAATTGCAGTAAGTTATTTATGATTTTGTATTTCTATAACTCTGTTAACTGCACTAAAGAATTTATTATTATTATTATTACTATTAGTTTATAAAAATAAAACTGACTATTGATTTATTTTTTCTATTAACTTTTTTCATAAAAATAAATTTTCATATCTTCATTTATAAAATGTAATTTTAATTTATTGTTTATTGTTTTAAATATTGAATTCAGCCATATACTACACTAACTAAAATCTAAATAGAAAGTAACCAAAGGTACGTACAGCATAACAGCGACCTTGAGAGTCCAGGGTCTGCCATTGACCTAACAAATAAATTGGAGAAAGTTAATTTATTAATTCTGTCCTCATTTTAAAATCTTGCTATCTGATATTTATACCTTAATTTTTTTTTTTCTAATTGTAAAAGTAGGTAGTTTGTTTTCCTTCTTATGTTATGTTATTACTATTATTATGTATGTATACAGGGTGAATTTTTCAAGTGGGCTTTCATGGCCAAATCCTAAACAATAAGAGATAACTAAAAATACTGACTGAGACTTCGAGGCTGATTTTGATGAAAACTAAAACAGCATTATTATTATTATAGATTTCCAAGAAAATCCATTTTTTCAGCCGGGAATCGAACCTGTTGATTTTAAAAAATAAAATACTCGATAAACCATCCGATAATGTCGCTAATAAGGATAAAGATCTGGGAAGTAATGATATACGGAAAACTAAAGGAAAGAGTTGCCTTTTACACCCTGTATTGAGTGAAAATAAACTGCCTTACCTGAAGGGAAACCTCATTTACACACACTTTGATAAAGAAAAAAAAAACTGATACCTGTAAAAAGACGGAATTTAGGTAGGTAGGTACAGTATCAAGTTTCTAAAGAAATATTTTGGCAAACGTTAATATCATTTTCACGCGTCTGACATACATTGCAAAATTCACTTTTCATTTCTTTTATTAAAATCCGTGTATTGAGATTTTTTTTGTCGTGGCTCGGAATTTACCAACGCTGAGTTTGATGTTAAGAAATTCAGGCAGCAGTCGCCTCCGTTATGCTAGCTTGCTTCCAAAACAATTTTCATGATAAACTGATATTTATTTATAAAATAAACTTTTTTTTATTTAAACAATATTTTTAATGTAAGCGTACAAGTGCACAGTGGAACTAATCTATAACTCTCTAAAACAAGTAGTTAGTCATAAACAACAAAGTTTAACTTAATTTTCAGTGGAGAAACATTTACAGTGAGTTAAAGCACGCCTCCACTATTGTTCTTAACAACCAACAATTTGTTACAGCGTATATCAATGAACTGTTTTACTATGAGCGTATAGGTGGAGTTAGTTGATTTGATACTTTATATATACCAAGAGCGGCTGTGGTCTAGCGGTCGGTGAGACCAGTGTGTTCGAACCTCGCTAAATTCTGACCGGTACCAATAAAACTTTGTTATATGTACTTTGGTTGCTCAGTGTCTATAGCACTACTAAAGAGTGGTAGGCAGAGTGATGATGGTTATGGACTAATAAGTCTTTCCACCACCACCACTTTCGAATGTAACACCCGTAAAGTGACCTTGTCGCGTTTCGGGAATAGTTTGAAAGTAGCCAGGTATAACGAGAGGAGTGTGCACTGTCAATCTGGATAAACATGCTCGTCTCCTCAAGCCGGCATATTGGAGTCGACCGCTGCCTGTAGAGATTTCTCTGTAGTGGCAGTTGTATCCATTCATGGACCGCACTCCAGCTTTACATCAGGCGGAGTGTTGTCACATGCCGAGCTACAATAAAAACAAAATATATATTTGATTCAACTTTTTGACTACGAACGATAAGTATATGAAACATTGGAAAATGTAAATTATACAAACAATCAAAACCACATAATCCAAATACGGATGCAAAGCACATGCCACCGAAAATCTTACAAAACCCACTACTATAAAAGAGGCGGGGGTCCCGAAAAGTTCCTCACTTAGTCCTCGATCCTCATCCAAGAACGAACTAGAAAATTATCAAAATGAAAGTGTTTTGTGCGTTAGTTTTTCTTGCCCTAACTGCATTTTGTTACGCCTCGGCTGCACCAAACGCTAAAGATAATGATGGGCGATTAGAATTGTTTTCTGGCGTTGCACTTGAAAAGTAAGTACTTTATTTCAGTTTGTAATTTTTTTAAAGTACTAACTATCATAGGCATTGAGCAACAATGTACTTTACATATAACACGGTTACATTGGTACTGGTTAGAATGTAGCGAGATTTGAATACGGAATATCTTAACGATCATGAGTTCTGAGTGAGTTAGTGATTTATGATAACTGTTGAGTTACGGGTAGAAAGAACCTTAGAGATGTCTTAGGTCGGTTCGCTATCGACACAACTTATCAAATACGGACGTATCGAATTACGTAGATACAAACGCACATCACTGTGGATTGATAAGAAAATAGTCTTCTCAAAAATCGCCACAAACAGAGAAACGACGTTTAGTCGTTAAAGCTTTAAAAAAAAAAATAGAAAAAGTAATTTTTTTTTTTAAGGGCGACCAGTGGTGAGAATCATTGAATCATGCTTTACATGTAATTGATTATTTTTTTGGTAAATGATCCATCTTTAGGTGCTACATCGTACACAATAAAATTTTAAAAAAATCAATCAAGTTAGAATTAGAATCAAATTAGAATTAAAAACAATATTATTTTATCTTATAGTAACTCTGCATCTTGATGATAATTTAAAGTGAAGTTAATGAGTTGAGACAAGTGCTATTATAGAGAAATGTCTGTAGCAAGTAGCAGCAATCGCCTCCGCTATTGAATACAATGTTCTTGCTATACCCGATACTTCCAACTTTTTTTCCCTTAAAGGAGAATGCCCATTCACCTAAGAAAAATGGGCCCACAATTTTTTTCACGAGTTTGTTAATGATTTTTAGTTAATTTTGTAAAAAAAATCTACTTCGTTTTTACCAATCAGTTTTAATTTTTTCACCCGGGTTATTGAATAATTAGACGTTTTCTGATGCAATATTTGAGGTTATTATTATTTTAAATATTTTAATTATAATTGATAACTGTTTTTTATGTAATTAAACATTGTCTATTGATTTGTAAACGATGCTATGATATAAATAAATTAATTTAATGAAAAACTCTAAAATTATTTTAGAATATTGTTTTGTTGACATACTATTAGGTAGCATGTGGGCCTACAAATGGGCATTCTCCTTTATTACCCCACCTTCATTTATTGAATGGGATTTCGGAATTCCTCGTGTATCTACACATATTTCTTCAATGTCTATATAAATTGGACTGTATTTGTATTTGTAAGACAATGTTAAGATAACTGCATAAAAAATTGTATTGAATTGTATTAATTTGTATTGTATTGTATTGTACTTATAGTATGCGCACATGCTTTGGCATGCAAGCCAGCCAACTCCCGACTACTCGTACTATGACATGTATATGCTTGCATGCCGTTTTGTGCGTCGAATTTAATAAATAAATGAATAAATCGTTCTTGGTGGTTAAAATAAACGAAAAACAAACTTTCATACAAAAGTTAAAAGAGAAATCAGGAAACAAAAGAATTTAACTTCCCTACCGCATCGGGTTAGAAAAACATCTTTGTCTTTAATATGAGTACCATTAAGAATCGGTTTTCACATGAGAAAAATATATTAAGTAAGTAGACGGCCTGAAACCTGAAAATCTTGGTTCGATGTTAGCCTGAGTCCGATGATGAGCAGAAAAACTGCTACCATGGAGAAAGGTCTACAGAACAGCACCTCCGCTATGCCGGCCTGAGGAGACGAGTATGCACCATCTAGAGTGACACTTCTCTCGCCATACCACTGGCATAGGCACTGATCGACTAAAGTACATATAACAAAGTTACATTGGTACCGGTCAGAATTTAGCGAGGTTCGAATACGGGACTGGACAGTGAGTTCACGTTTCTTGCCGCTAGACGACGACTGCTCTGAAGTGATGCTTAAATGGTGGAATTTTATTATTAATTTATTATTAAAGAACAGGCCGAGGTGAGAATCGAATTCACTTTCCCTGCTTTGCACATGGCTTGCTACTAAGCCACACAGCCCCCTTCGTGATTCGTATTTTATTCGTATATTAATTTTTTTTTAATTCTTTTTTTCCATCGACAGCTGGGTGTTTCTACCATAATTTATTTCTGTTAAATTTTCAGCGTAATATAATTAATTCTAATACATATAAATAAATGTTTCCTAAGTTCAATTAAAAAAAACTATTGTCTACTACGTGTTAAAATTGAACTGTGAAGCCTTATATAATTTTTATTTACAGAGACGCGACAGGCGAGGAAAGATTAAATGTCAAATTTGAACCAGGAGAGTTACGAGACGCTGCAAGGACTTTTGAAGAAGGTATTTCCATATTTTCCGCAATGGATTTAAAAGTAGTGCCACCACTTTGACGTGTAACATCTTTTAAGTCACCATAGTGAAGAAAACTGTTGCCTTTAGACATTTCTTTTTGATAGGAGCTTAACATCAGGCGGAATGCGCGAAGTGCTCTCTAGTAGTCAGTTAGTCACCTTCGCTATACCAGCCTGATGTGCACCTGCTCCAAACTTATCCCGAAACACGACTTGGCCACTTCACTAGTATTATGCTTAACAGTGGCGGTGCTACCCCAAGACCCCAATGGGCAAGGTCCAAAAATTGGAACACTCATGGGTTAGTTTCAAAAACCATTTCGAGATATCACTTCTATTAGAAGAATTTTTTCATTCCTGTCTGAAAAAACTTAAAAATCGAGGATATATTTGAAAAACAGTAATGACCTTCTACGACCTTTGACTTCGACCTTCGGACAGTTTGACAAGATAGAATACAAAGTACCAACTTAACAGTTTTGTAGATTATTTTGTTCTCTATGGTTGTCGCCTCACAAATTTGTCAAATATCTTTTGTTTGTGTTTCCTAACAATAACAGTGTTTTATACGAATAACTATTGTAATTTTTAAGACAAAACTACACTATAAACACGATGTTTTAATTAACAGGAACTTTTAAAAATCAAAAGTTTATTTGAACTTTTGACAAATGATAGTTCAACTTTTGTTTTTTTACAATTTTTTTTTGACAATACGTCCGAGTTGTTTCTTCAAATGTAAAGTGATAGAATTGAATCTGTACGTTTTAGGTCTACTACATCTCAAAATTCAGTCTATCTACCACTAAAACTAACCTAAACGGTATTTATTAAATGGAATAACAATCTTACATTCAACAAAAGTTACCAAGTAAATAAAGTTCTTTAACCGGTACATGTATTACGTATTCAAGACGTAACAGCGAGCGGTCAATAACACACTTTCCACGTTCAAGGTTACTACGAGTTTACTATAACCTGCCCGTTATACAGCGATTGTGGCGTGATTTTTTTGCTTTTGTTTTCTGATTGTAAAGTTTTTATATACTCATAAAGCACCTAGCTATTGTCCACAACTTGATATAAAAATGTATTTTCATCTACTATTTTGCCTCTGTGAGGAGGATAAAATTGCAAAAAAAATTCAATTTGCTATTGTAGGGAATAGTGTAGGGACTGTGCCTTACACATTTGAAGAAAACAAAAACGCGTAGTCAAGGAGACTTTGTTTATGATTTTGGGTTGTCAAATATACGACTTAAAAATAACTAAAAAGCTTGTAAATATCTTTATTACCCTGGCTCCATACCAAAACTATTTCTACCAAGACCTAAATATCACTTTTTCAAATCCCCAACCTAATGAATCGATTTTCCGTAACAAACTTTCATCTCCCATTACACGCCCTACGAAACATCTACGAACGGAAAGAACTGCTATATAAACATATTCGAAGATACAAATGTGCAGCTTTCATTTGTACTGCCAAACGGACACCGAGATATGAGTATTACGTTTGAAATGGTATTGCTATGACAGGATCGCAGACTGGGCTAATAACTATCATCAGTCTGCCTACCACTCTTTTTCACACACTCCGCTTGATGTTAAGCTAGAGTGTAAACAACTGCTATCATATGCCAGTTTGAGAAGACGGTGCACCATTGACAGTCCTCCTCTCGTTATACCGACTACTTTCAGGCTAATTCCAAAACGCGACTAAGTCTCACCATAAAAGCGGCGGCCTACCTATTAAAGGTAAAAATGTGAAATGGTTTTTAATCTTCTATTTATATAATTCTCTCTTTTGTCAACAGCACGAGGTAAAGTAAAGAAATACTCGCCACTTCTCGCCGGACTCGGTGTCAAAGTGATCGCAGTACTCGGCATCCTCTTTGGCGGGTTAACACTGCTGGTTACTAAAGCCTTGGTCGTGGCTAAGTTAGCCTTCCTAGTTGCTGCTTCACTTGGTATCCAAAAACTACTGAGAGGTGGTGGTTTGGACAGTTTGAGTGGAAAGGTAAGAACTCCTAAACTTATTGAAGATGTTGTGCGGAGTTCCCGGGTTCAATTCCTGTTGTTTCCATTCATCGACCGCACTCAAGCTTTACATCAGGCGGATGTTGTCACATGCCGAGCTACAATTTAAAAAAAAACTTGCACTAACATAGTAAATACAGTAATTTATTTCGCTATATAAAGATATATCTTTAACATTATATAACAACAGATCACTCAATGGCAATCACAACCTCCTCAATGGAACTCACCAACCGCAGCCGCAGCCGCAGCCGGTAATTATCCATACGCAGCCGCAAGATCTGCACAAGACGCTAACGATCTCGCGTACAAATCACAGATTCCAAACTAGATTATTTAGAATTACTACGTATTTAACAGGCCGGTATTTCAATTTCAGTTTAAACTTAACTTTATTAGTTAATTTATTTATAACAAAAATATTGTTGTAATACCCTTGTGTTATATTAATAAAATAAATTAATGTTTAATTCTTTAATAATTAATTACTAAAGGATTTATTAGACTGAAAATACTCGATAATTATAACATTAATTTTATTTTTTGTACTAAAGCTTTAATTGAAAAAAAAACGTCGCTGAATAGAATGGTGCTAATTTTTATAATTTTTTTTTTTTTAATTAATTTTAATTAGTAAAATTTTGTACAAATAAAAATGACAACTGGCAAGATCAGGGTTAATTTTAAAAAAAGGACAAAATAATTAAATTATGTTAAAAAAATAACAGTTCATTATTTTTGTCATATTAATATTATTTATTTATATTTATTTTTTTGTGTAAATTATGAAGGATGAATAAAAGACTGCATTATTAGTTTTAAGTAGTGAAAAAATAAAGTATTTATTCAAAAATACAACATTTTATTTTATTTATTACCATTTATCTTAAACAGTAAGAGAAGTGAGAGGAGAAGTATGCATCGACAAACAATGCACCGGGCACACTTGTTTCCACAAGCCGGCATAGCGAAAGCGACTGTTGCCTACAGATATTTATCTGTCTTTGCAGTGGTCTCTATTCACGGACCTCACTAGCTTATCAACATCGGCATAAAAACAATCAATACAATTTGATACCATTTCATACCAGCATGGAAACAGAAATCGAACCAGAGGCTTCTCTTTCTGGCTATTACTTGTTTAGTAATAACGAATGGCATATTATAAGAGACCGCTTGTATAATTTCACTAAATTCAACATTCATTTTAAACAACTCCCGCCATCTATCGGTGTTGAGAGAAAACAGAGGTTCAGGTGAATTGACAACGATTCTTTAACACATTAAGTGAGATTCTCTCTCTCAAATGCAGATCAACGCGTGACAGAAAGAGACAAAACATAAGTTAGATTTCTATCACAAAGCACGCTTGAAGTCAAATTCCTAAACTGTTTTAAAATTTGAATATCTTTACTTCCTTTTTCCAAAAAACAAAAAAGGAATTATCAGTAATTTTTTAATAATTTTTAATAGGAAAAAATTAACTCGCACTCATCAGCTTTAGCTGAAAACTTTTTTTTAAATATATTTTCATAATATATATTATTCAAGTTTCATTGTAATTTAATAATAAAGAAAATAAATTAATAAAGCGTATTTTATTTCATTTTACAATATCTCTATGATTTATGTTGGTAAATAAATGCGCAATTGAAAATAAAGATACAAGATGAGATGAAAATATGAGATTTATTGTCAATTAAGTTGATAAAAAGATATACTGCTTTTTAATTTCTTAGAACTTAATATATTTATTGTAAGATATAAAACACATTAAGGTTCTATTTTATTATTATACATATTTTCTATTGTTTTAAAATACTAGTACGAGGAACACGGTCCCTGAAGATTTTGTTTATAATTTTTTTTATGATTACACACTCCTAGAGCCGGTCGTGGACGTAGAGATGCACACTCTCTGCAGGTGTTAAGAATGGAAGACTTTTGTAACGTAGAAGTAAGTTTATTTCTATTATTTCCAGGATCAAAGTGACCAGTTGTGAATCAAACGACGAAAAAGAGACGGAAACTGCGGCTACAGAAAAAATGATACAGACAGCAGTTGCTTTAACTATACCGGCTTGAGGAGAATCTCCTCGTTATGATCTTTCTTTATTATTATATTATACTATAATATATTCCAAGCAATTTTTTTCTGCAAAAGTGCCTGAAATAAATCATTCTAACATAGGGCAATGTTAATTCGCCGACATCTTAATTATAATAGAAGTTTACAACTTTCTGAAGCACACTTTTATAGTAACTGTTACTTGATTACATAAAAAAACCTCTATAACGCACTCACACACCCAAACGATTTGTGTATGTATAATGTTGTGTATACACGCCTTTCACTCACACACATTCGTATTTTTATACTAGAACATAGAGATGATAGGAGTTGCATTACTTTATATATTAAATTTATTTTTATTTGTGAACTTTACAATTAGGAGAATACAAATATTTAATTTAAATAGTAATTGATAAACGTTTAAAAATATTTCTTCATTTATAAAAAATAGTTTTAGTAATTTTTAAATAGATATTACCTACAATATATTAATAATTTAAAAAATATATTTTATTGTTAATATTATAATATAAACAGTAAATAATTATCTTAATTAAAAAATTTATTAATAGATAAATCTTATTCAGTTCTTAACGAAAACTTAGACATAAACAAATAACTTTAACGAAATTAATCTCAGTAGTAAATATAAATAATTTATTTAAACTAACAACGACTCCACGCTACTTTATAATCCAAAGGTATGGCGTAAACTTTCTCCACAAACACAAAGACATTTTCTTCTCTGTGTGTATACACTTTCACTTAAATATCTTTTTACTTTTTTATATTATGTAAAAATTTAATATGAATTAACTACACATATCATTATTTTAGATTTCTTTATGGTTACTATATTATATCAACCGGCATAGTGACGACGACTGAGGTTACTGTAGGCCTCCACTATGCTTAACATCAGATTAGTCATTAGAGTCACAGACGTGTATGTTTGGTTGCAAATACCGAAATAGCGTTCAAAATATGCAATAATTTGTACGTTACGCCTACGCCTCTATAACGATACGCTCCAATGGATAGTTGACTTTATAGGTTATAGATTAGATCACTTAACTTTAATAGATAGAGAACACATACATTCTATAACCTTCATATACGAATCATCCAAAACCCAATGTAAATTTTTTAAAAGTCTTTGATTCCCTAGTGTTTATAGTACAAGCACTAGCTCTATCTTTATATATATCTTTAAAAACACTCGTTTAAGTGATAATTACCCAACTACCTCTCTAACATCGAATTGTGACATGAGTGAGGTAGGCAGACTGATGATGGTCACTAGCCCAGTCTGCCGTCCCGGAATGGTTCCACCTTTCAAGTCAGGTCAATGGTTTGTTAAGGCATATGTCAAGGCGGCTTCATTCGCCAGTAGTTCTACAATTACATCCTAAATATTCATAATTAAAAAAAAATCTCTTCCTCACTCGCTCTTCCTACTTTTTAATTTAAAAAAACTTAAATTTATTTTTAATAACATTTATATTTATTAAATTAATTAATGTTCCTGCTACGCCCTACCGGGACGTCACTTTATATATGACATGTAATTAATGAATAAATAAATCTATATTATAGTTTACATAATTTAATGTTTTCTAAGGTTTTGCTCGAACATGCTTTAGCTGAAATAAAAATATATATTATGAGGCTTACTATTGCGTTTTTTTTTAAATTAACGAAGCTTTGTTTACAATACAATGCCCGACCCCCAAACCAGGATACCCTGTGGTGTGGGTAACAGGGCAACATGATAATGCAATACACTAAGTCCCAAAACAAACCGTTTGCTAATTTTTAATAAAAAAAAATAATCAAAATTATATAGATGGTTATTTGTCCAGTCTGCCGTCCTGGAGTAGTACCACTACTCGAATGTAACACCCGTAAAGTGACCTTGTCGCGTTTCGGGAATAGTTTGAAAGTAGCCAGGTATAACGAGAGGAGTATGCACTGTCAATCTAGATAGTATATGCTCGTCTCCTCAAGCCGGCATAGTGGAGGCGACTGCTGCCCGCACAGGTTTCTCTGTGGTAGCAGTTGTTTCCATTCATGGACCGCACTCTGGCTTTACATCAAGAGTGCTATGATAAGGCTAGTAACATAATAGAAGAAGGAATTGTAACTAGAGTAGGATGAGGAACTAGAGTCAATTGTTTTATAGTGTACCGCAGATTAATGGTCAAGACAGTTGACCAGGGAAGAGACGTAATAAATTACTACTACAAAACGGGGAGTAAAAGAAGAAAAACTAAAACAAAAGAACGGCCAAAGGCTAAAAAAATGACACAAAGAGAGACCTGAAAGGAAAGCTGAAGGTTCATTTTAGATTTGCTTATCATCTAGATACGCCTGAAGTTATTTGAGAATATGATTTAATTTAATTTAATTAAAACATTTTATGCGGCTAAAAAAATCTGACGTTAAACATTATGAGTATATACATATATGAAAACTGACAGATATCACAATTGTCATTGTCATATTACAATATGTCTTAGACAAAAAACAATGAGATAAATAGCTATACGACTATTTATTAGTGGCGACGAGGATAATAATGGACACAGCTACAGACTACGAAAATAGCGACGGAGGACCTGACAGATATCACAATTGTCATTGTCATATTACAATATCTCTTACACAAAATACAATGAGATATATATAGCTATACGACTATTTATTAAAAATATATAGGGAATATACAAAGTCATGTTTAAAAACATTAAAAGTCATATTTTAAAAACACATATATAAGAATTTAATAACAAAAAAATTCTTTCACTGGCCAAGGAATTTGGTTTGCGCACCGACTAGCTTTCTCCTTACTTTCACAATTTGAGAGCGGATGTGTTGGCCCCGATACTATTGCTCACAAAATTATACAACTGCCACAAACAATACGCGCTAATTTGGTTCTTATTTTGAGTGGACTAAAGCTTGTAATGGATTATTAATTTTTAGAGTTACGTCGTTTTGATTTTTCCAAAAATTATGAAGTAAGAACAGGTGGTCAAGTGGTTTTCTTTTCTTTTAGTATTTATTTTGGGCGCTATTTAGACGCCCACCCAAGTAAAAGTTTAATTTCCTATGGTATCAGATTTCGTTTACAAAATTACTTTAAACTGTCCATGTATCTATCTTTTCAGAGTTTAATCTCCAGGATGAACAGACTTATTGGATTGCCACCTTTTTTCACCTATTATATTTCTTTTACATCTCGACATTAGATTTTTTTGTTTGTTCACTTTTTAACATTTATCTTAATGATTTTTTTTTATTAATCTGTTATTAACCATTTTCGATAAATTAGAGTATAACACCCGTGAAGTGACCTAGTCTCGTTTTCAGAAGAAAAGCAATGTGCCCTATTATTGGATAGTGCACATTTGTCTTCTCAAGCCAGCATAGTGGAGGCAACAGCAGTCTTTTTTTTCATGGACAGTAATTTTCATTTTCATTCGTGAACTAATTGAAACGAAACTACACTATTCATTCATTATTGAAAATATTTTAGTCAAAATCGAATATATTTTCTATTTAGGCTCTTGTAGAACATTCTATCATTTCAACTGCATTCCAATTGCATTCCGATTCTAACTGCATTGCATCCTGGTGAAAACTTCATATCACCCACTTGTTTATCTTTATAAGATTTGCAAGAATAGATTGACGTATTTAGACGCATCAATTTTTAATATTTTCACTAATAAAATATTTAAAATAAATAAAAATATTTCATTATTCCTATACGAGATATGTACAATATATTTTTATCTCATTTCTAATAATTTTGTCTAACTAAATAATTATTGTGTAAAATTTATTTAAAACCAAAATTAAAAATTAATTGAAGATTCATTGTCTAAATATTATATATTTTGATGTTGAAATGAAATGAAATGAAAATCCTTTATTAACGTAGGCATGGACTTGGCATGCACTTGTTCATCGTCAGAATCTACTTTGGCTTCGGAAAGGCATATGACGAGAAGACAGCCATAAGAAACTCGTCAATTATAGCCTGTGTTTATAATAACATAAAAAAAACTGAATTATAAATCCAGAAAAAAAAAAAATATATATATATACTTTTTTAAAATATATATATACATATATATATGTTTTCATAAATTCTGTAAAAAAGAAATAAAATCAGTAGATAAATAAAAAATATATATTCTGACACAAATCGACTACTTTATTATTATTATTTTTCATTTTCATCGTCTATTTTCAAAAGTTTGCCAACTCCTCTAATTATAGTGTATTTATTATATAGTTTATTTTTCTATTCTTTTTCCTAACTTTTTTTGCCTCTAAGAAATATTTTGTTAACACCCGAGTTAATTATATAAGTAATTGGGTACATAAAATGTACAAAATCATCGACCAAATCCAAAAAAAATCTCACACCCACATAAAAATTGAGCTATTCGCACATGTGGCAACACTTTCACGACTTTCAACTTTCAACGATTGCCACATCGACCACTTTCGCTTCCTTTTCTCGTGTTGGCAAAAAATCACAGGTGGGGCGGGGCTCATGTCCGGTAAGATCTTGCGAAATCCGGACCTAACAACGCCCTAGCTCACCACTCACCTGCATTTATCTTCTTTTAAACGATAAAGCTCATTATTACGACTTTATAATATTATTAGTAACCTGACAGCAATCGTTTTCGCTATGCTGACTTGGAGAAACGAATGTGCATCATCCAGATTAACAGTGCGTTATACTCGACTACTTCTAGACTTGTCCCTATTAGCGACGGGTCACCTTCACTATGGCAGCTTGAGAAGAACATGCACCATCCATTGTCAGGTTACACTCCTCTTGTCCCAGCTATAATCACAAAACATCACGAAGACTCTTTACGAGTCTTATTACACTTAAAAGTGGTGTATAAGATGAAACAAATCCAAAAGCAAAACTAAAAACCAAATATGCAACACAAAAGCTAAAAAGTGCAAGTTTTTAAAAATAGAATGCATAATAAACAAATTGACCGAATGAAAAAAGCATACAAAACTATGACAACATCCTTACTAAGATGTTATATCATTCATTCAGTTGCATCCTGGTTCAGTCACGGAGTTAGTCGATAGAAAGTCGGTCATTGAACTTGGCTATCTCGGTCAGTGTCGGCATTTCACTTAACTACTTGCTCATACTGGATTCAATACATCGATAAGTATAATATTTGAAGTATATCTTATAGGTTTTAGGTGGCATTTTCACTGTATTGTAATTAAGGCTTTTCATTAAAGTTTAATTCTACAAATGTTTGTACAATCTTATAAACAATACTGTATTTTTACAGTTAATTATGACTGGATCAATCTGCATGGTGCACATTCGTCCAGCCAGCATAGTGGAAGCGACTGCTGCCTTTACAAATTGATCTGTGGTAGAAGTTGTTTCCATTCATGGATCGTACTCTAGTTTTCTAGGGCGCCTAATGCCCAAATGCAAAATAAAGAAAATTATAAATGTACAAAGAATCTATTATTATCTTCCAAACCTTTTTACCGTCTTTCATATCCATGACATCCCTCATAAATGATCTACAATTATTACTGGTTAGTAAAATGTACTTAACTCGTATCTTACAAATGTACAGTTATTTCTAGAACTTGATTTTCCATCAATTTTTTAAAATATGTATTGGGAATTCGAGGTGTTTATGTATTAACCTGTATGATACCTACTAACATAATTATATTTTATGCTTTTGAATTTGTGTTTTGCGTATATTATATTCGATTATAAATTAGAAAAATTACTAATTTATTTCTCATGCGTTGAACTCTTTTGTATGTACATTCGGCGATAATTGAATATCTTGACTTTACGCAGAATTTAATTAAAAATATAAAATTAATTGTTAAATTGTATAATAAAAATACACTTATACAACATTAAAACTATTATAAAAGTTTTAGAAGAATTTTGGACAGACTGAAGAGTCTGCCGTCTTTGAGGTAGTTCCACCACTTTTCGCGTTTAAAGATTAGCTTGGCAGTAGCCAGGTATAACGAATGTTCTATGAAATGGATGATGAGCTTTTATCTCCTCAAACCGGCACAGGTCTGGAGGCGACATCTGCCTGCAGACATTTTTCTATGGTCGCAGTAGTCTTCACTCATGAGCCGCACTCAGTCAAAGCATGGTCTCATGCCCAGTTACTATATAAAAAAATGGTAAAATATAACCTAAGTAGATATAATATATTATACTATTGTACTATACTTTCGAAACTTTCATTTATTCACCTTACAAGTGTATCCGTTGCCTCATACATTGGCGAGTTGTAAGTCACGATATAACGAATTGCATCTAAGGCTTATATAATTGCTGTAACGATTGATTTCGAATGTATCTTTTTTTTCAGGAGGTTAAATAACTTCTGAGCTTTTTTTACTCGTTTTTTATTGGAAGACAAAAGATTCTATGCCTGTTTTTATAGTACTAGCCGGGCAATTTTTTTATGTCTATGCCTTAGTTAATAGAAATATCTAAAACCTTCTCCAATAAAATGGCTGTCTAACGCAGAAATATATTTTTAAATCGAATTAGTATTTTCGGAGATTAGTGCGTATAAACAAACAAACTCTGTTCTTTATTAAGTATGGATTAAATCCTTAGATTATTTTTTTTTGATTCAATTTACAATTGTAGCTATATGCCAGTAAACCACAATGGTTTGTCTTGGCGTTGCACATTCGTTCTTAAATATGACTAAATTACACACAAAAGTTAAATAATCTATATAATAAAAATCAATTGCTGTTCGTTAGTCTCGCTAAAACTCGAGAACGGCAGGACTGATTTGGCTAATTTTGGTTTTGAATTATTTGTGGAAGTCCAGGGAAGGTTTAAAAGGTGAGTAAATAGAAAAAAATGTTTGGAATATGGTAAAAACAACAATTTCGCTTTCCCTTAGAAACTATTCCTTTGGTTTTGAATGTCAAACATTTGATGTTCGTCCCGTTGTTTAGAATCAATTAAATTTAAAAGTCGTTCAGAAATGCTTTTTTATTTATTGATTCTGGGGCGGTACGAAGTTTGCCGGGTCAGCTAGTAACTATATACAATTTAAACTAAATAATAAACAAAACACTAAACAAAATTAAAAATAAATTAAACGTATTCTGAAAAAGTCATAATACATTTTTATATACAGATCTTCGCATAAAATCTATAAACAACTAAACAAACAACAACAATCGTTACGCCTTTTTCCTACAGGATAGGCAGAGGCAACGGAATAAAAATATATATAAACTGCTTTAACACTCGTGAGGTGACTTTGTCGCGTTTCGTGGTCACCTTGGAAGTAGCCAGGTATACCGAGAGGAATGTGCACTGTCAAAACTAGATGGTGCCATCTCTTCAGGCCGGCATAGCGTAAGTGACTGCTGCATGCGAAGATTTCTATGTGGTAGCAGTTGTTTTCGTTCACGGAGCATACTCTGCATTCTAAGCTACAACAAAAAGCCTTGGAGTCACGTTACTGTATCTATATTACACAAAATCAGTAAATAAAAAAAACTATACGTTAGTCTTTATTCCGTGGTAAGTAAGAGAGATATTATTCACAAAAAAGAAGAGAATAATAAATATAGAAAGTCTATTAACTAGACCGACAAACTTTTGTTATTTTATTTTTAAAGAAAAGACAAACTAGCTCCATCTATCGGCGGATTAGGATATAGAATAATATGGATCTTTGTAGCGCCATCTATTGGTGTCGATCGTAACTACAATCCAAAGCTGACTAATGATATACGGATAAAAAGAAAGCGATATTATGTGTTGAGGAAGTTTCGTCGATTACCGCGAGATAGCGTGACTTTTTTTTCGTTTTTTTAAATATGCGCGTGCAATTTTTTTTAAAAAGTAATTTCTAATAAAAAAAATGCTATTTGGAGCGTAATCTTACAATGTTAGGTTTAAATGGAAACCAAATATATTTGAGACCAAACATCACTTCGCCTGTTAAGCTAGAGTGCGGTCTATGAACAGAAACAACTGCTACCACAAAGACATTGCCGCAGTCGCCTTCGCTATGCCGGCTTGAGGATACGAATATGCATCATTCGGTTTGACACTGCATGTTTGCGCGTGTTACATTCGAAAGTTGTAGTACTACCCCAGGACGCCAGACTAGGCTAATAACCATCAGTCTACCTACCACTGTTTGTTTTAATTTGTTTCAAACTAATTTACAGTTTATGATAACCTTTTTTTCTGAGAGCGACAACGGCGTCTGATATAACTGGCATTTATTTTGATTAGCTAGTTTGCAATTAAATACCACACAGCTGTCATTATATTGACCTAAAGATAAATATTTTAACTAAAGATAATTAATAATCCCATTAGAAAATATTCATAGCGCAGGTCACTTGGGGCCAGCACTCATTGACCTCTATCATGTCTTGGTCTATACATTGCGTTTATATTACCAACATGAAGTTTTTTTTTTAAAATAAAGTTATTAATGTAATAGTGAATCCGAAAGGGACAATCCTTTCACAAAACCAACAATTTGTAAAATAGACAAAACTTTTTTCAAAGAAGCAAATGTGGTTGTAACTCACGAGACAGTATTTTATTCACTAAAAATTAAAATCAACCTAAAGCAGTTGTGATAAGGCGTAAATTTGCTTATTAAGAGCCGTGATGTACGCATAATTATGCGTCAAATCTATAATTATCTATGGTTGAGTGAAGGCTTTCTTGACCACAATGAAAAATAGAGGAACACTGTAGTGATTTGTTTGCTTCGCCGAGAATCTTCATTGGTCTATAAACCATTTTTACTACGACCTGCATATGTAGAGAAAACGACTGCTAGCATGAAAAATAAAACAATATAATGTCAATATTATTAAAGAGTGGTAGGCAGACTGATGATGGTTATTAGCACTGTCTGTCGTCTAGGGGTAGTACCACCACTTGCAATTGAAGTGACCTTGTCACGTTTTGGATTGAGCTGGGTAGTATAATAAAAGGAATGTGCCTAGTCAATGGATGCCATAAGGTAAGTAGAGGGGACTGCTGCCAGGGGTTAGCAGTTGTTTCAACGTTTTGTCTATGAGGGGTTGCATTCTAACTTAACATCAGACGGAGTGTGTTCACAACGACATGTGTAGAGTTATTATAAAATAAAATTAAAATTACTTTTTATTATAATATTATTAATACCAAAATTCATGTTTAATATAAAGCTGTTCAACGCCCTAATAAATAAAATAAATAATCATAGTAGCGCATTTGCCCACGGTTCTCTCAGAAATTGTCCGGTTCCAATCACATCAACACAGTCGACCATATCGAAGCGAACACTAAAATGTTACACACAACAAAAGTAGAATAGGATTTGTCAGGATGACTGGACTTCAGGCGACCACCGTAACCACCTATTATCACACTTGTCCTGAGACCAATGTTAGTGAAACAAAATAAACAATACCAAAGAAAATTCTGGTCTTTAATTTCGCAGTGTTAACCGTTAGGTTCTCAAGCGACCTGCATTGAAAATTAGTAAATCAAATTAGCTTTCTTCAAACAAAGATTCTATTAAATGATTAAAAGTAAATTGTGTTTGTTATTGATCATTAAGAACTTCCTCTGTGCATTATATTTACCTTACATTTTACTTTTATTGATGCGTTACAATGTCACGTGGAAAACACATCCACAGAGCGACGAGACAAGTAATTTATAGCACTAAAGCCCCCTATACACCACTCTTCTTTTTGTTTGTAAATTACACTAATACATTAACGGAAAGCGTGTATGCTTCGTGGAGAAGAAGTGGAGGTCGTGGAGGTCTTAAGAAAAACCATGAGCACCAGTCTCAAGCGCTTGCCTTCGCAAATTGGCGCAGGTGTAGCTCGCAAGACGGCATCGCAGCTTCAACACGATAAGATTGGACTGTGGTTTTGCAAGACTGCGCCTTAAAGATAATTTTTATTCATTTTTAGGTTAACAAAAGAAAAATAATATTAATTATTCGTCTGAAGATAAAAATTGTAATTATAAATGAAAGACACAGAAATTATTTTATTACGGGTCCGTTACCAAAATCTCACGACCGTAGCGTAGCATTCATTAAAAGAAAAGTATGTACTATTAAATTGAGATGAAAATTAAATAGAAAAAACTGAGTTGAGGTAGGAACTCTTGTTCCGCTTTTTTGCTCTTCGCTTGATCCGCTTTGGGCAGGATTATTGAATTATCGTAATTTTTATAATAAAGTTAAACAACTTTTTAAATTCATTAACATCACAATCAATTGTTACGCCTCTTTCTCATAGGCAGAGACAACGGAACGCCACTTGCCACGATCTCTTCATACAAGCCGAACGGTTATGGGCACCTAGCGCAGCTTTCTTAAGAATGTCTCCGAATTGATCTGTTTGATTTTCATTTGTTTTTTATTGTAGCTCGGCATATGACAACACTCCGCCTGATGTAAAACTAGAGTGCGGTCCATGAACGGAAACAATTTCTACTACAGAGAAATCTCTACGGACAGAAGGCGCCTCCGCTATGTATAATATAGATTAACTAAGTATTGTATTAGTTGTTAGCCAATATTTTTATTGCGCTATTTTTTTTTTATATATTCGTATATGCAGACAGTGTGGCGCGCCATCGACTCCGCCTACGAGGCTCGGTAATCGTCTTATGTAAGAGTAGATGCCCTGAAGGCATATTTGATATTGACCCCAACGCTACGTTTGTTTATTTAGGTTTATGTTTGAAGTGAACACGTTATTATATTATTTAAAGTGAACTCTACTTCGAATAAGTGAATCCGATTTATTTTTTTTATATTATTGTAGCTCAGCGTAAGACTACACTCCGTCTGATGTAAAAATAGAGTGCGGTCCATGAACGGACAAAACTGCTACTATAGACAAATTTCTACAGACAGAAGTCACCTTCACTATGCCGGCTTGAAGTGAGTAATGTGTTTGACAATTCACACTTCTCTAGGTATATCCCGTTTCTACAAAGCTGATTAGGTAGAGCTCCAGAATGGCAGACTGGGCTAATTGCCATCGTCAGATTTACTACTAAGTAACTTTTAAAAGGAATTTTCAAATCATAATTCGCCTTTACGTGATAAAATATAGTTTCTAGATTACGTATAAGGTTGTTATAAAATTTGAATTCGGGCACTAAATGAGCATGACTGTGTAATCGTGTGTGGAATACAATATTCAAGATTGATTAAAACCAAAGAGAAAGGAGAAACCAAAGGGAAAAATAAAGAGTTTTTTTTATTATTGTGCTTGTTTCAAATATATATTTTTGTAATTTTTATAATTTTAATTTTAAATTCATAACAATATATTATATAAAGTGAAATAAAATTAAATGAAAATATATTCATTGGCATGGGTTTAACCTGCACTTGCTGATCGTCAGACTCTACCTGGACCCTATGGCTTCAGAAAAGCTTATCTCTTCTATTAAATAATATATGATGTGTAGACTTTAAACAAGTTAATGATTAATAAATAAAATAATTTTAATTCGTTTTTTTTTTTATTGCAAATTTTTATCAAGTTTTCATAAATTTTATAATGGATTAATTTCTTATTTGTTAGTGTGAGTTATTGTAAGTGTATAAAGGTTATATTTATTTAAATTGAAAAAAAAAATCAAATTTTGTACAACAAATACTGCATTCATCATTCAAAATAATATAATTTATTATTAAATTATGATGAAAATTGAACATAAAAAAATCAGTTGAGTTTTCATCGTAATTTGTTTAGCATTTTAATATACCTAAAATTAATTTAGTTAAAACTTTCATATAAATATGTTTGTAAAATTAATGTTAAGATGGTCATTGTTATATTAAGCACTTACATCGTATAACTTATAGATAATCCGAAATAAGTATAATATTTTCTAAAATTTCATACAATTTTCAAAAATGGTTTTATAAAAGCACATCTTTATTAGTTGCCACACTTCTAACGACTGCTCAAAATAATGAAGCTAGAATAAGCCTTACACAGCTAACGAAGTAAAAGTTCGAGCGAAAACAGTCCGTTTTCCTTCCGTACACGGCTGAAATTACCGTACAACTTTGTACTTTTTGCAAGCAGCCTTCTATGAAAATATAATAACAGATCAACATACGCTCAGTCCCGACGTACTAATAGTCGAAGCATAAAGTAAGATGTATAAAAGGAGCTCAGAACAATCATATTATCAAAGCGTAACCGCATTCGGATCAAAACGGTCGTGTGGAATCTAAAATAATGTCTAAGTTGACTTTGTGTCTCGTGTTCGTGGCCGGAGCAGTGGCATTACCTAATCCAGAGACCAACCGGCAGGATTATTCTGCTAATTCGATCGAGCCGACACTCGAAAGTGCCGCCCGGACGATGGGCAAGGATTGTTCTAAAGGCATATTCAGTGCAACATGTTTGAAAATCGAAGCTATATCGATGTTAGAAAAACTCAATTCTAAAGAAGAATTGACTCTTCTTCCTGGTGTTAGTGTTGTTAAAGAACCTGCGAGTGGAAATGGTAGTAAAGCCGAAGAGATAGCGGCGGAACTCGCCAGGTCTTTGCCTGGTAACCCACAAGAGAGACTGGACAAATACCTCTTGTATCGTCTAGGAACTTACTTGGATTCACATTCTGTGAAGTTGAGGCTACTAGATGAAAGCGCTGCTGAAGGTGCTCGCGCTTTGATCAACGAAGGGCGAGGCAAGGGTGGTGTTCTTGGAGGTGGCAAGAAGGGAGGAATGGGTGGACTTCTAATGGCAGCTATGATGATGAAAGGTATGTAAAAAAGGGTTAATAACCCGAACATCTGATTTTTTGTCGCTTTGTTTTTTTTTTGTCGCTCAGTACCTATAGGCACTATTAAAGAGTCCTGGGATAGTACCACCATTTTCGAATGTAACACCCGTAAAGTGACCTTGTCGCGTTTCGGGAAGAGAAAAGCAGTCAGGTATAGCGAGAGGAGTGTGCACTGTCAATTTAAATGTGCATACTCGTCTCCTCAGGCCGGCATAGCGGATGCGACTGCTGCCCGTGACAGGTGGAGTGTTGTCATATGCCGAGCTACAATAAAAAAAAAGACTCAGACCACAAATATGCGTGTAATGAGTGACGTGAGCTTACAATAGCGTGTCAGTAGGAGTAGATAGCGAAGTAATAGTCTGTTTTATACATCACAGCTATGTATCTGCGTCACAAATATAACAGCAGTAGGCAGATTGGTGTTTCTTATTAGCCCTGTCTTTTGTCCTGGGGTAGTACCACCACTTGTAGCTATACGCGTTTCAAAATCAGCAACACAGCAAGAGGAGTGTTTGGAGTGATAGAAGACACTCCAATTACATAAAATAAAACATGATGTTGCTTGAGTAAAAATATATTTTATACTGCATAAAAAAACAAAAGATCGAAGCTTGTCATATTTTTGACATATTACTTTATAAAACAAAACTATTAAATAGAGGTCGCCACAAGTGTATCCCGTGCATGGCGGAGGTGACTGCTGCCTGCAGAAATTTTCTCTAGCATTTATTTCGTTTATAGATCATACTCGAATTTAATCTCAAACTACTATTTAAAAAAGTACACGCGTATATTATGTAGCCCAATATTTAACAGTTAAAAAGTAGACCACAGAAGTAACATTTAAAAAGCATTAGACTAGTTAAAAGAGGCTATCAAAATTGCAAAATTAACTGAAGCGTCGGAACAAAAATCTTAAGTAGAGTTTGAAAAAAAAAACCCAACAAATTAAGAACTCGTAGTAAGTGAAACTGGCAATCAGATTTGCAAAATAAAAGTGAATGTACTACAGTGTAGATTCAAAAAAGAGATTCGGTCTAGATCTGTACATCTATCTAGCAATACCGGCTCGAGGAGAAGAATTTGCACCGGTCAGGTACTGCATATTCTTCTCGTTATGCTTGACTACTTCTAAGCTGACCCTGAAATCCAACTAAGTACCCATTAGTCTTGATATAATGGTACAACCGTCCTGGGGTAGTACCACCACTTTCGAATGTAACACCCGTGAAGTGACTTTGTCGCGTTTCGGGAATAGTTTGAAAGTAGCCAGGTATAACGAGAGGAGTGTGCACTGTCAATCTAAGATGGTACATGCTCGTCTCCTCAAGCCGGCATAGTGGAGGCGACTGCTACCCGCACAGGTTTCTCTGTAGTAGCAGTTGTTTCCATTCATGGACCGCACTCTAGCTTTACATCAGGCGGAGTGTTGTCACATACCGAGCTAAAAAAAAAAATCCAGATTTAGCAGACTGGACTAATGACCTCTTAATTTTATTTTATTAGGCAAATATAACTTGCCCAAATGTAATTGCAGATAATTTATTTTTTCCTAAGACTTAATTGATTGATATCTAGCGATAGGACGCGTGATCTCACGGTTGATGAGTCCCGTATTCAAACCACGCTAAATTCTGACCGGTACCAATGTAACTATGTGATATGCACTTTGTTCGCTCAGTGTTTATCGTATAGCTCGACATATCACAACACTCTGCCTGATGTAAAGCTAGAATGCGATCCATGAACGGAAACAACTGCTGCTACAGATAAATTTCTACGGACAGCAGTCGCCTCTGCTATGCCGGCTTGAGGAGATGAATGTACACCATCCAGATTAACAGTGCACACTCCTCTCGTCCCAAACTGTTCCTGAAACGCGACAAGGTCACTTCACGGATGTTACATTCATAAGTGGTGGTACTACTCCAGGATGGCAGACAGTCTGTCTACGGCTCCTTAAAACCTGACTTGCAAAACCGCCCATGTTTGCCCGGGCTTTAGGCTCCGTTATTTCTGTGTTTACCTGCTTACCCTCACGTAGGACAAGAGGCGTCAAAATAAAGTTAAAATTAACGATAATTTGTAGAACGCCAATTTCCCTTCTTTTGTATAAAGCAAATCGTGAATCATTTCTTTACCGCATAATGACGCCCTTTGCATTTATATCAAACCACACCTTTTCAGTACTAATGTAAATTGAACCTTAATAACTTTATTACAGAGTGTAAAATTGAACACGATAATAAATAAATGCTTATACTTTATTGAACGTAATAATGTGTCTCCTCAAAACCTTTTGCAAAAGAAAATAGACCTTAACGAATGGAAAGGACAATGCCCATTTTTGGCCGCACTTCATATCTAATAGTTTGTTAATAAAATAATATTCTAAAATATTATTTTATTTTTTATTTATTTAATAAACATTTAATATAATAATTATTAAAAAGTCTAATTACCCAATAACCCTGGTAAAAAAAAAAAAACCTGATTGGTAGTTTATGAGCGACCGTGGTCTAGCGGTAAGACGCGTAAACTCAGGATCGATGAGACCCGTGTTCGAACCTTGCTAATACTGACCGATACCAATGTTACTTTGTTATATGTACTTTGCTCGCTCAGTGCCTATAGGCACTATTAAAAGAGTGGTAGGCAGACTGATTATGGTTGTTAGTCCGGACTGCCGTCCTGGGGAAGTACCACCACTTTCGAATGTGTAGTGACCGCGAAGCGTTTCGGGAATAGTTTGAAAGTAACCAGATATAACGAGAGGAGTGTGCACTGTCAATCTGGATGGTACATGCGTGGAGGCGACTGCTGCCCGTAGAGATTTATCTGTAGTAGCAGTTGTTTCCATTCATGGACCTAGAGTGCGGTCTTTTCATCAGGCGGAGTGTTGTCACATGCCGTGCTACAATAAAAAAAAAGAAAAGGAAGGAATCTAGATTTACTACACAATTTATTAAAAATCTCGAAAAAAAACTCTAGTAAGAAATTGTGGATCCATTTCTCTTAGGAGAATGGGCTCTCTTTCCTTTAGACTCATAATTCACGTGAAAGTTAATAATGATATCAAATATATACTTTAGTCACATCAATCTAATGACAATGAAGAAATAAACAGAGCAAAGAAATAATAGTGAAAAACTGTCACTCATTTTTTCTTACACGAAAACCGGCATTTATGTTATGATAAACAAGATTGATGCTTTGACATAATATGACTTTCCTTTACAGAAAATAATAATAGGTTCCGTTTCAAACGATTCGTGTGCAATGATTTTGTCAAAGCTTTAATCTTTAACAGTAGTCTCCGCTATACCGACTTAACACGACACGCTACGGCAAACGTTAACTAAACTCTTTTAATTCATGCTATTTATTGTTAAAGTTATTAAAGGTTTGTTTTAGGTATTACTTATAAGTTAGATTAATTTTTTATGTTGTTTCTTAATGTTTAATTTATGATGGGATCGGCGAAGCCTGACGGGTTAGAAGTCCCTAAATAAAATTGAAAAAAAAATATTAATGCTTGTGATACCTTAGGCACTGAGTGACCAAAGTTCATGTAATATTGGAACCAGACCAGATTTGAACACAGACCAGACCACGACCGGACATCAATTTCCTAGTGATCCATCCCCACCAAAGCTTAATGTACACAATAAATAATATACAAAACCTTAGAAAAGATACACAAAAAGAAACCAAAAAGAAAACAAACTTAGTCTAAAACAAAAAAAAACTATCTCTTCTTCAAATAAAAATTATTATATAAAATAAAAATAATTACACAACATTAAAGCAGTAGCCGAGCCGGACTCGGACAACATATGAGAGTGCTATACATAGGAGTGCACTGTCAACCTGATGACGGTCATTCGTCTCCTCAAGCCAGCATAGCGCATACGCGTTCATAGACCGCACTTTAGCTTAACATCTACATGTATACATTCCACATCTATATGTATACATTCCATTTATTTGTAACAGTTCATTTAGCTTCTGAATTGGCTACATTGGCTTCGCATCGCAATCCCTAGAATTTATTTAAGGGAAAGTGTGAAGCCGTAATGTGTTTACAATTAAAGATCTGCGCAATTTAACCTTAGAAAACCACGGTACACAGAACGGTTCATTCTGTAAAGCGGTCGCACGTAAATATTTAAAAATAAATCATAAACTTTCAGTCCAATTAATATGAAATCACACGCTGTTTGAATTCACGAAATCGAAATTAAGTTTTTAATAATGTGACGCACCAAAACACAAACTGTTAAGTCTAAACCTCTCTTTAGTGGCATGCATAAACACTCATCTCTGTCTAGGCAAAGTATAAATTAATAGACAAAGTTTTCCTTTTTTCCCCGGGTATTAGCCATGGGTATAGGCATAAGAAGCTCGGGTCTAGAGTCCCCAAAGTTCTCGAAAATACTACGAATAGTTACTATAACAAGCAATAAAACACAGCTGCTTTTTTACAATCCTAACCGATAGGTAGCGCTGCAATCGGGTTTCAGTATTTTTTTTAGTTTTAAACTTAAGAACCCACACTTTCTGTATAATGGAAGGCGTATGTATTGAGTATATGTTTGCGAAGTTCTTGCAGTGTGTATCAGGAAGGTGTGAGAGAGAGAGAAAAATTTAGGGAGAGAGGCTGTTTATTCTATAATATGTAGAAAATGTTTGACATTTCATCTCATGAGTTCATCGTAAACAAATTGCACCGTACCTTAGTAAATCAGAATTCACTTGATGACCGATTCGATTCGGCTCGTCTTGTTTCTAATATATATTTACGAGCCTAGTCCGTCATGTGGTCTAGATGTGACGGGAACTCCTCTGGCCTTCGCCATAAGAAAATATTTAGAATGTGTTCAATAATTAGGCGTTATGCAAAAGTATGCGTTTTAAAATCAGGCGCTACTGTAATTTATTAATTTAACATATTATTATTGAATTTGGTGCCCTCTTAGATTACTAAGTTAACTGAATAAGGGCGAAAATAAGTAAAAGGAGGAAAAATCATGGAGGTCTACACTTTGCCGGTGTCTATGTTAAGTTGCCTCTACTATGCCAGGTTGATGAGATGAGTGTGTACTGTCTACATAAGACCCTAAACTCTTACTTTGGAAGCTTACTCGAATAGGTGTAAAGTGAAAATTTAGGATATTTATTTTTCTAAGTTATTTAAAAAACCTTTTTTTTTTCAGGTACATTGATGTCCGTTGGTCTTGGAGGTCTCGCAATGTTGGCCGGTAAAGCTTTAATGACAGCGATGATGTCGCTCGTACTTTCAGCCGTTATAGGCCTGAAATCCCTCAGTTCAGGTGGTAAATCTACCACTTATGAAATTGTTTCGAAGCCTGTATACAGCCACTCACACTCGCATTCCACGGCGCATGAAGATGTTGGCGGGTATGGGCATTCGGGGTACGGAAGGAATCTTAATGTAAGAAGGCGTTAAGATTTTTATAGTACAAATCGACTGTATGCTTCCGATGTTCCTGTTTGTTTTAAGAAAATTGTTAACAAAAAGCGATGGAATAGTTAGAATAAGTAATTTATTATTTATTTATTCTAGAATTTAAGTGAATATTTTTTGTTTATTCTTTAATTTTTGTTTAAGCACTTTTTCACGTTTATTTACTGTGATTATTATATTAATTTATATTTTGAGACTGTTTACAATATTTTATTTTATATTATATTTTTGTATTCTTCTTTATACTATATTATTATTATTATTTAAATATTATACATGTAATATATATATTATATTTAATTATTTTATATATGTATGTATATTGTATCTTTTCGTTATTAGTTTTGCATTATATTTAAGTATTTTTGTAGCTCCATTGTATGTGCCTATCCCAGTGACATGGGCGTGAGCTTATAATAATTATTATCCATATTATATATGTATTGTTTCTAATATTTATTATTTATATTTATATATATAAGTATTTTATTTATCACTATTTTATATGTATTTATGTATTTATTATATTAGTGTATTTAATAATATATTTATTGTATATTTATTGAGATTCTAAGTCATATTTATTTATTATTTTATATTTTTATTTTTCATTAAGTTTTTGTTTTTACATTTTTATATATTTATGTATTATTTATTAATATGTATGTAATTCTATAATAAGTATGTACCTACCTACCTATATGTATTATGTACCAAAGCAGAGTTCACATTTTCCTACTTCCTTGCAACTAATCTTTTTTAAAATAATAAATTATTGCATTGAAAAATTATACTGTTTGTTTTAAATTAAACCCTATTTTCCTAAAAATAAAAAATAAATAAAAACTACACATTAATGTTATTAAAATAGGGATATAAACAATTAATTGTTATATTATTAAACAAGGCATAATCTACTGCCCTGTTATTACAGAGAAAATGTCTGCAGTTAACAGTCACCTCCGCTATACTGCCTTAGGAAGACGAATGTATACTTTCTCAATTGACAATGCACAATCCTCTCGTTACACACAGCTACTTCCAAACTAATCCCGAAACGCGCCTTCACTTCACGAGTGTTACATTTGAAAGTGGTATTACGGCCTACCACTCTTTTGATCAAACATCATCATTTTAATAAACACATTTTCTATTGTCAAAGAATTTTTTCTTAAAATAACTTAAATATTATTTTATGTAACACTAGTAACAATCACCTCTGAAAGTCACAATAAAGTAAGCGAAATAATTCAACAGCCCCACTTTAAAATGTCGTTCAAAAAAGAAAGAAAATAGACTTTCTTTATGTTCAAAGAGAACTATTTTATTTCCTTTTTTTTCCAATTAGCTTAGAAGTAAGAAGATGACGGTGAAAGTGTCTTTTTTTTAAATTTTTTCCTCGTTTCGTTGGACGCCTTTCGAAATAGACTCCCAATGACTTTGAGGTTTACGTTTTGAAATTAAAATGATATCAAAGCGTGCAATCAGATGAAAGTTGTCTTTTAAAAATATATCAAGCTGAATATGTAATAGGTTATTCAAAACTATTTTATTTTCAATATTTATTTTTCGTTAAACATATTATAAAATTGATATTTAAAGAGTAGTTCAATCCAAGTGATATAGTCCAATCATCTTGTTCAGATCTTAAGCCTAATTATTATTGAATTAAAAAAAAAAAGGTCGTGATTTTGCGAATAAAATGAGGTAAAAAAAGAATTTAATTCAATGAGTTTCACCGAGAAAAACTACATCAAAACTTGTTTTAGGACTCGCTTCACTTCACTGAAATTATATTTATAGAAAATACTTATGAAAAAGGGAATAACCAGGCTCAATATATAAAATTCTAAACGATTTTGATAAAATTTTATATGTATATTCAGTAGGTCTGAGAATAGGTTGTTATCTATTTTTCATACCCCTAAGTGATAAGGGTTTTTTTTTTATTTTTTGGTGAGTTTTTTTTAATTATACTTTTTTATGATGTGGCATTAAAAAATACATACAACCCTAAATTTTCACCCTTCTACCATCAGCCCGAATTTAGTTTAGCTAATAAGTGCTAAATACTGACGTTGAAAAGGGCCTTATCCTGTAGATTAATGAGGTACTCAGGAAGGTTGAAGGTTGAGGGAAAAAGCAATTTTATGGAAACCAGAAACTCCGTACTTTAAAACTAATTTTAACTTAAGATTCGTCTCCGTACTCTTCTTTATTATAGTAAACGCAAACAGATAAGAGTATTTAATGAAAACTTACGAAAATATATTTTACTTATACGATAAATAAATTTCTATCTCATAATAAATAAAAATTGAAATATAATTTACACAAATCCGGTTGAGCCCTGACTGCCTGTATTACAGACCTTCATTATTACGAGGTTAGTCTAAAAAAATTCAGACCTAACAAATGCCTAACTTTTCGAAATTTTATTAAAAAAGTATCTGCGGTTTTTCTGTTTACTGTTAAGTAGTACCGTTTTGAATGATGTGATAGTACGCGGCAAAACATCTGACAATCAGACAAGCTAGTGTCTCAATGTAGACACGTGTCGTTACGTATTTCCATTATACCACGAATAATTTTTAAAAGACAAGAATAATTAATGATATTCTAAATAAAATTTACAACAACGTAACTGATTCAACGCTATAATGTGTATAATAGTAATTACATATGTATGGCTTCTATCAATAACATGTCTCTACAACGATATAATCCAATGAATAGCGTTTGTTTAAGTGACTGTAGTATAAATTATTGTTTTTTTTATATATATTTTTAATATTAATTAGTTTTATATATTTCGCAGAGACCACTACAGGTGAAAAATTTACATACTTAAATCGTAACCAAAAAGACATAAATACCAAATATAATTTTGTTTTTATTGTAGCTTGGCATGTGACAACACTCCGCCTGATGTAAAGCTAAAATGCGGTCCATGAATGGAAACGACTGCTACTACAGAGAGACCTGTGCGGGCAGTCGCCTCCACTATGCCGGCTTGAGGAAACGAACATACACCATCTACATTGACAGTGCACACTCCTCTCGCTATACCTGGCTACTTTCAAACTATTCCCGAAAAGCGACAAAGTCACTTCACGAGTGTTACATTCGAAAGTGGTGGTACTACCCCAGGACGGCAGACTGGGCTAATAACCATCATCAGTCTAGCTACCACTCTTGCAACGCAAATGCAATACAATAGACAACAATTGATATTTTAATTTTATTATATTATTTTTTGACGTGAGACAATGGAAACGGATATCAAATTAGTTACGCGAGTAGGTGTTCCGAGATGTAATTTAATAACAGGTCTGTAGTGAGGTCATCATTAGATAAGAGTTTAAAATTATGATGTCCATGTTTAATCATAACTACGTCAGTGATAGGCTTTAATTTTATATTTTCTTTACTACTGTAAAGAAATATAAATATACTACTGTAAAGGAATATTATGACTACACTCCGCCTGGAGTTAAGCAACAATGCGATCCATGCGTGGAAACAACTGAAATGTCTGCAGACAACTGTCGCCGGCCAGCTTGGGGAGACTAATGTGTGCACAGTGACAGGGCACACCCCTCTTTTTATACTCCTTCCAAGCTGATCCCGAAATGCGACTAGTATAGGATCACTTTACGTATTGTCGATTTGAAACTAATGGTATTACCCCAGGACGACAGACTGGGTTAATCACCATCATCAGTCCGCTATCAATTTTTTTTATTTCATAATGTGTTTGAAACAAAGTTGTGTTAAGAATCAAATCAAATGTGCGTGTGTGAACAATATAAAGTACTGATTAGAAATAGTGGAGGCGAGTGTTGTCACATGCCGAGCTACAATAAAAAAAAATACATCACATACTCGTACCTAATTTCGTTACGTTCAAATGTGGGAATTTCATTTTTATAATGAAAGTTTAGAGTCACTCTACCAAAACGAAGATAACTCTCTTATTTACAACCATTTCCAATTACCTAATAAATTCGTCGTACTTTTATTATGAAAGTATCTTCGAGTCAAACAATACTTTACACTAAACCAATTGCAATGGTTTTTTTTTTCTTTTTTTTAATTTCACGATGTCTTAAACTTTTTATTGTTAACTTTACAGTATAAAATGCAATCGGTCTACGATCGACTTCAGTTGCGATCGATTTATTGACGAAATGTGTTGATACAACATTTAATAAGAAAACAATTTTAAAATAAACTTTAGTGTGGGAAAAAAATGGCAAAAAAGTTGATTACTTTCGGGTTATTAGTGCTAATTAGTGTTCAATCAAAAGGTGCTATAGACGGATCACAACCGAATACGCTAGAAGAATCTGTGATTAAAAAAGATAATGCGTCCTATAAAGAAACGGAACGTACAGGAAGATCGTTACATAAGGAATGTACTAGCGGTAGTTTTAGTGCAAAATGTATGAAGTTACGTGTTTTATCCTTTATTGAAGAATTAGGGTCACGTGAAGAGTTAAACCTTTTGCCTGGATTGAGTATTGTGAGAGAAAACAAAACAGCCGGTACACCCAGTGTGGAGGAAATTGCAGCAGAGCTGTCCCGGCAATTTCCTGGAAAGCCCGAAGAAAAATTAAATCGTTTTCTATTGTATCGTCTCCAAGATTACCTCGATGGGCATTCTTTGAAGTATAAACTTCTAGATCCTAAAACTTCTAAGGAGGCTATGGAAATGGCTAAAGGAGATAAGGAAACGGTTGGAAGGAAAAGTGGCGGAGGAGGCGGTATGGGAGGAAAAGGTGGAGGTGGTGGTATTTTAGCTGCAGCTCTTATGATGAAAGGTAATTAGAATAATTATAATTTTAATAAATTATATTAAATGGTTTTGCTTAACGAAATTTTAACTTAACCAAAATAGATAGGATTCCTTGCGCTATGGGTATCATGGCAAATGGCAAAGAGTTTTGATCTTCAACCTTATCATTCCAGGAGCCCTAGCAGCAGCAGCATTAGGGGCATTGGCATTGCTGGCAGGCAAGGCTTTAATGACAGCTCTCATGTCCTTGCTTCTATCAGCCTTGGTTGGACTCAAGGGAAGCGGCGGTCACAAATCTACCACGTACGAGATAATAAGCAAACCGGATGTCTCCCATCATCATTCACACAGCCATGAAGAACATCATGAACATGAGCATGGGCATCATGGTGGTGGTTATAGACGGGCTTATGATCCAGGTTACAATAGCTATGCTCCGTATGGACCTACTAGTAGTTAGTTAGTTTGTATTTATAAGGATCTATTTATTGTTCTGTTTAAGTTATTTATTGTTTTGTTTAAGATAAATGTCTGTTTGCATTTGAAATAGTTTATAATTAATAATTTTTAGTCTATGGTAATCGTTCCTTTTTTTTTATTTAATTATTTATCTAATATTTTTCCTTTACCCACCGCTTTTTATTTTCAGCAATGTATTTTTATGTATTTCTTCTATCTTTTCCTTTACTATAATATTCTCTATTTATTTTTACTATATCTGTACTTGTCAGACCTTTATTCCATGGTGACCTGACGACGTGAGGATCACGAAAAGTACCGGACGTTTCTTTTTAGATTTCTGTAATTCTAATTCCATTATTTTTCGTCTCTAACTCTTCGTTTTCTTTAATTTTAGCTTTATATAAAGGCAGTATGTTTAGCTGTGATATTGATTAATTACTCTATTGATTATTTATATATTTATTATTATACAAAATACCAAATATTATATTTTTCTTAAAGTATTAAATTATTTATTGTCTTCAAGAACTTCTTTATTTGCTCTTCATCTGTCTTCTTTGTTCATTTATTTCTGTGGTGTTTAAGCTTAGGCTTAAACATTAGTGTCGAAGTATGATATATATGTATATTTATTTCATTTATTAACTGGAATCACAGCAATTACACAAAAGATATTACATTCAATCGGTAATAAAAAAAAAATAGTTGTATGGGTGTACGTTGTGTATGTATGTGTCAATAATTGATGATGTATGTATGTGTTTGCAATGAATGTATTAATATAAGAAATCAAGCACACGAAGAAACACAAAGTTTAAAAACAGTTATTTAGTACTTTAAGGAGCAGTATAAGTATCGACATTGTTTAATTATCAATCGAGTCGATAGTGAAGTTAAAGGATATAATAAATACTTACATTAAAGGATGTTCTGTGTATGTTAAATTTAACCTTTCTGCTATCACGATTGCGGTTTCCTAGAAAATATCTCTTAACTTTTACTAATAAGAAAAGAAAAGGGCATTAAATCTTGATACTTTCTTTTATCACGCCGTTTTTGTCCAGTCTGCCGTCCTGGGGTAGTATCACCACTTTCGAATGTAACATGACCTTGTCGCGTTTTGGGAATAGTTTGAAAGTAGCCAGGTATAACGAGAGGAGTGTGTACTGTCAATTTAGATGGCACATTCTCGTCTCCTCAAGCCGGCATAGCGGAGGCGACTGTTGCCCGCACAGGTTTATCTGTAGTAGCATGGACTGCGCTCTAGCTTTACATCAGGCGGAGTATTGTCACATGCAGAGCTACAATTTTAAAAAAATTAGCCTTACAGGAATAAACAGAGTTCCCCTTCTTTTACGTCCTTTATTTTATTGTACATACACAGTAACAGTTCAATAAAAAACGCCTTAACTAAAAGAAATTATTGAAATGTTTTACATAAGTATGTACTTTAATTGGTCTTTAGAAAATATTAGAACATGAAAGCGCCTACAAATAAAATAATAATAGAAATGAAATGGTTCGTTGTTGAAGGTATTGAAGGAGTTAAACAATCTACAGCCTAATTGAAATGGTATATGTTGAGATGACTGCAGCAAGAAACTCGTCATTAATGGCCTATAAAATTACTACAAACACAATTTAACAAAAAAAACTAAACAATTATAAAGTTAAAAGTGGTAAGTAGATGATTGTTAGGCACTACTGCTTGTGAGCTCCGAGAAATGATGCAGTCACGTTTATTGATCAGATTGGAAATGGCCGGGTTGGTTGACAGCCACATTTGACTCAAATCAGCATAGCAGTGGCGACTGCTACCCATAGCCATTTCTTTGTTTGCAGCTAAATATCAGACAGTGTCAAGTGATAGGTCAAATGCTACAAAAAAAAACAGCTAGAACAGTGGAATTAATCAACTTAAACCTCAAAGAGTGGTAGACGGACTGACATTGGTTATTGGCCCAGTCTGCCATCCTGGGGTAATACCACCACTTTCGAATGTAACGCCCGTGAAGTGACATTGTCGCGTTTCGGGAGCAGTCTGAAATAGCCAGGTATAGCGAGAAAAGTGTGCACTGTCAATCTAGATGGAACATACCTGTCTCCTCAGACCGACTCCTGCCCGTAGAGATTTATCTGTAGCAGCAGTTGTTTCCGTTCATGGACCGTACTCTAGCTTTACATCAGGTATGCTGAGCTACAATTTAAAAAAAAACTTACATCTCCAAAAAAAATCAGGGATCATGTCTCTTTACGCCAACTATACCTTCAGCCCAGCCTAAAGGGATAATACCACAACTTAGACAACGTTTACTGGCGACAAAATGAGAAGTTTTCACCTACATACCATGACATTTGACCCTAAATCCCATATTTTACAAGAAAATAAATAAGATTCACATTTCAATTTTTGTTTCATTTCGCTACCACAGTCTGCTGGAGGACGTGACAAAATGATTTTTATTTATTTATTTATTATTTGTATTATTAATGTTAACGTTAATTCTTATGTAGTTAATAATAATAATGGTTTAAGTGAAGGTTCTAATGTTGTAAATGAAGATAATGTTAATAACGCTTTTGATGGAGTTTATGCGGAATGTTTTATTCATTTATCATATACGTGTATTCAAAGAAAAACTTTAACGTATTTAAATGAATTAAATACGTTAAAGGAAGTATCTGTTTTTGGTGATCATTTAAAGTTTGGTAAGTTTGTACATACATTAATTGTTTATTTGTAACTAGCAGCTATTTTTCTTTACTTTTCCATACACTGCAGATAATTAATGATTAAACGAACTTACCTGTACGTGAAGTTCAATCATAATTACTGGAAGGGCTCCGTTCGAAGATATTAGAATTTCACACATGTAGTCTCACTATCAGGCTAGCCGTCACGCACTATATTTTAGAGATAGGCACTAAAAATAGAGACAAAAAACAAAGACACGTCCGGCACACCCCGCCCCTGTCACATCATTCACTTTGGAGAGTGCTGAGCTGTTTACATTTTTTGACCTGGGTTTAAACTTGTTTAAAGGGCGGGAGGGACCCTAATATCTTCGAACGGAGCCCTTCCAGTAATTATGATTGAACTTCACGTACAGGTAAGTTCGTTTAATCATTAATTACTTTCGGGCTCCGTTCTCGATATTAGAATTTCACACATGTAGACATTTAGAGATAATAATATGTCAAAAAATGACAATTACTATTTTAAGTAAGTAATCATACAACTTAACTTAATCATCATTATATGATATTCATAAAAACAAGTGATATTACAGTAATTAAAAGATCTATATTATAATTTAATATTAATGGGTGTTGAAAACGTAATAATCTCCGCAATAATACGGTTGAGTGGTGTATCACTATGCACAATTCTACCTAGTGAAGATTGCAGAAGTTGCAGTTCATCTTGCAGTATTTCTGATAACATCTAGGCCGGTTCAAGGCCTAAGCGCCCTGTAAGTGGCAGCAAGTCTAGTTCTATGTGATTGTGCAGTAATGTGCACTAATATGGATGAATCCGTCTGCTTATTGTCTAAGAAGTGACTATATGTTTTCATTTTCTAAGAACAAATCGAATTAGACTAATTTACCATCCCCAGAATATTTTGGTGAACCAAATTTAAATAATGTTTATGGTTAATAATGCTAGTCACCCTTTTTGAAATAATTATGAGTTTTATGTGGTGCAATTGTCGTTTCACCAGAGGTGTCATTATTAATATTGGAATACTCTGTCATTTTCGTAATATTTAAATTATTAACAACGTATTTAATAACAACATTATTAGACACTATCAATGTGGCTATAATTAATCGATTTTAAGTTTTGTTTTTTTTTGTTTTTTTTTTTTTTTTTTTAATGCTATTTTTTAAAACTTTTGTTTCTTTTTTATTTTTTATAAAGTAATGTGGCTTCGGAACGATTCGATCAAGAAGGAAGTCATAAGAACCTTGATAATACTGTCAAGAGTAGTTCTATAACTATTTAGTGTACTGTAGTTTGGCACTTTTGTTATACTGTAGGTATGTGTAACTGTAAATCCAAGAACATTGGCGCATGGACAAAATAACCAATTTTTCGGTAACCAATTTTGTACTACAGTACAATCAATCCAATGTGATAGGCAGAGACAACTGAACGCCTTTAAGCGTATATATTATTTTAGTGGAGTATTTTTTGATAGGAATCCACGTTACTGGTTATGGTGCACTACGGAACTCTCCTTCAGAATAGTGACGTCCCGACAACCAGCGTAATTCATAAATGAACGTCCAAACATAATTGAAATGACAGTTATTAACAAAATAAATTCGTATGTTTTTTTTTTTTTTTTTTTAAATCCTTGCGGAATTTGATATTTGCATTGTGGTACAACTGTCATGCTTGGGTAAGCGCGAGTTGAGAGCGCCATCTAGTGAGCAGTTTATGAACTGAGTTGTTTGTTTTACAGCACTTACAATGCGCATACAGTTCAATTCTTCCATTCTGGAAAGGCAAGGGAACAAAGCCCCCATACGTCTTCCGTATAATAATTTCCTCCTCTGTACATCGAACTGCAGGTATTTTACAGTTCAGTTATTGCAGGAATGATTTTCAGCAGCATTTTTCTCAGAACTATCAATGAGCGCTTCCATGGCGTATCGGCGTGTACTTCTGGCATTCCCATAAGTTGTAATATTTTAATAATTTAAACTGAAATTTTTAATTCGTACGCTAGAATTTGTGTCAGTAAATGAGATTTCGCCATAAATTCAAAATGCATTACCAATAAAATTGAATTAATTTATATATTTATTTATTTGATTGGCCGATGTAACATGCTCGTTGCATATTGACACGTCATTTACAATAGCATACCTATGACTAGTTTAAATTACTAGTTTAAATATCTTTAGTTCCTTTCCTAGAATTACAAGTTAGTGGCCCACTGAGGGTTGGTGGCAGAATTGATTGATGACTTGTTACTCTGATAAGATGATATTTATTCAATATTCCAAGCTATTAATTGCTCAGGAGCGTAGATAACGCTACGAGACGTATTTGCACGCTAGCTACAGTTACTACTGGTGAATATCCGTCAACTAGACAATAAGTGATATATACGTAAATATATATATATATATATATATATATATATATATATATATACGAGTATGTACATACTTGGTACGTCGTACTTCACGCAGTACTTGTCATGTAAAAGAATTTTGTAGCTAATACGCGTAATATCATGATAATTCTTAATTTCAACTCGATAGCTGGTTACTTCTCAAGGATATAATATGATTTCCACGGTTGCAGTTGCAGGTTGCAGTGATTAGAAATAACAAAATTATTTTTAATTTTATTATCAGTAACTTACTCACTTTTATTGTTAATTTTCACAATAATTATTAAAATATTATTTTATTCAATCGTTGTTAATTAAACGTGTTCATTGAAACGCGTTACTAGTTATGTTATTTAATTATCCTTGTTGTTGATCGTGTTTGTATTCGAAATATTTTGCGACAATGAAAGTAACTTCTTTTCGGTTTTGGTTTATTCATTATTTTAAATTTCCATTCGTTTAAAATTATTCTAAGGATCGCATTTGATGCAATAGAAACTCACTTGAGGTTTACGCTCATTTTACAGCAGTCTTCAAGAAGCGTCTGTAAATCTGTCCATTTTTCATATTACAAATTTTTTAGGGAACTCCCATTTTACTTTCAACCAGTCATCAACTTTGTTCTTACAAGTTGAGGTGAAATTAATTAGCGGTTCCTGTGTTCATTCTCTTCTTCGTTCGATGACCTTATTCCCTTTATTTCAGAGTACTATAAGACCATTTCATTCCTCTGCCATCGCCAACGATTGCAGATTCAATTGTCTGGGCCGGCTCGAACACTCGAAACAAGTCCAGCAGTGTTTTTGGAGGCGGCACATCTAGCTTGAGTTGATTCTCATCAAGAAGGACGACGTTCCTTCGCTATGCTGGCGGCTGACGCGAGTGCGTCGGCGTGCTCTGGGCTAAATAGTCGCCAGGGTAGGGCAGGGCTAACCGCTATCAAACGGATAGTAAAGTAACATTCAACCATATATTCTCGTTTAATGTGTGAATACAAAGACATGGAAATATCCCACAGATAGATCCGAACGTCAAGTATTTTCAAATGAAAGTGGAAAGCCCCATGTGGGCAGTCCGATTTTCGATTTAAGAATTAAATGATAATCCAAATAGCCATAATCCATTTCTATAACAATAAGGTGATAATTTCCTTAAACAAATCCTGTAGGGCAGTCCTTACGTAATTGAATGTATATACAAAGACATGGAAATATCCCTCGGATCTACCGAGCATCCAGTATTTTAAAATTGAAGTCAAAAGCCCTTTTGTGGACAGTCCGTTTTCGTCCTCAAGATTTTTATTTATTTATTTATTTATTCATTCAAAGAGACATGGAAATATCCCACAGATAGATCCGAGCGTCCAGTATTTTAAATTTAAAGTGGAAAGCCACTTGTTTGGACAGTCCGATTTTCGTACTCAAGATTTTTATTTATTTATTCAAAGAGACATGGAAATATCCCACAGATAGATCCGAGCGTCCAGTATTTTAAATTTAAAGTGGAAAATCCCTTTCTGGACAGTCCGATTTTCGTACACAAGATTTTTATTTATTTATTAATTCAAAGAGACATGGAAATATCCCACAGATAGATCCGAGCGTCCAGTATTTTAAATTTAAAGTGGAAAATCCCTTTCTGGACAGTCCGATTTTCGTACACAAGATTTTTATTTATTTATAAAAAGAGACATGAAAATATCCCATAGATAGATTCGAGCATCAATTATTTAAAATTGAAATTAGAAAGCCTTTATTTATTTAAAGTAATTTATTTATTTTATTTCTTCAATAATCCATATTAATAATACATTTTTATAACTATAAGCATTGAGATATATACTAGAGGAGCAAACCTCATGAAAAATGCGTTCAAACGATTTGACAATGTCAATCTCGACTTACGTCAAGTCAAATACCAACTGGCAGAGAACCCAAATGTGGCTGTGGCCATATTTCCTCTCGCCTCACATTGGGAGCGTCGTTGCATATCTAGTTGTATATCAATGACTATAAGTAAATAATTCCCTAACCGGCTAGGTAACTTAGATATCGTTAAATAACTGATTTGTATAGCTCCTCAGCGCGGCTATTGCGGGTAGTCGCGCAAACTTATTTGTATTGCTCGTTTCATTATTTGACTGTGTTATAATTTACTTCATACTACCTTATAATAATTTACTACATTGTATTAGTATTTTGTTCGAGTGTCGGTTAAAATAATATGCACAATTTTTCTGTTTGTATGTTTGTACCAATGAAACATCAAAATTAAATTAATTGTAAAATTTCCGACATGACACATTGTAAGAGAAGTGAATAACAAAAAAATGTGGCAACCAAAGAAAAAATATATATAAAAATATTGCCATATATTATAATATTATAATAAATAATATTATGTGTTTAACATATAAAATATGCACATGTAAAATATTAAAATTTACAGAACGATTATAATTCCTTTACTCACTCTGTTGTTTTCGATGTGAAGTGACATCACTACGCGATGTGGCATGCGAAATGCCACGCGGTGGCGTCCTTTTGTCTATGATGACGCGACGCTTGCGCTTCATCTTTCATTTAAATTTTCTAACTTCTCTTGCAAATAATTGATTTCACCTACCTAATATCCCTTTGTGTTGTAATAGGGTCATTCTTTACCCTATAATCACTATTTCTTATTCTGCGATGTCTTATATTGATCAATAAAATTTTGCCGAACGAGACGAAAATATTTTCGGGTTACAAGATTTATTAATATTTACAACTAAATAAATACCTCTTGTTAAAGAATTTAGATTTAATTTAAAGTTAAACAATTAAAATTGTAAGAAACTTATTTCACGTGCGGACGGCGAGGCACTGAAAAAGTGAATGATGTGACAGGGGCGGGGTGTGCCGGACGTGTCTTTGTTTTTTGTCTCTATTTTTAGTGCCTATCTCTAAAATATAGTGCGTGACGGCTAGCCTGATAGTGAGACTACATGTGTGAAATTCTAATATCGAGAACGGAGCCCGAAAGTAATTACATGAAGATTTAGTGTTTCAACCAAATCCAAAGCCACATAAATCGAAAAATAATTTCTAAAACCGGAAACGCATTCGGTACAAACAAATAAACTGTATTATTCTTTCAATAAAGCCAAGGAAATCGTTGCCTATTTAAGATATAATACATTGGCTAGTTTTACTTTTCTTTTTCAATTTTAGTAGTTATATATGTTCAAATTTCCAACTCAGTTTTAGAGGAAATTAAAACACACAACTTTTCAATTTTAAATAATTTGCTCACCCTCAGATACGAAAATAATATAATAAAAAAAAAAAAGAAAAAAGATATAATAATCACTATTAAATATTCGAAAAGAACTAGTCTAGAAACAATAGGTTATACCTATAACCCATCAAAATTCCGTAAAGTGTAATAAATCAACAAATCCATGTGTATTTCTAACCTTTGGTTTATTAAATCCATGAAGACCTTCCAGAAAAATAACTTAAAAATATTGTAATTATTTTTAAAAAATTACAGTGAAATTAAACAAAACAAATATAAACGATGACAATGAAATATCTAAGGAGATAAATAAGAGTACAAGTTCTCATGATTTATCACTACTAATCGATAAAGCAGTTGATAATTTTTTTGATAGATATGCGTTAAGAGTTACCGCTTTGGGTAAAGATATTTTTGTTCCACGGACTGGTGAGTTTAATTATGTATTTTATGTTACTATTTTATAGTAGTCTAGCATGTAAAATGATTTAAGCTAGACCGCAATTCATTAGAGGAGACAAGTACAGACAAAGAAATGTCTACAAGCTACTGATTCGGGTCGAGTGTCAACTTCACAAGCGTTAACTTTAACTTTTAGGTCCGTCTGCGCCAGAAGGCCAATTAAATTTACTTTACCTATTACTTTTACAGCGACAACGTAACTGTTAAACGTTTACATTTACTCTACGTATCTTACATATACTCCAATATCGTGTAAATTGTTATCGTTAAAAGGGTGGCTGATCCCGAAAAAATAAATAGAAAAACATATTTGGATTCTTTTGATATATTTGACGTTAGTGACTTTGGTTTGACGATTACTTTTACTTTAACCAGCCAAGATTCGCTGGTTACGGTTAACGTTAAAGTAAACGTAAAAAATGACAGATGCGACGATGGTGCAACTCGTGTGGAATAAATGTAAACCATAATGTAACGCTTAAAGTAAGCGTAAAAGTAATAGTTAAAGTAACTTTAACGGGCCATCTGGTGCAAGCGGACCTAAATCAGGACGACAAAAGGAGCTGATAACCATCACCTGCTTTTCGACTAAAATTTGAGTTAACAAAAGAAACGATTTAGCCTCCTGGTTTCTTTTCGTACTTTATGAAACAAAAATAATAAGAGATGTTAAATATTTATATAAAATTTCAGTAGATGAATTTGTCGGAAGAAAAAGACGTAAAGGTGGTGGCGGTGGTGGAGGAGGCGATCACCATGAAGTTCATGGAGATGGAGGGAAAAAGAAAATTATGATGATGGTCATGATGTGTATGAAAATGAAATTAATGATGGTAAGGAATTCTAATTAATTAGTAGAAAGAATTTTTAAATAAGTAAGTAAAATGTAACTGATCCAGATTTGGTTAATTAAAGTCTTCTGGATCAATGAGACCAATGATTCTATTATTCTATCATTGGACATGATAGAGTCATAGGACTCATTGATCCTTTGATAAAGTCTTCAATAGGAAATTTAATCGTACGCGTTATTTTAATTTTTGTTTTCATCATATTACTAGAGATGTCTCTATATTTTCAGATGGTACCAGCAATGATGGGTATGATGGGTATGATGTCATTCAAGGGAATGATGTTTAGCCTGATGTCATTTATGATAGCCAAGGTATTTTATGTTTATTTAAGAATATCTCTTTGAATGATGATGCATAAATTTTAACTTGGAATTTTATTGCAGATGATGTTGTTAATGAAAATATTGGAAAAGAAAAATGGAGGCGGTGCAGGAGCTGGTGACGGAGGAGTGAGTGACTACTTGTTTTTTATTTACAGTATAGTTGTCATCTAGAAGGGCGTTTACAGCAGGCGTTTGCGATTGAACAAATAGTGACGTTCTGAGTTACAGATTTTCTTTTATAAGGCGCTTCAATTAAATTAAATTACATACCCGCAAGTCTGGGTCAAACAGAGACTACGAAGTGCCAGCGAAATCTCTCTCTACCTTAAATTATTGTCACGTCCATCATTCTTCTCATGCGTACACGTCCATCGGTTGAGCGAACATGCTCAGCGCCTGACGCTTTCTGAACAGCAGTTAACACTTTTTTTAAAATGCTTGTATCACAGGCACCGAGCAATTGAAGCAGATATAACATAGTTTATAACATTAGTACCGATCAGAATTTAGCAAGGTTTGAACATGGGTTTCATCGATTATGAGGTCCGTCACGGCCGCTCAATTATTTCATCTTAATTGTTTGCATTTTTACAAATATTGTGTTTAAAATATACAGGGATGGGCAGCAGGCGGTGGCGGAGGAGGTGGAGCATGGATGCCGGCAGGTATTTTTCCTATATAATACCAAGACGCTAAACTTAGATGTAAAAAATAAATTCGCTTTTCAAAACAGGTGGACAGGACTACGGGGGTGGAGCAGGGGGCGGGGGCGGGGGTTATGATGCCAATGGTCAATGGCAGAGTAGATCAATACCGACGAAAATCGTACAAGAAGAATTTGAAGGCGAAATTAATCCTATAGTTTCTTACTCGCCTTATACAAGACATAAACAAAAGCCTTTAGCTACACTTAAGAATATAAGTGACGAAATCATTAAGATTAATATGGCTGATAAAGTTAAATCGAGGAGGAAACGAAGCATATTGGATGTATTGCAAAACGCTTACATATATTGGGCTAGTAAATTCCTAGGATACAACACTCCCCGTCCAAACAATGTTAACCAGCAGAAATACAAAATAGTTAATGGAATAAAATATGTGTATTATCCGATGAAATTTATTCCTAAAAAACCGAAATTAATTCTTCCTGAACCTGTTGAGAGTGTAAATGATGACACTACACCTGAAATAATAACTGCGCCAGATTTCAATAAAGGGGAAATTGTTGAGGGTGGTTTTGAAAGTCGAATGCGAAGAAAGAAGTTTAGTAAAATGAAGGATACGATTGATGAAGCTTTAGATGATAGTCCGTGGCAATGACTATATTATTTGGTTAAATTCGAGGTATTGGACTCGTTAGTTTCGCCTGAAATAAGGTCATTTATATTGTTTTAGTTTAAAATTAAATATAATTAATTTTTTTATATTTTATATTTTTATATTTATATATTTTTTATGTTATAATGTTAAGCCTATTATTGGCCTTATTACTGGATAATTTTTATTTTCTTTGTTTTAAGTTTGTATTACGCTGTTGGCTTTATAGTAAATAAATAAGATATATTTTAATTAATTAAGATATATTTTAAGAATGTAGTCAGTACCTGCTGTAAGCTTTGTTTTTTTGTATGCCAACTCTTTAAATTTTACTTTTCTTTTTGTTCGCTTCTCACATTCTGGGAAAGCAAAGGAGTCAAAGCCCACACAGCCATGTCTTTCATTAATTTTCCGGAATATTGTTTTTATCTTTTTTCTTGTGTTATACTTCAACAATTCATAATTTCTCTGTATTTTATTAATTAATACAACAGTTAGAATAATAAATGTATATTATAATTTACTGTTTTGTAATTTTATTTAACTTTAACCTAGCAACGCCATCTAGCTAGAGGTTTAAGAATTATGGAGTCTTTGTAAAGTGAGTCTTGAAAGACTAAAGTGAAGTAACTATCATTTCTCTAGATGACGCTGTGTTTTATTAACTTCAACTCGACTTTACTTGACAGTTAAAATTGTAGGTGTATAAGCTATTTCTCCTGGGAAACAAACACATTGGTTAAATTTAGTAGATATATAAAACACCAAAGTTAATAATAAATTACTCAATAAGTTTAAAAGTATTTTTAAAGTCACGATAAAACCAAAACATAACGTTTTTGAGAAAACGTTTTCCTATTGACTAAAAAATTCATAGCAATGGAATGTGTCGCCTCCACTATGCCGGCTTGAGGAGACGAGCATGTACCATCTAAATTGACAGTGCACACTCCTCTCGCTATACCTGGCTACTTTCAAACTATTCCCGAAACGCGACTAAGCCACTTCACGGGTGTTACTCGTACATTCGAAAGTGGTGGTACTACCCCAGGACGGCAGATAGGACAAATAACCATCATCAGTCTCTTTAATAGTGCCTATAGGCACTGAGCGACCAAAGTACATATACCAAAGTTACATTGATACCGGTCAGAAGTAACGAGGTTCGAACACGGGTCTCATCGATCGTGAGTTCACGCGTCTTACCGCTAGACCACGGCCGCTCAAGCTTAAACTATGGGACAAGTATTAATAGTCTTTAAGATGATACGGCTAATATTTTGCTAATTGTACAAACTTGTAGTTCTGCAAGAGCGCCAGTTTTGCTATAATTACAATGTTATTCATTACGTACGAAATTGACCATTTGAAAGCTTACATAGTGTTTCATATATTACAAGGCAATATTTTATCTAGTTAAATCATCTATAACTATAAAGAATCGATTTATTTCGGCATGAAATTAATAATAAGCTAAACTGTAGAAATTACGAATTAAGATTTCTTACGCTTATAAACGAAATCAATTCGAAACGCTATTTAATTAAAATATATAGTAGATATAGAAATATTACTAGCTGTTGTGTAAGCGCCCTTTTTGTCGTAAAACGTATTATATCGAATAGATTTTAGGGTAGTTTTGAAAAAATTCAGCTCGCCATCTGAAAGCGTTCACCTTTCTGAACAAAATTGGTCTTTACACGGTTACACTAACGTATGTACTTTTTGAGATATAGTGATTTTAAAAAATTAAAAAAGAAACAAAAATTAAAAAAAATAATAGTGCTGGTCATACTGAACAAAATTGTTTTTTACATGGTTACGCTAACGTATGTACTTTTTGAAATATAGCGATTTTAAAAATTAAAAAGTAGATATAGAAATATAATTATTAAATCACAAGTTCGTTACTAGTAGAAACTGATCTCACCGCTGAAAATTACTTAGGGCTAAAAATAACTTTAATTTCAGCGCTGTAATAATTAAGTTTCATAGTAACTAGTATGTGACCGCAGTTCGTCTGATGTTAAACTAGAGTGCGGTCTATGAGCGGTGACAACTACTACCTCAAAGAAATATTTGCAGTAGTCGCCTCCACTATGCCGCCTTGAGGAGGGGAATGTACACCACCCATACAATTTTAATTAAAAGTAAAAAGTGTACGAAGATTCAAGAGAGATTTTAACATGATTTATCTACTTTCACAATGTTATACACGTAACTCGTAATACAATAACTTATATCTAAACGCATCCGCAGTAATTTTCTATAAATAATCTCGCGTGTATTTTAAAACGAAAAAAAAAATCAATAGAAATCCATCCAGTATTTTTTACACGAACACCTAATCTAATTAGATTTCGTCAGTGGAAATGCAGATTCACAACAGATTGATGTTATGTACCTTTCGAATAATACAGAAACGTGGGTCGGTTGCACCAAAAAAAAAAGGTTTTAAGTTTTCTAATGGACAACGCCCAATTTGGCATCAGTTGATTGATATCTAATAGTTTGTGAACTAATGTTCTAAAATAATTTCTTATTTTTTAATTAATTTATTTTAATTATATCAACACATCGTTTGCCAATCACTAATCAATGTTCAATTACATAAAAACAAATAGCATCAATTACTAGAGCGTTTAATATAATAATAACCTTTAATATGGCATCAAAAAAAGTCTAATTACTCAATAACCCTTGTAAAAAAAAAAATTAAAACTGATTGTTGCACTGAAAATTGTGAACCCATTTCTCTTGGGCGCATGGGCTCTCATCTCCTTTATTTCTAATTGTTTAGTCATTAATATAAATGAAATGAAAAATCCTTTATTAACGTAGGCAAAATTAAATAATTAAAGCTATGAGCGACCGTGGTCTAGCAGTAAGACTCCTGAAGTCACGATCGGTTAAACCCGTGTTCGAACTTCGCTAAATTCTGACCGGTACCGATGTAACATATATGTACTTTGGTCGCTCAGTGTCTGCCATCCTGGGGTAGTACCACCACATTCAAATGTAACACCCGTCAAGTGACCATGGTACGTGCTCGTCTGTAGAGATTGCTGCCTGTAAAGATTTCTCTGTAGTAGCAGTTGTTTCCATTCATGGACCGCACTCGAGCTTTACATCAGGCGGAGTGTTGTCACATGTCCAGCTAAAATAAAAAAAAATGTTATTCGAGTGTACTGAACTTCACTATTTTTACAGTCAATATGATTGAGGAGTGATAGGCAGACTGATGTTGGATATTAGTCCAGTCTGTCGTCGGGATTACACCCGTGAAGTGATCTAGTCACCTATTCGGGATAGTAGATATATGAGCAGTTTTAAAAAACTGCAACCCTTACACTAAACTAGGATTTCATGTGCTAGTAGTATGTACTACACTATATAGTGAAACCTTATACCTTGGTTATTCTAATAGTTAACAAATCTTGAAATAACGTGATATTAATACGTACGGTCAACAACCCACATCTTCACCTTGCTCTTGAACACGATTTGGCATTCAATAGTCACGAGAAACATTATGAGATATCGATAAAATATTTATTTAAAAAATATATATAATATATAGTTTTATATGCAACCATAATTATATGTATAAAAAGAAATAATAATAATAATTGGAAACAATATCATTAAAATAGATATCCAAAAATTTTCTAAAGTTTCAGCGGGAATTAAAAACATAAATAAAAAAAGTCGATATAATTTACTTATTTTTTTTTTTTTTTTTTTTTTTTTTATTGTAGCTCGACATGTGACAACACTCCGCCTGATGTAAAGCTAGAGTGCGGTCCATGAATGGAAACAACTGCTACCACAGGGAAATCTCTACGGGCTGCAGTCGCCTCCACTATGCCGGCTCGAGGGGACGAGCATGTACCATCTGGATTGACAGTGCACACTCCTCTCTTATACCTGGCTACTTTCAAACTATTCCCGAAACGCGACAAGGTCACTTCACGGGTGTTACATTCGAAAGTGGTGGTACTGCCCCAGGACGACAGACTGGACAAATAACCATCATCAGTCTGCCTACCACTCTTTAATAAATATTTAACTTTTATTTTGATAATAAAATTTAAAAAAAATGAAAATAAATATTTATTAGCTAGGTTCAGTTCGTAATGCCTCCCTGAGATAGTACCAACACCCGTATAACACCCGTGAAATGACCTAGAGGAATATGCACTCTCAACTAAACAATACACATTGTCTTTAAGCCGGCATGGCGAAGGTGATCACTGCAAACAGGCAAAAAGGTAAAAAGTTATCTATTCTTCCAGTTAACAAATTGCCTTAAAAATCAATAAAAATAGTTTATTTGTAAGAAACCTTCTAACTTAAAATTAATGTTTTTCTTGTTTTTAATAGAATATAGTGAATAATCGATGTCGATATTTTCACACCACTATAGTTTAAACGGTGCAAAAGAGACTCGATAGACTGGTCCCTCTCACCATAGGTACGCTAAGATAATTTTCAAAGTTAGCAAGCCGGCTCCGCGATCGGTCGTGTCGCGAACACGTAAAACCGTCATTAAAAATTAACCTACGACTAGAGCCGATTTATTTACCGACCCAATTTTTTTTGAAACGAGTTTTTGTTTTCGAAAGTGTTTTATTTTGCAAAATGAGTGTTGTTGGATAACTTTCCGAGGTAAATATTTAGTTTATTCTCTACATTGTATTTTATTTAATCAAAAATATTTAATTCGACATTTGATGTTGAAATCTAGTGCATCTAACTAGTCTTCGTTAGTGTTTACTCACGCCGTATGTTTTACTGTGCTAGTTTCCACTATGAAAACAAATTCATGGTTCTATCGTCACCTACATACCTACATTTCAGTGTAGGGGTAACATCATTCGTAACCCCATTTGATTTCATTTTCTCAACCATTGACATCAAGCTAGAGCTTAAATTAAATACAAAGACAAAGGCTGGACAATGTATATTTAAAATAGCTCATCAAAATATACAAAGTTTTGCCTGCAAACTACTTGAAATTGAATTGTTTCTAAATAAATTTAATATTGATGTTTTTTGTGTAACGGAACATTGGTTAAATGACAGTAGAATGGGATTTTATGTTGACAATTATAAGCTTGTCAGCTCTTTCAATAGGAAACAACACTCCCATGGGGGGTCCTTAATCTTAGTTAAAAATTCAATTAACTTTAAACCAAGGAATGACGTAGTTAAATGTTCCGTTGAAATGCACGTTGAAGTTTCCTGTGCGGAAATAGGCAAATACATATTCATTTGCGTCTATAGGCCACCTTCTGGGGATTTCTCGGTTTTTGAAGATGTAATGGAGGATGTACTAAATCTTACATCTAATAGTAAAAAGAAAATAATTGTATGCGGCGACTTTAATATTGACCTTCTCGTTGACACACCATTACAGAGGAGAATTAAGCATTTCTTTAAATCCTTTAACTTATTTCCGGTTTTTCATATACCTACGAGAATAAGTACAAAATCAGCAACTTGTATAGATAATATATATTGCGATGTCGAACATACCGATCAAACTATAATTAATTACCTACCTTCTGACCATAGTGGCCAAATTATGTCCGTCGCTACAGTTTGTGACAAAAAACTTAAAGAATCAAGAATCAGCAGAGCAATGACGGTCAAAAACATTGATAAATATAAACTTATAATTAGTGAAAAGTTGTCCTTAATTAATCTACATACAACGGACCCGAATATCTTTTATAGAGATCTATTTAATACATTGCACTACGAATTCAAAAAACTTTTCGCTACTAGAAAAATTGTAATTCCAAATAAAATGAAGTTTAGCCTATGGGCGACTCCCGGTATTCGCAAGAGTAGGGATAATTTATATGATATGTTGGAAGATAAGAATCACAGTAATAATAAAAAAATCGTTGACCGTTTCAAATTGTATTCAAAAATTTTTAAATCTGTTTGTAAGGAGGCAAAATCTTTGTATATTAAAAAAAGCATTCAGAATTCCTCTAACAAAGTAAAAACTATCTGGAATATAATTAATAGAGAGACTGGTAAAAAAGTATCACGTGAATCAAAAATTCAACTAAAAATTAATAACACGTTAGTAACATCTGATAAAGATGTAGCTGACACATTTCAAAATTTCTTTAGTAACATACCGATAATAACTACATCAGTCTTAAACTCATCCTGTGATGAGGCTTCTTTGTACTTGTCCACTAACATTCCAAGGGTGACATCAACGCTTACCTTTTCTTCTGTTAACGCAACTACCATATTAAAACATTTTAAAACACTGAACTTAAAGAAGACAGAGGATTTATGGGGTATGTCTGTTAGCTTCATTGGGTCAATTATTGGTATTATTGCACCTTACCTAGCCACAATATTTAATAATTGTATAAATAAAGGCGTTTTTCCAGACTTAATGAAGCATAGTAAATTGACGCCTCTTTTTAAAAATGGTGATAAAGATAACCCTTGTAATTATCGGCCAATTTCAGTACTGCCGGTTCTTAGTAAAATATTTGAAAAAATTATACTTGAACAATTAATTACACATTTTAATGCAACTGGGGTACTGCATAACAAACAATTTGGATTTACAAAAGGTAAATCAACGACGGATGCTGGTGTTGCTCTTGTTAAGGCTATTTTTAATGCTTGGGAAGACTCGCAGGATGCCATTGGAGTTTTTTGCGACCTCTCCAAAGCTTTTGACTGCGTTGATCATCAGACTCTCTTCATGAAACTTATACATTATGGCGTTAGGGGGTCAGCGCTGGAATTGCTGAGATCATATCTGACAAAGAGGTCTCAGAAAGTAGAGATAAACAAGGTGTTCTCCTCTGGCTCTACGGTAGAGATTGGAGTTCCGCAAGGCTCTATCCTAGGTCCATTCTTATTTCTTATATATATAAATGACTTACCCTTCATGGTAGAGAAACATTGTGACATTATATTATTTGCTGATGATACTTCCCTTATATTTAAAACTAAACGCTATGACGATGATTTAAGTAATATAAATAAATCCCTAGAAGGTGTGTTAAATTGGTTTACAGTAAATAATCTATTACTAAATTCAAATAAAACTAAATGCGTTAAGTTTTGTCTTCCGAATGTTAGGCAGTCAAAGACGGACATAGTTATAGATGACAATACTTTGGAACTTGTAGACAATACCGTATTCCTTGGCTTAACGGTTGATTCTAAGTTACAGTGGGGCCATCATATTGAAAAACTAGCTGGTAAATTGAGCTCAGCTGCTTTTGCTGTTAAAACAATTCGACAATTAACCGACATTAAGACAGCTAGACTAGTTTATTTTAGTTATTTCCATAGCGTAATGTCCTATGGTATGTTGTTGTGGGGAAGAGCTGCTGATATAAACACAATCTTTGTCCTGCAAAAACGTGCCATACGAGCTATTTATCAACTCTCTTCAAGGACTTCGTTGAGAAATAAATTTAAAGAAATTAATATACTCACAGTGACTTGCCAATACATTTTTGAAAATATTATGTACGTCAGAAAAAACATAAACTCTTTTACAAAACGTAGTGATACCTGTCATAAAAAACTACGCGCGAGGACTGGTTTATCGATACCCATATCCAGACTGGCAAAAATAAAAAAGTCCTTTATGGGTTTAAGTGTTGAACTTTATAATAAAATCCCTGATAAAATTACAAACTGTTCCAATAATCAATTCAAAAGGTTCATTAAATTAAGACTAATAGAAAGGGCATATTATACAATTGAGGAATACATGGCAGATACTAGTCCATGGAAGTAGTTATTATTGTTATTACTATTACTATTATTATTATTATTGACATAATAATTATTTTATTATTTATAAGTTGACAATGCCTCTTTACAGCAGCTACTATTAATTTGTTATTGTTTTTTGTTATTATTTTGTTATTATTTATAAATATTTTAAATGTTTTTATTGTAAATATTGACGTGCAAAAGTGCTGTGAATCAGCCTACTTGTCGATTAAATGAATTTGAATTTGAATTTGAATTTGAGAGCAGTGTGCAGTACATGAACGGAGGCGACTGTTTCCACTGATAAACGTTGCCAGTCGCCTTCACTATACTGGCCTGGGTTAAGGTTAAGATAAATATCGGTAAATTTTAAGGAATTTTCTTACTAGGTACTTCAAATTTTGACTTATTAATCAGTAAACATTTCACTCACACTGAGAAAACGTATCGGTTACAACTAAAGAAGTTATTGCTATTTGCAACCGAGTGATTTTGGTGGGAGTCTGCAAAGTTTGTTGTTAAAATTAAACAAGACGACTTTGTTAACATACATTGCTTGCTGAATATTGACAAAGCTGTACTGCACGTTTTAAATAAGTCTTCGTTGTGTGTTGCCAAAATATTACTAAGTTAGTGCACCGACCAAAAAAGATGACAGGGTTTCCCGACGCCACACTTCTTTCGTTATACTCTGGCTACAGCAAAACCCCATAAACGTGAAACAGAAACTCATTTACACTTGACAGCATATATTTACATACTATCAATGATTCATACATTAGACGTTTTAAAATAAACTTCGTTCAACTTTCCAATAGCTTTACTTAGAATTTGTGTTAATTATTCTCACGGATTCGTCTTTTTTTTGTCTAGAAAACTAATGAACTATCTTTTTTATAGTAGCATCATTAAAGTGTAGTAGGCAGTCTGATGATGGTTATTAGTCCAGTCTGTCATCTAGGGGCTGTACCACCATTTTCACGGGTGTTGCACCGTGAAATGACCTTAGAATTAGCCAGGTATAACGAATGTGTGCCATTCAGGCTGACAGTGCACACTTGTCTTCTTATTACCACTTACTTCCAAACTGGCAAGCAGCGTACCACTCTATCTTTAAGTTTCCAAGTTTATCTTATAAAAGCGACTTTATAAACCTTGAGTTGCTCTGGTTTTTTTCAATTTTCTTTACTTATTTTCTTGTTCTGAAGAAAATAAGATTCTGGAGTTCTGTTTTGTAATAATTACAGCCAAATAGCTCTATGGCTGTTGCTGGTATACCTTCAGGCGCGTCCTCAGATGGTGGATAGAAGCCCGGAGTAACTCCCTGAGGTAACCTGACATGAACCAAAGCCAAAAGTGGGCTTTCTCCTCTGCTCAAAGACCTTCGCAGCGAGTCAAGAGCGGTAGTCCCGTGGTTAGATTGCCCCTCATTCACTTTGCTGGAATGGTGTTTCTTCCCAATGACGTGGGAACCAATGACCAAGCGAATGCGAGAGCGTGCCCGCGACCTCGTCATAATGACGTAGAGAGGGACACGGTAGAGGTTTTTTATAAAGGGCTAGTTACCTTCCATCATGGGCTTGACTAATATTTTCTGGACAACCTCCATGACGAGACGGTTCGGTGAATAGTCGGTCGCAGTCAGTTATTATTTTGGAGTTGCTACGTCATACGCATTCGTCCATTCTCCATTGTATTTCGCCTCTTTAACTACAACAAACTTAATAGTTCACTGCTTTTTTAGATTAAATAGCTTAGAATTGTTCTTTTGGCGGCAACATTTACACTAGAAGGCGTGAAATTTGGAACAGAACATACTCTATAGGTCCGCCACATATAATCAGAATTCCAAATGCAAATCACGGTACGAGTATATTTTGTATTGCCAGCCTTCTACCAAGTAAAGGCTGAGCGGGAAATGGCTGAGGGGAACTGAGTAAAATAGTTTTGCTTTCCACTAAGAAAGGGTTTCACGGCAAGCGGTTTTTGCCTCCCATTGCCAGTGGTTAAACGGAGCTCAACGGAGCCATTAAGAAGCTCGCTGTTGTATTATATAGTTATCTCTTGTTACATGATGTCAGACGTCGCCACAGACTCCTTTTAATTCCCTCAGGCCGTACCGCTCCCTCTTGTAGAAGTATTTTTATGAAGTTTACCATTGCGAGGTCAACGGAGCTATTACGGAGCCCGCTCCGCTCGCTAGAGAAGACAGGAATAAATATTTAATTGCATTCGGAATTCCGTTTTACAATTCCGTCTGTATAAGGCAATTGTTATTAGTGTCTAATGTTATTATTTTTTAGATAAAGGCCGTGAGACATGGAGAGGCTTTGTTTATATATATTCTACTACATATACACGACTTACTATAGATCTATTTATTCTTACAATGTTTGAACGTACGCTTACTTCATGAAGTCAATATCTAAATAACAAAGAAAAAAGAGGAAATAAATTATTACAAAGTCAAATACAAAATCAAAAACAAACTGATTAGTATTGTTATATTTAAACTGCCTATTAATACATCATGTGTCATTGTAAAGGTGAAAGTTTAATTTCAAAGTTCAATATCAACTTTCAATCTATACATCAATGTCTGTAATAAAATATCTTTACGTCTCTATATTCAAGTAGACAGGGTACTCGAATCTTTAAAATCTACTAAAGAAATTATTTAAGAGTGATGGGCAGATAGATGGTTATTAGCTCAGACTGCCCCACCACATCCCCGGAAGCCGGCATAGCGGAGTTAGCAAAAATTTATTTATAGTAGCAGTTGTTTCCGTTTATAGACCGCACTGGTCATATTCACATTCATAAGTAAAAAATATTTTTAAAATACGTATACGAAGTCGTGGCCAGCTTGTTTATACAATGTTTATTGCCCATTGTCTCGAAAAAAAGTTTACGAATTGAGAGCTAAAATTCTTAAACAAGTCACTTAACAGTAAATACTCATAATTCTAATCCACAACTATAATTACGTACGTATGCGCAACTGTTTAATGACAAACAAAGTATAAAACTTGTTATTAATTTATAATGAAATATTATTAAAAAAAAGGTAAGAAATATATAAAAAATATAAGAAAATATGCGCGTTTGTTTTTTCTATTGAATTTTAATTATATTAATAAAATAAAAGTCTCAGCTCCACTTCTACTCTCCTTTGACGCGCACTGTGTATGCAAGTTGATTGATTTAATTAATAAGTATCAGACATTGTATTATTCAAATTTTTTTTAATTAGTTGTTAACGTGACATTTATGTATTCTATTTAATATGTTTACCAATACACTTTGGGCCACAGTCTAGTTCAGTTACTGTTATTTTCCTGTTGGTATTTTATGCTGTATGTGGTCTATTGTATTTACCAAATAAAATAAATAAATAAAAGATGTGAGGCGTTTAAAACATGTCGGTAATTATACACAGAGCTACTGGTGTTAGAAAAGTAGTGAAAAACAAACATATCTTGCATCTATCGGATTTCAAATGACAAACAAACAAACTGTTGATTTATTACTTACTAAATTATAATGAAAATTGGATAGAAAAATTAACTGCACGCATACAAGCGGCTGTTGTTTAGCGGTAGAAGGTGTGAACTCACGATGTCAGACCTTGCTAAATCTTGCAGTAATCGAATTAGTATCGATGTACCTTCCAAACTCACGTCCACGCCTTCAGCTGTGCTCGCAGACTGACCACTAAACTACACAGCCATCGGCGCTTTACGCCTAAGTTGAGTGCAGTTCAAAACAAATACGATAAATGTCACCGTTTATTGACAGGGCACACTCTACCACATGATATTTTGCATGTATATAAATTATGTATGGTGTATACATGTATGTGTATAAACGGGTTTGTGGTAAATATATTTTACACCTGCACTCAAAAAGGTTATGACTTGGCGGGAAATGTCACCACATCACAATTGTGTTATTATGTGGTATGTATGTATGAGTTTATGGCGATGCTCCACTGCACAGTTCTCGCTTGCATTCGTTTAGAAACTTTAAGACTTGAGTTTAATAATTCGATATGGTAAAAGGTGACTACCGCCTGCTAATATATTTTGTGTAGCAGTTGTATTCGCTTGTATTCGACCTTAGATTTGTGAGGCCACCTCAGGCGCAAGGTCGAACCTGGATTCGGCGGCTTTTGATTTGCAAGACCTCTTTCATTACCTAGTCAATTGAGTAAGCTTTTTTCTCTGCATTCAATTCACCACGTGCTTATGAAACGAACTTTACCTTAATATTGGGTGGAGTGTGATGTCGGGTTACTATATCAAAAATTACTTCTTTCAGTTCATTTGAAGTAAGTATGTTTTGGTAACAATCATAAAAAAGAAAAGAAGTGCTACATACAAAGTGGACTGATATCGCGTTACTGTCAAGAAAATGCTACATGATAAGTAAAATTAAAAAAGAAAAAACTCTAACAAAGATAATTCAAAAAATATTAAGAAAAATATACGACAGACTTTACAATAAGCCAGGTCAATATAGCTTGCAGGTTGCCGTGAATAACAGCCTTTATCCAGCAGTAGATGCACCATCAAGATGTGCCACAAACCTGATCCCGTATCCGTTTATTATTCGGTTTTATAACGAGCAATTTAATCACAATATAATTGTATTAATAAACTTCATAACCGTAATTTAAAATATGGGGGGGTAGGTATTGAAAATACACTTGAGAAAAATTAGTCGGTTTTTTTTTATTTTATCATAATTTTAGTATTTTATATACTGAACTAATTTTTAATATTTATATATTTATTTAGCGAAAAAAAAACAGAGAGAAACGATTATAATTTAATAAAAAAAACTTTGTCAAAAATTAATATAGCGTTTATATACGAATAAAAAACACGACCTGAGTTGAAGTGTTTTGTTTTTGATTTTTTTTTTCTTCTTCAATTCTGATCACAATTTGATAATAGTATATTTTTATTTCTAAATATTTTCGGGTTCAAATCAAATTAAATCATTTATTCTAAATAAGTCTTAGACTTTTTTTACGTTGTCAATACAAATAAAAACAGTACAAAATTATTATTAAAGCTGAATTTATTTTAGACAAAAACAAGAAAAATTTACACGTAAGCCAACGTTTTTTTAAGCATGTCACGGGTTCGGATTGTACGTATATGACGTGTCCGAGAAATCTAATTAATATAATAAGAAAGTCCATTGTTTTGGTGAAAGACGCCAATTAATAGTAATAAAAATTCTAGATAGATGTAACTTATTCAATAGTTGAATGTATGAAGCCGAAGGAAAGTTCGTGACGTGAATAAATTGCACAAAAATACATCAATTTATGCATTAGCGAAAGTTATTTCGGGTAATATGAGTTCTTTCGGGAAATCAATACTTTCTCCAAAATATATCGAGACAGCATTTTTTTGCTATTACGTCATTATTTGCACTAAGATGAGAGGAACTATATTTATTTTAGTCCTATAGGAAAAAAATATCGCCACGATTACAAGGGACTTTTGAGACTCGTGAAAAACAAAAGATAAAAAGCTTCTATTCAGAAATATAGGCACTATTAAAAGAGTGGTAGGCAGACTGATGATGGTTATTTGTCCAGTCTGCCGTCCTGGGGTAGTACCACCGCTTTCGAATGTAACACCCGTGAAGCGACTTGGTCGCGTTTCGGGAACAGTTTGAAAGTAGCCAGGTATAACGAGAGGAGTGTGCACTGTCAATCTAAGATGGTACATGCTCGTCTCCTCAAGCCGGCATAGTGGAGGTGACTGCTGCCTTCAGGTTTCTCTGTAGTAGCAGTTGTTTCCATTCATGGACCGCACTCTAGCTTTACATCAGGCGGAGTGTTGTCACATGCCGAGCTACAATAAAAAAATATTAGTAGTATAAGGGAACATAAATGAACTCAAGTAATTCTGGCTCTAATAAATTTTTCATACATCTATTTCATAGAGCTCCGAAGTTCTGTTAGTTAAAAACAATGATTTAGTTATACTTATAGCTAGTCGAAGGTCGTACGGTTCTTTATTACCTTTATTTTCCTTTCCATTATCACTTTCACTGCTTTAAAAAGTTTTTTTTGTTATATTACTCGTAATACACTGAAATATTAATCTGTATTAATTACATAGCATTCCGATTTTACTTGATTTATTCATAAAATTAATGCGAAAATGTGCCCGTAATCTCACCATATGACGTCCCCCCGTAAAAAAGAATGGTTACTCATAAAATAAATTCCGTGGAGTAATCTTTACGCATGGAAAAAGTCCATCAAGTTCGTCCAATTTGCGAGGTTGTAAAAGTAGTAATAATAAAAAATGATAAACACGTTATCAGATCGAATGATGCATAAGAAATTAAAGTACGTTTTACCATACAAGTACCTAATGTTTACGACTTTCATTGACCGTGTTCGGCAAAACGTGTTTTCGGTTAAAAAACGCGATGATAGATTAAGAATTACTTGTTCCGAATAAGTTGTTTTTGGATGGAATTTTTGTTAGTATTTTTAACTATTAGGCCCTTAATTAGATTCTTAAAGAAATTGATCGACATGAATGTGTCAAAATAGATTTGTTAAAGTTGTTTACATTGTGCCCACATAGTAAAAGTACGGGCACATAACCGTAGGTATTTGTTCCCTTTCACAATATCCGGTATGTACTATTACCATCGAAATGAATTATCGTTAGGCGAGAGTAAACTTTTTTATTTTTTTGTTATACAATAATTAAATTGTAGAAAATAATATGTAGCTCTCGGCGAAAGAGAGAAGTAATATAAAGAATATTTTACGTCATATATTTGAAACATTTTTTTAACATAAAGATCAACCGTGGCTCTGATCTAATATATCTTGGCCTTAGAATCAGTATAACAAGCAGTGGCGTCACCCTAAGCGTAGGTGGGTTCGCAGATAAATGCGAAAGCGTGCTCGTGACCTCTCCAATTAACCATAATTATAACGTAGAGAGAAACACCGTAGGGGTTTTAGGGTGGTTGCACCAGAAGGTCGGTTAAAGTAACTTTAACTATTACTTTTACGGCGACGACGACCGTTAAACGTTTACATTTACTCCACACGCTTGTAATATCGTGTAAATTCATATTGTTATCGTTAAAAGAATGACCGATCTCGAAAAAGAATAGAAAAACATATTTAGCTTCTTTTCATACATTTGACGTTAGCAACATTGGTTTGACGATTACTTTAACTTTAACCAAGCCAAGATTCGCTAGTTACGGTTAAAGTTACCGTCAAAAATGACAGACACGACGATGGTGCAACTCGTGTGGAGTAAATGTAAACCATAATGTGAAAGTAACGGTTAAAGTAATAGTTAAAGTTACTTTAACCGGCCTTCTGGTGCAAACGACCCTTAGTCGTGTATACCTGGTACTGGGGAGTTCGACATCACCGTCTTCCCCGAGACGCGAGATATCTATTAAAGTTTTGACACATGTAAAAAAATAACAAGGCAAGCGACAATTTTGACTGTGCTTTTGACTTAGCTTTGGTCTAGTACCGCCATCGAGAAAAATTATATGGTCATAGTCATCTTAATAATTATAATATGCATTATTATATTGGACTATACTGTACCTCTTTGAAGTCAGTGCCTAAAAAAAGTCTAGAAACAAACTATTTTATCTCTAACGTAATCTGAAATCTCCTTTATTGCTGTCATTGTAATATATTCATTAAAGTTAAAAGCAAAAGGGTCATTTTGCCGTGTGATTTATGCAAATAACAAAAGTGCCGTTTTGTTCGCGTTCAATCCAAACCTACGTGAACAGTGTTAATAAGTAAAGTCCTGTTTATGATGACCTGCATACGGAATTGAGTGAAAGTGTATACACCCTATTCTGGATTAAAGAATATAGATTAATGTGGACTAGCCCGATTTTTTTATAGTAACTCGGCAACACTCCGCCTGATGTTAACCTCAGAGGAATAGTTGCACACAGCAGTCGCCTTCGCTATGCCGGCTTGTGGAGACAAATGGGCACCATATAGGGCACCACGTAGAGCTTATAGAGAACCAATAAGTTTTTTTTATTGTAGCTCGGTGTATAATAACTTTCCGCCTGATGTTAGGCTAGAGTGCAAGCCATGATCCGAAACAAGTCCTAACACAGAGAAGTCAGGCAGCAGCCACCACGCTAATGATCGATCCGCGGAATCGAGATCAGTTTGAAAGTAGCCAACACGGGAGGAGTGTGTACTGTCAATCTACACATAGATGAAGCAGATTCGTTTCAGTAAACCGACATAGCGGAGGCGACAGCAACTGCTACAGCATTGACCGCACTCTAGTTTTATATTAGGTAGAGTTTTTTTTTTATTGTAGCTTGGCATGTGACAACACTCCGCCTGATGTAAAGCTAGAGTGCGGTCTATGAATGGATACAACTGCTACTACAGAGAAATCTCTATCGGCAGCAGTCACCTCCACTATGCCGGCTTGAAGAGACGAGCACCATCCAGATTGACAGTGCACACTCCTCTCGTTCTATCTGGCTACTTTCAAACTATTCCCGAAACGTGACAAGGTCACTTCACGGGTGTTACATTCGAAAGTGGTGGTACTGCCCCAGGACGGCAGACTGGATCATTAGTTTGCCTACCACTCTTTAATAGTGCCTATAGGCACTGAGTGACCAAAGTACATATAACAAAGTTACATTGGTACCGGTCAGAATTAAGCGAGGTTCGAACACGGGAATCATCGATCGTTCACGCGTCTTACCGCTAGACCACAGCCGCTCTAATCATAAGTGTTATCATATGCTGTGAGATGCAATAAAAAAAGAAGTTACTCTCAAAACTAAAGGTTATCTCTAACCAATATACAGGGTGTATCAGGCAACGTGTAAAAAAATTAAGGTAAATATTAAGTGAGGGATGAACACCCCTCAAAAAATAAATTTACTAAATAAAAGTTCTCGGGTATGGTATTATCACAAAAACAAAAGGTCTATAAATGGACCGGCCGACGTGGACCGCCGTTACAGGTGGGCCAGCACACGGCTTGTCGGCGCGAGATCAAAGACGAGGCGACAAAGGTTGTCGGCGTTGATCAAAGGCAAGGTCATTTGTTTGATGCACCGCCCCACGACACAGCGATTACGCGATCGTGTAGTAAATTATGTATGTTTCTACAAGAAAAAGGTGGACATGTGGATAAAAAAAAAGTATTTATTTTTTAAATTAATTTCTGCTCAGAATCACTTACTGAGTCGTCTCTTGAAATTTTTTACACGTTGCCCGATACACCTGTATATGTATGTTCATTAACACATAGTATTTAAACAGAAATCTTAACATGTGCGTTAACTTTAACTATTTTAGTAAGTAAGTTAAACTGACACACTTTCTATTTGACTTCCAAGTAAGTATTATTTATTTATTATTTGCCCTCGACTCTACGGCATTAAATAAATAAACAGGATGTTCCAAAAATCAACGTCAAGCCCATCCGGTGATAAGCCAAACAGCTATGGAAAAAATATTATAAATCCTATAAAATAGCAGCAAATAGCTTTAAACGCAGTGTGCAGAGGCATTAAGCCGGCATAGCGGACGCGACTGCTGTCTGCAGATCCCCTTCTCTGGCAACAGTCGCCTTCGTTAATGGATCGCACTCTAGCTTAACATCAGGCGGAGTGCGGGCTAGAATAAAATAAAAAATAATATAAAATAAAATTGCAAGCATGTTGGGAGTCAGATGTTCAGGTTTTTGCACGTTTGACAGATTTCAAAAATCGCTATGAACCGTATACTGTCTAATTTTACAGTAATTTTTAGGCTATCAGCTTATGGACTATGGCATGTCTTGAGTAAAAATACTATTTTGTTTTTCACATTATGTTGTCCAGTTTTTTTTTTCAACACCACTAGTAACCTCAGTTATAAGGATTTTCTAACCTAATTTATTTATTTATAAACGAAATGAAAATTAAGACAAATAACTCTAAAAGAAAATATACTCGTATCATTGAATAAAGCCAGCGATCACCACAACGAACAGCTATGCGTTTGAAAATAAAAGCAAACATTACGAAAGTTTATTCTTTAAACAATCTACTTCGAAACATAATCGAAACTGGAACGAAACGGAAAATTGCTAAACAACTTAATTAATAGGTGTCTTGTAGAAGCATATTTTATAGTTTATTAACTTCATATTTATTACATCAACAAACAAGAATAAGTCTAAATAAATTTGCAACCGTTACTTTAGAATTCAGACCTTTTTTATTGTAGCTCAGCATATGTCAACACTCCGTCTGATGTTAAACTAGAGTGCGGTTGGAAACATGAACAGCAACAAATGCTATCATATCTCCGCTATACCGGCTTGAGGGACGAATATACACCATCCAGATTGACAATGCATACTCCTCTCGTTATACCTGGCTACTTTGAAACTGATCCCGAATGAGACTAGGATTGAAACGCGATATACACTGGCCCTAATCGCGCCGTATCTATGCTGGCCTAAGGAGCTCTACACTTTTCGTTTGAGGGATTCAACCTTTAAAAAGTAGGAGAAAAAGTTCACTAAGTTATAAAAAAAGTTTATTTTGTTTAGCCAGATTTTTTATCTTCAGTTATTTCTGTTTTTTTGTTGTTTTTTGTTTGCGGAAAATCATTAAAATGTGAGTGTATTTAAAGAGATATGTATATGCTATAGTTGCAATTTTTATTTTAAATTTCGTCCCATTATTTTAATAGTATTTTAAATAATATCCATTGTGACGACGACATTTTTAAAGAAGTAATAAACAAAGCAGATAAAATTATTATACAAGAATCGGAGCCTAAGGCACGCGTGCGGTCAGTCCACGCGTTTGTCCACACACATGTCGGGAAAGCGGAACGAATTCCTCGATCGCGAATCTCGAGATGAAAAATTTCGTCATACTTGAATTCTTTTTCTTGAAAAATTATGCATAATATTTATAAGGAAAACGTAAATAAGCTAAGATAATGGCCGAAAATCTTGAGCTCTATTATGTTAATATTGTTTTAAATTTAGCTTTATGGTAATATTAGATACTTATCCATTTAAATTAGTAGAGGAAAAAGTGTTATCGTTCGAAAGTGGATAGCAGTTTTGGAAGAGGGCGCTACCAAGACCTTTCTTAGCCAAATTGGTCATTTGTTTAAAAAGAGCCACGTAAATATATATTTATACTAGTTTTTTGTGGTCCGATTCGCGAGCTCTAGGATAGTTTTGTGGGTAATTTTGAAAAAGTGTCGATTTCGAAATTAGAGGACATTTCCTACACCTCTGTTCCGGAACTTCAGCCCTATCTCGTTGCGTTCCGAATATATTGCGTTCCCGAACTGGACGGAACGGAATTCTGGAACATGTCGTATTTTATTTGAGGTCTCAAGGGCCTCCTCTATACGTATCAGAAAAAAATATCTCTCTAACCCCCCTGGCAAGTGTCCCATTGATGTTAGTCAGTCAGTCAGTTAGTCAGTCAGTCAGTCTTGTAACCGAGCTTTATATAATATGATGATTGAATATAATAATAATGTATATAGAAGAAGATTATTTTATTATTTCTATTAGGCACATTTGTTAATATTATTATTAATTACTATTATTATTAGTTATTATAGAATTTATTATATCCTAATTGTTATTTGATATCTATTACATTGTGACATTATTTAATTAAGATAACATTTACACACCCAAATGAGTTTGTGGCGGCTAAATAGCATAATTTTAAGAAATTGTAACCCATAACTTGTAAATAAATTATTATAATTTTTTTTTATAGTAGCTCGGCATGTGACAACATTTGATTTGATAACTTAGACATTGTCCGGCAGCCCCCGAAGCACAACTGGCGTTGTGTAGATCTAATCTAAAACCTACGAAAAATATTATATTACATAATTTAAATAATTTAAATTACTTATTAAAATGTAATCTTAACTTGTCAATTGTCATGACTCGTGACTATGATGAGCAGAAACCTACACCTATTTCTTGGGTTCATTTAGACGAGAAATTCATCGGATTATTAAAAAAAGTATGTCTCCTGCAGGGTTACCACTAAGTCAAACATAAAATATTTTATCTAGCAAAACTTGAGTGGATGTGACCTAGGGTTGAAGGCTCACGATCGAAGAGACCAGTATTTTATTCATTTATTTATTTATATCTTGAGGGCGACCAGCGGTGGGATTCATCAAATCATGCCTTACAACAATCGGCCAGTTTGTATGTGATAAATAATCCACCTGTAGGTGCTACAACGTGCACAAGAATTTAAGAATTAAAATAATAACATAAATTTTTTTTTTTAAAGTTCTGGCTAAATTCAGACCGGTACCAATGTACCTATGTTCTGTTCTTTCGTGTCTATAGTATAATATAGGCATTTTTCAACATACAGAAGAACGTACGATTTCTGAGACCCGTACTAGGACAGACATGTATTACGGATGAAATTTACAAGAGTGGTAAGCAGACTGATGATAATTATTACCCCAGTCTACCATCCCGGAGTAGTACCACCATTTTCAGTAAACATCTGCGAAGTGATTTACTCGCGTTTCAAGATCTAACATGTCAAGCTGGGTGTTATACCTGAAAGTGGTGGTAGTGGCGGACTAGGTTAATACTCATTGTCAGTAAAATAAAAACTAACCGCTAAATTGTACTTATTTTATTAGTTTAAAACTTCACAGACTTCTAATCTAGTTGACTTTATTTACAACGTCTCCGCGAAGCGACTGCTGCGTGTAGAAGTTTATCGGTAGTAGCAGTTGTTTCCGTTCATGGACCGCACTTTAGTCAGACTTTACATCAGGCGGAGTGTTGTCATATGCCGAGCTACAATAATAAAAAAAATTGTGAAAAATGTTTGATTGAATTTTTTTATATAACCGGCTGCCACTAACCCTAATGTCAAAGTGTGTCTCTTGGTCACAGTTGTAGATAAACCAGTTAAGTAGTCAGCCTGAGTAAATCGCATACCTTATGCGAATGAATGAATGTAGGCTCGATATTGTGAAGAAGGCTTTTAATTCTTAAAAAAAAATCTACAATATAGTCTCTACAGTATATTTTCAAAAAAGGAAACATGTATTGCTCAAGCCGTCATAGCGGAGGCGACAGCTGTTTGCAGACTGACTTATAGTCGTCACTTAAAAAGTGATTAAGTAAATTAGGTATTTTTCTTAGCAAAGCAGTAATTAGAGCGGCCCTGGTCTAGCGGTAAGACGCGTGAACTCACGATCGATGAGACCCGTGTTCGAACCTCGCTAATTCTGACCGGTACCAATGTATCTTTGTTATGTGTACTTTGGTCGCTCAGTGCCTATAGGCACTATTAAAGAGTGGTAGGCAGACTGATGATGGTTATTTGTCCAGTCTGCCGTCCTGGGGTATTACCACCACTTTCGAATGTAACACCCGTGAAGTGACTTTGTCGCGTTTCGGGAATAGTTTGAAAGTAGCCAGGCCAATAACGAGAGGAGTGAACACTGTTAATCTAAGATGGTACATGCTCGTCTCCTCAAGCCGGCATAGTGGAGGCGACTGGGTAGGTAGATTTCTCTGTAGTAGCAGTTGTTTCCATTCATGGACTGCACTCTAGCTTTACATCAGGCGGAGTGTTGTCACATGCCGAGCTACAATAAAAAAAAGTAAGTTAGCTCGTCTCGTTTTAGTTTCTTCATATAATTTGACAATTATATTTAATCTTTAAACTTTCTTACTTAATAATAATAATAATGTCCAACGAAGCGATTACGTTCATTATTATAAACAATAACAATTTTAACTTACATTGTTATTAATTACATTTACTTTGTAATAGTCACGATAGCGATTCGATAAATCCATTCTTTTAAATGTCTATAAGTCAGTAATAAGAGCATAAGCCTTTTTATGGTGGTTTTGAGTTATTGGTACGGTTAGATAGTCCTAATAAGGCCGCATAAGCTCAATTTTTTTCGTAATTTTATCGAATAAATTCGCAATTTTATACATGAAATTATATAATCGCCTTTTATATACTTTCCCCTTCCCCCGTCCCCCTTTCTATATTTTCCCTTTTAGCAATTAAGTGATGTATTATAGTAATAACAACTTAGTGCGCGAACTCGTAAATGAGAACTCATACTGTTACTAGATCCCACAGGACAGGCCAGACCTAGTGTGGGATCCACCAGTAAACAAACCCTGTAAACATTATTATTTCAAATAAAGTTATTATTATTATTATTATTATTATTATTATTATTATACGTCGTTTGACAGTTCCAATTTTCTTATAAACAAATAACAGAATTGTTTAATTAAACGTAACGACTCATATGATTGTACTTTCAAATGACGTTTGAAACATTATTTTAGGTCAAAGGAACAAAGTTATATCCATTTAAACACTCTTTTTGTTCTCCTGTAAAATTGAATTTTTCATCTTAGACCTTTTTTCCATGGTGGTGCGAATATAACATAGCTACATTGCAGAATTTAGCAGGGTTGGAACACGGGTCTCATCGATCGTGAGGTTACGCATTCTGACGCTAGACCCCGGTTATCATCTTTAATCCCATTCTCGATTCATCCAAGTAGTACCTGCCTATCTAGAATAACCAGAACTAGAAGACAGTGGCGTAGCTAGGTGGAGCGGAGGGCGCAGACCGCCCCGTTTGCCACCAGTTTGGGGGTGACACCCGACCGTGAAGACTTGACCACTTATACTTGAGGAGCTTGAAGACCACCACCACGAGTTCCGCCCTAGTTTGGGAGGTTGACACACGACCCTAAAATTGTTTTTTTTTATGAATTCTTAGAGTGACCGCCACGAGTTTCACCTGTACTAGCTACGCCACTGCTGTTTGATCAAGAGATTAATGCGCTTAGTAATTATGTCATAGCGTATAATTAAAACGGGATTACATTTTTATTAACTCGTACTAGCGAGTCCGCGAGCAACTTTTTTTATTTTTTTGTTTTAATACCTATTGCACTAAGCGACCAAAATACATTATAAATATCACTTTAAGGCTCCGTCAAATTATGGAACGATATTCTTATCCACGTCTTAACATCCTTCAAGCGGAGTGTGAAGAGGCACCTCATCAAGCCGGCACAGCGGACGCGACTGCAGTCTGCAAATCCCCTTCTCTGACAACAGTTGCCTCCGTTCATGGCGCTCTAGCTTAATATCAGACAGAATACGGTCATATGACGTGCTAGAATAAAAAAAAAATCTTCAATGCCTATACTTGTATCATAAGCACTAAGTGACCAAAACACATATAACATTTTTTTATTGTAGCTCGGCATGTGACAACACTCCGCCTGATATAAAGCTAGAGTGCGGTCCATGAATGGAAACAACTGCTACTACAGAGAAACCTGTGCGAGGAGACAAGCATGTACCATCTAGATTGACAGTGCACACTCCTCTCGCTATACCTGGCTACTTTCAAACTATTCCCGAAACGCGACTATGTCACTTCACGGGTGTTACATTTGAATGTGGTGGTACTACCCCAGGACGGCAGATAGGACAAATAACCATCATCAGTCTACCTACCACTCTTTAATAGTGCCTATAGGCACTGAGCGACCAAAGTTATAACTTCACTGGTACCAGTCAGAAATCAGCTAGAATTGAACACGGGTCTCACCGATCGTGAGTTTACGCGTCCTACCACTAAACCACGGCTGCTCTTGATATAAAAGTTTGATAAGAAGATTTAAAGGAAAATTAAAAAACACAACAACAACGGTCACAGTTCGTAGATGAACATAACAGCTTTGTTAAAAAAAATATAAGAAAATCTTCCTAAAAACGAACTTCATACGAGTACTATAAATAAATATTACCCTAGTTAGTCTTAATTACTTATATATTAACATAATAGAAAACCACTGCCATAATTTAATATTCTACCACGAGTAATTGAACTCAACGAGATTATTTCCAAATCATTTAACCGTTGCAAAAGAAAGTTTTAAAAAAATCGACAAATAATCCACATATCAAAAAAAAATATTGACCCAAATGTTATACTGAAGTCATCTTTAAAAAGACAAAATAATTGAATAAGAATTTGACTATTACCTTGTGCTTTCTTCCATTTCATATCACTAATCCATGTTTCTATTATTTCAGATATCATGTCGTGAATTCGTGGACTTTCTACGAGTCATTCATCAAGTGGATTTAAGAGTGGCAGGTCATACTACCGTCTTATTTATGCATTTGACCTAACAATAACGGAAACAGCAATGCGTACTCCTAACCTCACTTATTGTTTACTTGCACATTGTTAACTTTGAAGATTTAGAAAGAAAATGACAGTGATGCTTTGACAATGGCAATACAAAATATCTTTGACAAAAGAAATACAATCGAGAGAAGATACGAAAAACAATTCGATATAAACAACGTACTTAAAGTTAGAAGTGTGTGTAAATTATTCTTTGTTTTATTAACTTTAAACAGTGTTAATATAGTTAGATGTAAAGAAGAAATCAGTGTGGATAATTTAGAAGCGTTAGATTTTAATACAACAGCGAGGTATTTTGACAATGTTTATAGTAATGGAACTTTTCATACAGGAAATGTGCTTTGGGATCAACTTTTGAATCAGTGTTCGGCTAAACCTTCAGTTAGTTGTTTGCAGAAAAATGTATACACGTACCTAGATGATAGTTTAGGCTTTAATGGTGATATAAATGTAGCTAAAGGTGTTAAATTTATTAAGAACAAAGTTGATATAAATAGATATAGTAAAGAAGCTAATATAATCTACCTCAAAGGAAATAAGGATGAGGAAGAAGTCGAGGAAGGGAAGGCGAATGAAGAAAATGAAATTGAGGATGAGGAATCAGGTGAGATTTATATCAATAGTTAACTTTTTAAACACCCCCCAGATGTTAAGCTTAAGTGCGGTTCAACTACAGAGACAACTCCTACCGTAGAGAAATATATGCCTCGGATATGGCAGTTTTAAGAGACTTTATAAGTGGTAGGCAGATTGATGATGGTTATTAGCTCCTAAGTGTCCTTGTCACGTTTTGGGAACAATTTAAAAGTAGCCAATATAACGAGAGGAGTATGCACTCCTCTGTAGATGGTGCATACTCATCTCCTCAAGCCGGCATAGTGGAGGCGACTACTGCCCGCAGATATTTCTCTATAGTAGCAGTCGTTTCCGTTCATGGACCGCACTCTAGCATTACATCAGGTGGAATGCGGTAAAAAACGATTGTGCACCGTTCATCTCTTATGTTTATTCCGAAAGTCGCTATGTCACTTTACGGGGTCACTTGAAAGTCATAGCATGACTATCCTAGTGTTCATATTAATGTATGGGTAGCACTACCCCATAACGGCAGACTGGACTAATTAGCGATATGGAATCATATTTTAACACAAAAATAGAAATAAAACTTATGTTTACTTTATTACATTAGTAGGCAAATAGGAAACCACAAATTCAATTAGAGTCGTAATAAATATACATAAAAATAATGTATGTGTTGTAAGTATTGAGGTTATAAAAACAGATCATTTCTTACATCAGGCAAAAACGTCTTTATAACCAAATCGTTTTTTTTATTGATGTAAAGCTAGAGTGCGATCTATAAACGCTAACAACTGCTACTACAGCAAAATCTGTACAGGCAGCAGTGGCCTCCGCTATGCCAGCTTGAGGAGGCAAATATGCACCATCTGGATAGACGATGCACACTCCTCTCGTTATATCTGGCTACTTTTAAACTGTTTCCGAAACGTGACGGGTGTTACTTTTGACAGTGGTGGTACTACCCCAGGACGGCAAACTGGGTTTAATAACCATCATCAGACGGCTTACCAGTCTTTAAAAATCCGTCAATTGCACTGTTGCTTTAATTCATTATTATTTATTTATATAGAATTTTATATTATTATTTATATTCCTTCTTTTTAATTCTGAATACTATTTTTCTGCTCACACCCCTGTTCCTACAGGGATTGGCAAAGAACATCGGGCATGGGTCTCTTTCTCTTTACATACAACTTTTCCTGAACATTCACGTCCTCTTCTGACCTTTTCTGAATTATATTCTTCTTGTTTCTAAGCAATAGACCATAACCAAAAAGACAAAATTACAAGAAAGGTCTTCCTAGGACGCTCGTCTCCACACTACCATCAACTTTTACACGATAAATAAATAATTAAACAGAAACTGTTAAAATTCGCTTTAGCATCAAACAAAAGAAAAGAAAAGTGAAAAAGGCACTACTAAGTAATCTAAAAAGGCAGGAATTGGTTATAAAAGAATGTTTAAAAACGAGTTTTGTAAACGAATGACGGAATGCTTGCTTAAACTTTTGTTGAATCTGTTAATAATGTGTTTGGAGATATAGTGGATGAGACTTCCTTATAGTCAAGGAGCTACAAACTTAAACTAAAAACCATGCCACATATACGCGTGTGTTGTGTGACGTAATACATTTTTAATGAACATTTTTAAGTGCAGCCATGGTCTAGCGGTTAAGAACGGCCCTCACGGATGAGTTCTGTATTGAAACCTCGCTAAATTCTAACCGATACCTGTAACTGGCTAAGCGCGCTTGTAAGGGTCGTTTGCACCAGAAGGCCGGTTAAAGTAACTTTAACTATTACTTTTACGGTTACTTTAACCGTTACGTTATGGTTTATATTTACTTCACACGAGTTGCACCATCGTCGCGCCTGTCATTTTTGATGGTTACTTTAACCTTAACCGTAACCAGTGAATCTTGGCTGGTTAAAGTTCGTCAAACCAATGTTGCTAACATCAAATGTATGAAAAGAATAATTCTATTATTTTTCGAGATCATCACCGTCACCCTTTTATCGTACAATATTAATTTACACGATATTGCGTGTGGAGGCAGGTTACATGCCGAGCTGTTATAAAAAATACTTTAAAGAAGAATACGTTAACACCCTACTCTCACTCCGCTGCACCTTCCTCTTCCTCGGTTGGTGCAGTCCTCTTTCACCCCATTTGTCGCAGGAACGGGGCCTCACTCCGTTCTAGCGTCAAATTCACTCTTATTTTGCTCATTGGAGTAGACGCTTCACGTCTGCTCCATCTTTCAGTCATGCTGCAAAAACCCTATCCAGTTAGCAGCGATTCTCATTAAGATAAAAAAATACGTTAACACCTACACTAAGATACTAATATAACTGTTACATTAGTACCGGGCGAATATAATATTAAGTATATTACGTCAAATTAAAAAAAAATACCAGCTCTTGGTCTATAACAAGAGTATTCATGTCGCATCCGCATTTAAGTTCTTGATGTGGTCAGAGAAACCACTTTAAGAAGGAAGGTTGTAAGTATGCCACTTTCCTCTTAAGGTCGCCCGCGGTGACCATTTTTAATGTAAATTAGAATATTAATATTTTCGTAGGTGTAACACTATTACGGCATGGTTTTTTTTTATTGTAGCTCGGCATGTGACAACACTCCGCCTGATGTAAAGCTAGAGTGCAGTCCATGAATGGAAACAACTGCTACTACAGAGAAACCGGTGCGGGCAGCAGTCGCCTCCACTATGCCGGCTAGAGTAGACGAGCATGTACCATCTTAGATTGACAGTGCACACTCCTGTCGTTATACTTGGCTACTTTCAAACTATTCCCGAAACGCGACAAGGTCACTTCACGGGTGTTACATTCAAAAGTGGTGGTACTACCCCAGGACGGCAGACAGGACAAATTACGATCATCAGTCTGCCTACCACTGTTTAATAGTGCCTATAGGCACTGAGCGACCAAAGTACATATAACAAAGTTACATTGGTACTGGTCATAATTAGCGAGGTTCGAACACGGGTCTCATCAATCGTGAGTTCACGCGTCTTACCACGGCCGCTCACTCTGGAGACATCAGGTCAAATCTGTCTTGAATTATTTTCCTAAACTTGTGTTTCTTGTGTTAATGTCTAATGTTGGTGAACGTGCGTGAGTGTAGGCAAACAATTCAAAAGAAGAGAAATGAAAACACACGTTTCATTTTCCCTCCAAGCTATTTCTGACTCGACTGGGACTCGACCTGATTGTTTAGTGTGATGAATGAATGATCTGTGATGCACAATAAATAAAAATAGACACAGATACATAAAATAAAGTTGTGTTAAAACCTCTTATACTAAACAATCGAGAGTTACTTTGATTAGATAACATGACGCTATTGATGTGTTCACAAAACGCTACAATAATAACAATACAATGTTTCAAGTCAAGTGCATAAAACCGGTTTTTAATCACGTGTAATAATTGTTTACTTTAACATCTAAAACAACAACCAATGTTTTTCGTTTTATATGGCATTATAACAATTTGCCAGTGTCAAAGTAAATATTGTTGCATCAAGTTAATAACATTATGCATCACGAGTCATTCATTCATCACACTAAACAGTCAGGTCAAATCTCAGTCAAGTCAAAAATTGCTCTAGCAAAGTAATAGAATCTTTACTGACACTTCCTAGGAAGTTTTGGAGGGAAAATGGAAACACAGGTTCTCTTCTTTTGAATTGTTTGCCCACACTCACGCACGTTCACAAACACTTAATGGTTAATAATCCACCATTATTACACATTAACACTCGAAGAAACACAACTTAAGGAAAATAATTCAAAACTGACAACCTGACGTCGCAAGATGGCCGTCAAAACCAACACCCAATGTTCTCTCAGTGACATTTTTAAACTTTTTAAACAAATATTTCTTTTGTTTTTCTTTTTATAAATTCAATCTTTGATATCGATAAAATGCTCACGCAGCCAGCCGTGTCAACCGCCACGTCTGCGCCTAAAGTATTTAGGTTTTTATAGTAGCGACGAGCTCGGCATAACATGACAACATTCCGCTGTGTAAAGATAGAGAGCGATCCGTGAACTGAAATAACTACTACCACAGAAAAATGTCTAATTATTACGAACCCGGCTACTTCCAAGCTGATTATGAAACGCGACTGGGTCACTTCACGGGCGTTACAACTTACACTTGAAAGTGGTGGTACTACCCCAGGAAGGCAAGGAAGGTACACTGGGCTAATAACCATCATCAGTCAACCTATTTTGATAGTTGTAACTTTAATAGTTAAGATACAAATGGAAATAAATGCTCTGTATTTCGGCGTATGACAACATTGCGCCCGATGTAAAGCTAGAGTGCAGAAACGGAACGGAAACAACTGCTACTACAGATAAACTACAGGCAGTAGTCGCCTCTGCTTTGCCTGCTTAAAAACTATATTATTATAAGAATTTTAATATTATAGTCAAAAATTATTAAATTACATTTAATACCCACATAATTACGAGTCGTGACATGCAAATAAATTGTTAAAAATAAATAATTTTGGTCTCTGCCGGATCTTATTTACAATGAATGCTCCTACCTACATGGCAACCTTATTGTGTGTAACGCAGGCTTATTACAAAAATATACTACATTTTATTCACATGTCAACAAAACATACAATTAAAATAGAAAACCATTTTTAAAGCAATACATATATTATTATAGAAGAAAAAGTATTTGCAGTACAAGGAAATGATCAATTTCTCGGTGAAAATAGAAAGACGCGTAATGTTATCGAATCAATAGCTTCTGATCTAGAACGTGGGTGCTTATGACAATGAAAGTTCATTGACAATGATGAAACTCATGCGAATTTTACTTATATTGTTATGTTAAATAATCGTTCTAAATAGACTAAAATGCAAGTTGTTCAATGCACTTTTTTCTGATAATTTGTTTGGCATGACCAAAATCCAAGTCAAACGCTCGTAAAGACAGACTGATGGTTATTAGCCCAGTCTGCCGTCCTGGAGTAGTACCACCGCATTCCAATATAACAAGAGTAGTCCAATCTAAATAGTGCATATTCGTGTCCTCGAGCCTGCTTAGCGAAAGCAACTGCTGCCTACAGAAAATCCGTTTATGGACCGCGTACATCAGGCGGACTGTTGTCATATGCCGAGCTACAATAAAAATAGTTTATTTTTTAAGAAGTATGTATCCGATTAGATAAACGTTCTTCTAAGTCTTTTAACACATTAAGCAAGCGTTATCTCCTTCGCCCCAAGTCAAGAACGGAAGTCCCGGGGTTGGGCTGCCGTTCATTTACTTGGCTGGAATGGTGTTTCTTCCCGATGAGGTGGGGCCTAACGGCCAAGCATCGGTGAGGTCGCGGATGAATGCGAAAGCGTGCCCGTGACCTCGCCATATGACGTAGAGAGGGACACCGTGGGGTTTTTAGTCGTGTATACCCGGTATTGGGGAGTACCGGGGAGTCCGACATAACCTCGTCGTCTTCCCCGAGACGGCGAGGCGTCTATAAAAGATTTCCGCCACGTAAAAAAAAGGTCTTTTAACACATCCAAGTATCTGCCATCATCCGCACTATAATATGTACATAAGTTTTGTTTTTTTTTTTTCAATTTCGGTAGCTTTATGTATCTTCCTTCAATCAATACCAAGACTGGTAACTATCTACGCAAAATGGTTAGGCAATTTACATAATCTCTATAAAATTATTAATGCAACATAATATGATTTAATTTCTACAAAATGTCATCCGATATCAGTTTTATTAACAGATGAAATCGATAGCTTTCCACTTTTACATTAACATTTCATTAATTAAATCGTTATTACACGTGTATGCACGCATGTAATCCTGCGCATGCACGGAGAAATTTCTGCAGACAGCATTTGAAAAATGTACACCATCCAGGTTGACAGTACACGCTCCTCTCGGTATACCTGGCTACTTCAAAAATGCTTGAATTACAGGCACCAAAGTACATAATAACATAATTTCAGTCAGAATTTATCGAGGTTTGAACCCGAGTCTCATCAATCGTAAGGTCCGATCCTCTACCGCTAAACCAAGCCTAAGCGAACTTGTTTAGTTTGGTGTCCATACAATAATAGTTTGATTACGTTTAGTTGAAAGTATCTGTAGCTTATTTATATTTATTAGTGTGGGTAGAGTTTCTCAAATGAACCAGTAAAGCTCTTTTGAAGGAAACTTGTGACAATGTCGATATAATTAATATCTGTCACGCAGTATGCTTAAAAATACTTAGATTTAACTGTTTATTGTACGCAAAGGTTCTATTAAATACACCGTAAAATATGAAATAACTCCTTTTTACGCCCACCGCAAAAACCTCAAACCTACTAAAACAATGAGCCTTTGAATTGCGGTCTTCTAAACCTCAAAGTATGGAAGAAGTTTAATTTTTTTATGTTCAGTATTCATCATAATTTATACGAGTTTTAAGTAGAGTAGAAATTTTAAGAGTGGTAGCCAGACTGATGATGGTTATTAACCCAGTCTGTCGTCCTGGGGTAGTATCACCACTTTCGAATGTAACACCCGTGAAATTTGAACCTTGTCGCGTTTCGGGTTCAGTTTGAAAGTAGCCAAGTATAACGAGAGTAGTGTGCCCCGTCAATATAGATGGTGCATACTCGTCTCCTCAATCCGGCATAGCGGAGGCGACTACTCATATTATTCATATAGAAAAATTGCATTTACTGCATTTTCTAGTATTTGTTGTTAATAGTAGTTAAAGTGTACCAGGCTTAACTTGAATCATGTCGGCGGCGACTGAGGTAATTGCTAATACATAAATTTCTCTGAAGTAGCAATTGCCTCTGCTCATGACGTAACTACAAACGGAATGTGGTCGAGTATCGGACTACTATAAAAAATTATTGTTATTTTTTAAGTTAAATCAAATTCCTTTACAAACGGTCATAACATTTTTTATTTTGATGCCTAAGAAAAATGGGCCCACAAATTTTTTCTCGAGTTTGTCGATGGTTTTTAGTTAATTTTCTAAAAAAATAAACCAACTTCCTTATTACTAATAAGTTTTAATTATTTCACCCGAGGTAATTAAATGTTTTCTGATGCAATATTTGAGGTTATTATTATTTTAAATGCTTTAATAATTGAAGATATCTGTTTTTATGTAATAAAACATTGTCAGTTGATTGTTAACTGATGTATTGATATAATTAAAGTGAATTCATAAAAAAATAAGATATTATAATATTTTAGAATATTGGATTTGTTACTAAAATATTAGGTATCAAGTGGGCCCAAAAATGGGCATTCTCTTTTACATGTTATGTGTTAGTAAGATCTTATATCTATGTTAGTTCTGCTCCATAATTGCTCATTTAGGCGTGTAAATATTTATACAAAAAAAAACATTAGAATTAAAATTACAACTAGGTCAAGTTTAGTATTAAAATCACAACGTGGAATTAAAATAATGTCAAAATATAATACAATATATTTGAGATGGTTTAACATAACACCGATATCTAGGATGGAGGATATCTGTATCATTTGATTTTCTACCGATTTCTCAAAAACAGTCTTGCGCCGATACATTCCTTTTAACGATACCTAAAGATGAATATTTACGTTTGAAAATCATTCAAAACAATCTGTTAACGCCGTTTACACACATACGCACATACATTCATTTTTTGTATTTATATATATTACTCCTTTTCATTACCTTTAAACTACCCTCAAAGGACCGCCTAAAAATAGTGATTATAAATACGCGCGCGCTGTCAGTCGCGCACTCTTCATCGTCGTGATTGTAACGGTCTCGCCGCGCCGTCACAGTGTCGCGGTCTCTGTGATTCTCTATTCGCTACTCTGAACAAGTACTGATCAAAACGCTACTCTTCTATATAATAAGTTAAACAAGTAATCAGTGCAGTGTAAAAGTGAACCGATTTTCGTGCAAGTGTTTGGACAGGAACAATAGAACCAGCGCCATCGAAACGGGCAGGCCTGCCGTTCGCATTTGTCGGTTCGTGTTTAAAGGTTGGTCTCCCTGTCTATTCCTCAAAAACCAAACATTTGTCTGGTCCTTCGAACCTAGATTCCTTCGCTCCCGCTAACACTACAAATAAAAAATAAAAATAAAAACGCAACGCAACTCAACACAACTCAAACGCATTACTCAATTCTTCAATCCTACGCTATCTAATCCAAAATCCTTATAAATTACTACTCAAACACTCACTCATAAACACTCGTTAAAAACGTTGTTAACATTGATCCGTTTAAAAGTTCATGTTTCGCTAAAATATTATTTTTAATACGCTAAAGTGGCTAAAATACATTCAACTCGTTATAAATACATTCTAAAATACCGTTAAATAGATTTTATATATTTTTTGCAAGTACCTACTGATTTGCATATTACACTGACTCATCAAGATGGCGTCCAAAGGTTCAAACAATGCAACCGTTGCCATACTTGACGCTAAAAGAAAGAGCTTATTTCAATTATTACAAAATATGTATGATATGAGTTTAAACCTTACATCAGAAAAAGATAGAAGATCTTTCCTTATTCGCACTAAATCTTTAGAGAAAACTCGGCAAGACTTTTCTGAAATTTTAGAACAATTAAATTTAGCTATATTAAGTGAGAACCCTAACGCAAAACCTGATTTCGCCGCTTTATTGTCGTTCGACGAATTATATTGTCACGTAAAAAGCATTGAAAGCGATATTATTAAAATTAAGTCGAGTGAATCACCACAACGCAGCGACTCCTCCAACGCATGCCAAAATATGGATTATTTAAATAAAAGATTACCAGCGCTAGAACTCATGTCATTCGATGGTACACCTAGCAAGTGGACTATGTTTCATGAAAACTTTAGTACCTTAATACATAATAACCCAACGCTATCCGACGCGGAGAAGATCCAATATTTAATGGGCAAATTATCTGGTAAGGCATTAACCGTATGCGCGGGAATCCTTCCCGTTGCCAGTAATTATAAAATATTGTGGGATGCACTCATCGACAAGTATCAAGACAAACGCACACTCGCCGTTATGTACTTAGAACAAATGCTAAATTTTAAAAATTCTCAATCGCCTTCACTCGACTCCTTAGAATATTTTATTGAAACGTTTTGTTCATCTCACGCAGCTCTCAAACAATTAAATATAGATGATTTAGCGGATTTCGTAATTACGCATATAGCTTTAACAAAATTAGACAAAGAAACCGTTACGTTATTTGAACAGGCCAATCGTGACGCGACTCTGCCTACCTTTGATTCGTTAAAGAAGTTTGTACGCGAACAAACGAAAATATACACGCTACGCAACGCTCACTCTTATAATCCTAATGATAAAAATGAAATTCCCTTAAAAATTAGAAATAATAAATCATTTGACAAAACTCAATATAAAAATATTACCAATAAAAATTATGCACAGTCATTTTTGGTAAACGCTAACGACTCTAAATGTAAATTATGTAAAACCGAAGACATACATCCGCTATATAAATGTGAGCAATTTAACAAATTAAACATCCAAGAAAGAATTAATTATGTTAAAATAAATAATTATTGTCTTAATTGTTTAGGTTTTCATAATGTTAAGTATTGTCAATCACGACGCAATTGTAGTATATGTAGACGGCCTCATCATACTACAATTCATATGGATTGGACTCGTGCAGGAATCGAACCCGCGACCCAATCTTACAACGCGACTCGTAGTGAAACTACTCCCGTCGGTATCGCAAGTACTTCAGCAGCGCCCGCGCCGACAGCTGTGACGCATGACTCCGCCCACTATAGCCATCTCGCTCCCACTCATAGCAGTAATGTAAATACCGCATTGACTTCTTTGCACAACCCGCACATAGCAACAACGGTTTTATTACCTACTGCTATTGTTTATGTTAATAATAATTTAGGTGAAAAATGTGAGATTAGGGTTCTTTTAGATAGTGGTTCTACTACTCATTTTATTACAAAGGAATGTTGTGATCGTCTTAATTTAAATATTTCTCAAGTAATATCTACAATTAAAGGCATCGGTTTGACTGAAAAACAGTCAATGGGACACGCTAATTTTACAATTTATTCTCGATTCGACTCCCGCTGTAGATATAATATAAACGCGCAAGTTATTGATAATATTTCAAATAAAATTCCTAGTTTTTCAGTGCATACAAATGATTTAACGCACTTACACGACTTGCCTCTCGCTGACAATAATTATCACTCGCCCGCTAATATTGATTGTCTTATCAGCAATGAATTGTTTCCATTTTTAATAGGCAACAATAAAGTAACGTCCGCGCACTCGTCCGTGGTCGGAATGGAAACAACCCTAGGTTATATTATTATGGGAAGAGCGAGTTGTTTATTACCGCAAAATAATTCAGATATTTCTTTTCACGCTTCTATTGATTATAATAATTCAAATAATTTAATGCAACGCTTTTGGGAATTAGAAAATGTACCAATTAAAAAACATTCAAGCACCGAGGAGTCAGAATGTGAACACCATAATTTAAATAAATTTAAACGCGACGACACGGGCCGCTATGCCGTGCGTCTTCCTTTTAAAATCGACCCTATTTACTTAGGCCAATCGATTAATGTCGCTAAATCACTCTTATATAAATTAGAAAGACAACTCTCAAGCAACGCTCATATACGCGAAGGATACAACGCTACTCTTAAAGAAAATATAAATAATGTTTATCTTAATTTAATTAAAAATCCAACTCCGCATCACGTAATACATCGTGCAGACAAAACCACGTCGAAAATTAGAATTGTTCTGGACGCCAGCTGTAAAACATCTACTCAAAATTTTCTGAATGACATATTATACACTGGCCCCAATCTACAGGCGAATATATTCGTCCTTTTAATTAATTTGCGACTCTTTCCTGCTGCGTTGTCTGCCGATATAGAAAAAATGTATTTTCAAATAAATTTAGCGCCAGATCAGCCTCGTTTTCAACGCATATTACACCGCTTCAATTATCTCGCGATGCGTGTTGTCCGTCAACTAGCCCAGGATGAGCGTAGTGATTATCCTGCTGCTGCTTGGGCAGCTGAACGCCACTCTTACATGGACGACTACGTATCCTCAGTTACCACCGAAGATGAGGCGACACAACTGTGCATCCAACTCCCACAATTATTCAAGGCCGGGGGCTTTAAATTATTAAAATGGATTTCTAATAGTCCAGAGGTTATGAACTCCATATCTCCTCAACTCAAGGCCTGGGAAGACATTAGTTTTGATGCTGATAATTCCTTAAAAATAATTGGACTGCGGTGGAAGCCGGTTCAAGATTATATTTATTTTAAAATTACGCTAAAAAATACATCTTGTACTAAACGCAATATCTTATCTACTACTCGACTCTTCGATCCACTCTCATTACTGGGCCCTGCAATCGCTTTATTAAAACTACTCATACAGGAGTGCTGGAAATTAAACCTAGAATGGGGTGAGGACGCCCCTGTTTATGTTAATGCACAGTGGGTGCAATTTCAAAAGGAATTGCATCTATTCGAACAAGTAAAACTACCGCGCCACATAGGCATTTTTGAAAATACAAATTACATAACGCTGTTAGGGTTCGCAGACGCAAGTAAAATGTGTTACGGTGCCGTAGTTTATCTCAGGGTTGGCACAAATGAACATGACGTAGGCCAAGTTAAACTACTCTGTTCAAAGTCGAGAATTTCCCTCTTTAACGCTAAAGAAGAAAATATAATTTATTTATTAGCTAGTCGCATCTCAAAATGGACTAAGTTGTTAAATGCTGTATGTTACGTATTACGCTTCGCAAAATTATTAAAATCACGCAACTCAATTACGCCTCAAGAATTAAAATACGCTGAAAATTATATTATACGTACCATACATAATAAACATTTCTACTCAGGTATAAACGCAATAAAATTAAATAAATTAGTTTCTCCCTCATTAACAAATTTAAATTTGTTTATTGTTAATGACAACATACTACGTGTTGGCGGTCGACTCACTTATTCTCAACTCAATTTGGAACAAAAACGCCCTATTAATCGCTATCAATTACTTAATAAATTAGCACAATCATTCTGGCGTAAGTGGAGTCTTGAATACTTGCGTACAGTTAAAATTAAAACGCAAACCGGAAGTTACGTGCGCCCAACCGTACGTCTCTGTCCATTTCCGCTTCAATAGACTCTTCTCACTCATAATTATTATTTATTATATGTATCTATATATTTTTATTTATTTATTTTAGCTACTCCATCTTCGTTATATAGGTATATATATAATTTCGCTACTCAAATTAACGCTATTCTGAAGTCATACCCTTCAGGCCGGGGGACAATGTTAACGCCGTTTACACACATACGCACATACATTCATTTTTTGTATTTATATATATTACTCCTTTTCATTACCTTTAAACTACCCTCAAAGGACCGCCTAAAAATAGTGATTATAAATACGCGCGCGCTGTCAGTCGCGCACTCTTCATCGTCGTGATTGTAACGGTCTCGCCGCGCCGTCACAGTGTCGCGGTCTCTGTGATTCTCTATTCGCTACTCTGAACAAGTACTGATCAAAACGCTACTCTTCTATATAATAAGTTAAACAAGTAATCAGTGCAGTGTAAAAGTGAACCGATTTTCGTGCAAGTGTTTGGACAGGAACAATAGAACCAGCGCCATCGAAACGGGCAGGCCTGCCGTTCGCATTTGTCGGTTCGTGTTTAAAGGTTGGTCTCCCTGTCTATTCCTCAAAAACCAAACACAATCGATAAGTATCTAAACGGTTAGTATCTACTATTATATTATTATTTATATCTGTATTATAAATATTTTTATATTATTTAATAATAGGTACTTCCTGACTGCATCACCCGCTTTTCTCTTTTCCTTACAATTTATTTAATATCAATTGGTTGTCTGGAAGAAATTGCTTTTAGTGATAAGACCGCCAATTGCAGTAAGTTATTTATGATTTTGTATTTCTATAACTCTGTTAACTGCAATAAAGAATTTATTATTATTATTATCTATAAATATATCTATATGTCAATGTCAAATATTGGTCACGTTTTTAAGAGCGATCTCGTACCTGTCCAGTAAGTGCGGACGAATAAGTAATCTTATTTGTAAACTTTCACTAACTTCTTGAACATTTCCTTTCAAATCCAAGTTCAAAGTACGTCAACGGTTTCGTTTTTATTTAAGATTCTGCTAAGATTCTACTTTTACTTTTGTATCCTTTCTTTTATGATAAATTACGTCTATTGATATCGTATTAATCTTGACACTAATTTTCATCATTTACTGCCGTCGGATTCACTTTTAAAAATTAAGTAAAAATATATAAAGAAATGTTTTTACCTTGTCATCCGAGAAATTATATCTATTTCTAAAGAAATCTCAGTATGAAAACATTTTTTTTTTTTGTTTAAAATTTAAATATTATTATGTAGGTTTTATAAAAAGGAATACGAAATAAAAACTCTTTTTTTTTCTTTCGTCATCTGTTTATTCTGGTGGTGGGTTGTTTTAAGTAAACAAGTTGTAAGTAATTTGGTAATTTTAAGCATGTTGGTACACATTCTTTTGGAAGGGTACTGCTATGTATCGTAAAAATGGTAATAGTCTAAGTTTAAATGTACAGCTTTTCTGTTTTGTGTACAAATAAATAAAATTTATAATTCATATAATATTTTTTGCAATTTAAAAATGTTATCAACAGATTTTGGATTAGGTCCCGGATGAGAACAAATATTTAAGATTTAATATTGTCCTTATCCCGAAACTCTTAGCATAGGATATACTAGCTTAAGTACAGGGCATCATATGTATATTTATTTATTTAAACTTTATTTTTATTGTAGCTCGGCATGTGACAACACTCCGCCTAATGTAAAGCTAGAGTGCGGTCCATGAATGGAAACAACTGCTACTACAGAGAAACCTGTCACCTCCACTATGTCGGCTTGAGAAGACGAGCATGTACCATCTTAGATTGACAGTGCACACTCCTCTCGTTATACCTGGCTACTTTCAAACTATTCCCGAAACGCGACAAAGTCACTTCACGGGTGTTACATTCGAAAGTGGTGGTACTACCCCAGGACGGCAGACTGGACAAATAACCATCATCAGTCTGCCTACCACTCTTTAGACTATTTACTATTTAGACTATAACATATAAACTATTAACCATTAAACTACTAATTGCAGAAACCCCGCTCGAAGAAGTAACAGATGCGTTATACGATAAATCAGTTCAGTTCCTGGTCACGCATGACATGAAACTTCAACTGCCTGAGATATTTTTCCATGGAGCCACATTAAAGATTTCACCAAGAGCTCTTACGAAATCTGGTGCCTTAGTACATTTGGATTTAATACCAAAAGAAAATGAACTTGGTCAAGGGAGGATATTTTTCAAAAAGATTAGTGAGTATTTTTTGTAACTGTCAAGTTTCTAGACATAGTCTGACGTAATAGGAAAAAGCTCCTAAGATCTACAATGCATTACTGGAAGATATTGAACACCTAGAGACTACAGTATTAAAGAGAGTACTGAAGGAAGATCTAATAAAAAAATGTTACTCTGACATCAGTGAATATTTAAATAAAAGGTTTATTAACATTATTATTAACATTTTTTTTCATAGAGATATAATATACAAGAGGTACAAACTTCACACATCTGACATAAAAAATCCGTAGGCCGCTTCAAACGATTTGACAATGTTGCTTGCCGTCAAGTCAAATACTAACTGAACCTAAACGTGGCTGTGGCCATGTTTTCTTTCGCGTCACATTAGGAGCGTTATTGCACATCTAGTTTTATTTTTTATACATTAATCTACATATTTTATTATTGTTATATTTGTTATAAGTATTTTGGAAATAAATAAATTGAATTTGAAAAAAAAAAATAAAGCCTAGCCCATGTTAATGCAATTTATTCATTTTCATTTAGTACATATTTATTTCTTTTTTTGTAACTATTTTCCTAAAAGTATTGCAAATGCTGGTAAACAAACACAGCTAAACAGAAATTAAATTTTATTTTTTTTTATTTCAGAAAAATATCTTAGAAAAAAACTTATAATGGCGGCCATAGCGATAATTTTGGTAGTCAAATTAATAGCACTGAAGCTGGTATTCGTATTGCCAGTAATAATGGGAATAACCACAGCCAAGAAGATTATACTAAAGATACTGCTATTCTTCTTTCCCGCTTTGAGCCATATCTTTAAGCTGTGTTCGTGGTATCACCAAAGTTATCACACAACGAAGTTCCATCATCACCACCATTTAATTACCCATCATCATAAGGTAAATTTAAAATATTCTCTTTAAAATTATGAAAAACTAATAGGCAGACTGCTGATGGTTATTAACAAACCGCGAATTGAAAGTATCCAGATAAAACGAGAAGCGTATGCACTGTCAACCTGGATGGTGCACTTTCGTTTTCTTAATCCGGCATAGCGGAGGCGACTGCTATCCGTCGAAACTAGTGTGTGATAGCAGGCGTTTCCGTTCTCTAGCTTAACGAGCTACAATAAAACAAAATGAGGGAATGTGAACCAGTGACCGTGGTACTGATCGAAAGGGAAAGTCTACGTGGTCAGGTGTTCGATACGTGCTAAGAGAAGAGCCGTGCGTCATAATAACAGGTGAAAGAGGTGTAACAACTGCTTGATTGGCACTCCATAACGTTTTCCATCTTCAATCTCAGCCCCGAATCTAGTGAGTTAATCGTGGTTCGTGTATCAGGCAGCACTTTAAGAAAGCGCCAAATTCAGAACAATAAGTTTGATAATATCAAACAAAAGAAAGAATCATCAAAATCGGTTCACAAACAGCGAAACATTCCCTAATTTTCCATCCTTAGAGATGGAATATTTTCTTTAAATTAAAACGGGACCAATATACTCTATCCAACAAAAAATGAATCATCAAAATCGGTCCACAAACGGCGGAGATATGAGGGAACATCGCCACAAAAAAACACGACGAATTGATAACCTCCTCCTTTTGAAGTCTGTTAAAAAAACTATTTTCATTATTATAACGCCTAGCAATCCAAATCGGGTCGCAAGAGGAATGTGCACTGTCAATCTAGACGGTGCATATTCGTCTCCTCAAGCCGGTATAACAGAGGCGACTGCTGCCCGTAGAAATTTCTCTGTAGTAGCAGTTGTTTCCGTGGATGGGCCGCATTCTAGGTTTACATCAGGCGGAGTGTTGTCATATGCCGAGCTACAATAAAAAAAAAACAATGATTTTTGAGCGTGTGTGTAGTTTGTGCGATATCTCTGCAAAGAGCATCGGCCGGGACATCTCTCATCGTATCTAGACCACATCATTAATCTCGAATTCTGGGGAGGTGGAGTAGCACCAATATCAAGTTTTTGTTCCGGTTCCAAATAATCGTAGATCCGGGGCTATTCAGTCTATTACTATATACAGCAATTAGTAATACAGTATCAGAGAAAGAAAGTTTAATATCAAACATATTACAAAACTTGTTTATGTATAAGAAATCGTGGGATTAATATGACTCATTAAAGAGGCGTAGTAAAAAAAGATAATTAAATTGGGGTCCTACGACTTTAAAGTGTAACACCCGTGAAGCAACCTAGTCGCAGTTCGGGATCAGCTGAAAAGTAGAAGAGAGTGGAGGAGTGTGTCCTGTTAATGGATGGTGCACATTCGCCTTCTCAAGCCGGCAAAGCGGAGGGAAGAAAAAAATAAATCGATTCTAATATCTGAAAGATTACTGATAAAAAAATGTAGATGGGATTTACTATATGAATTTGAAGCTGTGTGATTCACTGATGAATCAATTAATTTCACATTCCATTAAATTCTCAAAACAAAATCCGTGAATTCAGTCTTTCCCCTAGCTAAAAATTTCTACAAAATAATTTTAACTTAAATTATATTACAGCAACCCCATCATTCATACGGACATTCATCATCCCATCATCCAAGCTCTCTTGCGGTATCTCACCCGCACCATGAAGGGCCGTCCTTTGAGCATTATCCGCAAGAATGGGAGCTTTCTGGACCTGGTCTTGGGAATGAGTAAGTTTTATTATGGAATGTAAAGCTCATTTACGTGTATTACTCCGAACCGCAAGTACAAAGTTTACGTTTTTTATTTCAGATATTTAGCTGCAGGAATACATAGGAATGCCATAGCCAATTTCAAACCTCACGAGAACGATGCTCAGGATATTAAAGCTTGGGGACTTGCATTACCACCAGGTAACCTTTTTACTCGTAGCCTCTTTCCTCTTTAGGGCGCAGTTGTTGTGACACGCGTCAACCTGTGTTAAACGCAGAGTTCCCAAGTTCGATTCGGTTCATCAAAAACAATTCTTTTTTTATTCAGTTCTACAATTAAATCCATTTTATACTAAAGTACAACCCTTCTCGAAATTTCAGGTTCAGCGTCTTTAAACGTAGGAGAAATTTCAAGTCAATCTTTAGGAGCGCCAGTTGCATCTGCTTCAAATAATCATAGAGTACAGCATGGACCAAATTCTAGGTAACCAATATGTAATAATCTAGATCTTGTAATGGGCAAGATTAACTATAATTTAGTCATTGGTCAGTGAATTTTTAGTAGAACAGATTACTAGTTTCAGCCGCTTTGTGTGATATTTTGCGTTGATTGTACAATTTGTATCTGTTATCATTCATTATTATTAGTTATTTGTATAGTTTGTTATTTGTATATATAAAAAACAAAAGTAATTTTTATTGCTTAAAATTTCAGACCAGTAGGACCACCAGGAAATCCATATCATCGACCGAAGAAAGTTGTTCCTAAAGACAAAGTGCAGGCTGAAAAAGAAGCATTGGTAAGTTACAAAGCTCTGTATTGGCGAGGAGACAGACTGCATCTGGAATAGGGAATGAAAGTTTGTATGGGGAACGCTGTTACAATTAAAAATAGGACTGTATTTATATTATTGTCGATAGTATTGTCGATAGATAGTAAGTCGAGAAGTAATTAAATATTATTTTGAATAAGACTATTTTTTGGAACAAATAAGAATCCTTCCGAAATTGGAAGTTACAGCCCTAACTGTACTAATGGAACTTAATTTATATTTTACAAATTAGACGTATAAAGGTTTAATTTTTCTGTATATTTTTCCTGTGAGTTGTTACACTTAAATTCGACGCAGTGTACCCAAATTAAATTTTCACTTTTTTTCTACTAAAGATTCGAGCAGCAGCATTAGCCGCGCGTGCCCCTCCATCGCCCGTGCGCGACGAAGTACTGCGCGTGTCAGCGGCTAAATTATCTGAGACAACTCGAGTGCAAACAGAAACCGAATTAGTAAGAAAACAACAGGCGATACTTGCTGCCATGGACCCAGTAAGTTTATACAGGGTGTAAAAATACAGATAGCAATCTTTTTAACCGCGTAAAACATTATTGTACTTCTTCTTCTTTTGTTAAATGGCCTCGGATGTCATAACAACGCCAATTCTGCCAATGTCGAGTAGTAAATTTCTTTCTTGATGTTTTTGCATCAAATTGCAATGGTGTTTTTAAATCTGACGCTTTCTTGGAGTATTTGGTGGGAATTCACCCGGTCACATCACAATATGAGCGTTTTCACGGCGTGGGATAACCGCAAAAAAACCCGCTTCCGTTGCCTCATATAGAGTGAATTTTAATGTTTCCACAATTACTCACAAGCGCAGAATAAAATTACGCAAAATAACACCAATTTTACACAATAATAACCACTAAACTAGTTAAGGAAAGGGATAAAAAACACCTCAACCTTTTTCAGCAACCTTCCTCAACAGTTCTCACTTTTGACGTTATCACTTAGGTGACAGTGAAACGTCAAATCCCATATATTTTGATTTCGATTCGATCGAGTGACAACTCTCGATTGGCTTTGACTTTAGCCCCGGCTGTATATCATTCTTGCATTGATATTTCTTGTTTTTGATATTTTGATAATGTTTTATGTTTTAACTTGATATTAGACCAATAAATATCAAATACACATGCATTTTTTTTTAAATTATGATCTCAAAAATTAGAAAGAATACTTGGACAGCTTTCTTTTTATATCTTGTATTGTAATCAGTTTTTGTTTACTGTAGTTCAACCTATTATGACCACATTCCGCCTGATGTTAAGCGTTAGAGTGCGGTTCATGAGCGGAACCAACTACTACCACAGAGAAGTGTGTGCAGGTTGCTGCTGGCCCCACTATGCCGGCTTGAGCAGACTCCTGTCCACCATTTTTTAGTAAACATTTTTAAATGTTAACAGGAAACACAAGCAGCAGAAAAATTCTATGGTCCAATGGTGGAAAGAGTTGAGAAGATTTTAACACCAATGGGGGCCATTGAACCTGGATGTAAGGAGAGAGCTATTTGCACTTTATACAAGGATCCTTTCCAGCATACACCGTATAGTAACTTAGTGTCTAACGAACTTAGCAAGTAAGTAACGATTTTTTTATTTTCCTTAACTTTGGTAGGCAGACTGATGATTCAGATTCAGATCAGATTCAGACAGACAGATTAGCCCAGTATGTTATCCATTCAAGTTATACACTTGACGCGTTTCGGGATCAGTTTAGTTTTCCCTTTGGTAGACATATTGATGGTTATTGGCTTGGTCTGTTGTACTGTGATAGTACCACCACTTTCAAATATAAACCAGCGAAGTGAAGTTTGGAAGTTGCTGGATATGACTAAGGGAGTGCGTCCACAGTCGTCTCTTCAAGCCGGCATAGTAGAGACAACTGCTGTCTCCAGACACTTCTCTATTATGTGTAGTTATATTAATTGTTTCTATTATATGCCGAGCTATTATAAAAAATAATGTTAATAATTTTTGTTACAGAGATTCAAATGAACTTTTACCACCGGCAGATAGTAAATTTGCGCTGCGATACTACAATTATGTGCAAGCCGCAAGAAACGGCCAAGAAAATAAAGACTGCGTAAGCGTGCATCAAGATTGCAATATTGTTTTTAATAAAAAATAACAATAAAATTTTGATAAAAGTATATTTTTCAAAATGACATTTTAATGACTGAGAAATGAGACAGGAGATAATTATGGTCCGATTGCACCAGAAGGCAATTTAAAGTAACTTTAACTATTACTTGTTATCGTTAAAAGGGTGGCTGATCCCGAAAAAATTATAGAAAAACATATTTGGCTTCTTTTCATACATTTGACGTTAGTGACATTGGTTTGACGATTACTTTAACTTTAACCAGCCAAGATTCTCTAGTTACGGTTAGCGTTAAAGTAAGCGTCAAAAATGACGAGCGCTACGATGTAAAGTTAAAGTTAAAGTAAGCGTAAAAGTAATAGTTAAAGCTACTTTAACAGGCCTATTTATTTAATTTAAAAATAATACAGGTTTTGTAGCTATTGTTAGTGGTCATCCATATTACGTTACTCGTTAGGGGGTCGACGAAGTGTGACATTGTGTGACAAGGGGTCCTAAATTTCGTGACACGTCACATTTCAAAATCTTATATAATTATCTAAGTATTAAAACACGTTTGTTAAACTGTTAAAATGTTTCAAACTATAATATTTACTTTAATTAAATATATTTTATGCGGCTTACTATTGTATGTATATATGTGTGTATATTCCACACAGTTATTCTTAATTACAATTATTATAGACTAATTACATTATTGTAAAAAATACCACATTGAAGTGACAATCTTTTTTATTAATATCAATTTTTAAAAAATACAAAATTTGATCTTTCATATTAACAACTACCGCGTTGTTTTTATTCAATTTTGAAAGCTTTGCATCCATTGAAAAATATCAGACTTCTTTCGTCCAATTACCCTATACAATAACACTACAAACATAACACAACTACAAAATAAACACCATAGTAAACCGCATAATTTTTTTTAATTAACTTAAAACTTTATTTTATTTTAATTTAATTGTTGAAAATATGAATGTTGGTTAGGTCTTGCATTTATTTAGTAAATAGTCTAGAACAATTTTAGGGTACCTTCACAAACTTATCCGGCCCGGTGACTAACTAACGACGGCCTGTGGGCAATCCTCGAATCGTTTTTCCAAAAGCGTTATCTTTTTCGTAACTTTAAAATGTTTTTTAAACAACTTTTTAAATTTTAATATAAAGATTTGGTTAACTTTAAACTAACTAACTTTAACTTTAACTTAAATTGTTTTAAACCTTTTTTAAAGTTACGACAATGTAAAAATGTAAGACTTTAGAGAAAAGGATTTTCTATTGAGGATAAAATTTATAGAAATTAATAGTTATAGAAATGTATACGTTTTAAATCTATTGTATTCGAGAATTGCTCCCTGTTATTAGATAAAAGTTGCGGCAAACTAAAAGAGTAGAGATTTTGGCGGCAGATTTGGATCTGGAGACATTAGGTTATCTGTTTTGAATTATTTTCCTAAACTTGGGTTTCTTCGATTATATATTAATGTGTAATAATGGTGTATTATTAACCATTAAGTGTTCGTGAACGTGCGTGAGTGTGGGCAAACAATTCAAAAGACGAGAACGTGTGTTTTCATTTTACCTCCAAACCTCCGTAACAACTTTTAGTAAAGATCTACCACTTTTTCTGAATCTATTTTTGACTTGACTGAGACTGTTTAGTGTGATGAATAAATGACCTGTGATGCTCAATAATATTAACATAATGTAAATATTTACTTTGACATTGGCAACTTGTTATTATTCCATGAAAAAAGAATACTAAAAGCGATTACGGCAACGCCTTTCAGCGGGTTAGATAAGTTTGTCTCAACTACATTTATTTATTGATTTCCTTTAGGTGTTAATTCAGTAAAAAAAAAGTTTAATTATCTATAGAGCTACGTCCAAAGTAGTTAGTAGCTAATAAAAGTAACTTTTAATAAAATAATTTATAAATAATGTAAAATAAATATTTATTTATTGTTTAAATTAGAATAATACAAACCAGTCACTAGGACATTAGTTGTTTTATTATTTATTTCTTTTGATATAATAAAATTAGTTCATTAAATTTTTGCTCAACCGAGACATTAACAATTTTATTATGTGTCATTATTAAAATGTATAGTAATTTGTTTTTTATACTTTTGTTAATAAATTATTTATTGAATAATATGTGATTATTTTTATTTCTATTTCATTCGATCCACAAATTATTGTAGATTCCTCGCAGGCTCTTTTTACGCGATTGAGCAGCTCCGTGAGGTGGACCGCCTGACCGTAGCCACCCAATCTCTCCCAGGAAGGATAGGACACTCTTCATGTTCCTGCACACCACTAACAGCGTCCCCACCGTGCCCAATAATTATTGTTTCCCTCCCGATAGAATAGTTCTAAAAATTAATTTAAAATGAACACTGTAAATGTTTTTATAGTACTTTGAAATGAGACTATATTCTGTCTCAGAAAAAACGTCTCCCATCAAGAAATGTCTGTCGGCAGCAGTAGCCTTCACTTGCCGTCCAAGTGGACAGGGCACACTCCTCTAGTTATATCCTTGGTAGTACTCTGCCAGGACGTCATCAGTTCATCTATTCTAAGTGCCACCTTTTTATTTCAATTCATACTTTTTTTTTAAACTTAAAATTATTAAACAGGGATTACAACAACTCAAAAAAAAACTTATTTTTCCGTGTTGTGTCACAGAGCGTGAAAAAGGTCGTATACAAAATAACGAAGGTTACAATTGGGCGCAAGAACATGAGCACTTAATAACAAAAAGTATACTATTTTAGGCACTAATTGGAACTGGAATGGTCTATTACTATATCAAAATATAGCGTGGGATCGATGCTAGTCTTTTTCGTAATATTTCCTGTTTTTCAGTAACTTTCAATGATTTTTAGCGGATTTCAGTTTACTAAAACTTTCAGTGTAGTTTCAGAGGGATAAATTGAAATACACTTTTTTAATCATTTGCGCTCATTTTTTAACACTATATTGGGAAAATAACTCAATTCAATTATTATTATTTTATTATTATTGTAGCACGGCATGTGACAACACTCCACCTGATGTAAAGCTAGAGTGCGGTCCATCAACGGAAACAACTGCTACTACAGAAAAATCTCTACGGGCAGCAGTCGCCTCTGTTATACCGGCTTGAGAAGACGACCAATTACCATCTAGATTGACAGGTCGTTAAACGATATTTTTAATAAATTTAATTTCAATTAAAAAGGAATTTGTGAGGTTTTGATTAATTTTATGCGACGCGATACTTTGAAAGCTTTGCAGTCGCCTCGGCTTGAGGAACGAATGTGCATCATCTAGATTGACAGTGCACACTCCTCTCGAGTTTTCAGAATAGACATACACACATTTATTTAAATAAAATTCTTTTAAATTTGCAATCAAATTAATAGTACGTGTTGACATGCGTTGTCTATTTACGTGACGTGCAAGATTCATTCATAATGAGTGCCAATGAAAGTGTACCAACGGGTCAGAGAGATATCCTAACTTAGGCTTACTATAATGAATTACGACTGCTTCCGGGTGCTAAAATAATAAAAACAAAAATGTATAGCATTAAGACTGACCTTTTTATTTATTTAACACGTCATAATATGTCCACACTCCGCCTGATGTCAAGCTACAGTGCCATCCATGAACCGAGGTGACTGTTGTCAGAGAAGATCACAGATGAGATGAGGCTTGATAATATTATGTTATGCGAGCTACAATTAAAAACTGTTCTTTTTGAGGTCTAATTAAAAGTGTTAATATCAAACAAATTTTAAAAAAATTAAAGAAAAAATAATTATGTAAATGAATAAATTATTTGAAACAAAGGAGTATGCTGAGATGTTTCAGTCATTTGGAAATGATACATGAAAAGAGATTAACTAGAAAGATTTATTGCGCGAAGACCATAGGAAGGTCTTTCTCAAACAGATCAGTCAACGACAACCGATGTGCATGCATGATGAGAGTAATGGATGTGGTATGTAGAGAGAGAGAAGTCGCTGGCTTTCCATAGTTTCTGCCTACCCTAGTGGGAACAGGGTGTGCTTTCGTTTTCCTTCCAAAAATCCAAAAGTTTACCACTTCACGAATTAAAGATCTAAACTGAAGAAGCTCTGGAATAACAGTAAAAAAGAAATATTGAAGACAAGGCTGCATGACAACGAGCTCTTTGTTTTTAATGAAACGACAATCTATCGCACCACTAAATCAAAACTATTTTAACTCAAAAAAACATTTTTTTGTCTTTTTATGTCGGCACAACCGGTGACCTAGACTGGTTTGATATTAAACTCAGTAGAGGTCCATGTGCACTGACGACTAGAGAACCGCTCGCACGGTGGCTCCAGTCGCCACTACTATGCCGACCTGAGAAGGTGCTTTTTCACACTCCGCTTGAAGGATCCGGATTATGATTATTATAGCTCGACATGTATGTAAAGCTAGAGTGCGATCTCTAAACGGAAACAAACTGCTACTACAGAGTAATTTCTACAGGCAGCAATCGCCTCCGCTATGCCGGCTCGAGGAGACGAGTAAGTATTATTTAAATTGACAGTGCACACTCCTCTCTTTATACCTGACTACTTTCAAACTGTTCCCGAGACTGTCACTGTCACTGACCCCTGCGGCTGACTGGACAAATAACCATCTACAGTCTGCCTACCACTCTTTAATAGTGTCTATAGGCACTGAGCGACCAAAGTACATATAACAAAGTTACATTGGTACCGGTCAGAATTAGCGAGTTTCGAACACGGGTATCATCGATCGTGAGTACGCGCATCTTACCGCTAGACCACGGCCGCTCTTCATCTATTTTATTTACGAGAAAAATGTAACTAAACATTGACATATAACTAATAGACAATTAACAGTTTCCACTGATATCTGATCTGCCGTCCTAGGGAAGTACCACCACTTTCGAATGTAACACCCGTGAAGTGACTTTGTCGCGTTTCGGGAATAGTTTAAAAGTAGCCAGGTATAGTGAGAGGAGTGTGCACTGTCAGTAGATGGTACATGCTCGTCTCCTCAAGCCGGCATAGTGGAGGCGACTGCTGCCCGCACAGGTTTCTCTGTAGTAGCAGTTGTTTCCATTCATGGACCGCACTCTATCTTTACATCAGGCGGAGTGTTGTCACATGCCGAGCTACAATAAAAAAAAAGATATGGTTATCGAGAAGGACGCGATTTTTTACTTGTATCACTTTTGCTCTAGAGGTGCGATATAGGAAAAGGTAAGTGTACCAAACATTGTTGCTATAGGTTTGGTTGATTGTAATGATAGTCACATCGTACACGCATCCGTTTTGCACCCAACATCTTTCACTTGAACACATGTTTTGAATTCATTTATAATCGTGTCCCTTATTATGTAACTTTCATGTTTTAATTTATTTTAATTATTTATTTAAATCTCGCTTTCTATTAATAGGATTTCCTGCTTCTGTGTACTATAATTCTGAATAGACGTCCGAGTATAACGAGACAAATTAATTGTAGCTCGGCAATACTCCGCCTGATACAAAGCTATGATTTTTTTTTTCTAAATATTATCGAAATCTTTTCAGCTGTTTTAGCGTATAAGGGTAACATACAGACAGCCCTAATTTCACATTTATTATATTATATTTTCTTGACCATTGACCCGTCATTTGTTGTTGGAGGAATTACGAAGATATTGTTCCTATATGAATGCTCTAGATTCACTTTTTATGGAATGTCTTGTAAGAGTTGTTGTTTTTTTGCAGTTTGACATTATTATTTTACATTACACTAACATTTACATTCTTACTGAGATTGTAGAAGGTACTTATTTACAGTTTAAAATTACAAACACATACATAGTTTTATTTAAGTATAGACTTCAAATTTAAGTCTATAAGATATCGAAATCGTAGAATACTTACCCTTAAACAGATTTTAATGTAGATATAACTACCAAAGGTGAAGCATAAAAAATGGTAATAAAAAACGATATAGTTCCATAAGTTACAAACAAAACATAATAAATGTAATTGTAATTCTATTTTAAAACATATTTTGGTGCTAATTTGTATCCTTTTAATTATTTTTTGACTAAATGTTTCGATAGATAAAAGGAGGTTAACGAAATTATATTAATAAGTTACGCGCGTCGTAGCACTTTTAGTTGAAAGTTCGTAGCAAACAAAGAGTGTTTCAAATGAGCTCTAATTAGCCACTATCACTTATTGAGGCGCTACTTTTCCAATACACTATCACTTGTAACCATATAAACACAATTCGAATATACCACAAGCGTACAAGTACAGTCGTAGCACCGAAGATAGTGCATGGACGCATTCCGGTATCACATCACGTATTAATGCTCGTATATAAACCAAGCCCTGAACTTCATTGTATACATTGTGTCGATAATTCCTACGGCAGAAGGACGCGGCTGCCATTAAACAGTAGTGAAAAGTGCTTTAATCATGGCTAAATTAATAGTGCTACTAACTGTTATAGCATACGCCAGTGCCCAATCGTATTCAGCCACGAATCTAGTTAAAAATATCTATAAGGAATGTTTAAGCCAATATTCCATAGCTTGTGTGAAACCGAGAGCTTTGGAATGGATTTCGCGAGTGTCGAATGAAGATGAAATTAAAATTACAGAAGATTTGACAATTGTGAGGACTGCTGTTCCCGATCCGGACGACAGTGTTGATCCTAGATACGCTGAAGATCCTACTTACAAAATTATCGATAAAGTGGATAGTTTTCTTGAAACACATGCTTTGAAAGTGAAAGTTCCTGAAGAGATCACCAATACTGCTGCTTCTGAATATGTGCCTCGCTCACTTCTTGTCGATCTGCCGAGAGAATTGAGCTTGCCTTTAGCTGACGGTGGAGATGAAGATGTTTTTGAAGGCAGACGAAAGAAGATTAAGCTTCCAAAACTTAAGATCAAATCTAGTGAGTTATACGACTCTAAAAGCGCAAAAAATTACACAGAAATTGTACCTATAAATTTTTATTTATTTTTCAGAACATGGCTTCATGAAGAAGGTGCTGATTCCCTTCCTGTTAGGTTTGAAATTCAAAGCCTCCGTGTTGGTGCCATTAGCTCTCGCTCTGATCGCTCTCAAGACATGGAAGGCTCTTACTCTTGGACTGATCTCCCTTGTTCTTTCTGGTAAGTATTTGTAAAAAAACATGTTTTCAAATGTTTTATTATGAATATTCAAAACCCTTTTTAATTGTATTATTAAAGAAATTAGTTTAATTAATTTAATAAAGCGTGTAGATGCAAAATATTAATTGCGAATGAAAATTTTCAGGTGCCATGGTGATCTTCAAATTCACTAAACCCAAGGTTGTGAACTACGAAGTAATTCATTACCCTCAGCATCATGTAGAGCACCACGTCGACCACCACCCCGCTGGATGGGACTCCCATGGACCATACCAAGCAAGGTCATACGAAGATGCACACGAAATGGCTTACAATGCTCAACTCTAGTTATTAGGATACAATGAAATATGGACCTCCAACTAATTTATTATTTATTTATTTCTACTTCTAATGTAAATAAAGTTATATGAGTAAGACTGTCGAATTTATTACCTGGATTTTTATTTGGGTTAAATTATATTCCCGCGTATCCTGGTGAATATATAAATTTTTTTTTCGTATTAAATAAATGAGATTGACGTCCTTGATTTACCTCTATTGTTCTAGATTCCACAATTTTTAAACATCTGTTAGGGCATCCAATATTTTCACAACAAAATGCTATTGTAATATTTACTACGTATGGGCAGATACTTTATATGTCTATTAATAAATAATTAAATTTATCCATAATCTCACGCCCTTGTTCTTATTTGGGATAAGCAGAAAATATAGAGCGCCTTCTTTTTTTAGTACCGTCATATGACCGCACTCCGTCTAATGGCTCTGCCAGACAGAGATGCCTCTATAAACTCCCATGTTATAGGAAGGAGGAAAGACGTGGCTATGAAACGACTGCCGGAACCTTTTAGTCCGCGAGGACTACAGCAAAATTGTGGTCAACTTTTGTACACTATTTTCATTCACGTACGAATCGTCATAATTAAAAAAAATAAATAAGCTATTGATAAAGAAAACGTTTATTTTAAAACAATAATGTAATCATTTTCATCGAAAAGTCCATTACTTTCTACTTTCGCTCCTATTGAGTTTGTCGTACGTGTGACTTCAATTTTGTTGCCATCTGGAATACTAATATCTACTGGTATTGTTACAATAGGAACCTGCTTTTTATCATCATTTTTCCCACTGACATTACTAGAATTATTTCCATCCGCAATGTCTATACTTTCTCTCAAATAATTAACTATATTATCACTTTTGTTAAAAATACTATTTTGAATAATTCTTAAAGCGTTTGTCATTACATCGCTTTTGGCTTCAAACTTTTCTTCCTTATTTATTAACTTAAATTTTTCATCAGAATTGCTCGTTTCATTTTCATCATGGATAGAATTAAAAATTGTATTAAATTGCATATCGATTTCATTTTTGTCTTTATCATATTTTGTATTTAAATACTCGTTCGGTATAAAATTACTGCGAAGTATATTTCTAGAGAAGTTTTGGTAGATTTTTGATTTTCTTAATGGATTTAATTTGTACAGGTCGAGTAGCACTTTGAAATCTTCGTCGATGTTTCGTGTTTTTCCATGATCTTTCATTAGTGAGATTGCTATTAGTTCATCCCCATCCGACTTTGTTTTTACGACTAAAATGTAGTTTAATAGCTAAAATAATATTAATTAACTTAAAAACCTATGAATGGAGTTACCTGTAACTTTTAAATTCAAAAGCTTTTTTTACGTAAAAAATACACGACGAATAGATAACCTCCTTCTTTTGGAGTCGGTTAAAGAGATAATTAGCTTAATATCGAATCGTCCATGTACCAAAATGACCTGCTACTCATTGTCATTACACAACATTTTAATATTTGGACATGTTCTATCTAGCCATATTGCTTTATGGATTATTTGTTTTACGATTTGGTCACCTTTACGAACGGTCTTTTTGTACAAATATGAACAATTTACTACATAGATGATTCAACACTAAGAGCTACTACTTAACTCCCGCTCCCACTGGGGTAGGCAGAAACCATAGAGTGCCAACGACTCCTCTCTCTACATACCACTTTCGCCTTGATCTCATGCATGCACATCGGTTCAGGGTGCTCCTCATTTGACCCTTTCTGAGCAGTCGACTAATCTGACTGAGAAAGGTCCTCTGATTTAGATGAGATGTCAAGTATGACTCTATTAATCAGTCCTCGAGTGTATAATATTTTATTATACAAGAAAACAAAAGAAAGGAAAATTAATTTAAATCTTACCACAAAAATAAAGTAAACTGATTGTACAAAACGCATTTTCTTAAAAACCCAACCTCCTTTCTGCTGTTTTTTTCTGTACAAATGTGTTAATCATAATATTTATCTTTTGGTTATCAACTTTTAACGTTTAGTTTAAAAAACTAATATTTCCGTTATTGTTTTATTTCAACTTTAAATTACGATAATTCGAGAATCGTCGACGTCGATGTCGGTTAGAAATGGGAACTAAAATTAAGAAAAAAACAATTAATTTTTTTGTGTTTTTTTGTAAGTGGTTGAGACCAAAAAATTTACATGAATTATGCCAACCCCGTTCTAAGTTATATTTTATTTAAAAAAAAACTTCATAAAAAAAATCAATACTTGATTGATATTTAAAAAAAAATAACTCCGCGGCTTGGGTATTTGATTGTAAATACCATTAAGGTACTGCATTTTTTTATTGTAGCTCAACACGTAACAACACTCCACCTGATGTTAAGTTAGAACTCGATCCATTAACAAAAACAGTTGCAATTATAGATAAATTTTTACAGGCGGCAGTCGCCTCCACTATGCCGGCTTGAGAAGACGAATGTGCACCATCAAGGTTTGCGCGTGTGTGCTCATTATACCCGGCTACTTCTAAACTCGACAAGGTCACTTCACGAGTGTAACATTCGAAAGTGGTGGTACTACCCCAGGACTGCAGACTGGACAAATAACCATCATCAGTCTGCCTACTACTCTGAAATGTATTTATATATATTTACCTTTACAGCGGGCGTAACTTCACTAAAAATATCAGCTATTTCCTCAGTAGTAAATTCTATATCACCATTCAATAATCCATATTTATTTTCGTAATATGATATTAATTTTAACAGCAAAGTATCGCTTATTTCACTTGAATAAGGCTAGAATATTAGAGTTTTGGCATATGACAACGGCCGTGGTCTAGCGGTGAGACGCGTGAACTTACGATAGATGAGACCCGCGTTCGAACCTCGCTAAATTCTGACCGGTACCAATGTTAAATGTTATATGTATTCTGGTCGCTCAGTGCCTATAGGCACTATTAAAGAGTGGTAGGCAGACTGATGATAGTTATTTGTCCAGTCTGCCGTCCTGGAGTAGTACCACCACTTTCCAATGTAACACCCGTGAAGAGACCACCTTGTCGGGTTTCGAGAATAGTTTGAAAGTAGCCAGGTATAACGAAATGAGTATGCACTATCAATCTAGATGGTGCTCTGCTCAGGCCGACATAGCGGAGGCGACTGCTGCCCGTAGATATATCTCTGTAGTAGTAGTTGTTTCCGTTCACGGACCTCACTCTAGCTTTACATCAGGCGGAGTGTGGTCACATGCCGGGCTACAATTTAAAAAAAATGCAACTTCTGGTTCGCGGGGATGCCCTCTGTTTTTTTTTACACCTGTACATATAATATTAAATCGGGGCTTGCGATCATCAAGATTAGATATCTCAAGTGTTGATGAGATTATTTTTACTTCTTATACAAAAAAATGAGTAATACTGAATGTTATTTATGTTTTTTTCTTCTTTATATTGTATTATTGTGTTTTGTGAAGCTTCACAGTGGAACAGACATTATCGCCAAAATTGTGAGCGTAAGCCCAAAAAAATGCTGCATGAGTTAGAACCCTTTGCCTTAAAAATCACAAAAAACTAAAATGGACAAATTGTTATCGCGTAAAATACTTACCTTATTAGCTACAATACGTCGTGTATGTATTTGTTTCTCGGCTTGATTTTTTAATATTTTCTTATTCTTATAAACGTTTAAATCTAATTCATTTATAAAGTTTTGAAATTCAGCAGAAAAAGTGTTACTCTGTTAAAAATAAAACAAATAACAAGTTTTACAATAATAATAAATAATACCTATCTTTTTAAAATAATTTTAATAAATGAATTCATTTTAAATTTTCTTATAATAATCTTATAAGTTTAAGTAATTATTCTAATGTACCTGTATTAAATCCGTTACATTTTCTTTAATTAAAATGGTGGAAATTAACCACATCCACAATAACAATCGTTTTTGCACAAATCCAAACATAAGATGGTTAAAAATTACTACACGGTGACTAATTTATGCTATGAAATGCTTTTTATTATTTCGTTACAAAAAATTAATCATTCTTTCTGAAAAAACAACAATAATCTGCCTTTTGTTTCTGAATAAGTTTTCAATTAAACTACTTTTGTATTTTTTTAAGTAATGGTTTATACCATAACTACTATATCAACGATATCGAAAAATAAAACAATAGTTTCAAACTCGAAACATGTTTTTACTATTTAACATTACGAAGAAATCATAGACAATAACAAATTGCTTGCAAACATCTATGCTTCAAAATAAATTATAATAACTTTTGTGACAGTTCTGTATTGAGGCCAACTTTATCTATGATTGTAAATGTCGGGCTTGAACGTCATTCGTTGTTTCACGTTCTTTGCAAAGTATCGCGAGAAATTGTGAATATTATTGCCAAGTAATCATTTATTTACCAAAAATAATTGCTTTCAATATAATGATCTAAGTGATAATCATATGTGTGTGCCTGTTGGAAACGACGGTGATTTCTCAACGAACTTGTGGATTTGAGTCACGAATCAAACTATGGCAAATAATAGGATACCATCGGGCCCAAATACGCCTGGTAGTCAACAAACCCCAACACAGCAAGGCGTGAAGATATTTCTACAAAGAGATTATTCGGAAGGTACTGCCGTGAAGTTCCAAACACGATTCCCGCCCGAATTAGAACAGCGGGTAAGTTTGATGTTTATCAATACAAAATGATGTCAATTGACTGAGGATTGTGGCCTTCAAGTTATCATTTTCGTTTTCACACACCACTTTTGCTTGATGCTATTATCTTAATTTTATATTAAATAAATTAGTAACTGCTTTATTAGTTTTTATATGTAATATTCTAATATATTTAGAGGTTACATGGAAAAATGCTTCATTTTTTATATACTTTGGATTTCACGATCGATGAGACCCGCGTTTAAACCTCTAATATGTACTTCAAACGCTCAGTGCCTATAGGCACTATTAAAGTGTGGTAGGCAGACTGATGATGGTTATTTGACCAGTCTGCCATTCTGGGGTAGTACCACCACTTTCGAATGTAACGCCCGTGAAGTAACCTTGGAAACATTTTGAAAGTATATCGAGAGGAGTGTGCATTGTTAATCTAGATGGTGCATACTTGTCACCTCAAGCGGGCATAGGGGAGGCGACTGCTGCCTGTGAAGATTTCTCTGTAGTAGCAGTTGTTTCCGTTCATGGACCGCACTCTAGCTCTACATCAGGCGGAGTTTTTGACATTGTTCTTATTAATTTGTCATATTTGCCTAATTACAGATAGATAGACAAATATTTGAACATACAATGGAGAGACTGAATGAACATTTTGAAATGGCGGAGACGGCTGATTGTAGCACATATTGTGAAGGATGTCTCGCGTGTCTTACTGCATATTTTATTTATATATGTACAGAAACACATTATGAAAAGGTAATGATGATAATTGCATACACAGAAATGAACTTGAGACTTTAATCTAATGACGTCAGTGCAAAAAACTGTTACTGTGTAACTCCTCAAGGGCATAAACTCTCAAATTAATTTCTGCACACAATATTTGTAGCTTATAAAAATTACTAACTGTTCAGAACTGTTATACTATTTTAAAAGTAGACTGATGATTGTTATTAGCTCAGAGCGTGTGAAGCCCGTGAAGTGACGTGTGTATGGGTTCAGTATAGTAGACGGGTATAATGAAAAGAGTGTGTACAGTCATATTTAAGCCAGCATAGGGGAGGGGACTGCATTTTTCTGTGGTAGCAGTTGTTTCTGCGCATGAATTGCATTCTAACTTAACATATAACATTCTAATATAACATAACGAGAGGTGTGTGCACTGTCAATCTAGATGGTGCGTGCTCGTCTCCTCAAGTCGGTATAGTGGAGGCGACTGCTACCCACATAGGTTTCTCTGTAGTAACAGTTGTTTCCATTCATGGACTGCACTCTAGCTTTACATCAGGCGGAGTGTTGTCATGTGCCGAGCCACAATAAAAAAAGCATCAGGCAGTGTGTAAAATATAAAAAAATTAACAATAAAACTATAAAATTCCAGCATCTAAGAAAAGTATCAAAATTCATATCGACCCAAAACGAAAGGATTTACAACCCACGAGGGATTCATATCACTGATCCAATTCTAAGAGGTTTGAGAGTCGTCGAAATTACAATTTTGGATGTTCCGAACAGTCCTACAGGTAATTCAACAACGACGCAAATGTCTAGGCATACATGACCATCGCAGGACACCCGGGAGTTTTTCATGTAACATCGGCTTTAAACCCGGAGTTTTTTGGGTTAGGGGAAAATTTTGATGTATAAAAAAAGATATAACCACAACCCTGTTCCTAGAATGTTGTTTTGATCTATTTCTATTACATTTATAATTAATTAACATCAAAAAACGGAAGGGAAGATACCCAAACCCAGAATTCTTTCAGGTTTAAGGATGAACTTCGATATTATCAGATTTAAGTTTTGTTTTAAATATTAAAATATGTTTTTCTTCCAATGAATTTTTGTAATGAGAGGAGGGTGCTCTGTTTATAGACGGTGCACATTCGTCTCATCAGCCGGCATAGTGGAGGCGACCGTGGCAGACGTTTGTCTGCGGTCGCAGTTGGTACCACTTAATCACACTATAGCTTAAGTCAATGAAAAAACTTCCGTAATACTGTGTTCAATTTGTAGTTTTTTTTTTTCATAATTATTATTTAATCTTTTTTTTAATCTAACGTGTCACACAATTTTTTTTTAAATATTAAGAGAAAATACTATTTAAATCTCTTTTAGAAATTGATAGGATATCCTATTTTTAAATATGCATACATACCTACTAAAGAGTGGTAGGCAGACTGATGATGGTTATTTGTCCAGTCTGCCGTCCTGGGGGCAGTACCACCACTTTCGAATGTAACACCCGTGAAGTGACTTTGTCGCGTTTTGGGAATAGTTTGAAAGTAGCCAAGTATAACGAGAGGAGTGTGCACTGTCAATCTAAGATGGTACATGCTCGTCTCCTCAAGCCGGCATAGTGGAGGCGACTGCTGCCCGCACAGGTTTCTCTGTAGTAGCAGTTGTTTCCATTCATGGACCGCACTCTAGCTTTATATCAGGCGGAGTGTTGTCGCATGCCGAGCTACTTAAAAAAAAAAAGACCACTTCACAAAATCGTGTAATAGCTGTTTGTCTAATATATTTATATACAGGGCCGCACTTTCGAATGTAGTATATTTAAAATGATAGAAATTAATCTATTAGTTATGTTTTAAGACTACTAAATTCGAGAGTCAACCCCAGGGTGGACAGTTAGAGCCGCGTACCTAGATAGGAAGTATCCTAAATATTTAAGTCAAAAAATCAAAGGAAGGTTTTAGGTAAAACAGTATTCAATAAAAACAAAGTTTGTGAAAAAATTTAAATGGTTTTATTCACTGTTATAGTATAGTATACAGTTTAAGCCGTAATATTTAACGCAGGTCATTACATCCGCTCAAAATTACATGATGCATTCAATAAGTTAAATGTTTTACATACTAGAGATGCCACGGATAGTTATTTGGCCGAATACCGAATATTCGGCGAGGCTCGTGGCCGAACTTTCCACGGGTGACAAATCAGAACTCGTCACTTACGTCTTTAAACTTGATCGGACAGCAGACCCTTACAAGTGGTGGTCAGCAAACGCAAAACAATATCCAATCCTTTCACAATTAGCTAAGATTTATTTGTCATCTCCGTGGCATCACTAATACATACATCTTCAAAAAGTCCTAAATGTGGTCAATTTTACTTTTTGTCTTGAATTTCTGTCTTGTTAGTGATTAAAGATAATTTCTTATTTTAAAACAAGCAGATAAAAACCTTTTTATTTAACTATTGCTGTCGTTGACTGAATACTGCCACAATTTGGACCGCACTCTAGCTTTACATCAGGCGGAGTGTTGTCACATGTCGAGCTACAATAAAAAAAATAAAAAAAAAAAAAAAAAAAATTTTTATGAGGTATCATTAGAATAAAAAAAGTTATTTGGTAGAGCTCTTGGTTGGCGTTGATGTAAAATCGCAGCTGTTAACGCGGTATTTTCTTGTTCAGCATAAGTACTTTGGGAATTGCAAGTAAAGCGCTTCTGCCAACTTCTATCAAAGTTGTAAGATTGACATTGCTGGCACCATCAAATCCGTAGATAGTAGACAAATGTGTTGATAAATTTGGTGGTGCCAGTGTTATCAACATTACAACCATAATCGATAAAGGCCGATTACGTTACAACGTTACAACCTCGATGGAAGTTTGCAGAAGCAACTTCCTTGCAATATATCATCTTAGACAGTTTATATGTTAATTAATAAAAAAGAAAATTACTTTAATAATTAAATTTAAAATAAAATTCCATCAACCTACATCGTCACGTCCATGTTTGTACTCTATAGTCTATTATTGAAATAAATAAATAAATATTTTCATAAGATGAAGGGTAATAATTATTAATTTTTATTCTTATTAGATATTGTACTAGTAAGTTTGTGTATATTATTAATATGGTAAATAGATCTATGAGGTCTGCATTTATTTTTATTTTAATCAATCGGTTTCTTAAAACTCCTTTATTAAATTTTTTTACGGACTAACCTGTTAGGTTTCGGAAGTCCCATGATACCTTACACATTAATTAACAGAAATATACTTTGTATATACTTTTCCTAATTAATACTCGTAATGTTTCTTTCGACGGTTTTTGAGAATTGGGTTTTTAAATATACGTTCAGACTCTACTGTCGAGAGATGTACATGTATGTATGTATATTTTTATGCCTACCCACAAAAAACAAAAGAGGACGGTGCAGTAAAAATTACTTTATAACTATTTAACCGCGACATCGACTTTCTTTTTTACATATTGATTGTTTTTATTGTGACAACACTACGCTTGATGTAAAGGTCTAAGAACTGAAACAATTGATACTACAGATAAAATTTTACAGGCTTGTGAACAATCCGGATTGACCAAGCACACCCCTCTCGTTATACTTGGCTACTTCCAAACTGTTCCCGAAACGCGACAAGACCACTTCAGGGGTGTTACATTCGAAACGTATACTCGTAGACAAGTTTTAAGAAGCCGATTGGTCTGTCAACTTTATTGTAAGCAATTTTAATAAATTATGTTTGGAATTAAATTGTAATATATAATGTTTAATTTAAAAAAGTTTATTATTAACTTATTAGTGTAAAATGGGTCTCTATTTTAGATATTTACCGTTATTTACCTAACTATTGTACATAGGGTAAGCACGAACCAACGCTTCGAGCACATATTTTCGTTGGCAACACCACAGCCCAATTGTCAAGAGACATATTTCATTGGGGGAGTTTTGGCGGCTATCTTGAGACATTAGGTTATCTGTCTTGAATTATCTTCCTAGACTTGTGTTTCTTCGAGTGTTAAAGTGTAATAATGGTGGATTATTAACCTTTAAGTTTTCGTGAACGTGCGTGAGTGTGGGCAAACAATTCAAAAGAAGAGAACATGTGTTTCCATTTTCCCTCTTAAGTAGGAAGTTTCAGTAAAAATTCTACCACTTTACTGGGGCAATTGTTGACTTGACTGAGACTTGACCTGACTGTTTAGCGTGATGAATGAATGACCCGTGATGCACAATATTATTGACTTGATGAAAAAGTGTTTGCTTTGACACTGGCAAATTGTTATAATGCCATATAAAACTAAAAGTAAAAAAAAAAATATTTCATTGGATGTAATAATAAAAAATAGTATTAAAAATAATTGTCTAAGGATTAATTAGGACTTGTTATTCATATTAGACAATTATTTTTTTACACTATTTCTTAATAAGACAGTTCTGAAAACGTGCTCGAAGCCAATCTGTTCGACAGCTGACAGTTTATTCGTGCTTACCACACTGGTGAAACATTTAGTTCTGAATTAAATTTTTCATTGTAATTGACTAATCAACGGTATTAAATTATTATAAAATTTTTGATATGGATATATTAATATTTAATAAATCTAATCGAAGGTTAATTTAACTCTTTCCGACGTGTTGGATTTTTATATGATAGAAAGAGAGACGGGTCACACTTAGGTTTTTCGCAGGCAAGCTCGTGCAAAAGATAGAGCGTGTAGCCGGACTCTAAGTTTAGTGCCAACAAAAGCAAGAACTCTCTTGCTTTAGTATAATGCATCGGCTATATTCTCTTCTCCGATGTACAATTATAATAATAATTGAAATAGATAGGTAAATAATAGTTATGATTTAGTTCGAACCAAATTTTATGGCGGCTCCGAAGTTAGGCACAAATCGCTACGCATCATATTATATAAAGCTCGATTACCACTGACGGACTGACTCACCGACTGTTGGGGGAAAACCTCGACTGACCGAAAGTGGACTCTGGACCGGAAGTGATGCCGATATCCGAAACGGAACGAGATAGGGCACAAGTGCCGGAACAAAAGTCGTAGGGAATGCCCTCTAATTTCGAAATCCATAATTTGTTTCTTTTTTTCAAAACTACCCAAAAAAACTTTCTTAGCGCCACTAAGCGCGCCCAAAAAACTAGCTATTGTTATAAACTTATTATTGCAAACTTGACTATATCTAGCACCCGCAGCTAACTTCAAGACGCAATGCCATAAAGTTTGAATCGACATATACATTGTAATGAGTAATTTGATATAATACATCGGGCCAAGTAATAATTTACATTTACGCTCTCACGACGTAAAGTGAGTTTTGTCCATCTATCTGACAATATTATTTTGACCGCAAAGGTTGATCCTATTACGCCGTGACAGCCTAAACGTAAACTCATACTTTGCCCTCTGATGTCTGAAAGGGAGGTCAAGCCGCAATAGGAGGGTATATGACAAAACTTTTTTCATTTTGTATCCCTCGGTTTTCAATTTTAATAAAATCCTTTGACAATCTTTCTACTTGGGTTTATTGCTAATTGAAACAGCTTGTATATCAGCTAGTTATATTTAAAGAGTGGTAGGCAGACTGATGATGGTTACAAACCTAGTCTGTCTTCCTGGTAGTAGTACCACCATTTTCAAGTGTTACACCCGGGATCAGCTAGAAAGTAGCCAGATATAACGAGAGGAGTGAGCCTTGTCAATGGATGGTACACATTCGTCTCAGGCCGGCATAGCGGAGGCGACTGCTGTCTGCAGAGATTTATCTTTGGTGTTTCTGTTCATGGACCGCACTCTAGCTTAATATCAGGTTTTGTTTTGATGATTCTGAAATTTAAAAAAAAAACAAATTGTTCTATGTTAATCATAATTTACCAATATTTGTAGGTTATCTTTTTTTCTTTGCTATATGTAATTATGAAAGAGGTCGTATACTGTCTAGACTCCTAGAGCTTAGTCCTTTTGCGTCTTGACGTCTTCCTTTTTGGACAGCCTGTATATTATTATAAGAAATAAAATTAAATATATTGTAAAAATGCACAGAAAATTTATTTATATACTTTATTAGATAAATGCCCAAATTTTTTAAAAATAAGTTTGTAATTAATGTTTTATGATTACTTGTAATAAATATTTGAAACTTTATTTTTTGTTTTATTGTTCTTGTTTGTCCCTAGAATTTGGTACGGATTGGTACCGATCACAATACCGAGATTTGAACACTGGTCTTTCGATCACGGCCGTTCTTGGTAAGTTATAAAAATCAAGGCTACTAAGAAATTACTTCTGATACTACTTAGATCACGCGCTGTTACCACTGGGGTAGGCAGAGACTATGGAACGCCAGCGACTCTTCTACAAATACACTGGGTGCTCCTCACCTGACTCTTGTCTGAGAGAAAAGTCGAAGTTTGATTCAAATAAATTAATATTAGATGGCGGTATAACGGAAAGAATTGCTGCCTGCAGAGGTTTTTCTAGCAGCGGTGGAACCCGTTCATGGACCGCACTTAATTGTAAAAGGTAGCTTTTCATAGAAATTCTAATATACTACATTGATCAGAGGCCGGTGCTTTGTGTGGTTCCAACACAAAGCTTTAGGTTTGAATCCCTGAGGTATACTCTTACGTTAACGAGGACGTTTGATTATTTCAATGAAACTTGTGTGTTTAGGACGTGTTCACGAAATACATGTGTACAGTTTGCAAAACTAGTAACTAATATAATTTATTTAGTTCTTCTTTCAGATACAAACTCTTCGACTATTATATTGAGAGCCACTCAGGGCTACTGTTGCCAATTACTGGTCATACGATTGCTTCGACAGCGCGTCAATAAATACCCTATTATTTTCACATCACGCTTGTATTTAAAAAAAACACGTAAAAAAGATCATGATTTTGTAAATATATTTTTTTATATTTTTAAGGGCGACCAGTGGTGGGAATCATTAAATCATGCTTAGCAGAAGTTGATTAATTTTTTGGCAAATGATCCACCTTTAGGTGCCACATCTCACACAAAGTATAGAGAAAAAAAAAAAGTAAAATTAAAATTAAAATCTAATAATTATGTAAAGTTTTATTCTATGACTTTTCACCGAACAAAACTGCATAGTACCACATTTAATTAAGAAGAGAATAATGTACGTTCTACCTAAGCCTAGATTTAGAGATTAGATGTCTAGATTTATCTATCTATTTATTGGGAATTATTAAAAAATTAGACAAATTATTCATGAAAATACGATGTTTTCTTGTATATTATATTCAATTAAAAAAAACACGTACAGACCTAAATATCGGAGAAATGTCGAATTAACCCAAATATTACAGAAATAAATCAAGGTTAAACCCTTAAATGCATATTGTTGCCAATTGTCTACATTCATTTTCACATAAAATTATTCAAAAACCTGAGCGTTTGCAGGACTTTCACGGTTGCTTTGTGTCATAACAAAAATCGGAATTGAATTTGTTTTATTATTATTTACGTAATCTATGGCAAATTTCCTATAATATTGTATTAATTTAAAACAAAAAAGTCATACATTTAAGAATGTAAAGAGGGCTTTTTGTATAAGAATTTAACTTTGGACTCTAGTATTAAGTATAATATATGAATCCGTGTCTATTAAAAGCTTTTCACCACTAAAGTTTCTTTCTACTTAAATTATAACATTAAATTTCTGTATGCGCTCCAATTTTTTTTACGGACAGTACCTAAGTACAACAAGCTTTAACAGAAATATCTGAAAACAAATACATTGTATATTAGACTCTATTCAGTTGTACTAAGGTAGTTATTATCCATTACGTATTTGATATAAGTCCCCTTAGGCTATTTAATTATGAACGTACCTGTGTTAGGGATTTCGCGATTGTCTGTATTTATTTCTATGTGCTTACAATGTTACATTATATTCGTTTTATATTATATAATATATTTTACTACATACTGTTAGAGTATGAATTCAAGAAAGAATCGATTAACGTAGCGGGTACAGTCCTACTGCGCTTATACATCACTATAACTGTCATTACGAGGGAGTGACGTCATCATAGCCAAGTTGATCCTAGGCCAAAAGCCAATCAACAGCTGTCACTTGATCGGATCGAAAACAAAATATATAGAATTTGACGTTTCACTGTCACTTTAGGCCCTCGAAACACGATTAGTGGTACTATCCCAAGACAGCAGACTAGGCTAATAACCATCATCATTCTGCCTACCTCTTTTTATTGCCAGATTTACACTACAAACAAATATGATATTACAAAGTCAGAGAAATCAGTTCTACGCAAAGGTTAAATTATTAGGGGATACAAAAGGTCGTGTTGAGGCTAAAAGGGGGTATGATAACTGTCATATCTACCTTGGAAAGGGTTCAAATTTATTTACATGAATTTTCAGTTTTTATCATATCAAAAGGAAATCACTGCTTTTAGGTGCTGTTGCGTAATTATTATTTTACATAAATATTTTCATCTGGCAACCTTTATACGCATTTTTTATTTATTTATTTTTATTTAAAAACTTTATTGTTAAAAAAGCGAGCTTAATGCCGCAAGGCATTTTCTTCCAACTGGCCTTCGGGAAGCAGAAACGTAGTAATGGCTACGGGTAGTAAAAACAATTAATCTATAATATATAACCCTAGAAATACCAATTATATTCTCATATAGTTACACATACACGTACATACATAAAACGACAATAATGCAACTATGACAATTCGCCCTAGGCATTTTGCCAGCATCACGTTATGGGAGATGGTGAACAGAAAATGAAAAACAAACAAAAAAGAGATAAAATGAATTAAGATGGAGTAAATAAAGAACTACAGTTTAATTTTATTTAAAGTAATGAACTTAGCGATGGAATGAAGAATAGCAGGAGATGATAACGAGATGGAGAGAAGGTTAGAAATGTTAGTAGGGCAAGGAATATATTTGTGAATAGATTTCAAGAAATCGGTGTGATCATATAGGGGACAGGAGAAGAAAATATGATTAGTATCTCCCCCATCCAATCCACACTCGCAAATCGATGAATTCCTACTTCTTAATTTATGCAGATTCGTAACGGTTCATGTGGGAGTGGCTAGTACTAATGTACTTTGGTCGCTGTGCTCATCATATGAAGACATTAATTACAGAAGACTAACGATGGTTAGGATGGGCAGCCCAGTTTGCTATAATGGGGTAGTAACACTCTTGAAGAGAGAGAGATTTGGGTACTGTCTCGTACCCCCAATGCCAGCGTTCCAGAACCGCGATATCTCCGGAGGTAGGGCGGTTGTCACGAAACAAAATTTTCAGGATATGACCTTGAATTTCAAAATCGATGCTTTTAAAAAAATACTCAAAAAATCATTTGTTTCCGTTCATGAACCGCACTCTAACTTAACATCAGGCAGAGTGTTGTACTTAATTTGTACCTGATGATATTGCTCTTTATATATTGTTCGCCTACGCACGTAATTTCTTTTACTACGAAGTTTGTTTAGCCCATAACTCTCTAATGCCTTTGTGTGTTTTATTACCATTAAGGCGTATAAAATAATGACAGCAGTGAATTTAAAAATACGACGCGTTAAAGTGTAATAACATTGTGAGATGTCAACTCGACGAAATCCTGTCATATTTCTCGAGAGTGTTCATAAAACTGAATTTTACGAGTTCTAATTACAACTTTCATATTATTCGCGTGAAAGTATAAGAAAAGGCGGGAAAAGTGTCGTTTACTTCACAAATATAAGGCGTAGACAATAAACTTAGTAATTTTCTTCATAAAAGTGTTCTATTTTTAGGGAGTCCGAAAATATATCGAAACATTTTATATACCACGCGATTCTTATTAGAATTTATTTTGTCTATCTTTAACGAAATAATTGCGTAACTTTTGTACGTCCTCTACGTTTTTAACAAGCAATTTTTGATTCGGCTATTACACATAATACAGCAACGAAACATGTGTTAGAATGAGGCCGTGTTATAAGACTAGCTTGGTTCGTTGACAACTTTCTGCTTAATTTTAGCGATATGTCCTAAATTACCTGGCTCCAACAAGAAGAGTGTGCATTAAAATTGCATGTCTGGAAACAGCTGTCGCCTCCGCCATGCCGGCTTAAGGAGTCAAACGTGCACCGGACAGGTTGAAAGCGCCCACTTTTCTCGCTATACAAAGTGTATTTTTTTATATGGGTCATATTTTTTAATATTACATCATTAGTTATAAAAGTTACAAGGTTAATTGAAAATTATAGCGAAAGAGGATCTAAAAGCGCGCTTTTAAGCTCCTCGTAATAGACTTAGTTGTAATGTAAAATTATAGAGGTTTCACCAACAATAAAATTACAACTTAGACATCTATATTTTTCTGTTTTTGGCTTTATTAAGTTTAATCGAGCCCACCTCGGGCTGTATGTGCGCTGTGATTTTTTTTCTGTACATTTTTCATCACAATTTAATAGTAACCCCTAGAATTTGAACGTGCCCAAATTCTGGATTAAAATCCAGTTTGTTCTGTTACAATTATATATTTACGCAAGAGTTTCTTGTAGTATTCTTCTCCTTACTCGCCTTACCGAAGCCATGTAAAGTCTGACGATGAGCGAGTGCAATGAAAATATTCTCATTTCATTTTATATTCATTATTAAAAATTAAATTTAAAATAAAATGCTTTAAAAGTATTTTTAATTTTTTAAATTAAAATTTCACGAAACGTTTTTCAAGTAAAAGATAAATAACAATTTGCTTTAATTAGAAAACTCGACGCGTTTTATTTTGTTTAAAACAGGCTCCTTCCTCTTTTACTTCTTTATCGAAATTAAGATGATCATTATATTTTGCGACCATTATGCATCCACCATGATGCTGTATGATCAGTGCATATCACTAAATTGACGCATATCGTGACTGTCCTCTACTTTTCCATCTGCAGCCCTTTCAACTGCTCGTTTCCAAATGTTTATTGTCATATCCCGTTCCGAAAGGTATATCAAGAGGCGGCATAGTGGATGCGACTGCTGCCCACACAGGTTTCTCTGTAGTAGCAGTTGTTTCCATTCATGGAACGCACTCTAGCTTTACATCAGGCGGAGTGTTGTCATATGCCGAGCTACAATAAAATAAAAACTACTACCAGTCCGATTTGAACGAATAATTTGCGTTAGAAATCCAATGACGATCAGAAATTAACGAGGTTCGAACACGGGTCTTATCGATCGTGAGTTTACGCGTCCTACCGCTAGAACACGGCCGCGCTTACAATTATTTTATATGCATACAAAGTAACGGGCAACAGCTAGTAATTAACTCCATAAAGGCTGTAGGCAGGTAGTTACTTATAAATTATTCTCGCAAAATTTCAAAAGAGAATTTTCTAACGAGTTTAATTTTGAATTATTTACAGGCGTTTCAGTGACTTTAATTTTAAGTTGCTTCTTATTTTACGCGTTTAAAATCATATCGTTAGTTATTATAATTATTTTCATGTTTATATTCTTCATCTACAAACTTCTACAAGTATAATAGCAAGAAATAATAATTATGGATTATTTTTTTAGTTAATCTTGACTGAAACTTCGAGAAAAACTAGTAACACGTGATATCAAAGGAAAGGGTGCTGATAGAAAGGAGAATAGAGAAATTTCAACGCGATTAACGGTTACGTAAAACGTTGGAATATTCATAGGCAAAGTGAAAGACATCTTCGATTCCCATCTCAGTTGAGCGGCCGTGGTGTAGCGGTAAGACGCGTGAACTCACAATCAATGAGACCCGTGTTCGAACCTCGCTAAAGACCGGTACCAATGTAACTTTGTTATATGTACTTTGGTCGCTCAGTGCCTATAGGCACTATTAAAGAGTGGTAGGCAGACTGATGATGGTTATTTGTCCAGTCTGTCGTCCTGGGGCAGTACCACCACTTTCGAATGTAACACCCGTGAAGTGACCTTGTCGCGTTTCGGGGATAGTTTGAAAGTAGCCAGGTATAAGAGAGGAGTGTGCACTGTCAATCTAGATGGTACATGCTCGTCTCCTCAAGCCGGCATAGTGGAGGCGACCGCAGCCCGTAGAGATTTCTCTGTGGTAGCAGTTGTTTCCATTCATGGACCGCACTCTAGCTTTACATCAGGCTGAGTGTTGTCACATGTCGAGCTACAATTAAATAAAATAAAAAAAGTTGTCAGTTTTTTTTTTCATTCAATTTTTACCATAATTTAATTAAAAAATCATAAAAAAAATAAGATAAAGTTTAAATGAAAAATTCAAGCAACTGAGAAATTAGCGAAGCGGAACAGAGATTGCTTTCAGGAAATTGTACTTGCTCGCAATTAAAAAAAACCATAAAATTGTAATATCTTTTTACTGAAACTTTTAGGTGAGAAAAAGCGGGAAAATTATATACGTTAAAATGTTATAAACAAGATGTCTTCTCATTGAGTCGTGATATAAATATTAAGGTATTATACTATATTGCGATAACGAGAGCGGTGTGCACTGTCAACCTAAATGGTGCACTCGTCTATTCCAGCCGACGACGTGCAGTATCTACGATCATCTTATACACTATCCCGGATTCAGGAGACGAATGCGTACAGCGTATAGACAGTGCACACTCCTCTCGTTATGCTTGTTTTTTTATTATTATTATTGTAGTGCGGCATGTGACAACACTCCGCCTGATGTAAAGCTAGAGTGCGGTCCATAAGTGAAAACAACTGCTACTACTAGCTACTATTCCAACTGTTCCCGAAACGCGACAAGGTCACTTCACGGATGTTATTATACATTCGAAAGTGTGCCTACCACTCTTTAATAGCGACACTGAGCGACCAAAGTACATATAACATATAACAAAGTTACATTGGTACCGGTCAGAATTTAGCGAGGTTCGAATACGGGTCTCATGGGCCGTTGGTACTTGCTTAGAAATATCGTACAATATCTGTAAATTTCGAAAGACCTGCTCACGGCGTGAGGTGAGAATACGTATTCCGTTTTCCATATCGCGATTGACTACCTACCTACTTTTGGTAACTTTTCATATATTAACAATTGTTGCAAGCCGAACCGAAAGACCCGAAACCGAAGAGGTTTTCAACAAGGATATACGAATGAACAGATCTAACAAAATCGGTAAAAAAACGCCCGTGCAGCTAATTACTGGTGAGTCCTATCCTTCTCTTTATTCCAACAGTGAGATCATCAAATCTCCCTTGGAATTTCGCCGACGTGCTTTTCGATCAGCGGTCTCTCCGCAACTACCGTGACAGGTTTAAACATTCTTTTAGTGGTGTTATTTCGAAAGTGGTGGTATTATCTCAGAAAGGCAGACCAGTGTTAAAAGTGTTAATAAAAAATAAATAATATCCGTTGTTGAAGTAAAAACCAACAAAATGCAATATAGAAGTCATTTAGACGTTAAACGAGCGCTGCCGGAAATGGTCGAACAGGCACGAAGGGCAGGAAATTAAACTTGATTTATGTGACTCTATCTTTTTCTTACAAATGAAAACGTTTGTTTTGACCTTTTCTTTAACTTATAAATAAATTATTAAAAACTTTATGTAGAAAATAATTTACACACAAGTCTGCCAATCCTTCCAGCCTGTAGTGTGCATTGTCTACCCGGATGATCCACATGCCGGCATAGCGGAGGCGACTGCTGCTGCCTCTGTTGTAATAGATCTGAGGCGCTAGCATGATTTTACATTCACGCCGCCGTGACAGGGTACGTGAGATCTTTTCATGTTACACCGGCACTTTTCTATTTCTACTACTTTTGTTAGACAATGGGAAATTGTCTCTGGACCGCACCGGAAGTGATTACTATATCTCGGAAATGGAACGAGATAGGGCAATCGCCCCGAAGCAAGAGTTGCAGAGAATACCATCTAATATCCAGCTCAATACTTTTTTTTTAATTGCCTTTCGCGCGCCACGAACGGCTAGTTATTTACTAAAGTTACGAAAGTTATTTCACATCGGAACAGCTCCTCACTTTGTACAAAGCGCAAGTGAGGACCTGCATGGAGTACTGCTCTCACCTTTGGGATGGATCTGCCAAATATCAACTTGCGGCATTGGAGTCGATCGAGAAGCGCGCCAAAAAGCTAATAGGCGATGACACTTTAGTCAAGTCTCGGCTACAAAGCCTTGAGCACCGACGAAACGGTCTTCGGTCTTTTACCGGGTACATTTCGGAGAGTGTGCGCAAGAGCTACACAACCTAGTTCTACCGTCCCGTTTCTTTTATCGGACGTCCAGACACCCGGAGAGGTAACATCCATTTATGGTCCAAGTTCCAAAAGTACCTACGAGGCGTTTTGACAACACGTTCCTCGTGCGTACTGCGAAACTGTGGAACTCTCTCCCGGTATCTGTGTTTCCCGAGAAGTACAATACGGGCCTCTTCAAATTAAGGGTAAATAGGTACCTCATAGGCAAGTGTGCTCCATCTTAGACCGCATCACTGCTTAACAACAGGGTGCGGTCAAACGTTTGCCTATTAAGCATAATAAAAAAAAAGTTAAGCTTGCATTTGGCGCAACGTTTAAATCTATTACTTATTTGACGAAGTATTATTTAGCAAGTTAGCACATAATATAATTCAATTTTCTTAAAATTTCTTTTACACCGTTTCGTGAACTTTTTATTTATTCACTCACTTTCAGACATAATTAAACAAGCTCCTCCCCAAACCGGAGTTGTTCAACGACTTTATAGGACCGGCGAGTAATAATATTGTGACCATAGAGTAAGATGAAAATTCAGGACTATTAATTTACATTTTCCAAAACCCACTTTTCGCTTCTCACCACTCCGTGCGATCTATGATTGTATACAACTGTTACCACAGATAACAAGGCTATGTTTTAAGTAAGAAAATGACCAATCAAATGGCCAATGATATACTAGTGTAAAAAATAGGCTACAAAGAACTGATCCTGAAACATGGCTTGATCACTTAACGCTAAATCGGAACGGAGAACGGTTACACTTGAAAATCGTGGTACTACAACCTACAACTCTTGACTAAATATCGTGTATACATAAACGCACACATATACATTTAAACATATACATGCATGTTATACACTCACTCTTTTTAATACAATATTCTACTTAAGACTCAGGGAGAGGCGGGTTTTTCCCATTACAATTCTTTTTAAACTTAATTGTAAAAGTCCATGGTTTTGCACAAGTACCAATATAGTAAAAAACAAAATGGCTGCAGTGTTCTTTGGCTCTCAGCTATTGTAGCTTAATCATCTATTTTTATTTCAGTGTACTTTGTATTGTATTGTTCCCAAGAACTGTACTTTTTCTTCAAATTAAATCCAATCAAATCAAATAAGTTATTTACTGGTTATAGGTTAGTAACACTGATCTTATTTCTATGTTAGTGTTTCTCCATAACTACTCATTTGGGTGTGTAAATATTAGTAGTATTAATTATTGGCCCTTAGATGTATATATTTATAAAAATTTATGTTAAATATAAAGCTGTTCGATGCCCTAATAAATAAAATAATAACTAATAAAACAAAAAAAAAGTAGTATACATATAGTATAAACCAAACTTTATGACGGCTCTGAAATTAGGCACAAGATGATGCACAGTACACAAATTGAAGTATCAGCGAGGCTTGATGAAAGTGAGAGGGAAGGGAACACCCCCTTGCTACCCACCCACATGTTATTTTTATATTTTCTATTCATATTTAAAATTAACTCTTAATTCTATTATTGTAAACTTAGCTGTATCTGTGCAAAGTAGCGCCTGCAGCTAGTACTATAAAGTTTGAATCTACCTTTTTTTATGCTTAATGGGCAAGCGTTTGACCACACTCTGCCTGGTGTTAAGCAGTGATGTGGTCTAAGGTGGAGCACACCTGTTCACCTTCGATTTGAAGAGACCTATGTTGTACGTGTCGGGAAACACAGACACCTATACTGAAATTAAACATTTTTTATTTTTATTATTTTAGTACACTAAACGTTAACTATAAAACATGAAGTTAGGACTTTGTATGTAATTAATAAGGTAATTACTATATTGTTTAAAAAAAACTTTTATTATTTAAAAGATAACGTAAATTAAGTCAATGTTTTTTATTATCTAATTAAAATTACAAGCAAATTGCTTTTTATTATTTTAAAGTTTGTTTTTTTTTTGTGCGCTTGAATTCCTAACTTGAATTTACAATTATTTTTTTTTATATTGTCGCGACATGTGACGTCGACTGGCCTGGTGGTAAGCAAAGTGGAGGTCTATGAGCGCCGACGACTGGTACTCCATAAATTGTCCATTATTCTTTTAAACTTATGGTCATAATACATTTTCAAGTTGATTATGAATTCCATCGTTGGTCTAAAGTTTTGAAGTTTTCATCTTATTCTCTATATAGTAGACATCGTTAACTAGAGATTTAACTTTACACCATTCCTAGATAGTTTAAAATTAAACCATATTGCTCAACGTATAAAGCTTAAAATCGATCAAAATAAGAATTACTGGTAAAATTTAGACGTTGTTACATTGTCGTGTTAAATAAATTCTAATAAATAAGTTTAAAGTTACCTAATATTTTTAATAGATGTGGTAGGCAGACTGATGATGGTTATTAGCCCAGTGTAATACCCGTGAAGTGGCCTTGTTGCGTTTCTGAAACAGATTGAAAGTAGCCAGGTATAACGAGAGAAGTGTGTATTGTCAATCTAGATGGTGCACATTCGTCTCCTCAGGCTGGTATAGTGAAGGCGATTGTTGCCTGTAGTTTGTAGTAGCGGTTGTTTTCGTTCATGGACCGTACTCTAGTCGTAGCCGAGCTATAATAAAATGAAAAAATATATATGGAAGCGTTCCCGTTTCATTCCTATTGAACCTTGTGGATAAGTTAAAATAGCTGTACATCGCGTTTTCACCCACGTTTATCCAAAAATAAACAATAAGCACAACACCTCCTCAATAAACCGTCTTTTACGTGGGGGAAATCTTTTATAGATACCTCGCGTCTCGGGGAGGACGACGAAGTGATATCGGACTCCCCTGTAACTTCCCTATACTGAGTATTTACGACTAAACACGGTGTCTCTACGTCATGTGGTGGTTTACACATTCGTCTGCGACTCCACCTCATCAGAAAGAAATGAAAGAAGAAATTTCTGCAGGCAGCAGTCGCCTTCGATATGCCGACTTAAGGACACAATTTTCCACCATCCAGGTTAACAGTGCACATTCCTTTCATGATCTAGAATCATAAAGGGTGCTTGAAAATCTAGAATAATAATTACATTAATTTATATTAAACTTCAGTTCCAACTTCAGTATTATACTAGAAGATTTAAAATTGGAATACATCCAAGAAGCCAGACTCTGTGCTACTACGAATAATTCTCCCCATTTCTTAAAGTCTAAGAGGTTTGGTATTCTGTTATTATTATAACGAAACGCGGTAAAAGTTAACGACATTTTTAAAGGAGAATTCCCATTCGCTTAAGAGAAATGGGCCCACAATTTTTTTCTCGAGTTTGTCGATGTTTTTAGTTAATTTTGTACAAAAATAAATCTACTTCTTTATTACCAATCAGTTTTAATTTTTTCATCCGGGTTATTGAGTAATTAGATGTTTCCTGATGCAATATTTAACTTTATTATTATTTTAACTTACTTACTTACTTAGCTCACGCCTTGTTCCCACTGGGGTGGGCAGAAACTATGGAGCGCCAGCGACTCCTCTCTCTACATACCACTTTCGCTTCGACCACATCCATTACTCCCCTCATGAATGCACGTCGGTTGAGGGTGCTCCTCGTCTGACCCTTTCTCAGCATTATTATTTTAAATGCTTTAATAATTGATGATATCTATTTTTTATGTAATTAAACATCGTCTATTGATTGGCGTTGTTGTGATATGATGTGTTGATATAATTAAAATGAATTAATAAAAAATAAGATATTGTTTTAGAATATTGTTTTGTTACCATTTCTGTTAGGTATCAAGTGGGCCCACAAATGGGCATTCTCCTTTAGGTATTTGTTTTTGTTCACTTACATGTGCAAATGCTGACTGCAGGCAGAATAGAAATTATTGTTAAATACTTTAAATAAAAGTCCAATGTTTTAGAGATTTTTTTTATTGTGGCTTGGCATATGACAACACTACCTGATGTAAAGCTAGAGTGCGATCTATGAACGGAAACAACTGCTACTACAGAGAAATATCTACGGGCTACAGTCGCCTCCGCTATGCCGGCTTCAGGAGACGAGTATGCACCAGATTTACAGTGCATACTCCTCTTGTTATATTAAGTACTTACTTATTTAAAAAGGTTCAGAATGGATGAACACAACGCTCCGGATGGCTTTCGCTTATATCGGGGCACGGGGGATGCTACATTTCTAAATAACTCGGAAAATTTCATACAATTTTTCTTTCGGATATCCTATTTAAGTAGAAAATTCATATAGGTACATTCTTTTTCTTTTAATTTGCAAGAAAATACCTTTTATTGGTTTCCATTTTAAAGATTTATCCTTTTGTTAGTGATTAATTATGGATGATTATATTATAATTATGGATTAACGATGGATGAGACTCTTATTCAAATCTCGCTACATTCTGACCGGTACCAATGTAACTTTGGCCGCACGGTGCCTATACACACTATTAAAGAATTGTCGGTTATTAGCAGAGTCTGTATAATAAAGTACATATAACAACAAAGTTACATTGGTCTTAATTAGTGAGGTTCGAACACGGGTATCGTCGATCGTGAGTTCACGCGTCTTACTGCTAGACCACGGCCGCATAATACAACGTATAAGAATACAAAATATAAAAATTGCAAAAGGCGAACTTAAAGCCTTAAGGTATTTACTACCAGAATACCCTTGGGAGATGTGTAAAGTGATTTCAGTACAGAAAGAAAAATGAAAAACTTTAAGCAAAGTACTTATTGTTAAATTTCACAAGAAGAAAGTCTGAAAAGTTATCAAGTAATTTCTTTCGTCAGTATTCATTGAACATGTCTATTTTGTCTACATTAATATATTAACATTTTATCATTAATTTGAATAGACCATCAATTTAATTCTATGTAAAATTCAATATTGACTTATTCAATGATTTTGTATAAATTTTTCTATTTATAATTTACAAGTAATTTTTATTTGAATATTAAGCATAGCGGAGGCGCCTGTTTCCTGCAGACTTCTCTGTGATGGTAACCGTTTCCACTTACAAAACACACTAACAGATTGACCACATACGTCGTACAACGAAGTACGAACTAGAGGCGTAGGTTCTATTTCCACTGTTTCAGTTCGAACCTGAAATGCTGATCCTTAACACAATTTTCAGTATTCGTTCCTGGGAGGGGTAGGAAAGGAATGAGGGGATCGTCCGGACCTCGCGATTGGCCCGGCTAACCTCAAAAAGGCTCGCAATCAGTCTGTTTTCCGCAGCCGAGGCGGGCGGACGTGCGTGCTGCATATTTCGTTAATAAAATAACGTATTTATTAAATCTTCAGTGAAAATTAGTAAATAAATAGTATTTCGACCTATTAGTGTATTATTTGAACAGTGATTTTGTATTGTTGACTTAATTTTGTCGATTTAAAGACAGTTTGAATTGTTTTGTTTTCGCAAGTCGAGTCGATATTGGCTGTACGTAATAACCTAACCATTTTGGGGATTTATAAAAGATTTCGTTAGAAACGAGTAAGTAAATAATACTTTAATATTTATTGGTGTTAATTTAAGTTGAATTGTGTAGGAATCGTGTCGGAATTTTTTCTAGGATAATTCCTTTGTTTTCGTCTCGATTGGCGCCTAATTCCTTGAGCTATTATTATTAACGAGTCTTTTTATTTGGTTACTAGGACTAGAAATCGTCCCACGACAATAGGAATTGAAATAAACCAATGAGATGCGTCATATACCCCAGATACAGGATGTTTATGTACCCTTGTCACCTACAGGGGCGTACATGACTGGTACCAACCAATGTATTTTTGCTAATATGCAAATAATATAGGTATTCATTAAAACAGTGGTAGGTATAATTATTAGTCCAGTTTGTCGTCCTAATAGTGTTTCGGGATCAGTATGAAAGTAGCCGGGTATAATGAGAGGAGTGTCCCCTGTCAATGGATGGTGCATATTGGTCTCTTCAAGCTTTGATAGCGGAAATGACTGCCGCCTGCATTCTCCTAAGGTATCAGTTGTTTCGGTGTATGAATCGCACGTTACTTATTATTTACATTATTAGCGTTTCATAGACTCTCTGCCTACCCCTATTTGCTTCATGCATTGCTGAACTGTTGTCAATTCATCACTTTAATCTAAATACACTTTAAAGTCATCATTTAAGAGGCTTATTTGATAAAAAAAAGTAATATCTATTAGGTAGGTACCTACTTCGTATGTCTTTATTCACATACATTACAAATGTATCTACACACAGAGGGTATTAGTAAAAAATATTATTTTTTTAATTTTTACTTTCCTTTATTAAGTTATGATGACAATTAATTAGAAAAAAATAACATGCACACAACACGATTTGGTCAAAAGGAGAATTCCCATTTTTGGGCCCACTTGATACCTAATAGTTTGGTAACAAAACAGTTTTCTAAAATAATATCTTATTTTTTTATTAATTCATTTTAATTAAATCAACACATCATTTACCAATCAATAGACAATGTTTTATTACATAAAAAACAGATATTATCAATTATTAAAGCATTTAAAATAATAATAACCTCAAATATTGCATCAGAAAACATCTAATAACTCAATAACACGGGTGAAAAAAAATAAAACTGATTGGTAATAAGGAAGTAGATTTATTTCTACAAAATTAACTAAAAATCATCGACAAACTCGAGAAAAAAATTGTGGGCCCATTTTTCTAAGGCGAATGTGAATTTCTCCATTCATCATAAATTAATAGAAGTATTTTTTTTATTAGTTATCAATTATTAAGTAAATAAACAACCCCGATAAAAATTACTTCCGCATCGTTACTCAACACAATGTAAACACTAGAGACGATAATTAAACCATTGTATACTACGACGTAGTAGACAGACTGATGATGGTTATTAGCCCTGGGCCGTCCTGGGATAATACCGCCACTTTCGAATGTAACACCCGTGAAGTGATCTTGTCGCATTTCGGGAACAGTTTGAAAGTAGCCAGGTATAACGAGAAGAGTGTAGATGGTTCTTCTCAAGCCGGCATAGCGGAGACGACTGCTGCCTGTGGAGATTTATCTGTGGTAACAGTCGTTCCGTTTATGGACTGCATTCTAGCTTTACATTCCATATGCAGAGCCCCGCCCGATGTTGAGCTAGAATGCGATCCATGAACTGAGAGGACTGCTGTCAGAGAAGGGGATCAACAGTCGCATCCGCTATGCCGACTTGATGAGATGCCTCTTCACACTGCGCTTGAAGGATCCCATGTTATGGGACTGAGGAAAGACATGGCTGGGAAAGTCGTTCCACAATTTGATGGAACGGCAGAAAAAGGACTGCCCTATCCTTTTAATTCGCGAGGGAATATATATATGACAGAACGGGAGAGCGGTTTAAACTCCTATCCGCCATTTGTGGACAATATATCAAAATCAATATGCTGAAACACGACAGTTCCTCCGCACAAACAAGTTACAACGTGTTCGCCGCGTCGTATGTTTTCAGAGACTCTGTCAAAGTGTAACGACGCTTTTGTTTCATATTCAGTTAGTGCTTGTACTCATGACCGCGTGTTCATTTTGTTCCAAGTTAGTTTCCGTAATCGTTCAAATGAGAGTCCGTATTCATGACGTTCCGACATGTACCTACCTACCTAAGAGGAAAGATAAAGAGATTCCTTTACGCGGAAGATGTCCATTATCAGCCAAATACTGTCAATTACTTACCTATAGATGATATCAGCCATCTGAGTGTAGACATCGCAATTGTTGAGTTTTGATAAAATTAGATAATTCTTAGAGGATTATTGTCTGATAAAACAATATGAAGGTTGAAAAGGAAACTGTTCAAAGGTTATTACTAAGATGAACAAAAAGTTGAAGCTGGAATCTAGTAGGAAGTACTAAACCCACACCCTTTTTGTACCTTTTCGTTCCATTTTAACATGCCAAAAATTTATAAAAAAATTCTGTAAATAATAATAATAATAACCTTTATTAAAATAAAAGTGACCTGTATACAAAGTGCTCTGCTATTGCAACTAGTTTGGGGACTGTATCTCCGATGACAGTACAATGTACAAAGGTTTTTTTTGTATACGGATATATAAAGGTGAAATCTCTGTATATTTTTTACCTTTTTACGCCTAAAGTTTATCTAATTTCTTTTTAATTTGGCATACATTGCAACTTCCTAGGGACAAACATAGCAAATGGGCCCACATTTTTTTCTCGAGTTTATCGATGATTTTTACTTAATTTTGTAGAAAAATAAATCTACATTCTTTATTATCAATCAGTTTTAATTTTTTTCACCCGAGTTATTGAGTAATTAGAAGTTTTCTGATTCGAGGTTATTATTATATTAAATGCTTTAATAATTGATTATATCTTTTTTATGTATTAAACATCGTCTATTGATTGGTAAATGATGTGTGAATTAATAAAATTCTTTTGTTTTGTTACTAAACTATTAGGTATCAAGTGGGCCCATTAATGGGAATTCTCCTTTAAGAATTGGATTTTAAATTACACACCCGTCAAGTGTCCAGTCACGTTTCAGGATCAGTTATGAAAGTAGCAAGCCATAACAGGAGTTGTGGGTCTCCCAGTTTTTCAGCCCGTATCCATTGATTACCGATTACCGAAATTGTTATTGTTATTAGTATTATTAATTATTTTATTGTTATTATTGTCTTAATTTAAAAATTGTTTTTTTTTTATATTTTTATATTTTAAGGGCGACCAGTGGTGGGAATCATTATATCATGCTTTTGTTAAGTAGACCAATCCTAGTGCGAATGATTCACCTTTAGGTGCCACATCTTACACAATAAACCAATAAACTGTTGTTGTAAATGTTAATTATATTTTAACCATGCCCTGGCGGGGCGTCACAATTGTTGCGAAATAAGTGTGACATGTAAATAAATAAATAAAATATACCGGACTACTATAAAAAAAGCTTTCACATCGGTATTTTTATATAGGTACCAACTATATCTACAAATTCATCGTAAAACGACTAATAGGTCATGGATGAATAAACATCATGAATAATAAGGTAAATATTTTCTAATGAAACGCACGATCCTTCGTTGTGACTGTTAATATTTAATTTTAATGGAAAAATAATCAAAGCAAGCCCATTTTTGAGCCCTCTTGATATCTAATAGTTTGTTAACAAAACGATATTCTGAAATGATATCTTATTTATTTTTTTATTAATTTATTTCAATTATATCAACACATCGTTTGCCAATCAATAGACAATGTTTAATTACATAAAAAACAGATATCATCAATTAATTATTAAAGCATTTAATATAATAATAACCTCAAATATTGCATCAGAAAAAGTCTAATTACTCAATAATTTAGCTTAAAAAAATTTAAAATTGATTAGTGATAAGTAACATAGATATATTTTCCTACAAAATGAACTAAAAATTATTGTGAATCTCGAGAAAAAAATTGTGGCCATTTGTCTTAGGCGAATAGACATTTTCCTTTGTACCTAATCCAAGAGTGGTATGTAGACTGATGATGGTTATTAGCGCAGTCTGTCATCCTGGAGAACGGCCGAAGTGAAATAAAATTATTTTCACGTTTCGGGAATAGTTTGAAAGTAGCCAGGTATAACGAGAGGAGTGTGCACTATCAATCTGGATGGTACATGCTCGTCTCCTCAAGCCGGCATAGTGGAGGCGACTGCTACTCGCACAGGTTTCTCTGTAGTAGCGGTTGTTTCCATTCATAGACCGCATTCTAGCTTTACATCAGGCGGAGTGTTGTCACATGCCGAGCTACAATTTAAAAAAAGAACTGACAGATTAACACAGAGAAATATTAACAGCCAGCAGTCGCCTCCACTATGTCGGCTTGAGGAGATCATCCAGGTTAACAGTGGGCAGTGGGCACTCCTCTCGTTATACGGGCGTGCGTTAGAAGCCATGAACACACGATCAATGATACCCGTGTTCAAATCTCACTGACCGGTACCGATGTCACTATGTTATATGTATGTACTCTAATCGTATCTATGTCCCAAATCTTCGAGTTTTTCGAGAACCAACGGAGCTTCCTCTCTACACTTCAAACGGTGGTATTACCCCACGGCGGCGGACTGGGCTAATAATTAATCATCGTCACTGCCTACCACTTTTTCACTGAGCGACCAAAGTTTATATAACATTGGTACCGGTCAAAATTTAGCGAGGTTCGAACATGGGTCTCATTGATCGTGGGTGCACGTGTTCTACTGTTAGATCACGGCCGCTACATCTGTCTACCTCCGAATTGAAGTCACAAACATACGGTATAGTTCCTTTGTTTTTATGATATTGTATTACGTGACAAGTAATCCATCATAAGACGAGATTAGCGACGACGATTAAGATAAGCGTAATCGATAATTAAAAAGTAAATAGAACCTTGACCGAGACGCAGTTTTTAAACGCCGAGTTAAAACTTGCTTATCTTCTTTACATGTTTTTTTTAATTGTAGCTCGGCATATGACGACACTCCTCCTCATGTAAAGCTAGAGTGCGGTCTATGAACGGAAACAACTGCTACTACAGAGAAATCTCTACGGGCAGCAGTCGCCTCCGCTATGCCAGCCTGAGGAGACGAGTATTCACCATCCAGATTGACAGTGCACACTCCTGAAACCCGACAAGGTCACTTCACAGGTTGTGTTACACTTGAAATTGGTGATACTACCCCTGGACGGTAGACTGGGCTAACAATTGTAATCACTGCCTATCACTCTTCAATGTAAATGATGTATAAAAATCAATGTACTGGTACGTGTCTGTATTATTATTACCTACTTATACACATACAAAGTTTAATCTAAGCGGCTACGACGCACATGGCAAAAACGCAAAAGACCAACAAACGTATTTTACCAAATGCGCAAACGGCTAAATCCGCAAATTGACAGATACTCGATTGACCTCACGTTAGGACCCTTTTATTGACAGAAAAAAATATACATTTTCTATCTAAACCGGATATAAAAAGCTGCCGTAAAAAGACGGAAATTGGATTTCATATGAAAAGTATTAAACAAACTACAGAATAGAGACAAAATACTCCCTAAAACAAAAGAGAGATAGGCAGACTGATGATTGTTCGTCCTGTGAAACCTGTGAAAAGACCTAGTTGCATTTCAGAATCAGTTTGAAAGTATTTATTTATTTACATGCCACACTTATTTCACAAAAGTGTGACGCCCTGCTAGGGCATGGTAAAGATATAATTAACATTTTCAAGAACAATTTTTAAATTAAGAAAATAATAACAATATCAAAATTTCACAAAATGTCATAAAATAACGTGTCACATTAAGTACTTGAAAATTAAGGGGGGAAGGCATCATTTAGAAATTCCGTCAGTGTAAAGTAGTCAGGTTGTAGCAGTTGTTTTCGTTCATGGACTGCACTCTAGCTTAACATTAGGCGGAGTGTTGTCATTATGCGTGCTACATTTTAAAGAAGTAAGCAAGGAAGAGGGGTTCGCGATAATTAGTTTTTTTTCTATCAAGAATCGAACCCGCCGCACCGTCTTGCTAGTTAACCACTTCGCATTCATGTCGTCAATGTTGGTAACAGCTTAATTTATTAAACTAGTAATCAAATTAATCCAATTCACCCTCAATCACTTTATACTACGTTTATCAACCCATCCACTCAAAAGTAATCAAGGTAATCAATTATCGATTATAGTCGATGTGATTCTGCAACGATAGACGTGAATCCGCATTTCTAATTCTAATATCGATTTACGGTCGGTATCAATGTCATGTACTGTTAGCAAAATTAGCGCTGTATCACTTCGCTATACTCGTTGTACTTAGCTACTTTAAACTGATCCCGAAACGCGACATATCACTTTAAGGGTGTTACATTCGAAAGCAATGGAACTACCCTAGGACGGCAGACTGGGCTAATAACCATCATCAGTCTGCCTACCACTCTTTAATGCATTGGGCGACGAAAGTACATATAACATAACATTGGTACCGGTTAGAATTTAGCGATGTTCGAACACGGTTTCATCGATCAGTTCGATGAGTTTACGCGACCGTGGTCTAGCGGTAGGCCACGGCCGCTCTATATTTTATAATAATTATATTACTAACTTAATAAATTAGTCTGTACTGCACTGATGCGGACGGTACGAATGCGCGGTGGTTAACTCGCCACTCTGTACAGCGGGTTCGATTCTCTGTTGAATAGAAAAATAAATATTGCGACCCACTCTTCCACGCTAATTTATTGAATAAACAAGTGAAAGGATTAAAAACAAAACAAGGAAAATAATATTAAGTCAATTTATCATGGGAGGTCATTCATTGAAGTTTTACATTCATTTCTAGGTTAGTTCATTGCATTTTAGTGCTAAGAGTTAAAGCTGGTTTTTCCTTAAACGTTATTCTAGTGATAAGACGCTTTAATACGCGTCATTGAACGTTGTTTTGCGGTCAAATTCATTGTCGACTTACAATTATTCTTTACAAATAACTATGTTTATTTATTTATTAAACTAATTTGAAGCAGCCGAGGTCTAGCGGTGAGGGAGGATCTCACGTTCAATGAGACCCGTGTTCAAACCTCTATAAATTTTGACCAATAGAACCATGTTATATGTCATTTAGTCCCTCAGTGTCTGTGATAAAAAAAATACTAATATAGATTTTCAAGGTCTATCTCACCTGAAGTTTTAAAGCGTGGTAGGCAGACTGATGATGTTTGTTAGCCCGGTCTGTCGTCCTGGGGAAGTATCACCACTTTCAAGCGCAACGCCCTTGAAGTGACCAAGTCCGTATCTTGATCAGATCTGTGATTAATTGATGGTGACATTCGTTACCTTCTGAAACAGCAAAGCAGAAGCGACTGCTATTATGCTGCTGTTTCTCTCTGGTAGCAGTTCCTCCGCTCTTTAATAACTTAACATCTGGCTGTGTGTAGTCACCATCACGACTGTCTACATAAAATGACAGTCAAACGAACTAAATGTAGCGGAAGTGTCCTTAATTGAGGAATTTTTTTATTTAAAAATCAATAACCCAAAATAGACTATGTAAATTATTAAATATAATTTACTAAAATAACGTTAGTGTTTTGACTTCTATTTAGGTCAAGTAAATATGACGGTGCAGCGGTGCCAAGATGCAGTCCGGATGCAACAATGTCAACAGACTCTTGGTTACTTTCAATAAAATTCGTCACATTGCATTGATTAAATTTATAACAAGAGAAGATGTGAAAATATTTCTTCAATCGAGTTTATTACGCCTTCTTAATATTTATTTTATTTATTAATTATTATTTAGAGTTAAGTCGCGTGAACTCACGATCGATGAAACCCGTATTCAAAACTCTCTAAATTCTGACCGGTACCAATGTAACTATGTTATTTGTATTTTGGTCGCTTAGTGGCTATAGGCACTATTAAAGAGTGGCAGGCAGACTGACGATGGTTATTTGCCCAGTCTGACGACCAGAGATAGTACTTTTTTTTTTTATGGCATTCGCCCTAGGCATTTTGCCAGGATAGTACAGTTAGTTACTCCCGTGAACCTTGTCGTATTGTCATTCTAGATGGTGCACACTTGTCTCCTCAACCCGGCATAGTAAAGCCTGTAAAGATTTAGATTAGAGAGTAGCAGTTGTTTCCCGTCATGTACCGCACTCTAGCTTAACATTAGGCGGTGTGTTGTCATATGCCGAATCACAATAAAAAAATAATATTTCGGTAACGTAGGTATTTAAACTTTATAGTGACACTAGCTGACAATGCCCGGCGCTACACAACCTTCTTCCTCTCTCTCCCAGTTCTAAGAACCTAGTACAGGGGCCCTTGCAACTTTTATTATTTTACTTTTTACAATATTTTTTTCTTCTTCTGATACCTCACGCTCTCGCTTCTAGCAATAACCTGTAAGAAAGAGTGAGACGGGAACCACCTATTTGAAGAACGTTAACGAGCTGACAGACTTGCAGTTTGATCATATTAAAAAGGCTATTAAAAAAACCTATTATATGGTTAAAGCGAAAAGAAAGTTATCACATCGAATTGAAAACGTTAACGTTGTCACTTAGGTGACAGCAAAACGTCAAATCGCATACATTTTGTTTTTAATTCAAACAAGTGACAATTTAGCCTTGGCATTACTAGTGTAACACGTGGCTTGCTCTATCTTTTGACATCCATATTCCTATTAATAAACTTCTATAGGGAAAATTGAGGAAAATCGAAGACAAATATCGGCATAGGCTTTCGCTTGTAATATGATTACTTCGGTCAATCAGTGTCTCTTATAATAGATGGCGGTACCACAAAAGCCTACAGTATACAGGGTGATTTATTGAGAGCGGCCGTGGTCTAGCGGTAAGACGCGTGAGCTCACGATCGATGAACCCCGTGTTCGAACCTCGCTAATTCTGACCGGTCCGGTACCAATGTAACTTTGTTATATGTACTTTGGTCGCTCAGTGCCTATAGGCACTATTAAAGAGTGGTAGGCAGACTGATGATGGTAATCTGTCCAGTCTGCCGTCCTGGGGTAGCACCACCACTTTCGAATGTAACACCCGTGAAGTGACCTTGTCGCGTTTCGGGAATAGTTTGAAAGTAGCCAGTTATAGCGAGAGGAGTTTGTCTGTCTCCCACTCTCTCGAAGGGTGGTAGGTAGACTAATGATGGTTACTAGCCTAGTCTGCCGTCCTGGGATAGTACCACCACTTTCGAATCTAACGCCCACGAAGTAACTGTCGCATTTTGGGATCAGTTTGGACGTAGCCAGGTATAACGAGAAGAGATACTAAATAATAGACAACTATTTTTTCTTTTTCTTTTTTTACTATGGTAATATTAAATACGGTGATCCAGCGCCGGATTTAGACTTCGGCGGTCCATAGGCAGAGCGTGTTGTGGAGGCCCCCAAATCGTTGGTGGTTAACTGTTCAAAGTTTCTATTAAGGTCAAGGTAATGAAAAAAGTAACTAAATAAGTTGCTAACACAAAATTTAAAACAAAACTCAGTTTTTTTTTGTTTCTACTGAGCCTTTATCGATTTAATTTAAAATATTTTCTCTGGTGTTGTGGCGGCCCATAGGCAACTGCCTATGTTGCCTATGGTTAAATCCGGCACTGCCATGGTCATTCTGCCTGCCACTCTTTGACTATATAAACGTGAGTTATTACCAATCAATAATTGAAATAAAATTTCAATATAAATTAATTCAGGAATACAGATCGCCGCACAAACGGTTTTCCTTTTTTTATGAAGGCTTTGTGGCTAAAGGCAGTTTTCAATTAACGATTCTTTGCATGAGTAAATTGTTTTAATTAAATATAGTGCCGCATTTATTTAAATTCTCCCTTTGACCACCCCTAACAATCGACAATAAAAAATAAGTAGGTATTTCTTTTGAATCTGATAACACTCAGATGTTAAACTGAGGTACGGTCTTTGAACGGAAACAACTGCTATCACAGAGAAACTTCTACAAGCAGCAGTCGCCTCTGCTATACCGGCTTAAAGAGATGAATATGCGCCATCCAGGTTGATGGTGCCCACTGTCGTTATACCTGGCTAAATGCGACAGGGTAAGTTTACGGGTGTTACATTTGAAAGTGAAGGCAGATTGAGCTGATAACCGACATCAGTCTATCTATCACTCTTTAGGTGTAAGCGACAAGCTAACATACTTTCAGATATATATTTTGTTATATTAACTCGACAGCCCGCTATCAGTCTGCCTACCACTCTTTAAGATTTCTATTTTTTCATAATTCTTTTCACAAAAGAATTATCTAGGACCACTTTCGAATGTAAAACCCGTGAAGTGATCTTAGTAGTTACTAGTGATCGTATTTGAAAGTAGCTAAGTATTTATTTATTTATTTATTTTTGATAGGCACGCCAACAATATATATAAACAACTTTCGCAATGACACATCCAACTTAAAAACTAGTATATATATCAATTATAGGCGTGCACAGCGTTCACCAACTGTTATACATATTACCTATATTATATTTAAAATGTAACCTAATTAAACAATAAAAATATAAAGTTAAATTAATTCTTATATAATAGTTCCCTAAACGACAGTAGTTTAATGTGTTGAAGTGTTTTACTTTTGATCGTTCGCATGTTGTCAAAATGAATATCGAGACCACACTCTTCTCCCCAAACGTTGTAGGCTTTTAACAATCTATTTAAAGGTGAATTACGCCCAAGATTGGTTCTGCTCCACTGAGGGGTGAAGAACTCTCTTCTTTTACACGAGCGAAATCCACCACGCGGCACCGCAAGTCCAGTATTTTCCAAAACCTCCCTACACTCAGACTTGTTGTTCAAAACGTTATACAAAAGTATAACGAGAGGAGTGTGCACTGTCATCTAGATAGTGCGTAGACGTCCCCTCAAGCCGGGTATAGTGCTGGCGACTGCTGCCTGTAGAATATCTCTAGGACCGCGCTCTAGATTTCCATCAGGCGGAGTGTTGTCATATGCCGAGCTACAATTTAAAAAAACCTAGAACTATGTTTCCTTTTTTTAATAATGAATATGTCTAAGGCAATACAGGGCTGTAAGTCGGTCGCATATACAAATCATAAAGGAGACCATAGTCCACGACGACACGACGTCAATTCTATCCATTAATATATTTACTAGTGTCTGTTTGAAGTCCAAACAAAACAAACTATACTGAACAAAAATGATCTCTATAGACCGCCCTTTTTATAGATTCTAAGTTGATTTTTACTTGTCAAGGGAAGCAATTTAATAAGAAAGCGTCATGTTCAATGTCGATTCATAAGGATAATGTAGTTTTGTTGACATTCCCCTCTTCGGACATTGCGTAATACCGAGCGATATTGCTACAATTGGTTCACTGTAATGACAATATATTGTATTAGACACGACTTACTAATTAATAGCAATTTATTGACAGAGAGAACAATTACTTCTACTGAGAAATCTTTATGGGCAGCAGTCGCCTCCGTTATGCTGTCTTGAGAAGACGAGTGTGCTTTCAAACTGCCCCCGATACGCGACAACGTCACTTCACAGGTGTTACGTTTGAAAGTGGTGGTACTACCCTAGGACGGCAGACTGAGTTAATGACCGTCATCAGTCTGCCTACCACTCTTTAATAGTGCCTATAGGCACTAAGCGACCAAAGTACATATAAGAAAGTTACATTGGTACCGGTTAGAATTTAGCGAGGTTCGAACATGGGTCTCATCGATCATGAGTTCACGCGTCTTACGGCTAGTGACTGTCGCGTTTCGTGATCACTTTGGAAATAGCATGGTATAGCGAGAGAAGTGTGCACTGTCAATCTGGATGGTGCATACTCATCTCCTCAAGCCAGCACGACGGAGGCAACTGCTGTTTGTAGAAATTTCTTTGTGGTAGCTGTTGTTTCCGTGCTTAGACCGCACTCTAGCTTTACTAGGCGGAGTGTTGTCATATGCCGAGCTACAATAAAAAAATACTTCTGCCTAAAATATTTAAGAAATAAAATAATTACATTATATGTTTTTAATTTATTTTAATTTAGTTATAATGGAATACGTGTCTATGAAAATAAAACGCCTTCTATTGTCCTCCTTTGTTGTAACCACAAATTCTTTTTGTTTTAGTCCCTACCTATATTATCTACCTGTACATATCACTATTTCTCCTGAGAGAGTAGTATGCGGATTCTTACTTCCATTTGTCTCCTCAAGCCGGCATAGCGGAGGCTACTGCTTGTAGTCGTTTCTCATGAACCGCACTCTGTCCGTAATAATTTTTTTTTCATTTTCCGGGCTGGAATTGAACCTGAGACTTCCAGGTAACAACTAACCACTGCACCACAGACGCCGTTAAAATAATAAACCTGAAAGAGTATAATAAAAACTGTAGTATACATTTGAACCAAGAAGATAAATTGGGAGAATAGGTTACTTTTTATATGTAAAAGAAGAATGCCCATTCACCTAAGAGAAATGGGCCCACAATTTTTTTTTCGAGTTTGACGATGATTAGTTAATTTTGTTGAAAAATAAATCTACTTTCTTAGTACTGATCAGTTTTAATTTTTTCACCCGAGTTATTGAGTAATTAGACTTTTTTAATGCAATATTTGAGGTTATTATTATTTTTAATGCTTTAATAATTGAAGATATCTACTTTTTACGTAATTAAACATTGTCTATTGATTGTTAAATAATGTGTTTATAAAATTAAAAAGAATTAATAAAAAAAAAAACAAGATATTATTTTAGAATATTGTTTTGTTACCAAGCTATTAGGTATCAAGTGGGCCCAAAATGGGCATTTTACTTTATAGTGAAAAAAATGCATTTTTAGTACACCTGTAGCATCCAACGTACCTAATCGTGCCAAATTTTTATGGCAAAGATCAACATAATCGCCATATTTAAGTATCCACATTTTCGCGATTACGACAGCTATGAAATTTTAATGTAATGGCCCTCGTGTTGCTATTCATTTTTCTTTAAGTACAAGTACGCTGGATATTTATCTCCTTAAGCCGGCATAGTGGAGGCGACTGCTGCCTGCAGACACGTCTTGGTAGCAGTTGTATCCGCTTATGGACGATATACAATCGTAACATCAGGCGGAGTGTGGTCACATGACTATTGAAATAAAAAACCTTTTAAAAAAAAAGTTGAACCGACTTCAATAAACACTAAAAGCACTAAAAAGTAAAAAATAATTTTTAACAAGAAAAGGCATCTACACACAAAGTAATTGTGAAAATAATTGTCTACATACCTACCATAATTTTGGAGTAGATACCAAGCAAACATAAAATAAATCACATAAAAAAAATAACATAAAAAAGTAAATCTGAGTAAACAAAAAGCCAACTGATGTTTATGTCCAGTTTATTAAAAAAACTGTACACTGTGCATCAACACTATGGAATGCAGTTTAACACAGTACAATTTGAATCATTGAAATCGGTTCAACCGATTTCAAATACTTAAAAAAAACATACAGCCGAACACAGAACCTTCTCCTTTTTGAAGTCGGTTAAAAAGACCAGACTTACAAAATATACTTGTGCATATAACATTAGTATTTTATGCTTTAAACAGATTAAGCTTCTCGAAATATTATATTACAGTTTTATGTAGAGAATTTTCATATAAAATTCAATTTCATTCAGCTCCTTGGTACCTATATCTCGCTTTTCAATTTCCACTTTTCTGTTGGAATAACGTAAAGTAGTTTTGGAGACGAAACGCTTACCCTCCTTTTCAATTCTTTCCCAACTAAATATCTTATTCCAATTGTTTGAATTTTAAAAGTATTTTAAAGTCAGTTAAAATAATGCAATTCTATGCAAATTTATTAATGAGATTTATTCAAATTGAGTTCTTTTAAATTGGTGACAGTTCTTATTGAAATTACGCGATTTTCTAACATATTTTAACCCTACCACTCGTTGACCCGTGAGAGGTCGCGGTCGCCCATTACTTGTATTTCGAACAACTTTCGTTCCGAGCAAGAGTCATTGATAGCAGTCTTTATGCCTGGCCCGTCATGGGCCGTGCTTTGGTTTTTCAGGGCCCAGGAAATTCCCGAAAGCGGACCTAAAAAAATCAACACACACGGACAGCCTGAAGAGAGATGAGATTCGAACCTCCCCTATACGCACGGATGTTCTGAGTTTCTAACTTCTAATCTGCTACAGTGTTAAATATTTTTAGGTTTACTTGTGTTGCTTATAAAATTGCTACAATTATTTCAACCAATAGGAAAACGTTTCCGCGAAAGTCTACTACTTTCTATTGGCTATAAAAAGTAATAGAAATAAATTTATAACACGTAGACTTACTATCACATTCGAAAATTATTGCCCCCCATTGTCCACATAATCCATAAATCATTGTCACACTAAAAATAACATACACGTGATCGTAACTCGCTAAGATGGACAATGTTGGAGACACCGTTTATTACACCACCAATTTAAGATTAAATTTATATTATATCCCAAACACGTTGTTAAAGTAGCTCTTAAAAGCTTCTTTATGGTGGGGCAAAACGATTAACTTTTGTAATTTAATTTTTATTATATGGTTTACTTTATTGATTTTCTTTTGTTCAAGTTTTAAAAGGATAATTTCCCCATTTTCGGGCCCACTTGGTATCTAATAGTTTGTTGACTAAACAATATTCTAAAATAATATCTTAGTTTTTTATTCTTCTCTTATATTTTTATTTTTATTATATTAACACATCGTTTACCCAATCAATAGACAATGTTTAATTACATAAAAAATAGATATAATCAATTATTAAAGCATTTAATATAATAATAACCTCAAATGTTGCATCATATAAAGTCTAATTACTCAATAACCCGGGTGAAAAAATTAAGACTGATTAGTAATAAGGAAGTAGATTTATTTTCCTACAAAGTGAACCAAAAACATCATCGATAAACTTAAGAAAAAAATTGTGGGCCCATATCTCTTAGGCGAATGGGCATTCTCCTTTCATTTATATATATATATATTTTTTTTTTTTTTTTTTTTTTTTTTTATTGTAGCTCAGCATGTGACAACACTCCGCCTGATGTAAAGCTAGAGTGCGGTCCATGAATGGAAACAACTGCTACTGCAGAGAAACCTGTGCGGGTAGCAGTCGCCTCCACTATGCCGGCTTGATGAGACGAGCATGTACCATCTTAGATTGACAGTGCACACTCCTCTCGTTATACCTGGCTACTTTCAAACTATTCCCGAAACGCGACAAAGTCGCTTTACGGGTGTTAAATTCGAAAGTGGTGGTACTACCCAAGGACGGCAGACTGGACAAATAACCTGCTGGACAAACAAAATAAAAAAAATATATATACATTAGGTTTATCGAAAGTTTTGCATGCCGCTAAATGTGGCGAAACATGTGAACAAATTGTAACCCATTTAATAACACCATGTTTACTAACACCATGTTTCATGCAATAAAGTTTATTTCATTTCAAGGAGGCGAACTTTAATTTGGGACTCACTTGAAGTTGATGATGGTTATTAGTCCAATTTATTAGTCTCGGGGTAGCACCATCACTTGGGTGACAGCCAAATGTCAAATCCCTTACGTTTTGTTTTCGTTTCGATCAAGTTGGTTATTAGCCCAGTCTGCCGTCCTGGGGAAGTACCACCACTTTCGAATGTAAAATCCGTGAAGTGACCTTGTCGCGTTTCGGGAATAGTTTGAAAGTAGCCAGGTATAGCGAGAGGAGTGTGCACTGTCAATATAGATGGTACAGGCTCGTCTCCTCAAACCGGCATAGAGGAGGCGACTGTTGCCCGCACAGGTTTCTCTGTAGTAGCAGTTGTTTCCATTCATGGACCGCACTCTAGCTTTACATCAGGCGGAGTGTTGTCACATGCCGAGCTACAATAAAAAAAAAGTGACGACCTTCTTTGTCTTTTGACTTCAACCTCTAAATGCGTTTCCCAAGAGCAGTGTTCTCATTGTTCTGGGGTAGCAGTATTTCCGCTCATATGTAGGCTAACATCAAGCCGAGTGTTGTCATATGCAGAGCTACAACAAAGAAAACGTTCTTATTGCTTTAAATAATTTGTTTACAATTTAACAAACTCGTCTGTTTTTATTGCGGCTCGGCATGTCGGTCTATGGATGAAAACAATTGGTACTTCAGAGACCTGTACCGGCAGCAGTCGCCTCCACTATGCCAGCTTGAAGAGACGAGCATATACCATCTAGATTGACAGTGCATACTTTTTTTTTATGCTTAATAGGCAAGCGTTTGACCACACCCTGCCTGGTGTTAAGCAGTGATGTGGTCTAAGGTGGAGCACGCCTGCCTATGAGGTACCTACCTGTTCACCTTCGATTTGAAGAGACCTATGTTGTACGTGTCGGGAAACACAGACACCGGGAGGGAGTTCCACAGTTTCGCAGTACGAGCGAGGAACGTGTTGTCAAAACGCCTCGTACGCACTTTAGGAACTTGAACCATAAACGGATGCCTTCTTCTCCGGGTGCCTGGACGTCCGATAGAAGAAAGGGGACGGTAGAACCAGGATGTGTGGCTCTTGCGCACACTTCTCTCGTTATATTAATTCTTATATTAATCGTGAAACTTGAAGAAAGACAAGTCTAAAAAATAATAGACCGTCAACAGCTTCAGATGCCTGGCAAAATTCCCCGTTGAATTCGTTTAAAAATAGCGTAGGTAGGTACTTTGGCAGAGGGAGTTTTGCGACAAGTCATTAGATATTCATTATGCTGGTCACCCCGCCATTACTTATCGTTTAGGAATGATTTCCATATCTTTATTTTTTTGTACGTTTTAATACAGTTTCTGATGAGTTTATAATTTGTTTTAGCGTAATTCAGAGGAAAGGTTGTTGTTATAATTAAGAACACTTACTTGGACTGCTTCTAGTGAACCATTCTCGAATCTTCGAAGGCGAACCTCCTGGTTTTTTATTTAACTGTAACCCCGCTTCGCCTGAAATGTGATGCCAATTAATACCACAGAGAAATATCTACAGGCTGCAGTCAAGTCTCAACATTAAGACATCTGATTACTTTTTTATTATTTTATTTATTTACTAGCGACGAAACCCCCGGCGTTGCTCGGGTCAAAATACATCGCATGTTTAATGGTATAAAAAATATTTAAGGATCCGTTTTTAAAGTAGATATTGTAGATTTCTATCTTAGATATTGAGAGACTTATTTGACTATTAAACATACAGTGTTTATAGAGTTAATCAAATCAAATTAATTAACTAATTAACGAATTGGAAATAAGAAATTCTCTGGAAAATGTGTAAACAGAAATTTGTAGAACTTTCTAAAACCTTCTAGATCGATTTTAGCAGTTGATAACGATTTGAAACTTTCTAGATCATTCCTGAAATTTTTAGAACCTTCTAGAACATTCTAGATCGATTTTAACAGTTGCGCTCATTTTGGAACTCTCTAGATCATTCCAGAAATTTGTAGAACTTTCTAGAACATTCTATATCGATTTCAACAATTGCGCTCATTTTGGAACTTTCTAGATCTTTCCGGAAATTTGTAGAACTTTCTAGAACATTCTATATCGATTTTGGCAGCTATACACATTTTTAATGTTTGTAGATCATTCTAGAAGTTTTTAGAACTTTCTAGAACATTTCATATCGATTTTAACGGTAGAGCTCAATTTGTAACTTTCTATGACATTCTGTATCGATTTTAGCAGTTGATAACGTTTTGGAACTTTCTAGATCATTCTTGAAACTTTTCTAGATTATTTAAAAAAAAATAGAACTCTATACTTAGCACTCAACATGTCATAAGTTAGAAAAAGACAGACTTAGTACTCAAAATGTCATAAGTTAGAAAGAGACAGATATAGATTTTTTGAGATTTTCGCCTCCCACAACCACCCTCTTCCACCCACCGCGACCAAACTCCCTTACTTTCACCAGTAGACCAAGGGGTATCTACCACCCCAACGGGAAGTAGATTGGAGTTGGTGGTCATAAAGAAAACCCTGTCTATACGTACTAACATTAACATTTTATATAAGTATTTAGATTTAGATTTATATACTTTATTGTAATTTTACAAAAGATTGACTTAAAGCCGTGAGGCTTCATCTACCAGTCGACCTTTGGGTAAGTGAGAAGCGGTAAGGGGGACGGATTATATAATTATAGTAAATACATAAATAAAATATAATAAATATACTACGTTATATAAATAATATATTTATTAACACATATTAAAATGTTACATTTATTTTATTGTTAAATTATGATGAGAATTTAACTTAATTTAATTATTATTTTATTGTAGCTCGGCATATGACAACACTCCGCCTGATGTAAAGCTAGAGTGCAGTCCATGAACGGAAACAAATGCTACTGAAATTTCTATAGTTAGCAGTAGCCTCCGCTATGCCGGCCTGAGGAGACGAGTATGCACCTTCTATTTGGTTAACAGTGCACACTATACCTGATTGCTTTCAAACTTATCTTGTAACGCGACAAGGTTACTTTGGAAAGTGGTGGTTCTACCCCAGAACGGGAATCTTATTAAACCGTTTAATAATAATAAATTATAAAAAAAATATAATTACAATTAGTTAAGTTATTTAAATATAAATCTAAAAATTTTAAGCGGCCGTTGTCTAGCGGTAAGACGCATGAACTCACGATCGGTGAGACCCATGTTCGAACCTCGCTGATTCTGACCGGTACCAATGTAACTTTGTTATATGTACTTTGGTCGCTCAGTGCCTATAAGCACTATTAAAGAGTGGTAGGCAGACTGATGATGGTTAATAGTCCAGTCAGGTAACACCCGTGAAGTGACCTTGTCGCGTAGCCAGGTATAGCGAGAGGAGTGTGCACTGTCAATCTAGACGGTACATGCTCGTCTCTTCAAGCCGGCATAGTGGAGGCGACTGCTGCCTGCAGAGATTTCTCTGCAGTAGCAGATGTTTCCATTCTTGGGCCGCGCTCTAGCTTTACATCGGGCGGAGTATTGTCACATGCCAAGCTACAATATCTTGGATATTTAAAAGGCTTACAAAACGAGCTATTGTTTAAAACAATGAAGTACCTAATTTCGACCTTAAATTTAATGTCTCATTGATACTACCATTACCATACTTATGATGGCGTAATGAAGGTTTTAACTTATTTTACTTCCCAGTTATACAGGATGTAAAAAAAACATATAACATTCTAGTGAACCAAAAGTTGTATGCATCGTACTGATGCGGTACAAGTTAATTTTTTGAGATCATATTTTCTGCATCATTTATTGATACAATTTTAACTTAACATTTTGTTAAAAAAATGCAACTATTGATGTCGTCACGCGCGTCGTTTGTCGCGGTACTTTAGTGGTTAGAACATCCGCATGCACGTCGGAGGACGTGGGTTCGAATTCCACCTCAGCTTAGGCGTCTGTGTGTGTGTTGAATTATTTTCTGTTTATTATAACCTAATAATAAAATAAATCTAGGATTTAAAATGTCATTTTTTTAAAATCCACCAATTAACTATCACTATTCTTCCTCTTGGACTATACATAGTAATTTTGGAACAGCCTGTTTATATAATAATAGTAAAAGTTATAATAAACAAAACATTAAACAATATACAGTATGTGCCAATTGCTCCCAAGCGTACGTTAAAATTAGTACTTAGGCAAGCAAACAGCCCCTCCTAATAACAGAAATGTAGCGTTTTACAAATAACACATTTTCGTGACGTGAATTCGTGTTATTAAAGAACATATTCGTTTGAACACATCTGATCTGTCAAATTAAGAAATAAAAATAAGTGATGATGGCTGTAGGCATCATAATAAAAAAATATTAATATAATTTCTTCGAAACTATCGATTGTGACACTGTCAATCTGGATGACACGCATTCGTCTCCTCAAGCCGGCATAGCGGAGGGGACTGCTGCATGCAGATATTTCTGTAGTACCTGTAGTAGCAGTGTTTTCGTTTATAGACCGCACTCTAGCTTTATAGGCGGAGTATAGACATGTGTCGCACTACAATAATATATAATAAAAAATACCGTTTGTTGTATAGAATAATAGACAAAAATATTAAAGTTACGATTCCCGACACCCGTGCTAGGATATTATGGGCAAATGCATTTCCGAAAATATAAAAATTAGGAATTTAATGTGTCGAGTGTCTTGTCTTGTGTGTAAAATAAATGAGTGTGGTGAGAGAATGTGAGACGGCATGTAAGTATAAAGGAATGTGTTGCCAAGACGGGAAACAAAAAATTTAAGGAGGAGGTGTTAGAAGGAGTTCTGTAAAGAGGTATTAGAATTGTATTAGTATTAGTTCTGTATTCGTGGACGACTGTAGTCATGGAGTCAATTTTTAATTACATTTTATTTTTATTCCTATTGAACGTAAATGGGCAAGATAAATCAATTAAATTATAAAATCACGCATTTTTATATAACATAAAAAATGGGTGACATAATTTATTGCCAGCTGTACTTTTTTGATGCAGTTTTACTCAGTAACTATTACACTTACAAATATAAACAAAATATACATTAAATTGCAAAAAAAACGATAAGTAAAATATTTGTTCCCAGCGGGAATCGAACCTACTTCCATATATTAATATCTGCGTATATAGAAAATTTGTACTATTTTTGTAAACAATTGCTTTACAATCAAGTTAAAGATAACTAAGTACCTACGTATCTACAAACAAGTCTTTTAGATATGAACTACTAAGTGCTGTTTGTTGACGTTTGTCATATAAGTATACATTTGTACGAAAGCCTAATTAAATAAATACTTACTTACTATTTATTTACAGAAGATTCTTTACTAATATTTTATTTTAATAATTAATTAGTAACATAATTTAAGTTTAAGGTTGTAGAAATTACTTTTTAATTATTTTATCGCAATTAAAACAATACTAAAGAAATGCTTTAATATTTATTAAAGTCTATATTTTCCTGCCTTAACTATAGATAAGAACCTTCCACCATGCTTATGGTTTTATGGTTTTAGACTTTTATTTCTCATAAGAATTTTAACAAATTCACTTATAACGAGAATACTAACCAGATATAAACATAAATTACGAAACGGTAACTCTAAATTAACAATTATACTATCAATTATACTCATTATAATAATGAGACACTATACATATAGTATATACTTTTTTAATTCTACTTTAAATTTTTTTATAACTATTATTTTACACACCTTTTTTAGTAAATTAACAAAATAACAATAAAACATCTTTTGTTACAGGAAATAAAATAAAGAAAATCAGGAAATGGTTACCCAATCCAGCAAACAGACACAGTTATCGACAGAGACAGAACAATAAAACCGGCCATGACATCCGAAGAGCAAATCAATGACGTCACAAAAAAATCAGAAACCAAAAAAGCTGATGATGATAACCTTTCGGAGGAACCGAAAAACGAAATTGAAATGAAACTAAAACGTTCGCACGATTTAATGCGTTTAGTTTACGAATTACCCGAAGAAATTAAACCTATAAATAATAATAATTTTGTACAAGATAATCCCCCTCTTAGAATAGTGGAAATAACAGAAAATGGTTGTGAAAGTGAACTGGGGATAACCAGTGATTGTGATAAAAGTTACCTTAAGGTAGAAGTCTCTAGTCCTGAAGATAATTTAGACAATAAGGTCGTCTACGACGTGTTAGAAATTAGCAGTGATGAATGTAAAGAAGTGATGGAGAGACCACCTTCTGAATGTGATGAGGAGCTATATGAATTAAAACGACTTCTGGAAAATAATCCGAGTGTTTTGGAGCGTTATATAAAGGAGTGTGCCACTAATGATGAAGTGTCACGATTACACACTTTAACATCCAGTGGTCCATTGTCTCCACGGCCTAATCACCAAGCAAGGAGTACATCTGTTACGTCAGATCTCTTTCAACTATGGTTAACCTCGTCGCCTATTAAGGTAAGTTTGTTATTATCTACAGTTTAAATAGAAATAATACTAAGTAAGCGGGCGGAAGGTAGAGCCTTGTTCATGTCAGATGCAGGGTCCAATCAACATAACATTAGCAGCATCATGTTAGGCGAGAGAAACACCAAAAATGCAAATTTTAAAAATAAAATATAATTTATTGTTTTTAAAAAAATTGCACTCAAAAACAAAAATTGTACGCGTGCAGTATGTAACACGCTGTATTTAAATGAAAGAGCGCACGCTAGCGCAACACGCAAGCGACTTTTGTGTCGCTGTACACAATACATTACCACATTTTCCATTTTCGGTATGTCTCTCGCTTAAAGGACTTTGTGTTTGTGCTGTTCAGCAGCTTAAACTCCGCTTGAATATCGACCAATAGAAATCTGTTTACGATCTTCATGCTCCTAGGAGCTTAGTGGTGCAGCGTCACCTTTGCTGATGATACGGTAATGTTTTAAAAACAAAACACATTTAAATCTTCTCTTTAAAGAGCCAAATTCGTCGATTACGAAACTTAGATAAAAACAATGCTATAAGTATTAAAGTTTTATTTACATTCTTATCTAAGAAATGTCAACGAAATAAATCAGTCATATTTGAATTTCACATATTATCGTCCTTATGATATAGATATCTAACCTAAAATTTGGTTTATTAAAAAAAAAACTATTTGTTATTTATTTTATTGTTATTCTTTGTGCTATTCAGAAAGTAGATTTAGGCTCCATAGCAAGTTGTATATTCAGCGATATTTTTTTTCTGTTCATTCTTCATCATAATTTAACAAAAAAACGGTAATTTGATGACAAATGACGGCAAAAATATGTATATGTCGGAACGGTCATGAATACGGACACTAATTTGAACGATTACGGAAACTAACTTGAACATAATGAATATGCGGTCATGAGTACAAGCACTAACTCGATATGAAACAAAAGCGTCGTTACGGTCTCTGAAAATGCTCGACGCGGCGGACATGTTGTAACTTGTGAATTGTTTGTGCGGAGGAACTGTCATGTTTCAGCATATTTGTTTAGTTATCGCACACAAAGGAGGATACTCGTAGAAGCCTTGGATCGCTTTCCTGCATATTTCTTTATTTTTACTAATAGTAACAAATTCAAACCGACAAACAACTAGATCGTTAGACACCGACACTTTTACTGTCAAAATCTAAACAATGAGGGTATCATTAAATTTAAATCATCGTAGGTAGTTCTGTGAACTTTCCAATTTATTGCATCTAGGGCGAACAACCCCTCAGTCTCGCCGCAACAACGACCGACTGTAAAACTATCGAAATAAACGCGATAGAAAATGATATACAATATTTAAATTTCCGTTATATTTTTATTATCAATTATATTATTATAGAGCGGCCGTTGTCTAGCGGCGAACTCGCGTTCACGTCAATGGTGCATACTCGTCTGCTTAAGCCGGCATAGCGGAGACGACTGCTGCCCGTAGAGATTTATCTGTGGTAACAGTTGTTTCTGTTCATGGACCGCACTCTAGCTTTACATCAGCCGGAGTGTAGTCATTTGCCGCGCTGCAATAAAAAATACAATATTTTATATATTTAGCGCTTATACTTAGGAATATTGTGATTTTCCTTTCTTATATTAACCTAGATAAATATAACTCGAGGAAACTTTGGAAATAAACCTTCGTTACGGGTAATTACCACCTAGTTAAGTACTTTTAATAGTGATTCCACTCGACAATTTCTTTTGTCCCTCGAGTTATTTTTATACTCGAGTCAAATTTTACCAAAACGAGAGTTCCCCTTAATTAGATAATTAGTTTCCAATATCAAAACAAATCAAACAAGTTTTAGCTAGTCATATTATTTTAATATGACTACACTCCGCCTAATGTATAGCTAGATGGATTCCAATGCTAGATGCAAACAATAAACTCTACGAGTACTACAGATAAATTCCTACAAGTCGCTATGCCGGCTTGAGGAGACGAATGTGCACTTCTCTCGTTACGTATACTTGACTGCTTCCAAACCGATCCCTAAACACGACAAGGTCACGTCACGGGTGTTACATTTAAGAGTGGTGGTATTACTCCAGCATGGCTAACTGGGCGAATAACCATCATCAGTCTAATTTTGCACTATATTGAATTTTTATTTTATTGCGTACGAGCAGATAAATAGATGAGAGACGCAATGAAATGGACAGGGTATATTTTCAAGAAAAGTTTCTGTTCGAATGTATTATGAAACTTTAAAGTCCGTTTTAGGCTCTCCCCTATCTACTAAGTTAATGTTTTTATTAGTTACATTTTGCATTAGTACCTTTTTTTTTTATTTGATGACTGACTTCTCAGTCAGATTGGTCAACTGTTAAAAAAGTGCCAGGTGAGAAGCACCCTCAACCGACGTGCTTGCATGAGAATTAGAAGTGGTATGTAGATAGAGAAGTCGCTAGCTCTCCGTAGTTTCTGCCTATCCCGGCAAGAACAGAACGTGAACTAAGATAGATAAATAGATTTACTTTGAATTTTATAACTCGAGTAATTTATTGTAGATGCTTTGAAGCAAGTCGGGCAATTTTTTTACTCGAGTAAATAAATAAATAAGTTGTACTCGAGAAAAAATACTCGAGTTACTTGGATATTTTCACAGTCCCATCATTAATTCTCTTGGAGGACCAGGTGCTTGCGACAGATAATAACTCCGTTTTTCTTTAACACTAGTTCAAAGGTCTACTTGACCCAGTGTGTTATGACGAAGCACTCGTCCGTCTAATGCGTTATTTCTGATGAATAGCGGCTCATATTCATCAATCAAAAAGATTGGGAACTTATTCTTATGATAGATCTATTATTTAGAGCGACCGTGATGTAGCGGTACGTCGCGTAAACTCACGTTCCATGTAACCCGTGTTCGAACCTCGCTAAATTCTGACCAATACCAATGTTATATTTACTTTCATTTCTCAGTGCCTAGAGGTACTATTAAAGAGTGGTAGGCAGACGAATGTAACACCCAAGAAGTGACCTAGTCGCGTTTCGGGATTAATATGAAAGTAACCAGGTATAACGAGGGGAGCGTGCACTGTCTCATTAGGCCGGCATAGCGGAGTGTTGTCTGTAAAAAATTATATGTAGTAGCAGTTGTTTCCGGTCATGGACCGCACTCTAGTTTACATCAGGCGGTGTTATCATATGCCGAGCTACAATAATAAAAAAATCTTGTAATATTTATGAAGTGATAACCCTATTTAATTGGGTTTTCGGTGTAAGTGGCGTGAAATTAGAGCTTTGCTTTATTGGAAAAGTAATCTATTGATGGATATAGATGGAACTGCGTGGTAATTTATTAGACTTGTAAAAAATAAAATAAATAGTTTAAATGTCGTTCTGCGTACGTTCAAACGGTACGAATGTATCTCCTTCTCTTTGTATATACATACATAGGGACAATATAAGTTAGGTAGAATTTATTTACGTTACAAAATGGGTAGTAACACCATTTTTTAAGTCTTAATATTATTTAATTGTTTTATTGTTAATTAGTTGCCGTGGGATGTAGCCGATGTGTGCCATGTCAACCGCGACGGTGTACACTCGGCTCCTCAAACCGGCATATAAATAAATACTAGGTCAACTAGTGAAGATCGAAATTGGGCTTATTTAATAATTCAATTAACGGAATATTTGCTTTAACCTAATGGATTTAAAGAGGCTTTTACCTAGTTCTTGAAATGTTATCTCTGTGTCGAGTGCCACTGAATTAATCTACATTATCAAACTCCCTGTATTTATATATGTAGATATGATATAAATTATTATTGAGTACGATATTTATTTCTACAAAAAAATTACTTAGAACTACAACGGGAAATGCTACGAAGAGTTGTCTTTTCAGTTTCTTCTAGTTTTATTTGTGTATTTTTTGTTGACCTGCGAAAATCGTAATGGGGACGAAACGCACTAAATTGTAGACAGTTAACGAGGAGGGGACGATGACTTGAGGACCAAGTGGAATAATCTCTAAAAACAAAAATCGTCTCAAATAAACGAGCTATCTAACACATTCTTTTTTCAGTCGAACTAAAACAAATGAACATTTGAAAACAACTGAAACACATCTTCTGTCAAAATGTTATAGGTAATTTAGGAGTTGTGGCGGCCATCTTGGGAGATTAGGTTATCTGTCTTGAATTATTTTCCTAAACTTGTGTTTCTTCGAGTGTTAATGTGTAATAATGGTAGATTATTAACCATTAAGTGTTCGTGAACGTGCGTGAGTTCAGGCAAATAATTAAAAAGAAGAAAACATGTGTTTCCATGTTCCCTCTAAAACGTAGGAAGTTTCAATAAAGATTCTATTTACCACTTTACTGAAGCTATTTTTGACTTGACTGAGACTTGACCTGACTATTTAGTGTGATGAATGAATGACTCGTGATGCACAATATTATTAACTTGATGCAAAAAATATTTACTTTGACAGTGGCAAATTGTTATAATGCCATATAAATTTAAAAAAAAAAAGGTAATTTAGTTTTTAGTATAAACCATATGTGATACAAAGGCTTTATACTGAAGGTAACAGCGCAATTTTAGCAACAATAAAACGTGTTGCACAAGGGGAGAAATGCCATTCTTTCTAATTCAAGCTAAAAGTACAGTTTTTAGGGTTAATTCCGTTAGCGCTTGGTATTTTTTGCCATAAGACATTTTCGTCATAGTTTGTGTAATTTTCAATTATTTATTTTATATCGAAGTCTACAAAACAAAACATGAAAATTAACAATGTTTCTTTTCATTTATGGCTGCCTTGACAGGCAATAATCTAATACATATTAGTTAAGACTTGGAATCGATCCACGTGACCTATCGATATGCTGTCCTGTAACAAAATGGCCACACGGACTATTCCGCCACAAAGTTTGTTAAATATGTGTCCAAACTGTACTACGTTAAGAACACAACCCTTCTTTCAGCAGTTTCTCATAATCATTGGAACGTGCTTTCATACCACGAAAAGGTTACACGTTTTGCTGAAAAATACTGAAAATGTAGAATTTATAACGAAACGCATACAAATGTTTAAGATAGGTCAAATGAACTGCAAGTTTAGTGAATGGATTTTTTTTTTTTCATTGCAGTTTTCATTTAAAGTTTTGAATAGAAACCAGCGGTTTATTTTTCCTCCAGCAAGAGCGGAATGTCAATGTAGTGCATGTAGTATAGGCACTGAATGACCTAAGTAACCTATAAGACCTAACCTACATATAACGTAGTTACATTGTTACCGATCACAATTTAGCGATATTTGAAGTTGAACACGGATCTCATTGGTCGTAAATAGTCTCATAGGTCGTAGGAAGATAGATCATAGCCATTATTAGAAGTACCAAGTTCGATTTTTTTTCTAAAGTAGTACGCGTTTTAAAAATTAGTCAAGCAGTGGCGACAGTTTTGTCGTTAGTACCAACACTTTCTATGATTTCAAAATAATGATGAGCCTCTAGTGACGAGACATAATTTAAAAAAAAACTGAAAATAAGTAAAAGTGTTCATTTTCAGCTATACAGCGAATGTGATACTAACACACTCTTGAGAGCCGTAAATTTCAGTGAATCGGCTCATTTATCTCAAATACAAGATCCAATTCACTAAAGTGGGCAACACTACGTTAACCATAGAGTTTAGTAGCTTCTTTTTAAATGAATACAGTTAAACTTTCGTGAGTAATGTACACTGCCAACCTGTCTTCTCGAGCTAGCATAGCTGAGGCGACTGCCGCCTGCACAATTTTCTATGTGGTTGCAGTTGTCTCCGTTCATTTACCGTCACCAGGCAGGCATGCTTCACCTTAGACCGCATCACTGCCTAACATCAGGCTAGATGTGGTCCATGGGGTGGTCACTTAGAACTAGAATAAATCAAGCATTTTCCGCGCCATCTATCCCTTAAACTCCTAATTATTTCGAACCAGAAATTAGCAAAAATGCTATCTTTTTTTTGTTTTATATGGCATTATAACAATTTGCCAGTGTCAAAGTAAATATTTTTGCATCAAGTTAATATTGTGAATTACAAGTCATTCATTCATCACACTAAACAGTCAGGTCAAGTCACAGTCAATTAAAAAATTGCTCCAGTAAAGTGGTAGAATCCTTACTGAAACTTCCTACGGAGTTTTGGAGGGAAAATGGAAACTCGGGTTCTCTTCTTTTTAATTGTTTGCCCACACTCACGCACGTTCATGAACACTTAATGGTTAACAATCCACAATTATTACACATTAACACTCGAAGAAACACAAGTTTAGGTAAATAATTCAAGACAGATAACCTAACATCTCAAGATGGCCGCCAAAACTCAAAATGCTATCTTGTCTCAGTCTTGTTACTTGACAGGTACGATTACGTTTTATACTACGTTTTTTCCGTTATTTTTGGGAATTTCGGATGTATTTCGGTGTTGAATTAGTATCGATTGGTTGTATTTAGTTGTATTTGTGTCGAGTTGGTGTTAAAAATTATCAAATTATTACAATTTACATTGAAATTCTTGCTGGTGCGTTGAGTTATACTTCGTCCTAGCGCTACCATTTTGGAACGCTATGTTGAACTCTGCTCTTCGCTTTCAATCCTGTTTTGTATGATTCGGTATTTTTTGCACCAATAAATAGTATAGTTTTTTTTCCTAAAATACATATACATTTATAACAGGTGTGAATTATAGCGTATAGCTATAGCTATGTATATCGTATATAGTATATCGTGTCGTTAGTTCATTGTTTAGCGGATAGAGGGAGCTTTTCTCTCATCTTGGAAAAAAGTGGTATCCTAGTGTTCATTATCCTCTATGGTATGGTCAAACGCTTGCCGATTAACAAGGATAATTAAAAATTAAGAAGTCCTACCTCAGCTTAGACTGCTGTATGCGTGTTGATATTTTTTTTCTAGCTTTGAAAATTCTAAGAAATTCGTAAAAAATAATCATATAATAATTCCTCTATAAAAGGATAGAAAAATTTATACCGTGTCTATAACTTAAATAACTCTACATATAGCTTTCCTTCGTTATCCTTTAATCTTCCAACGGATAAATGACGTCACTCTACCTTATAATAACGTTTATATTGTCTTATTAAATATATAACGTACTTACAACACTAAAAGACCCGCACACAGTTTATATGTAGATTTGCTTAAAAGTTCGCACATATTTCCTCCACGTAAACTCAGAACATTACAGAATAATCGCCGTCACTATGGCTGGTAAATCTTTCGATGCCTCATGTACGATTGGAAGCCGCATAAAATTATTTAATTTAATTAGAGTATCTTTGCGTATATCCCTAGAAACTATTATTTGGCGACTACGGCTCGGCATGTGACAACACTCCGTCAGACGTAAAGCTAGAGTACAGTTTCCATAAACAGAAACAACACCTCTCTGAAGTTAGCATGGCAAAAGTAGCAGGCTAACAAATAACGTATTGCATAACTAGCCGCTGATTAACCGTGAAAGAAAAAAAATTACCGCTCGTCAAGAAACCTGCTGAAGTTATCAAACTAATAAATTTTCAGGTTTCTCGAATAAATTAATTGAAATGCATGCATTATTTGTTAGTCTGCCATGGCCAACTTCAGAGAGGTGGAAACAACTGCTACCACAGAAATTTCTACAGGCAGTAGTCGCCTCCGCTATGCCGGCTTAAAGAGACTTATTATTCGTCTTCAAGATGCAATACCTTTTTCAAGCTATATTTTATAATTTTATTTTCGCGTATGACGCCGCGCCGTCCTGGGTCGACTGCTAATCCTAGAAATAAATGTACAATGCCGTGAAACTACCCTCTTTCACAAGGAAAATCTAATTACGAAACAACGGGCACGTCTCTAAAGTGCATAATATAAACTAAACCACTCAGGTAATTGCATTTTAGTTACCGCACACGTTCTAATTTAATTTATATCTACTAGGTTTTTATTAAGGCTTGTAGGCAGACTTAGGATGGTTATTAGCCCAGTCTGCCGTCCTGGGGTAGTACCACCACTTTCGAATTGCACACTCGTGAAGTGACTTTATCGCGTTTTGGGAGCAGTTTCAAGGTATAACGAGAAGAGTGTGTCAATCTAGATGATGCATACTCCTCTGGTCAGCATAGCGGAGGTGACTGCTACATGTAGAGATTCCTCTGTAGTAGCAGTTGTTTCCGTTCACAGACCGGAATTTAGCTTCGCATCAGGCGAAATGTTGTTTTATGCCGAGTTAAAAAAGTGTAATTAACACCCGTAAAGTGACCTAGTCACGTTTAGAGATCAGTTTGGTAGGAGTTAGAAATGTGGTCGCAGAGCTGAGCTATTAGAGCGGCCGTGGTCTAGCGGTAAGACGCGTGAACTCACGATCGATGAGACCCGTGTTCGAACCTCGCTAATTCTGACCGGTACCAATGTAACTTTGTTATAGGTACTTTGGTCGCTCAGTGCCTATAGGCACTATTAAAGAGTGGTAGGCAGACTGATGATGGTTGTTTGTCCAGTCTGCCGTCCTGGGGTAGTACCACTACTTTCGAAGGTAACACCCGTGAAGTGACTTTGTCGCGTTTCGGGAATAGTTTGAAAGTAGCCAGGTATAACGAGAGAAGTGTGCACTGTCAATCTAAGATGGTACATGCTCGTCTCCTCAAGCCGGCATAGTGGAGGCGACTGCTACCCGCACATGTTTCTCTGTAGTAGCAGTTGTTTCCATTCATGGACCGCACTCTAGCTTTACATCAGGCGGAGTGTTGTCACATGCCGAGCTACAATAAAAAAAAAACTAATTTTCATAGAAGTGCTTCCACCTGAACGAAATAAAAGGAGTCCGTTGCATCGTCTGATATTATGTCACGCAAGAAAACTACGAGCACGTAGGCCTTCCACTGCGAGCAGAGCGGGCTCAGTAATTACTCCGTTGAGCTCACTCCGCATTGCACGTACTGGAAGGCAAAACTATTTTACACAGCTCAACCATTTCCCGCTCATTACCCTTTATTGGTGAACGGCTGGCATAGTAATAAAAATTAAGTAAACCTAAACAGTATTTAGGGAATTGTCACGCCAAATTTTGTCACATTTCCGTAGTGGTACTTTTATATATTTTAGTCACTCCCAGCGAGACTAATTAAATAAAGTTATTAAGGGCTTACGTGACCGTCAACCGTATGCACACCTACTATGTACGTTATACACGCGTTAACCAACGTGTTGATACGATGACCATATGGTTCTGCCCGACAATTTTTGTAGAAAAATCGATAACAATAAATGAATTTGAATGTAACAACCGTGACTAGAGGAGCGTACACTGTCAATCTGGATGGTGTACATTCGTCCCATCGAGCCAGCATGTGGGAGGCGACTGCTACCTGTACAGATTTCTCTGCAGTTTTATTGTAGCTCGGCATATAACAACACTCCGGCTGATGTAATAGAATACGGTTCATGAACAGAAACAATTGCTAACACAGATAAATTTCTACAGGTAGTAGTCGCCTCCGCTATGTCGGCTTAAGGAGGCGAATCGCTGAAAAATTGATTTTGATTGTGTTACATTCGAAAGTGGTGGTACTACCCCAGGACAGCAGACTGAGCTAATAACAATCATAAGTCAACCTAAAACTTTTCTTTAATATAATTGACCATATAATTCCATATTTTTATTGAAATTTATTAAATGACCCTTACTGTTGATAAGTTAAGAGTGATGTTGAATTCCGGTCACGGTATCTGCCCCAAGAACATTTCATAAGTATTCAATCTGCACGTGCCGCGAACTAATTTGGGAATTATGAAGCTACGTGTTGGGATCGGAATATTTTTAATATTATTTCACGTTGATTATATTCGGGGCGTTTTTATGACCGTCCTGCGAATAAATTAATTATCCCTACACACCGTAGCGTTGGAGGTAGAATATTATTTGTAATTCTCCATACATTTATACTATAAAAATATATTGTGATAGGCACAGGCCCAATACCAAACTAGTCCTAGGATAGTACAACCACTTTCAATTAAAACTCCCGTAAAGTAACCTAGTCAGGTTTTTGGATCAACTTAGAAGTAACGAGGCATAACAAGGAGAGTGTGCCAAGTCAATAGTCGGTGCACTTCGTGTCTTTAAGCCGGCGTAGGGGAGGGCACTGCTGCCTGCAGACATTTCTTTGTAGTTACAATGTTTCAACTCGTGGATCACATATCTCCGCATTAATTTAGAAATAATTATTATACATTAAACAAAACATTGGTCCCGATACTTAAAATCGAATATTTACGACATATACTCGTACATCCCTAATTCCCAAATGGAAATGAGAGCCCCCATTTGTCACGCGTTCTTTTAGTATTCCCAATAATATACTTCTGGACAAAATTACATGAACGTTATTTTGTTTTCTGCGCGTTTTAATTTTTTTTTTAGTTCGGTTCTCTCATGCCATGAAGGCGAAAGGAACATACCTCATACAGCCACGTCTTCAGCAGTATTCAATTTACATGTGTGAGGCGTAGTTTAGTCTTCAATATATCATACTAATTTTATTTTGTCCATTTTTGTGGTATTTCAGTCCAGTTTTTTCCTTGTCCGATACAATTGCATGCACTATTAAAGAGTGGTAGGCAGACTGATGATGGTTATTTGTCCAGTCTGCCGTCCTGGGGTAGTACCACCACTTTCGAATGTAACACCCGTGAAGCGACCTTGTCGCGTTTCGGGAATAGTTTGAAAGTAGCCAGGTATAAGAGAGGAGTGTGCACTGTCAATCTAGATGGTACATACTCGTCTCCTCAAGCTGGCATAGTGGAGGCGACTGCAGCCCGTAGAGATTTCTCTGTGATAGCAGTTGTTTCCATTCATGGACCGCACACTAGCTTCACATCAGGCGGAGTGTTGTCACATGTCGAGCTACAATAAAAAAAAAATTTGATCAATTGAAGTCCTGTTTTCAACAAGAAGGTATTTGTCCCGCGACCTTGTAGCCCAACGTTGCTCGCGACAATTTTAGCAAGATTTGAACACTAATCTCATCGATCGTGAGTTCATGCTACTACTGCTAGACCACGGCCACGACCACGCTGCGATTACAATTTAGAGTCTGTTAAACCTAAAGAAAAAAAAAACGTTTATTTAAATACAAGTCTATCTAATAGACTAGTAATCTCCGATGGCAGATGTAGGTACTACAAAAAAAAAATGTTTTCTAAATTTACAGAGCCGTTTTAACAAGAATTCACCTAATTTTGTTATTAAGTATACTGAAACCAGCCATAATAAGAGAAAAAAGGTTGCAAAGCCCCGTTTGAGGGTGGGAAACCATAAAATTTGTAGAGACAACCTCCCCTATAGCACCACCCCGTGTCTCTTTGCCTTATCGCCCAAACACCCGTCTACTAACATGAACCAGTTTACTCAGTTACTACATTTATTAAATACTACTCTTAAAGAGTGGTAGGCAGACTGATGATGGTTATTTGTCCAGTCTGCCGTAATGGGGTAGTACCACCACTTTCGAATGTAACACTCGTGAAGTGACATTGTCACGTTTCGGCGACTGCTGCCTGTAGAGATTTCTCTATAGTAGCAGTTGTATCCATTCATGGACCGCACTCCAGCTGTACATCGACGTAGTGTTGTCATATGCCGAGCTACTATAAAAATGTATTTTTATAACAGGAAATTTACAACCGTCGTACTATAGTGTATATATGTATATTCTTTGAATTTCGCCAAGTCATTTGTCTATTGTACCCGCCCCCACCCGTCACACAGATTATTGCACGGTACCCTGATTTATTACATTTTTCATAGCTTTTCATGCATGTAAACTAGTTTAATATGAAAAATGAGAGAATTTTTCAATATAAAATATAAGTAATATTTAATTCTGATATTTTTAGATCACTTATGGGTGTTCTAACACTAAGATTTTTTCTTGATTAGCTCGGCATATGATGTTCGCGACCCATGAAAGGAAACAGCTGCTACTACAGAGAAATCTCTACAGATAGCAGTTGCCACCGCTATGCTGTCTTGAGGAGACGAATATGCACCATCTAGATTCATAGTGCGCACTCCTCTCGTAGGTCACTTCATATGTGTTACATTCGAAAGTGGTGGTAGGTGGCAGACTCTTTAATACTGCCTATAGGTGTGATCAATGGAGCGACCAAAGTACATATAACATAGTTACAGGTCAAAATTTAGCGAGGTTCGAACACGGGTATCATCGATTGTGAGTTCACGATTCTTATTACTAGACACTGCACCTCTATATGTCTTGAGTACTCTTCGTTTTTTTTTGCTCGAATAAAGAGCGGCCGTGGTCTAGCGGAAAGACGCGTGAACTCACGATCGATGAGACCCGTGTTCGAACCTCGCTAATTCTGACCGGTACCAATGTAACTTTGTTATATGTACTTTGGTCGCTCAGTGCCTATAGGCACTATTAAAGAGTGGTAGGCAGACTGATGATGGTTATTTGTCTAATCTGTCGGCCTGGGGTAGTACCACCACTTTCGAGTGTAACACCCGTGAAGTGACTTTGTCGCATTTCGGGAATTGTTTGAAAGTAGCCAGGTTATAACGAGAAGAGTGTGCACTGTCAATCTAGATGGTACATGCTCGTCTCCTCAAGCCGGCATAGTGGAGGCGACTGCTGCCCGCACAGGTTTCTCTGTAGTAGCAGTTGTTTCCATTCATGGACCGCACTCTAGCTTTACATCAGGCGAAAATTAAAATTAAATTAAAGAATTAAATAAACTTATTTTCACCTGAAATGAGAATTGGGATACAAAAGTGCCTTTTAGGGAGTTGAAAGTATTAACCCGTTCTGTTAGAATTGCGTCTGTCCCTCGAGGATATTACGTTTCAGACAATGTGTGAAGGGTTAACAAGTGGGCTAGAGATAGGGTTGTCAGATGAATTCTAACGCTTGCCCAGACTCCGTTCTCATATGCGTCGCGAGTCCCAGGCACCTTCCCCGAGGACCAGAGCACTAGTAATTGGAATTTTCTCACGTAAAAAAGGGTTGTCAGATGTATAGAGAACAAAAAAACAGATCACAGGAGAATGCCCATTTTTGGGCCCACTTAATTATTTTAATATAACGAATAATATTTTATTTTTTATTAATTCATTTTAATTATATCAACACATCATTTACCAATCAATAGAGAATGTTTAATTGCATAAAAACAGATATCATTAATTATTAAAGCATTTAAAATAATAATAACCTCAAATATTGCATCAGAAAACATCTAATTGCTCAATAACTTGGGTGAAAAAATTAAAACTGATTGGTAATAGGGAAGTAGATTTATTTTTCTACAAAATTAACTAAAAATCATCGGCAAACTCAAGAAAAAAATTGTGGGCCCATTTGTCTTAAGCGAATGAAGCGAATTCTCCTTTATAACTCAATAACATAATCTAAAAAAAATTAGTAAAATTGCATAATATCGACCGGTTGTTTTGCGATTTTTCAGACCGGAAAGAACTGCAATAAACCGAATAGTCAGGTCAGAAACCGAACATCTAGCAACCCTACATAGGGATATAGATTGAATTAGAAGGTTTTTGGCGATAAATTTTACGTCAAAATTATACTTTATTTGTATTTGTAAAAAATTTAAGTTAGTTGAACCTATTAATGGTAAATCATCTTTCTGTTAGCGTTGTGAAAATGACTCCATTAGACCTGCCTATCCCTCTGTGATTAAAGACCTCCAGATATTATTATTATTTTTCATAACAAAATTCTATCGATAATATATATGTTTCACATCACTAAACATAAGGTAAAAAGCTTAAATGCAACGCGCATATAAGCTAGCAAGTTTTAAGAAAATTGCCACTTACCGCAGCTGACGACAGTCTCTACTTATGAAAACATTTACATTTAAGATTCGGTGGCATATGTGTATAACTATTGTAATTTACCGAGGAATAGACTGACGATCGTTATTAGGGCAGTCTGACCGTCCTGGTCCTGGTTTAACAAGTGAAAAAACCTGTTTGTAATTTCTTTTTTTTCGTAGAGATATATACTGGAGGTGCAAACTTCATACATCTGTCATGAAAAAAGCGTAGACCGCTTCAAACGATTTGACAATGTTGCCGTCAAGTCAAATACTAACAGACAGAGAATCTAAACGTGGCTGTTGTCATCTTTTCTCTCGCATCACATTGGGAGTGTTATTGCACATTTAGTTGTATATATCAATGCCAAAAAAAATTTTTTTTGGCACATGTGACCTCGACTGGCCCGATGGTAAGCTCAGCGGAGGTCCATGAGCACTGATGACTGAAGAATCGGTAACACGGTCGCTCCAGTCGCCATTACTATGCCGACCTGAGAAGGTGCTTTTTCACAGTCCGCTGAAAGGACTGGGAGAACAATTTATCAACAAATTCTATAAAAACTTTTTGTATAGCTTTTATGTTGACTATAAATAGATAATTGTGTAGGTTATATTTAGGTTTAAGTAAGACCGTCTTAAAGAAAGCTAAACGTGTCATAAAATTTATAGGATACAGAATCTTTTGGAATAATTGTGGAACGTGGGTGGGTGTAATACGATGTAACACCCACACATACAATATTATCACATAATTTTGACGAGAAAAAAACTTGAATGTAATTTGTATTATTGGTAATTTCCTTTAATATAATTTTATTATAATGGTTTTTTTATTGTAGCTCGGCATGTGACAACACTCCGCCTGATGTAAAGCTAGAGTGTGGTCGATGAATGGAAACAACTGCTACTACAGAGAAATCTCTACAGACAGCAGTCACCTCCACTATTCCGGCTTGAAGAGACGAACATGCACCATCCAGATTGATTGGTCGCTCATTAAAGAGTGGTAGGCAGACTGATACCGTCCTGGGGTAGTACCACCACTTTCGAATGTAACACCCGTGAAGTGACTTCGTCGCGTTTCGGGAATACTTTGAAAGTGGCCAGGTATAACGAGAGGAGTGTACACTGTCAAACTGGATGATACATGCTCGTCTCTTCAAACCGGCCTAGTGGAGGCGACTGGTGCCTGTATAGATTTTTCTGTAGTAGCAGTTGTTTCTACACATGGACCGCACTCTAGCTTTACATCAGGCGAAGTGTTGTCTCATGCCGAGCTACAAAAAAAGTGCATGCTGAACCCATGCCCATGATAATATAAGTAATTGGATTCATTCCCTGGGTATTGTAGAATCCAGAAACATGTTGTCAGTAACTTATATAATACTAAACTCAAATATAACATACAATTCTTTACGATTTATATTTTTATTGTACAAGTTATTTATATATGTATATGTGTGTGTATGTGTATGTATATATGTATTGTATTTTGTATGATAAAAGTGTTTTTTTTTTCACATAAATGCTACTAGAAAATTACTTTAATAAATAGAACTGGAATCCTGCATAACTTCAGCAAGGGTTATCCTAGTGAAGTATGCAGAAACAGCACGCTGCGTCTCAATAAATTTTGTACACATTAATAAATAAATAAATAATAAATTATCACTTCATTTCAGAACATAGCGAAAGCTAATCTACACACTAAGCTAACAAAAAAGCTTTCTTTTATGACACCAGTACAATGTGATATTGATTCATTTATTTTAATAGACTTTATTTCTTTGTTCCAGAGGTCAAGATCTCCAAGCAGCTCGACTCAAAGGCAGTTAGATGAAGCTGATCTCTTTATGGACCTCATCAAAGATGTAGCCAATGAGTTGGATATAGACGTTTTATGTCATAAGGTAACCGTTGATGCTATAAGATCTCTCTACCATTCGATTGTTTTTACCTAGGCGTTACGAATATTCTCTGACTAATGGAGAGATCTCACTTTACGCGGTGACAGCGTAAATGTAAACTCATACTTGGCCTTTTGTCCTACTGTAAAAAGACAGCAATCCCGCGAACCAGAAGTTGTATACATTATACTGATACGGTACAAATTTTTTTTTTTGAGATAATTTTTTTTAAATCTTTTTTTTACATTTTTTGGTCCAATATTAACTACATAACATTATAGTGCTATTCTGACCTCTATTGATCATGCTACACATAAAAATACCCAAATGGGCTACAAATTATATAAAAATCTAACCGGAATGAAGAATTTAGTATTATGATTATACTTACATATTTACATATACACATATAACAAGAGGAGTGTGCACTGTCAATCTAGATGGTACATACTCGTCTCTTCGAGCCGACATAGTGGAGGCGACTGCTGCCCGCACAGGTTTCTCTGTAGTAGCAGTTGTTTCCGTTCATGGACCGCACTCTAGCTTTACATCAGGCGGAGTATTGTCATATGTCGAGCTACAATTAAAAAAACAGTATGGCGGGCCTTTTTTCCATACAAAGAAAATTGTCTACTTTGTGTAAAAAAAATTACACAAAATAAACTAATGTAAAATGTAAATAAAATTTAAACGCTTCCCATCTTAATATCTCTCCCATTATTTCCTTGTGATTACTTTTTTATTTATTTACACCGTTGCGCGTTGTTTCACAAAATTGTAAACCTTAAAAAGGCAATTTCGACTTTATTACAAGGTCGTTAAAGCGCAATTTAAATTTACAATCGTAAAATAAATACATCCAATAAACGAGGGATTTTATTCGCGCGCAGATCGGTGATCTTTTGTCTGTTGTGTGCGCTTTGTTTTTTTTTCTGTTCAATTTTCTTCATATTTTAATAACGACAATGGATACAGCTTTGAAATCGAAAATAAAAGAAATTAAACCAAAATTGTACCGCCATCTAGTAGTGTGATGTGGAACTATAACGTAAAATCAATTTGATAACTTATTATATCATAAATTATTTTACAAATGCATTTGTAAACCTAATTGTTATTTGTTCAAAAATGAAGTACCTATTTATTTAATAAAAATTTAATATTTATTTACAGATTTTAGTGAATGTTTGTTTGCTAACATCCGCCGATAGAGGGAGTTTGTTCTTAGCGAAAGGCGTTCCACCTTCCCGATATTTGCAAGCAAAATTGTTCGACGTTACAAGGGATACAGGTAATAATAGAGGTTATTTTGCTTTGATTGCAATTATTATGATGTCACTTTCAATTGTTTTTATCATAATGTAGATAAATTACTATTATGTCATGTTAAAAACCGTTATTTCGCGAGCGGATCTAAGTCTTCGGTAGTATAGTGGTAAGTATCCCCGCCTGTCACGCGGGAGACCGGGGTTCGATTCCCCGCCGGAGAGTTCTCTTTTTCTAGTTTTTTTTATTTTTTCATGCAGTTAAATATAATTATTTTTCGTTCATTATATTAATACAATTATTCGTGATGTAGAAAAGTTACAAACATTTACAAAGTACCTACTTATATACTGAGATTTTGCCACCGGTGTATTATCTTCGGTAGTATAGTGGTAAGTATCCCCGCCTGTCACGCGGGAGACCGGGGTTCGATTCCCCGCCGAAGAGGTTTCTTTTTTTATATATTTTTTGCTATTATTTTATTTAAATAGTGCAATTTATATTATAATTTTTAATGAATACAATAAACCGGAAAGACAAGAACGATATTTGCAGTTATGTTCCATCAAACAAGATGGCCATGATTATTTTAATTTGTATTTTTTAAAATAGGTTTAAATTAATTTTAATAATATTGTCTTTATTTAATTTCTCCACGATTACACAATATCTAATATTACATCAAATCGAATTATTGAACAAATTTTTTTTTCGTTTTACTAAAAACCTGCACATTGTGCATCTTAGAAAAATTTATGGGACCACTATGGGATGCATCTGAACACAGTACAATTTGAATTATTGAAATCGGGTCTGCCGTTTTCAAAAAATCCGTGAACATACATAAAAAAACATACGCGACGAACATATAACCTCATCCTTTTTGGAAGTCAGTTAATAAAACATATTAATTTAAATGACTTTATCGACGCACTGATCAAAAACAAAGGCAATTATCTGTCTACCCCAATAGGGTTAAAAGCGTGATAATATAGATAGATTAATGCGATTGGTATTCTTGTAACACGACATAGGAAAACAATAGTCTACAAACAGCTGTTTTGACGTTAAATCGTTACACTACGACGTCACTAACTACGAATATTTCTAAGATTATCTTTTATTATAAGAGTATATCAACACTCCGCCTAATATTAAGCTTGAATACGGTCCATAAACCACAGACAAATTTATGTAGGCACCAGTCACCTCCGCTATGACTGCTTGAGACGATTTAGCACGATCCAGATTGACAGTGCACACTTTTCTCTTTATACCTGGCTACGTCCAAACTAATCCCGAAACGCGACAAAGTCACTTCACGTGTGTTGTATTCGAAAGTGGTGGTACTACCCCAAGACGGCAGACTGGGCTAATAACCATCATCAGTCTGCCTACCACTCTTTAATAGTGCCTATAGGCGCTAAACGACCAAAGTACATAATATATACAAAGTACATAGTTACATTAGTACCGGCCAAAATTTAGCGAGGTTCGAACTCGTATCTCATCGATTATGAGTTCACGCCTTGGATGGTACACATTGGTCTCCTCAAGCCGGCATAGCAGAGGCGACTAGCGACTTTACATCAGGCGGAGTGTTGTCATATGTAGTCATATATACAGCTACAATAAAAAAAATGAAAACATTTTCTACACTTAGCACAAATGTATGTGAAACAAACCGCTAACAAGATTAGCTCAGCGTGTGGCGCTGTTTAGCTATTAGGAACTTAACATACAATTATAACCTTTAATGAGAGCATTTTAAAAACTACAATTGTATGTACAGTCTTTATGAATTTATTTCATAATAGCTGTTGTCGTATTATGCGGTTTTAAGTGTTACTTTATTAATTTTTATGCTATTGTTCAAATTTATAAGTCTGCCTGGAAAAACAATAAAACGAAACGTTGTCATGTGCTGAGTTACAATAAAAAGATTGCCACTGCCAAATTGTTTGTCATGCTGTATGGGGTTTGTCTTGTGGATTTGTCACTCTATGTTCACGCCTAAATTAGACGATAAATGAACGAAAGGACATGTAGGTAAAGCGGATAATCAAAACACATAAAGCCAAACAGAATCAATCAAATATTTATCGCATAATCAATATTTGGCTACAAACACAATCATTTTTTATAGCCTTCTATTATAAATGTACTTACTACGATATATGGAAAACAATGAACAATCAACCCATAGAAGAAGTTACGTAAAAGATAATATAATTATTTGCGACCGTTATGGAATGATAATTGCGTTGCCTTATTAGGTGACTATGGAACTGTCCACGAAGATGTCTTGTCGATTTTTTGACATATAAGATTATTACATTAAAATTAGTATATTTACGTGTGTTTGGCGCGCTTTTGCCCGGGAAAGTTGACGTTTTTTTTATTTTATTTTTTTATATATTTATTTATATACTTTATTGTAAATAAAGTAATAAAGCGTCTGGGAGAATAGGGTGTTGCAACTTTATCCAGCGAGGTGTTGTTGAAGCATGGCCTTAAAAGAAGCTTGGTTCGGGGCTCTCTTGATGTTGATGGGGAGTTCATTCCATAAACGGGCGGCTTCAACAGAGAAAGAGTCGTCCAAATTGCCAGATTGATGTTGAGGTATCTGTAGCAGCAGATTGTTCTCTGAGCGCAACTGTCTTTGGTGTAAGTCACTGAGGAAGATAAAGTTACGCTTAAGGTAGGACGGTGTAGCCGTTTCTATTAAAATGGAATACAGAAACGTAAGGAGTCCGACTTTACGGCGCTCTCGAATCGTGAGCCATTTAAGTTTTGCACAATAATCGGAAACGTAATCAAATTTTCGTAAACCAAAAATAAATCTGATGCAGTTGTTAAGCAGACGATCAAGCTTATTAAGGAAACATTCGTTTAGGTCAAGATAGCATACATCGGCGTAATCGAACGTCGGTAAGATATATTTTTGTGGTTATTTTATTTTTTATTATTTTATTTATATATATTAATTAAGACATAATTTTATCCCTTTCCTTAATTAGTTTAGTGGTTATTATTATGTAAAATTGGTGTTGTTTTGCGTAATTTTATGCTGCGCTTGGAAGTAATTGTGGAAACATTAAAGTTCACTGTATATGAGGCAACGAAAGCGGTTTTTTTTTGTGGTTATCCCACGCCGAGAAATAAGGGATATAAGTTTATGTACGGAACCCATCATTAAGTTAGGGATATGTAAATAAATATTTAGGTTTTTGGTAAGAAATAAAGAATACCACGTTTTATCATCTCTTAAGGTGTTAAGATAGAAGTTGAAGGTTTGTATGGGGAACCGACTATTTATTAAAGGAGAATGCCCATTCGCCTAAGAAAAATGGGCCCATAAGTTTTTTCTCAGTAATTTTTAGTTAATTTTGTAGAAAAATAAATCTACTTCCTTATTACCAGTCAGTAATTTTTTTACCCAAGTTATTGAGTAATTAGATGTTTTTTGATGCAATATTTGAGGTTATTATTATTTTCAATGCTTTAATAATTGATGATATCTGTTTTTTATGTAAATAAACATTCCCTATTGATTGGTAAATGATGTAATTGAAATTAATTAATAAGTAATTAAGATATTATTTTATTATATTGTTTTGTTACCAAACTATTAAGTATCAAGTGGGCTCAAAAATGGGCATTCTCCTTTAACACATAATATATTAAGTCACGGGCAAGAGTTTTGGCGGTCATCTTGAGACGTCAGGTTATGTTATCTTGAATTATTTTCCTAAACTTGTGTTTCTTCAAGTGTTAATGTGTAATAATGGTAGATTATTAACCATTAAGTGTTCGTTAACGTGCGTGAGTGTGGGCAAACAATTTAAAAGGCGGGAACCTGTGTTTTCATTTTCCCTCCAAAACTCCGTACGAAGTTTCAGTAAAGTATCTACCATTTTACTGAAGCAATTTTTGACTTGACCTGACTGTTTAGTGTGATGAATGAATGACTCGTGATGCACAATATTATTAACTTGATGCAAAAAATATATACTTTGACACTGGCAAATTGTTATCGCCATATAAAACAAAAAAGAAGTCACGGGCAACAGTAAATGCTTAAATAAGTAAAATATGGAGTTGGCACGTTGTATGGTAAACCTGACAAAAAAGGGAGAAAGGAAGGTTTGTGATTGATGTGTTTTCTTCTCTATGTAATCAATCCACTTGTACGTCTTTATAACTATTCTCTTTTGTCTTTAAACTTTTTCAACGTTTCCTTTTAACTTACGTGTGCGGTTTTTTGCGACACGACAAAATATATTTCTAGTATTTTATTTATATAACATTGCAAACAAAACTTAAATATATTTTGCTTAGCGTTCGCTGTTTTATTGTTTTTACTCTCCGTCTGTTTCATAGAGTGCGACCCATGACGGGAAGCAGCTACTTCTGCTATAACGAGACGAGTACGCACCGTCAATTGACACGGCACACTCCTTTGCTTATAACCGGCTATTACCAAGCTGACTCCGACTAGGTCACTTCACGGGTGTTACATTCGAAAGTGGTGGTACTACCCAAGGACGGCAGATAGACTAATCGATGGGCGGTTGAATATCAGCGTGGAAGTAGTTTTTATTATTTTACTTACAAACATACTATGCTAAACGAGCAGGAAGAAATTCAAAAACGAGTTTAAAAAAGGGCTTAAGTTCTTTTTTCTTAAAAATATAGATGTACCATGAGTTTCTTTTGTAATATAGTTGTTGATTGTATTATATACGCAACATATTGCGACAGACTCCTGTTCTGCATCTATAATTTTCTGTATATTTCTCTGTTGATTTTTTTTTAATTAGTTAATAAATAGGTAGTTAAGGTGCTGTGCCTCTCACATAAGCCCATGTGGGCTTTGAGCGGCACAAGATTATTTTATTTTATAAATTGTAAATAAACAAAAAAAATAGGGATAATTATTTAGTCTTTTGTCTATTTCGTGGTTAGAACGTGTCGCAAAACAAGATTAGGTAAGACAATTTAGAGAGTTTCACGTCAAACGCGAGTGCTTTTATGGTAGAATTCATTGACTTACAATGCTTTGTAAACAATTCAGTGAAACGTTTTACCGTTTCAGTATTTGAACGTTTGGCTTCAGTTATTCCTGAACCGTGTTTGTTTTACTGGTTTTTCTTAGAATGTAAGACAATTCGATATCGATTGAGGTTTTATATAGCCTTATTAACTATTCATTACTTTCCTTCTATTTGTGTCGGTTTTTTTTAATTGGACAAAGGTCTTAATAATAATACCCTTGGGTTAAAGTTTTGATATGGGTAACGTGACCATATGTTTGGATACTCCATCCCGGTGTCTCTGAAAACTTCGGGAAGAAGATTGTCCCGTTTTTTCAGGCACGGGCGTTTCCTATAGATTTTTAAAAAATTATCGATGGCTGAGGTGTAATATATATTTTATATGGAACATTCTGAAAGGGCTAATTTGGAGATGTAAATTGTAAACCATAAAATAATATTTGCGAATACAATTACGAGATTTTCAATATAAAAAAAAAGACATATTAAAATATAGATAAAGATTTTTTTCAAGATTTATGTTTTGAGGTCCCATTATTGCCATAAAATGTCCCGTTTTGAGAAAAAAAAACCTTGGTTATGACTACCTACTACAAATTTTATTTTCGTTGTTTTATTTTAACTAGAAGAAAACAAATGAAAACTTATTTTTTGTCTTTTCAGAATTGAATGAAGCACTGCGGACGGCACGGTCGCAAGAAATTCGAATACCATTTGGTGTAGGTGTCGCTGGATTGGCAGCTCAAACTAAACACCATATTAATATTAAGAATGCTTATGCTGATCCTAGGTAAGAGAGCAGTGTGCCCTGTTAATAGATGGTGCACCTCCGTCTCCTCAAGCTGACTCTTTGGATTTTCCCACTTTGCCGTCCTGGGATAGTATTTTCAAATGTAACACCCGTAAACTGACCTCGTCGCGTTTCGGGATTTGATATAACGAGAAGAATAATGCCTATAGGCACTAGTAAAGAGTGGTAGGCAGACTGATGATGCTTATTCGTCCAGTCTGTCGTCCTGGGGTAGTACCACCACTTTCAAATGCAACACCGGTGAAGCGACCTTGTTGCGTTTCGGGAATAGTTTGAATGTAGCCAGGTATAACGAGATCTCCTCAAGCCGGCATAGTGGAGACGACTGCCGCCCGTAGAGATTTCTCTGTAGTAGCAGTTGTTTCCATTCATGGGCCGCACTCTAGCTTTACATCAGACGGAGTGATGTCACATGCCGAGCTACAACAAAAAAAAAGAATGTGTCGATAGATCGTGGTCGTCTGTCTCAAGCGTCAGTAGATGCTGTCAAATGTATTTCTCACTTCGTGCGATAGAAATGACGCTTTACTACGAAGCTAGCCGATTTTTTCGCCCCCTCGCCTCGCCTAAATCGGCCACTGCAGTAGGCCAAGTAGGCCAGGATCATTATGTATCACGGTTTTAAATTCTAAGTTTCCGTTCTGTTACTCACTGATTCTTTTTTAGGACTACCCGCTATTTATTTAATAATATTTCTCAACAGATTTAACAGCGAAATAGACGCTCGAACTGGCTACAAAACTGAGTTAATTCTATGTATGCCAATTTGCAATTATGAAGGGGATGTCGTTGGTGTTGCACAGATTATTAACAAGACTGATGGTATGTACTTTTTTTTTAGCACGTCCTATGACCGCACTCCGCCTGGTGTTAAGCTAGAGTGCGGTCCATGAACGGAAACAACTGCGACTATACTTATTTATTTATTTGACATGCCAACAGTAAGACATGATGTATACTTAAAAATGAAATTTAAAAAAATATATATATATATATATATATATTTGTTAATTATAGACATGTACAGTCAGTCAGATGTTTATTAAAAAAAAAAAGAATTTAAAAGTTAAATCATAAAGCCTATTTTTGGGCCCATTTGATATCTAATAGTTTGTTAACAAAACAATAATTTCTTATTTTTTCATTAATTTAATTCAATTATATCAACACATCATTTACCAATCAATAGACAAAGTTTAATTACATAAAAAAAAAACAGATATTTTCAATTATTAAAGTGTTTAACATGACAATAACCTCAAATATTGCATCAGAAAAAGTCTAATTACTTAATAATCCAGGTAAGAAAAATTAAAACTGATTAGTGATAAGGAATGTTGATATATTTTCCAAAATGATCGAGTCAAGAAAACACTTGTAGATCCATTTCTGGGCATTCTCCTTTATGAAAATAAAATTAATTATGTTATCAGAAATATATTGCAGCACTTTGTTCTTAACGTGAAAGCCAACACCTGAGCGTCCATACATTTTGTTTTACAACTTTTACAAATTTATGTTGAAATTAAGTAATTTTATAATTTTCTCATCACTAATTATTATCGCAAATCACTATAATAAACAAATAGCTACAGCACAGAATATAAACTTGTTTATCATTAAATACATGAATAACGGGTGTAATATGAATATCGTAAATAGTACATTTAAATACATCGCAGAAACCATTGAAATAACTTAAGTATCTAAACTTTTCCTATTTTCAGGTTCTAAAGAGTTTTATCCGCGAGACGTGGAAGTTTTTAGACGATATCTAACTTTCTGCGGTATCGGCATTCAAAACGCGCAACTTTTCGAATCATCCGTTCTTGAATACAAGCGGAATCAAATACTTTTGGCTTTAGCTAGGAGTATATTTGAAGAGCAAAACAATTTGGAATGTTTGGTAACCAAAATTATGACAGAGGCGCGCGAGTTATTGAAATGCGAACGATGCGCCGTTTTTATCCTAGATACAGATCATTGTGAATCGGTAAGTGTTTTTTTTTAAATTATGATGAAACTGACCAAAAAAATATGCGCACGCAACAACTTGAGCTGCAACACTGAACAGCAAAAGCGTGATCAAAGTTCAAGTTTTAACTTATACGATAATCGTTTTTTTATTATTATATTTTTGGCAAATTAAAATTCCGAATTTGTTACTTATTTATTATTAATTAACACTCTAGTGTGTTTTTTGTTTAATTTTATCATAATTAGATAATATATAACTTAGGTAAATAAAGCTTGAGTTTGTTGGGAGCGTGTTGATTTTTTTTTAAATTCAATTTTCGTCATAATAATAATCAAATCCGACATTTTAATTTGCCATGTTCTTTATCTTAGTATATTTATTACAAATTTTAAATAGAAGAACTGAATAAATTATTTTATTCGGCTTATTATTTACAAATATAAAAAATGATATAACCCAACTAAATTACAGAGTCATCTTGAACGTATAGTAGAGAGACCAGGAACACGTCGTTCTGTTACGCTAGCATTACCACCACCAGCACCAACGCGATTTCATACACTCTTCGAACTGGGAGCACATCAGTCAAGAAAAACTTTAAGCCCTCGACATGACAATCGATCTACACTCGCGTCTATTGCCTTGGCTGTAAGTATCATAAACGAAGTAAGAGCTACTAAAGTACATATAACATATTATAGTTAGGTACAGGAGTTTTGGCGGACATTAGGTTATCTGTCTTGAATTTTTTTTCTAAACTTGTGTTTTCTCGAGTGTTAATGTGTAATAATGGTGGATTACGGGTTCATAAATGTGCACAAGTGTGGGCAAACAATTCAAAAGAAAATAACTTAGTTTTTATATTCCCTCCAAAACTTCGCAGGGAGTTTTGGTAAAGATTCTACCGCTTTACTGAAGACTCGAACGGACTGTTTAATGTGATGAATGAATGTTCTGTGATGCTCAATAATATTAACTGGATGTAAATATTTACTTTGACAGTGGCAAATTGTTATAATGCCACAAAAAGAAAAAAGGAGAAATTCTCATCTTGTCTCATCTCCTTGAGAATGATAAGAGGAATGGACTCACGATTTTGTAGAAAAATAAATCTATATTCCTTATCACCAATCAGTTTTAATTTTTTACCCGAGTTATTGAGTAATTAGACTTTTTTAAATGCAATGTTTCAGGTTATTATTGTATTTTTAATAATTGATGATATCTGTTTTTTTTATGTAATTAAACATTGTCTATTAACTAGTAAACGATGTGTTGATATAATTGAAATAAGTTAATGAAAAGATATTATTTTAGAATATTGTTTTGATGTCAATATATTAGGTATTAAGTGGGCCCAGAAATGGACATTGTCCTTTCATTGGTACTGGATTTAGGGAGGTTTGAACACGGTTCTCATCGATCGTGAGTTCACGGATCCTACCGCTAGACTATCCTATCCATAATTTTGATTACAAACCCCTTTTCCCATTTCAGGTAGCCCAATCTCATAAATTCCTTAACATATCAAACGTGGAGAAGTGGCGTGAAGAAAACAGCCACCTTATAGAGACAGGTGGTGAAGACGATGCAGCCAATATACGTACAATGCTTTGTATGCCTATTGTCAATGCCAATAAGGACGTTATTGGCGTGGCACAACTTATTAACAAGGTTTGTCTACAATGCTTTAACTTTAGTAACAACTGTTACTGCAGAGAAATCTCTAAAGGCGACAGTCGACTCCATTATTTGACAGTTACCTGAAGAGTAGAGTGTGCGCTGTCAATCTGGATAGTGCACTATTAAAGAGTGGTAGGCAGACTGATGATGGTCATTAGCCCAGTCTGCCGTTCTGGGGTAGTACCACCACTTTCGAATGTAACACCCGTGAAGTGAACTTTGTCGCGTTACGGAAACAGTTTGGAAGTAGTCAGATATAGCGAGAGAAGTGAAATAGGAAAATCACTTATTAAAACGAATATTTTTTCAGGAAAACGAATCACAGTTCAATGAAAATGATATTTCAATATTTGAAGCGTTCGCCATTTTCTGCGGTTTGGGAATACATAACACACAAATGTACGAAAATGCTTGTAAATTAATGGCAAAACAAAAGGTAAAAAAAAACCATTTTTAATAACTCTTTACTAGGAACAAATAAAATTAGAATTAAAATATCTGCTTTGACTTACAAAGCATATTCGAGTATAACGAGAGGAGTGTGCACTATCGACCTGGTTGATGCACATTCGTCTCCTCAAGCCGGCATAGTGGGGGCGACTGCTGCCTGCAGAGATTTCTCTGTGGCATCAGTTGTTTCCATTCCGTTCACTCAACATCAGGCGGAGTGTTACCATGTGCCGAGCTAAATTAAATTTTCATTTGTACACGACGACATCCGATAACGACAACCGACATGTCGGCACGATTTAGCTATCAAACCATTCTTCCTAGGGACGACATCGTGCAACGGATATTATTTCTCTTATGTCTGTTTAATTAGTCTTCCTGCAATTTTTTTTTCTTTTATTTCAGTCAAAAAATTAGCTGGACAGTATGTTTATTTTACTACTATCAAAAATTACCTAATACCAAACACGCAATAAAGATTTCATAAAGAAAAAGAAAGATTTCAATAAAGATTTCATTTCATTATAATCGCTTACCGACATCGGTCACCGATATCGGTCGAAATCGTTGTCGTTGTCAACATTGTTCGCCCAATATTTTAAGTTAATTTACAGTCTTTCGTCTTGAAGTACCTACCTACTTGCAAATAATAATTTCAGGTGGCATTAGAGTGCCTCTCGTACCACGCTACAGCTTCCACAGATGATACTTCTAAATTGTGCAATGAGGAAATACCATCCGCTGAGACATACAATCTTTACAGTTTCACATTTCACGGTGAGTTAAAACAACAAACAGGTATAGGTTTTTTTAGTCAGACAATTTTAAGAGTGGTAGGCAGACTGACGATGGTTATTTGTCCAGTCTGTCGTCCTGGGGTAGTACCACCACTTTCGAATGTAACACCCGTGAAGTGACCTTGTCGCGTTTCGGGAATAGTTTGAAAGTAGCCAGGTATAAAAGAGGAGTGTGCACTGTCAATCTAGATGGTACATGCTCGTCTCCTCAAGCCGGCATAGTGGAGGCGACTGCTGCTCGTAGAGATTTCTCTGTAGTAGCAGTTGTTTCCATTCATGGACCGCACTCTAGCTTTACATCAGGCGGAGTGTTGTCACATGCCGAGCTACAATAAAAAAAGTGGAATGCTTTGCTCTCCCATGTGTTCTACCAGTCCTTTCACCTGGGATCCTTCAAGCGGAGTGTGAAGAAACACCTTCTCGGGCCGGCATAGTAGTGGCGACTGAAGCCACCGTGCGAGCGATTCTCTAGTCGTCAATGCTCATGGACCTCCACTGAGTTTACCACCAGACCAGTCGAGGTCACATGTCGTGCCAAAAATAAAAATAGGTGTTTGAACAGCCGTGGTCTAGCGGTAAGACGCGTGGACTCTCGATCGATGAGACCCGTGTTCGAACCTCGCTAAATTCTGACCGGTAACAATGTGTTTATAGGCACTATTAGAGAGTGGTAGGCAGACTAATGATGGTTATTAGCCCAGTCTGCCGTCCTGGAGTAGTACCACGACTTGCGAATGTAACACCCGTAAATTGACTTTATCGCGTTTCGGGAACATTTTGAAGGGTACACCTATCTGGATGGTCGCATTCGTCTCATCAAACCGGCATGTCGGAGGCGACTGCTGTCTGTAGAAATTTATTTGTAGTAGCAGTTGTTTCCGTTTCTTGACCGGACTCTAGCTTTACATCAGGCGGAGTTGGATACATGTAGTTTTTTGTTTTGTTTTATAATTAGTTGTTTTCAGATTTTGATTTATCCGACGAAGATACATGCAGGGCGACATTAAGAATGTTTCTACAATGCAATTTGGTTGAAAAATTCCATATTCCTTATGATGTAAGTTTTTTTATTATTGTTGTTTTGCAAATCATAGACAATAACCATTGATTTATATCTATTTATGCTGTCATTTATTTAAGAGTTGTAGGCAGACTGATGATGGTTATTAGCCCAGTCTGCTGTACCACTACTTTCGAATGTAACACCCGTGAAGTTTTCACGTCACCTTTCCTCAAGCCGGAATAGTAGAGGCGATTGCTGCTCATAGACATTTCTCTATATCTTACAAAATAGATAATGAATGTAATTACCTTTACAGGTCCTCTGTAGATGGATTTTAAGTGTAAAAAAGAATTATAGACCTGTAAAATATCATAATTGGAGACATGCGCTGAATGTAGCACAAACTATGTTCGCTATGTTAAAAACTGGCAAAATGGAACGGTTTATGTCGGACTTAGAAATATTAGGTATGTAAACAAGTATTTTAAATAGCACCTTCTTGGGTCGGGATAGTGATGCTGACTTGACCGCGGTCATCTCCATCATATGGTGCCTACTATAGGCAGACTGATGATGGTTATTACCAGCCCGTCGTTTCTCGACAGCCAGGACTGGGTTTACTAGTTACATCTAGCATAGCGAAGGTGACTGCTGCTTGCAGGTGTAGTCTACGGTTGCAGTTGTTCTATGAACTGCACTCTAACTTATCAGATTGAGTTTTAAGAGAATACTTTGTTTTTATAAATACCTACGCTTCTTATAACTTTTTGTTTTTTTAATTTTCTTCTTCTTTTGTTAAATGGCCTGAGATGTCATAACAACGACAATTCTGCCAATGTCGAGTAGTAAATGTTGTGTTACAATTTGACGCTTTCTTGGAGTGTACGGCGGCAATTCGGCTAGCTATTAGACTACCTTAAAACTTTGAGATACTTCCAGTGGATAATTATTGGATTAAATCAGTCCCAGTTAGAGTTCAAACGCGGTACCAAAGGTTCTCAGACAATTAAAACTAATTTTAATACTTAATTACATTTAATTGTCAGAATCCTTCCACCCGTTACGAATAGGTTAGGTTAGGTTAAATTTAGGTTTGTATGCAGAAATCCTTCCACCCTTTACGAATAGGGTAGGTTAGGTGTAGGTTTGAATCCATTTAATGCAAGAGGCGATTGCCACGCAGAAATCCTTGTACCCATTACGAACGTACTACTACACCACCACTTTCGAATGTAACACCCGTGAAGTGACTTTGACGCGTTTCGGGAATAGTTTGAAAGTAGCCAGGTATAACGAGAGGAGTGTGCACTGTCAATCTAAGATGGTACACGTTCGTCTCCTCAAGCTGGCATAGTGGAGGCGACTGCTACCCGCACAGGTTTCTCTGTAGTAGCAGTTGTTTCCATTCATGGACCGCACTCTAGCTTTACATCAGGCGGAGTGTTGTCACATGCCGAGCTACAATTAAAAAAAAAATAATAATAGGTTAGTTACACTCCTTTTTAATTTTCATTTCAGGTCTATTAGTAGCTTGTCTATGCCACGATTTAGACCATAGAGGTACAAATAATGCATTTCAGACTAAAACAGAAAGTCCTCTAGCGATTTTATACTCAACGTCTACGATGGAGCACCACCATTTTGATCAATGTGTTATGATATTAAACAGCGAAAGCAATAACATATTTCAAGTAAGTAGATATATTTTGAGCGTGCTTCCGTGGATCCGGGTTCGAATCTCGCAAAAATGTTGACTATAAGGCCTTAAATAAAAAAGTGTTTAACTCAGTCGTCTGTCCTGGAGTAGTCGCGTTACTGGTCCAAATTGGATAACGAAAGGTGTGCACGGATCTTCTCGAGCCGGCATAGCGGAGTCGATTGCACTTAGCCACAATAAAAATTAAAATTATTAATAAAAAGTAAATATTTCAGGCTCTGTCTCCAAGTGATTATAAAGATGTAATGCGTGTCGTCGAAACCGCCATTTTGTCAACAGACTTAGCTATGTACTTCAAAAAGAAATCGAAATTCCTGGAGCTTGTCGACAATGGAGAGTTCGATTGGCAGAGTCAGGAGAAGAAAGAGTGTAAGTTTTTTTTAGATAGTAGTTCCACATATCGCACCACCAGGGGGAAAAAGGCATAAGATGAAAAAGGCAATTTTACAGGAGAACAAAAAGAGTGTTTAAATGGATATAACTTTTTTTCCTTTGACCTAAAAGAATGTTTCAAACGTCATTTAAAAGTACAATCATATGAGTCGTTACGTTTAATTAAACAATTCTGTTATTTGTTAATAAGAAAATTGGAACTGTCAAACGACGTATTATATAATTTCATGTATAAAATTGCGAATTTTATCGATAAAATTACGAAAAAAATTGAGCTTATGCGGCCTTATTAGGACTATCTAACCGTACCAATAACTCAAAACCACCATAAAAAGGCTTATGCTATCATTACTCTGGGGGTGCGATATGACCACTGGCTGTGGTTGTGTGCACAGTGTTTTTTTTTTATTCCATACCTGTATGACTGAGTAGTTATACATTACTTTATAAGTCGCTAGTTTAACCCTTAAATATGTGATTTTCTGCTTTGAATTATTAAAATATAATAAGAAATTTGTCATAGATCACGTAAATAACAATAAAAAAAATCAATTCCGATTTTTGTTATGACACAAAAGCAACCTTGCATTTGATGCACTCAGTACGTAAATGTCCTGTGCAAACGCAAACACTCAGGTTTGTGAATAATTTTATGTGAAAATTAATGTAGACAATTGGCAACAATATGCATTTAAGGGTTAAAAAATGCCCATCTTGCCCCATCCTTATTTTCGCGTAATTTTCATCTAAACTTATTGTCCTTTACAATATATGAACGGAAACAAATGCGACCACAGAAAAATGACTACAGGCGGTTCTCTCCACTATGCCGGCTTGAGGAGTCTACTGTGAAAAGTCTCCACTAATCAGAAAATATTATTTTGACCGCCGAGGTAAATTTAAAATATTCAAAAATGAAGTGATGCTATTGGTGGAGCAATTTCACTTTACGTCGTGAGAACGTTCATGTAAAGTCGTACTCGGGCTTCTGGGCACATTCCTCATATATCATCTATCTCTTTCTTACACAGTGCTTTGTGGTATGATGATGACAGCGTGCGATGTATCGGCCATTGCTAAACCGTGGGAGGTGCAGCACAAAGTAGCCAAACTTGTTGCTGATGAATTCTTCGACCAGGGAGACTTGGAGAAACTTCAACTAAATCAACAACCCATTGCCATGATGGACAGGTATTTCACTTTTTTTCTTTTTTTTTATTGTAGCTCGGCATGTGACAACACTCCGCCTGATGTAAAGCTAGAGTGCGGTCCATGAATGGAAACAACTGCTACCACAGAGAAATCTCTACGGGCTGCAGTCGCCTCCACTATGCCGGCTTGAGGAGACGAGCATGTACCATCTAGATTGACAGTGCACACTCCTCTTTTATACCTGGCTACTTTTAAACTATTCCCGAAACGTGACAAGGTCACTTCACGGGCGTTACATTCGAAAGTGGTGGTACTGCCCCAGGACGACAGACTGGACAAATAACCATCATCAGTCTGCCTACCACTCTTTAATAGTGCCTATAGGCATTGAGCGATCAAAGTACATATAACAAAGTTACATTGGTACCGGTCTTTAGCGAGGTTCGAACACGGGTCTCATCGATCGTGAGTTCACGCGTCTTACCGCTAGACCACGGCCGCTCTGTTTAACTGTATTTAACTTTATTAATTTGATTTCTTGTTTCTGTTTTTTTGGCATTATAACAATTTGCCAGTGTCAAAGTAAATATTTGCTTCAAGTTAATAGTATTGTGCATCACACTTAATAGTCAGGTTAAGTCAAAAATAGCTTTAGTAATCTTTACTAAAACTTCGTACGGAGTTTTGAAGGGAAAACGAAAATAAACGTCCTCTTCTTTTGAATTGTTTAGCCACACTCACGCACGTTCACGAACACTTAATGGTTAATAATCCACCATTATTACACATTAACACTCAAAAAAACACAAGTTTAGGAAAATAATTCAAGACACATTACCTATTGTATAATATATTATCAAATTTTTATATATTAAATATTATTTTTTGATGACTCACCATTTTCTGTAGTAGCTTGGCATGCGACCGCACTCGTCTGAGCGAGAATATAGTCTATGACCATAGACAACTCTTACTACAAAAAATAGATGGACAACTCTGCTAAGGCGAGGCGTGACGAGACTCATTTGCACTACGTTGACAGTGTCCACTTTAGTCGAAATGTTGTCATTTGCTAAGCTACAATTTAAAAAAAAAACCTTTTTTTTTCATCAGGGAAAAGAAAGACGAGCTTCCACAAATGCAAGTTGGTTTTATTGACATGATTTGTCTACCTCTATACAAGACTCTTTCGGACACATTTCCCTGGATAGCACCTTTATATGCTGGGACCATGGACAACAGACAGAGGTGGCAAGACTTGGCTGAGAAAGTCGAAATGGGCTTAACCTGGATAGACCATGATACCATAGATAAGCCTATCGAGGAATTTACAGGTATCTAAACGTATTTAATACTCGCTGTACCTCGCTCCTTAAAAATTACATTTCGTAGGTAAGTAATACTGTAAAGTTGCCAGGTTTCTGACCGGATAGTCCGGTTTTTGTATGTCTGCCTGGTCTGATAAATCGCAATCAACCGGACAATATTTTACAAAATTTTGCGGTTATAAACTTTGTCTGGATTTTTTTTTCATCTGACAACCCTAAGGTGCCGTGGAGCTTCACATATCTCGCCAGCATCAGCGATGTTTTATATTATAACATTGCAGCGTTAAACGAGCCGATAAAGGACGTGGAATTAACAGTGACAACATTGAACTGCGCACGCGCATCTGACACTAACAGTATGGCGCTTATTAAACCTATCAAAACGTCATTCCATTCCTTGAGGAGAGGAAAAAGTGGGAATTTTAGTTCACGATCCACTAGAAGCAAATTGACTAGGTAACTATTTTGTCTTCTATCTTTTTAAAGAGTGGTAGGCAGACTGATGGTGGTTATTTGTCCAGTCTGCCGTCCTGGGGTAGTACCACCACTTTCGAATGTAACACCCGTTGTCGCGTTTCAAGATAAGCTTTCAAATAGACAAGGATAACCGTGTCAATGTAAGGCATATTTGTCTCCTTAAGCCAGCATAGGGGAGGGGTATACTGCCTGGGGATATTTCACTTGTGGTAGCAGTTGTTTCCGTTAGTGGCCGCGATTTTTTTTTCTATTAAATTTTGTTATAATCAACCAAGGTGTAGACATGGAGGACCGCTAAATTTTGGCCAGTACTAATGTAACTTATTATATGTTATATGTACTTTGGTCGCTCAGTGTTTGTGATGCTAACTCCGAAGTTAGGCACAAGTCGCTGCGCTGGAAAGGAGGCTGAGGACAGTATTTAATTTAACTTTCATTTCATTGATTCCACCCATACAGGCATTTTAATAAATAATGATTTCAGATCTCTATACGCCGCGCCGAGCTCCCAACAACGAGACGAAAAAGAGAACAAATCGTTTATTAAAAAAGTGTCGGCAATAAATAGCGATAAAAATAATCACAACACTATCGTTTCTGAGGAGGAATCTGAACATCCTTCTGAGAATAGTAAAATTTCACACAAACACAAGGGACGATTGTGTCATATGTTGTGACGGTTAAGTTTTAACTGGTAAGAGTTTTTTTTATTTAAGGTGAAAGCCAACACCTAAGCGTCCATACATTTTGTTTTACAACATTGTTTGAAACTTAGCAGATTTATGTTGAAATTAAGTAATTTAATAACTTTCTCAGCGCTAATTAGTATCGCAAATCACTATAATAAACAAATAGCTATTGCACAGAATATATAAAATGCATTTTAAACATTTTATATTGGTTATATTTCACAAGCATTTTATAAATCTGTGCCGTAGCTATTTGTTTATTATAGTGATTTGTGCTAATAATTATTAGTGCAGAGAATGTTTTGAAATTACTTAATTTCAACATAAATCTGCTAAGTTACAAACAATGTTGTAAAACAAAATGTATGGACGCTTAGGTGTTGGCTTTCACCTTAACAGGAACACGGAAAAGTAAGCCGTGCTCTAGCGGTAAGACGCGTGAACTCACGATCGACGAGACCCGCGTTCGAACCTCACTAATTCTGACCGGTACCAAAGTAACTTTGTTATATGTAGTTTGGTCGCTATTATAGAGTGGTAGGCAGACTGATATGGTTATTAGCCCAGTCTGTCGTCCTGGGGTAGTACCACCACTTACGAATGTAACACCCGTGAAGTGACCTTGCTTCGTTCCGGGAGCAGTTTGAAAGTAGCCAGTTATAGCGAGAGGAATGTGCACTGCCAATCTACATGGTGTATACTCGTCTTCTCAAGCCGGCATAGCGGAGACGACTGCTGCCCGTAGAGATTTATCTGTAGTAGTAGTAGTTGTTTCCGTTCATGGACCGCACTCTAGCTTTACAGCAGGCGGAGTGTTGTAATATGCCGAGCTTCATTTTTATCATGCGTTGATCGATGAGGATGTGAGATATATAATTAACCAGCGCCATCTAGTGGTCAGTCAGAGTTTTGGGGGGCCATATTGAATAAATAAATATATCATGTTTTCTTGTATAATAAGGCTTTTCAATAGCTCCAGCTAACCAGAGCTTTATTTTTACTGCGGTAAAAAAAATCCTGATATTTTTGAGGCCCGTGAGGCCGAGTAGTCTCGTTTCGCAATCAGTTTCGAAGTAACCAGGTATAACTACTACAGATAAACTTCTACACTATATTTGCACCCCAGGCACTCCTATCTCATCTCTCGTTTCATAATTTTTAACATTATACCTTATTTCTTTCAGGGGTTCCCAGAGCAGTACTGACAAAAGTACAGAAAGAGTGAAGCCGTCCAAATCTATTGACTAATAAAACTCTTCAACTATTCTATTCGTAATTATAATATTTCACTTATTATTTGGCAATTAGGACTTTTTGAATTTAAACTGTTGTTAAATTGTTCCAAAATGAAGTCTATGCTAATGGTAATAAGGGAGATTTTGCATTAATCAATGACTATAGATGAAATACCTATTTGAATTAAATGCGATTTGTACCAAAAATTGTTCTAAAATGAACTCAATGCTTATGGTAATAAGAGTGGTTTGCTATAGATAAAATATCTATTTGAATTAAATTCGACATCTGAATACTTTAATTTCAAATTTTCGTATCTTGAATTGGACGCAATAACGGACAAAGGCGTACACTAAGGAAAAAATGTTTCGCTACTAAACGAGATATGTTTGAATGAATTTGACTATAGAAAACTTTTTTGAGTGGTGTAAATAGTATTTTCTATTAAATTCCTAATGAAACACTTGGATTGAAACAAAAAGAGGGAGATGTGATGAGGGTACGTTCACTGTTGTTCACTGTCACACACACACACACACACACACTCACACAGTTACATTACCGATACTCATGCGCAGGTGTCAAAGAAAGGCATTGCCAGACTGGCAACAAGACAGTATTAGTTATGAGTGTCAAAGTATGTCAGTTAGACCTAGTTGCATGACGTAGACTATGTGCATAACGTATCTTCCGCTTTTTGTTTTAATCAAAGAATAAAACGGGCAAACTTTCTGAAATTCAATGTAATTTACGTATTTATCTTATCAAATTTTATAGGTTTTTTTTTCTAAAAAAATATTTTATTATCAATAATAATAATATTTCTGTAAAGCTTAGACAGAAAGTTAACTTACTGTTTGCCCGTAATAAACTCAGTGGCGTAGTTTGAGATATGGCGGTCTCCATTTAGGGGGTGATGAGTTGAGTGCACGAGTACGGCCCCGTGTACCATCCATACTAGCTACGCCACTGAAGACGTAGCTCTGTCTTTATTGAGTAAAAAATTCTGTAAAAAAAAATTATATGTACTTTTTACTTGGATATTTAAATAACATTTCTTGGGCCCACTTGATACCTAATAATTTGGTAACAAAACAATATTCTAAAATAATATCCTATTTTTTATTAATTCATTTTAATTATATCAACACATGATTTACCAATCAATAGACAATGTTTAATTACACAAAAAACAGATATCTTTAATTATTAAAGCATTTAAAATAATAATAACCATCAGAAAACATCTAATTACTCAATAACTCGGGTGAAAAAATTAAAACTTATTAATAATAAGGAATGTAGATTTATTTTTCTACAAAATGAACTAAAAATCATCGACAAACTCGAGAAAAAAATTGTGGGCCCATTTTTCTTAGGCGAATGGGCATTCTCGTTTTACTAGTAGTTTTTTTCGAAATTGTAGTGTTTTTATATATTTTACGGCATAGTGACGGCGATCGGAGCTACCATGTACCCCGGTTCGTAGGCCATGAGGACAGTCGAAGTCACTCAAACCCTTTTGAAAAAAATTATAAAATTTGTAAATATATAAATTTTTATAGCTACATATATACAGGCTGTAAAATGTGCATGTTGCAATTCTTTTATTTATTTATTTATTTATTTATCTATTTACATGTTATGGGTTAGTAAGGTCTTATATCTATGTTAGTTTCACCATAACTGCCTATTTGGGCGTGTAAATATTTATCATGTCATATGTATCATTAATTAAATAGCAAAAATACATTTTTAAATTACATTACAATGTTTAACCACGTATGTATGTATTTTGGTCGCTCTTTGAAATGTTATTTGAATATCCGGATAAAGTTTAGAATAATATTTTCATATAATTCGATGTGACATAGACTGTGATCTAGTGTTATCTTTTAGGGTGTCTAAACCTAGATTTTCGGTGATGAACTTTTAGTAACCTCCCCCAAATCTCCCATGGAGGGTTGGATTCACTTTTTTATATTAACTTGAAATATTATTATTATTATAACATTCCTCCTGATGTTATGCTAGTGTTGCCAGATGACCGGTTTTGACCGGATTTCCGTCCGGTCTAAAAAATCGCAATAAACCATCGAAAAAATAGTATGTAATTTTACATATTTTTGAGGTTATGTTTATATTAGGTTACAAAGTCTGGTGGTGACAGCCGCCACAGAGGAACTTCTTGCAGTAGTAAAATAGGGGGAAAAAGAAAATTGGGGGAGAGGGGAGGTTTCGTCACGAAATGTTTCTAAATGTGTAGTTTTTTAATTATAACTTAGATAAAACTACTTTCGGCCTTAATTGTTTCCATAATTCGAAATTTATTCAACGATTTATTTTTCCTTTTTGAATTCTATTGAAATTATTTAGTATTAAATACTTATATATATATATATATATATATATATATAATATATTTCTAAACAGTAAAGTATTAGGTAGCTAGTCTTCACCTAAAATGTAAAAGTCAAAAGTAATATTTTTTATTTTGTAAATAAATTAAAAACTTTCTTTTTAGAAATTAAATTAATTACATGGTAAACGCCTAACTTGTAGAGTAATTTTAGAAAACTATCGAATTTATTCTTAACAGCAATTACGTACTCTTTTCCCATCACTTTTATTTCAATTATTTATTATTGCTTTAATCTGCTCGTATTATATATTAGGGTTGTTTGCACCAGAAGGCCGGTTAAAGTAACTTTAACTATTATTTTTACGGCGACGACGACCGTTAAACGTTTACATTTACTCCACACGCGTTGCAATATAGTGTAAATTCATATTGTTATCGTTAAAAGGGTGGCTGATCTCGAAAAATAATAGAAAAACATATTTGGCTTCTTTTCATACATTTGACGGTAGCAACATTGGTTTGACGATTATTGCATTATGCAGAGATTCGCTGGTTACGGTTAAGGTTAAAGTCAAAAATGCAACTCGTGTGGAGTAAATGCAAGCCATAATGTAAACGTAACGTTTAAAGTAAACTTTAACCGGCCTTCTGGTGCAAACGACCCTTAATGTACGTCTGTAAAAAGACAGCAAACAATCCTTTAACCACGTGTTACAACACTTCTAATACTGAAACGTTTTTGCTTTTGGATTTTTTTATTATTAGCTTTATAAAGATTTTCATGTAAAATCAAGCCGTAATGCCATAATAACATCGCTCAGGCAAGCGCGCTCGGCCGTCTATCAGCGATATTTGGCGTCAACATGATGTATACACTTCTGGTTTGAGAGATTATTAGCTCTCTCTCTCTCCCGTCCTGTATAGTAACTAGCCACTAACTCCTATCACAGAGAAACATCTGCATGCAGCAATCGTCTCTACTATGCGAACTCGAGGAGACGAATGTGCACAATTTAATCTCGTTGCTGGCAGGTTAGCATCATCAGTCTTCCTACCACCGTTAAATTAAAAAAAAAGTATTGTCATCGAAAATAATTAACAATAAATAAAATTGTTTTCTATTTCGTCCATAACGCTTATGATTATTGTGCAATATTATTTATTTATTTCTTTATTTAAGTATTTAAAAAATATTATTATTATTATACATCGCTTCAAAAGCATTATTATAAATCGGTTGTTATATTTATTTTTATTTTTTTATAGAAAAAAGTCAATTTTAATTGGGAATATTTTTATGGTTATTTTTCTGAAATGTATAATTAACGCCACGAGTAAAGTGGCTTGCGCTTACGCTTGTTTATGTATCCAAAGAGTTTAATTTACCAAATATATTTATTTATTTATTTTTAAGTTGTATTTAGGTAAATATATAAATCATCCTAGACGGAGGGCTAGCATAAAAGGAACTCACCATGATACTTATTCCCCTGTTAATGTATGATTGTAGTTTTGAAAAATAAATTAGGAGTTTTGGCGGCCATCTGGATTAGGTTATCTGTCTTGAATTATTTTGCTAAACTTATAGAATAGAATAGAATAGAATATATTTTATTTGTCATAATGTACAGATGTTTTTAGATATGTACAGGGTGAGGTGACAAAAGGGTGAGGTGACAAAACTTGTGTTTCTTCGAGTCTTAATGTGTAATAATGGTGGATTATTAACCATTAAGTATTCGTGAACGTGCGTGAGTGTAGGCAAATCTCGTAATTCAAAAGGAAAGAACGTGTTTTTTTTTCATTTTTCCTCCAAAACTCCGTAGGAAGTTTTAGTAAAGATTCTACCACTTTGCTAAAGCTATTTTTGACTTGACTGAGACTCGACCTGACTATTTAGTGTGACGAATGAATTACCCGAGTTAAACAATAATATTAACTTGATGCATATATTTATTTTGACACTGGCAAATTCTTGTAATGTCTTAAAAATAAAAATTAATAAAATGTAGATTTTTTTTAAATTTTTCTCTAATCATAAAACGTTGTTGTGAATCGCCTAATTAATAAATTAAGTGATTTTTTTAAAATAACTATTTGTAGTGAATTTTTTCATAAAACTGTGTTAATGAAAACTTAACTATTAGTATTCTAAATGTGTATTTCGAAATAAAGTGATACTCTTATTTATTGTTTTAATTCATTTCTTTTTTTTTTAATTGTAACTCGGCATGTGACAACACTCCGCCTAATGTAAAGCTAGAGTGCGGTACATGAACGGAAACAACTGCTACTACAAATAAATTTCTACAAGTAGCAATCGCCTACTCTATGCCGACCTAAGCAGTTGAATAATCCAGCTTGAGCACATTCCTCTCGTTATACCTGACTACTTCCAAACCGATTCCGAAACGTAAAAAGGTCACTTCACGGGTGTTACATTCGAAAGTGGTGGTACTACCCCAGGACGGCAGACTGGGCTAATAACCATCATCATCTGCCTACCACTGAGCGTCCGAAGTACCTATTACATTGACACCGGTCAGAATTTAACGAGATTTGCCGCTAGGCCATGGCAGCAGTTTTTGCTCTACAAAAAGGGCGAAATAGTATCTCGGGATCCCTCAGCGAATACACTGAATTAGTCAACTGTTATCTTAAAGATAAGTACAAACTTCAATTCTTAAGGTTTAATACAAGTACTGCGGGAAAAGATAAATATGTACTTTTTATGATCTCTTTTATCGTATATGATGACTAAGTAAAAAACAAATGAGTAAATTTATCAATTTATTAGTAATTTGGGCGTGGATAACAATTTCCTTGTGTCAAAAGTAATACAATAATAAGTTTTTTTATTATAGCTCGGCATAATGACGTCACTTCGCCTGGTGTAAAGCTAGATTCCGGCCATGAACGGAAACAACCGCTACCCACAAAGAAAGCTCTACGGGCAACAGCCGCCTCCGCTATGCCGGTCCGAGGAGACGAGTATGCACCATCTAGATTGACAGTGCACACTCCTCTCGCTATACTTAGCTACTTTCAAACTGCTCCCAAGGCAGGTCACTTCACGGCACGGGTACTACGGCAGACCGGGCTAATAACCATCTTCAGTCTGCCTACCACTCTTTAATAGTGCATATAGGCACCGAGCGACTAAAGTTCATATAACAAAGTTACATTGGTACCGGTCAGAATTAGCGAGATTCGAACACGGGTCTCATCGATCGTGAGTTCACGCGTCTTACCGCTAGACCACGGCCGCACCTATTAAATTTTAATCGTATTTGAGAATTATGATGAATGATCAAAATCAGCCTTCGCCCTGTATTTATTATATATTGAATTCTTACTCGTCTCCCCAAACCGGCATAGCGTAGGCGACTACTGCCATCAGAAATCTGTAGTAGCGTATCCGTTTAACATGGCTTCTCATCAGGCGGAGTGTTGTCATATGTCGAGACTACAATAAGAAAAGATATGTTTAAACCTACTTTCTGGTTATTATCTGGTTGGTGCAATTCGTATCCTAAAGCCGGCATAGCGGAGGCTGTCTGTAGAAAATCTGTAGTAGCATTTGTTTCCCTTTATGGACCGCAGTAGCTTTACATCGGGTGGTGTGTTGCCATATGCAGAGCTACTATAACAAAAAACTTATTTCTTATGTAAAGATTATAATCTTAGATATATTGTTCTTGTTCTCTGAGGTGTAATAGACATAAAATTATTATTATCAATAAGATAATAAAGATAAATGATATGTAACGGTATTATTAAATATTTTACAGAATTACTAGTTAGTATATGCAGTTAATTTCAATATGGAGGTAGTTTTAAAGTTATTTCTCGTGATTACAACGACAATATTATTAGGGTAAGTTTTTTTTTAAATAAACTCCAGACTTTGACCTTCAACTATGGTGTATTCGTACGAGGACAAGGACAACACGGAAAAAGGGAAATAAAAAAACTTGATAACGTTTTACATTTAAGTACGGCCGTGATCTAGCGGTTCGACGCGTGAACTCACGATAGATGAGACCCGTGTTCGAGTCTCGCTAATTTTTACCGGTACCAATCTAACTTTGGTCGATCAGTGCCTATAGAGATTATTAAAGAGTGGTAGGCAGACTGGTGATGGTTATTAGCCCAGTCTGCCGTCCTGGGGTAGTACCACCACTTTCGAATGTAACACCTGTGAAGTGATCTTGTCGCGTTTCGGGAGCAGTTTGAAAGTAGCCAGGTATAGCGAGAGGAGTGTGCACTGTCAATCTAGATGGTGCATACTCGTTTCCTTAGGCCGGCATAGCCGGATTTCTCTGTAGTAGCAGTTGTTTCCGTTCATGGACCGCATTCTAGCTTTACATCAGGCGGAGTGTTGTCAAAAGATAAATCTCTGCGGGCAGCAGTCACCTCCACTATGCTGGCTTGAGGAGACGTGAATTTACCATCTAGATATCCCAGGACGGCAGACTGGGTAAATAACCATCATCAGTCTGCCTGCCACTCTTGTTTTAATCTTGATTTATTTCAGATCAATTGTATCAGCTAACGTTATAAATTTAAAAGGAAGATTTTCAAGAAAGTTTCCTAATAATTTTACATTTGGTGCCGGCACTTCTTCTTATCAAATAGAAGGCGGTTGGAATGCCGATGGTTCGTATGTATTCATTTTAGAATTTATTAAAAAAAAAAGTATTTTATGGTACGAGTAAAAACTGACCAAAAGAAATCACTCTAGTGAGGTTTACGATCGAAAAAAAACTGTTACCACAGATAAATTTCTGCAGGCAGCAGTCCCCTCCGCTATGCCGGCTCGAGGAGACGAATGCGTACTCAATCACTCCTCCCGACTTCAAAGCTGATGCCAAATCGCGACTTTGCGAATATTAGTTACACTCCATGACGGCAGACCGGGTTAACAACCATCAGCAGTCTGCCTACCATTCTTTGTAGGTTATTAATAAGAACTAAATATAAAGAGCGGCCGTGGTCTAGCGGTAAGACGCGTGAACTCACGATCGATGAAACCCGTGTTCGAACCTCGCTAATTCTGACCGGTACCAATGTAACTTTGTTATTTGTACTTTGGTCGCTATTAAAGAGTAGTAGGGCATACTGATGATGGTTATTAGCCCAGTCTGCCGTCCTGGGGTAGTACCACCACTTTCGAATATAACACCCGTGAAGTGACCTTGTCGCGTTTCGGGAGCAGTTTGAAAGTAGCCAGTTAGAACGAGAGGAATGTGCACTGTCAATCTAGATGGTGTATACTCATCTCCACAATCCGGCATAGCGAAGGCGACTGCTGCCCGTAGAGATTTCTGCGTAGTAGCAGTTGTTTCCATTCATGGACCGCACTCTAGCTTTACATCAGGCGGGGTGTTGTCACTGAGCTAGGATAAAAAAAAATTACGATTATTTTTTTAGGTAAAGGCGAAAATATATGGGATCATTTTGTACATACGCGTCCTGAACTTATAAAAGACGGTTCTAATGGAAACGTGGCTGCGAATTCTTACAATCTCTTTAAGAGAGACGTTGAAATGTTAAAAGAATTGAATGTTAACCATTATAGGTTCTCGATATCTTGGGCAAGAATATTACCGAATGGTCGAGCTGGCAACATTAATCAGAAGGGAATTAATTATTACAATAATTTAATTAATGAATTATTGGCTAATAACATTACACCATTCGTCTCGATGTATCATTGGGAATTACCTCATGAGTAAGTTTTTTTATTCAAGTAATGGCGGTTTAGTCTTTACGCAACACGCCTGAAAATTGTGAGGTCGAGAGGTCCGGCAACGTCCTCAAAAACTAACCCATGTTAAATCGAAAACCATTTCGAGATATCACTTCAATTAGATGTATTTTTTGATTCCCGTCTGAAAAAACTTAAAAATCGCAGAGATATTTGAAAAACTGTAATGACCGTAAACCTTGGCAAAGGTTTAGTTCCAGCCGAAACGTCACGATTACTATATTACAATCGCAATTTTTAAAAATTGATAAATAGTAACAAAGCAATTATAAAAGTTTTCCAGAAACACGTGTCGACTAAATTAATCTATATTACCTAAAAAGATAGCTGTCACCAGTTACACCTCCTCAATTACCAAAGTCTTATTCCCATTCCGCCAAATATTTTCGTACATATTTACGCTGTAATCAAAGTGAACGAACATGCATTTTGAAATCGAAAACTTATGCAGTATAATCAAAGTTTTATTCCTATTTTATTAGTATTATTATAACATTAAGAGCGTGTTTACGTAATGATCAACTTATTGTATCTTTATGCGTCATCAAAAATGACTCGACACCATTGAGTAGGTCTTCCTTAGGCGAACTCCGAAGTATCCGAAGCGCTCCAGTCCCATTTGAACAAAAATAAATATGAATCTGATCAATGAGCCTCGCAAAATAGTTTAGCAAGTTATCAAGGTGAATGCAAAGCCAAAGAAAAGTTCATTTAATTGACTGGGAAATGATAGAGGCTTCAATGTCCAGGCTTCTCAATGTCGAGTGTAATACCCGTGAAGTGACCTTGTCGCGTTTCGGGAATAGTTTGAAAGTAGCCAGGTATAACGAGAGGAGTGTGCACTGTCAACCTAAGATGGTACATGCTCGTCTCCTCAAGCCGGCATAGTGGAGTTTCTCCGTAGTAGCAGTTGTTTCCATTCATGGACCGCACTCTAGCTTCACATCAGGCGGAGTGTTGTCACATGCCGAGCTACAATAAAGAAAAAGGTTTGGTCTAGCGCCGTCACTGACAACCATAATTCAGGGTATCCCAGTTTGAGGGTATTGGTTATGTATGTATGTGTTTTTTAAGATTACAACTCCAAGATGGTTGGTTAAGCGACGCAATACCGCAATGGTTTACGGATTACGCTCGGATTTTATTCAAAAATTTCGGCGATAGAGTAAAATATTGGACCACAATAAACGAACCCAAGGTTCACTGCCATTCGGGCTATGGGATCGGAGAACATGCACCTGCTATCAGAATGCCAGGAATAGGTAACTATAAGAAAATTGTTTGTAAATATGTACCTAGAAGGAAGAAAAGCGCGTTGCAATTGCCTTCTTTAAGATTATAATTATTTTAGTTTTATTGTTATTTTATTATACGAAACTTCACTCTATGTTAAGCTAGAGTGCGATCCATGAACAAAAAGAACTGCTACAATAAAAAAATGTCTGCAGGCGGCAGTCTCCTCCGCTATGCCCGCTTGAGGGAATAAATGTGGTGTACAATGTACATTGTACATCCATTGACAGAGTACACTCCCCTCTTAAGAGTAAAGCTGATCCTAAAGCGCGGCTAGACTATTTCATGAGTATTAAAATACACCTTTTTTGTTTTATATGGCATTATAACAATGTGCCAGGTGTCAAAGTAAATATTTTTGCATCAGTTTGCATAATATTGTGCATTGTCCATTTTGTTATAGACCCTGGAAAGGCAGACTGGGCTAATAATCTTTTTTTATTTAATTTTTTATTGTAGCTCGGCATGTAATAACACTCCGCCTGATGTAAAGCTAGAGTGCGGTCCATGAATGGAAACAACTACTACTACAGAGAAACCTATGCGGGCAGCAGTCACCTCCACTATGCCGGCTTGGGGAGACGAGCATGTACCATCTAGATTGACAGTGCACACTCCTCTCGTTATACCTGGCTACTTTCAAACTATTCCCGAAACGCGACTAGATCGCTTCACGGGTGTTACATCACATTTTTGAAATGTTTTCTACCTCTAGGTAATTACATTTGTGGAAGAAATATATTACTAGCTCATGCAAGTGCCTGGCATGTCTATAATAATGAATTTAGGGCAACACAAAAGGGCCAAATTGGTATAAGCATAGACAGCGATTGGGGTATACCTAATTCTAATTCTACAGACGATATAAATGCTTTTAATGATTATATGGATTTCACAGTGAGTTTTTACAATTGTTTTTGCTTTTTATTTAAAGTAGAGTGCGATCCGTGAGGTAAAAGTCGTCGCTGTGATTCGTGATGCGTGTAAAGACGAAACAAAGTTTTCACAATTTCGAAAATTCAAGAGACTTCAATTAATTTGATTTCTGTAGAACTCTAGTGGTCTATAGAACGCTAATATAAAAACCAACCTTTTGAAAGAAAAAAAAACATAATTAAAAAAAAAACTCAAAGGAGAATGGTCATTCGCCTAAGAAAAATGGGCCCACAAATTTTTTCTCGAGTTTCACGATCATTTTATAGCAATATAAATCTATCTATATCTATATTTCTTATCACTACTCAATTTTAATTTTTTCACCCAAATTATTGAGTAATTATACTTTTTTTTGATACAATATTTGAGGTTATTATTGTATTAAAAGCTTTAATAACTGGTAATTTTTATTTTTTATGTTATTAAACATTGTATATGCTTTGCCCTCCCATGTATTCTCCCAATCCTTTCAACTTGAATCCTTCAAGCGGAGCGTGAAAAAGCACCTTCTCAGGCCGGCATAGTAGTGGCGACTGGAGCCACCGTGCGAGCGGTTCTCTAGTCGTCAATGCTCATGGACCTCTACTGCGTTTACCATCAGACCAGGCGAGGTCACATGTCGTGCCAAAATAAAAAAAAAAAATATATTGATTTGGAAACGATGTTTTAATATAATTAAAATAATTCGATAAAGAAATAAGGCATTATTGTAGAATATTGTTTTGTTAACTATTAGGTATCAAGTGGGCCCAAAAATGGGCTTTTTTTAGACAAAATAGCGACACGACCATGGGCGCCATAGCGGAGTAGTTTAGTAATCAGCATGCGGTGGATAACAGAAGGCGTGGGTGCTGTTGCGTGTTGATTTTTGCTGTGTACGTGTAGCTTTGATCTATATGTTTTTTTTTGCAGTTTGGCCAATTTATGCATCCAATATTTACCGCAGAAGGCAATTATCCCAAAAACATGATTAATAGAGTTGCATTGGCCAGTACAGAGCAAGGATACTTACAATCACGTTTAAAACCATTTAGCACCGATGAAATAAACTATATTAGGGGAACTGCTGACTTTTTAGGTTTAAATCATTACAGTTCATATATTGTTTATAGAAACAGTTCTATTGCAAACCTACATCCTATACCGTCGATGGAAAATGACGCTTATTATGGTACTTATCAGAACTCAAGTTGGCCTGCAACAGAAAGTGACTGGCTCAAAGTGCGTATTTAAAACCTATTACTTAATTTGATATTAGCAAATCTAATTCAATTTATTTATTGTAGCTCGACATGTGACAACACTCCGCCTGATGTAAAGCTAGAGTGCGGTCCATGAATGGAAACAACTGCTACTACAGAGAAATCTCTACAGGCATCAGTCGCCTCCACTATGCCGGCTTGAGGAGACGAGCATGTACTATCTAGATTGACAGTGCACACTCCTCTCGATATACCTGTTCAAACTATTCCCGAAACGCGACAAGGTCACTTCACGAGTGTTACATTCGAAAGTGGTGTGGACAAATAAATTAAATAAAAATCATCAGTCTGCCTACCACTCTTTAATAGTGCCTATGGCCACTGTATGACCAAAGTACATATAATAAAGTTATATTAGTACCACTCAGAATTAGCGAGGTTCGAACACGGGTCTCATCGATCGTGAGTTCACGCGTCTAACCGCTAGACCACGGCCGCTCTAAGCGGCTTCTGACGCCTAATGTTAAGCCAGATTGCTATAGCAAGCACCAATCGTCTTCGATATGCCGACTTGAGGTCACGACTCTCGTTATTACAGCTGATACCGAAATGCGACTAGTTCACTTCACGGATGTTACTGTATTGAAAGTGGTGGTACTATCCGACGACACCACCTATATTCCACCATAGCCACTGAGCGACCAAAGTACTTACATTTATGAAATGAAAATGAAATTAAATTTATTTATTTGCGGGAGCATTATTTAAGTGCTCTGTCTCTCGACATGCATAATTATCTTAAAAATAAACACACAATTTATAAAATTAATATAATTTATTAATAAAATCAAATTATTAAACATTAATTAGTAAAAAAACAATTATCATACAATTTATAAAATAAGATTTAACTTAGATTAGTACCGGTCAATTAAGCGAGATTTGAACACGGGTATCACGCCTTATATCGCTTACCCCATAACCACTCTAAATTGGATATACCCTATACAGCTTTCAAGCTGATTCTAACACTGCAAACTGGACTAATAACTATTTTCAGTCTGCATACCTTACTCGCCTTTTTTTAAATCCGAACATTTTTTCAGGAATACCCCGAAGGCCTATACAATTTACTTATTTACATTAACAATACATATAACAACCCAACTATATATATAACTGAAAATGGTGTTTCCGCACCGAATATTTTAAATGATGGAGCTCGTGTGAGGTTCCATAGAGGATATCTGGAAGCTGTTCTTGATGCTATTGATAATGGAGTCAATGTCCAGGGATATGCCGCCTGGAGTCTAATGGACAATTTTGAATGGATCGATGGATATACGTGAGTGAATGCTTGTTTATACGGTCACGCGGAGGCTACGGGTTCGATTCCCTATATGGCGCAGTGGTTGTAGCGCCAATGATCTCGAGTTCAATATTATAGCGAATATTATATTTATAAATAAGATCTCCTGAATCCGGCATAGCGGAGGGGACTACTGCCTGCTGAGTTTGTAGTAGCAGTTGTTTCCGCTTTTTAACTTAACTTAATTTTTTTTTTATTGTAGCTCGGCATGTGACAACACTCCGCCTGATGTAAAGCTAGAGTGCGGTCTATGAATGGAAACAACTGCTACTACAGAGAAACCTGTGCGGGCAGCAGTCGCCTCCACTATGCCTGCTTGAGGAGACGAGCATGTACCATCTAAATTGACAGTGCACACTCCATTGTTAAGCTACTGTAAAAAAACGCTTTTTTTATTTCAGAATAAAATTCGGTCTGTACCGAGTCGATTTCAATTCGAACAAAAGAACGAGAACAGCGCGAAGATCAGCCCTTGTGTATAAAGATATTATATCAAAAAGATACATTGATTACTCTTACAATCCTGTGGTTCACGATGGTGCATACACAATGAAATCTTACGGAATTTTCGTTTTAATATTAATAACATTTTCTATTATTTTACGCAGTTTTTAAGATAACCTACAATAGGTTACTTTTAAATTTTGGTTTCTGGCTCAAGGGGTTTACCTAAAGCTCGCGAAGTTTCGCTTTTTGTTCGATTCATATTCGTATGTATGTAATTTCTGTAAGGTGTCCTATTAGTCCCGCCTACTCTTCATCTAGATTCATTTATAAGCTGGAAAAGCCTTCAAAATTTACTGAAACTTCGTTTGACGTAATTTTAAGGTAGACTCCCAGTTCATTATTAATTTGAGAAAGTAGAAACCAGTAATTTTTTTTATCGAATAGATACCTTTATTTGAGGCACATATTTAAGCAATTAAATACATAAATGAATTCCTCTCTATCTAAAAAATAGATTAAATATTATTTTCTCTCAAATATCTAATTTTATTTGGTCTCAAAAAATTACTAAAAGAAATTGTTTAATACTCAATTCCTGGATTACCTGGATTTATTAGAGCGGCATAAGGATTATTTTTCTATGATTATTCTCATAGAAACGAATAAAATTTACTCGGCGCTCCACTTTGTTAGTCTTTAAAGAACTTACCTATTGTTAAGCGGCCAAACAAACAGACAATCTTTTGGTATTTATAATTAAAGATACCTACCTATAATTAATAAATTATATTTCAACCGAATTACATTTTTTATTTTTACCATTTTCTAACTCCAAGACTCTAAGCTAAACGACTACATGATCGGGGCGGCAAAATTCTTCCAAACGATGCCGTAGCAAACGCTCCGAAGATGTGTCAAGGATTTAAAATAAACATCCGAACTGGGAAACAGATTTTTTTTTAATTTATGCTTTCGAGCCCAGCTCCACGACCTCTCATTTAAGCATCACATCTACCTACCTCAGTGATGAATGTCTTTGCGCTAGAACGAAGCTGGTGAATAACAAATATCAATTTGTCAGTCTTAAATGACATGCCAAACACATGCCATGTTAAGTGGACAAAAACATGACCCATGACAATAAAAAAACAGCTCTTTCAAATAGTAAAATCCTTTCTAAACTATTGTATTCTTTAAACTAGAAGATAAATGATACACTTTTCTTGTGCCCGTATTTATAGCCGCTGATTACGTTTTCTTTGACATTGTCTGAAAATATTTTTATTATACATATAATTATTTTTTATAATATATAGTTTGTCGTTGATATTTAGGAATTCCTTATCATCAGTCAATTTTAATTTTCTTTCCCGGGTTATTGAGTAATTTTGTGCGATGCGATGTTTGAGGTTATTATTATATTAAATGCTTTGATTATAATTGATAATATCTGTTTTTTTATGTAATAAAACATTGTTTATTGATTGGTAAATGATATAATTAAATAAATTAATGGCAAAATAGGATGTTATTTGATTATTATTCGAATATTGTTTTAGTAACAAACTACGGCACAGAGGACATCAGTCTATATGCCATTTTGTAAAATATTTTTAATAAAATAAATTTTATGTGTTATATGAATACGGGTCTCAAATATTCACTTTTAAACATCTTAACTAAATCAGTTCAGAATCATTTAGCGACCTGATTTTAAATGGATAAGGTTTTTTCGTAGTTAAAATGTTTGTTATAGTAATTTTGTTTCTAATTACTTTCTTTTTCTATTTTCTGCGTAAATTAACGTTCTATTCGTTATTAAATAAAATACCGACTTATCCTAATATTTTTCCGCTAATTTTTCAGTTTTTATTTAGTTTTAATATTACTGGTAAGTTTCATTTTATTATCTATTCATTTTTGGAAGAAAAATTACGCAAAACAGAACTCATACATATATTTTTATAGTTCTTCTTTATTCCACCTCATGCTGTGTTTTAGGCGACGATTTTTATGTTTAATTTTCATCATAAAATAAAAATAAATATTAAATAATAAATAATATATCTTTTTATAATATTTTAGGTTTATTTGATCATCTGCAAAAATTATCAAAATTTTCTAGTGAAAACGACGGCATTTCGAAATTTTGGCTTGGACCATTTCCTGTAATAGGTAAGTTATTACTATTAATTATTACTAATAGATACTTAATAATAAATATAATTTATTGATAAGTGTAAAAGTTAATGTTTTTTTACAAATAAAAAATATCGTCTAGTGGTAAATTAAGTTCCTAAAGTCGCGTAGTTTCAAAGAGCGCGTCTCGAAAATTTTTATTGTCACAAAAAAAAGCATAAAACATAGTTACATTGGTACCGAACAGAATTTAGCGAGGGTTGAATACGGGTCTCATCGACCGTAAGTTCACGCTTTCCACTGCTAAACCACGGCCGCTTTATAGCCTTACACGAATAAAGAAATATTAAAATATAATTTTTAATTCACAGTAATAACAAACCCAGAAGACGCAGAGATTGTGTTAAATTCATGTTTAAATAAAGGTTTTGTTTATAAATTTTCTAAACCATGGGTAGGAGATGGACTTATTACTTCGAAAGGTAAGGAAAGATATTGAAGGCAAAAAATATAATTCATTTTAAAATTGAACGTTTGAATAACTGTGAAGCCGGCATAGCGGAGGCGACTGCTGCATGTAGATATTTATTTATAATAGCAGTTGTTTCCGTTCATGAGCCGCACTTTAGTTCAATAAAAAAACGTAATAAAATAAAAAGCACAGAAACTGTTCCAAGTTGTAGTATTTTATAATAACTAACTCCCGCTATATTTTTAATAAGTAACCCTTCATGTGACCGCACTTCAGAAACAACTGCTATCACAGAGAAATATTCGCTGGTAGCAGTCGCCTTCGCTATGCCGGCTTTGTACACCATGCACCATTCATTGAGAGGGCAGACACCTATAAATATTTAATAATAATTTCCATGGTTGCAGCTTCAATTTGGAAACGCCACATAAAGAAATTATCTCCCGCGTTTAATCAAAAAGTAATCGACGGATTTATAGATATTTTTAATGAGCAATCTGTGTTGCTAGTTGAAAAACTTATGACGAAAATTGACCAAAAACCTTTTGATATCCATCCTTTTATTGGTGCTGCTAATTTATCTACAATTTGTGGTAAGTATTAAAAATATAAAAATAAACAAGTATTCCACGTTAATAGGTAAAAAAAGAAAAGATTTAGCCTATAGGGTTGCCAACATGTTGTTACGTTCGTGGGAGGTACAAAATAATACACGACTACGGTCTTCACACTAATTTATTGCATACGACACACAATAACATAGAAGCAGGAGTGGTACGATAGTCGCTGGATAGCCTCCAGTCGCTGTTCAGTATCGCTAGTTATCGCAGGAGTTGCTTGTATCGCATCCAGAATAGGATACCACTCGGATTTTTTTATCTGAAAGAGAACCGCTGCTAACCCTAAAAGGGTTTTTTTAGCACTAATGAAAGGTAGAAACAGACGTGAAGCAAAAACGCGAGAAATGGGATAAGAGAGACCTGCGTCCGCCTGAGAGCAGGCCGCAGTAGAGTGAGAAAGGGGGAGGGGAAGGTCAGCCGTGAAGCGACCGACCTAGAAAAACCGAGAAAAGAGAGAAGAGAAAAGAAAAGACGTAGACAAGAACTAGAAGAGAAGAAGACCCGAAGAAGCTGCAGAGCTGCAACGAAAAATGCTAGAAACGAAAGAAATCAGAATTAGAACAAGAAAAAAGAACAACCTTTGGAGAAAGAAGAAAGCTGAAACAAGTGAGTAAAAGGAAGAGCTGAAACGGGTAGAGGAAAAACTGAAACGAGTAAAAGAAGAAATGAAAGAGATGACTGAAACGAATAAAGAGAAGAAAAGCTGAAAGGAGTGACGGGGCGACTGTAACAAAGAATAACTAGCCTAGCGAGATAGTAGGTGGAGGCGGGGGGAAACAACCACTCTGACACTCGGGTGTCGGTATTTATACTCCAATAGGAGGAAGCTTCGAGAAAAATCTCGTCGAAGTTGTTTTTGAATTATAATGTAAACAAGGTCACAGGTCACACCACTTTTGTGGGCGTGGCCAAGATGTTTACGCTACGCCGCTTATACGAGACCTTTCTAAAAAACTTCGACGCATGCTGTCTCTTTCGCACTCTAGGTGCACGTAACAATATTTTCCGGGGATTAAAGTATAATTTGAATTCTAAATTTTTATTTTTATTATCAGAAACGGCAATGGGAACAAAAATGGACTTTCAATCGACGCCAAATCATCCATATATGAAGTCAATAAAAACAATACTTCAAATAATAACGAAACGGTCCAGTTCATTATGGTTACACCTAAATTGTTTATTTAATTTGACCAAATCGAAAGAACTACACGACAATGCGATTCAAACTTTACACAAAGTATCTAATGATGTAAGTATACGCTACGAAAATATTAATTGCATATTACCGCTGAAAGTTTCACAATTTCACTTAAAACAATTAGAAAAAGAAACAAACTAGAAACATTCGCGTCTTTTGAAAATATGTAGACCAGGCTGCATAGTCAATGATCCCTTTGACTTGAATAAAAATATAAATTTGGTCTTACCGCCAAAATACTACTGAAAGCTTTAGTCATTTTTTTACTAATATAAGTCTGAAGACTTGAAAAATAGAATCTACTAAAAACTAGGTAACGTTTGCGTTTTTTTTAAACATTAAAATATCACTGTAGATTAGGCTGTATGGTCAATTTGACCTTTGACTTGAATGTAGCAATAACAATAAATGTATTTTATACCGTTAAAATAAAAAAAAAACGCAACGAGTGAATGGATTTTCGATGGAAAAGCGATCTAGGACCTCGATACCTCGATTAAACTCGCATGTGTGTTTAATGTCCATTTGCACCATATGACTTAACTATTACTGACACGTTAAAGTAATGGTTAAAGTTAAAATTGGTTTGCTTCAAAAAAAATCTGTCACATTTGACGATTACTTTAACCTTAACCGTTACTGGCGAATTTCGGCCGGTCAAAGTTAAAGTAATAGTTAAATCAATGTCGCTAACGTCAAATCTTTGAAAAGCCGCTCTTGTTTGTATTGAGAGAATTCATTTACACCAGCAACCCTTTTAACTATAACGAATTAATTTAAACGATGGTGCAACGCGTGTGGAGTAAAAGTAAAGATAACTGTCAAAGTTAAAGTTAAAGTAACAGTCAAAGTTACTTTAACCGGCCATCTCTGGTGCAAACCACCCTAACACTCATGAATCGCACGTGCGGTTGCGGTGCGGTTACATACCGAACTATTATTTACCCATTGAGAGAAAAGATCACAGTCACTTTTAGGTTCCCTCTCAGTTAGTATTTGGCTTGATGGCAACATTGTCAAATCGTTTGAAGCGGCCTACGCTTTTTTCATGTCAGATGTATGAAGTTTGCACCTCTAGTATATATCTCTATGTATTTACCTATAAAAAACTTATTGTGTTTAATTGTTACAATAAATAATTGAATATTTAATTTTTTCAGATTATAGAATTTAAGAAAAAAGAATTTGATCAATTACTAAAGGACAATGCATCAAGAACAAGTGAATATCTTACACTATTTTTTAATCGTTTATTTTTTTATTGTAGCTTTACATGTGACAACACTCCGCCTGATGTAAAACTAGAGTGCAGTCCATAAATGGAAACATCTGCTACCACAGAGAAATCTCTACGGGCTGCAGTCGCCTCCACTATACCGGCTTGAGGAGACGAGCATATACCATCTAGATTGACAGTGCACACTCCTCTTTTATACCTGGCTACTTTCAAACTATTCCCAAAACGCGACAAAGTCACTTCATGGGTGTTACATTCGAAAGTGGTGGTACTACCCCAGGACGGCAGACTGGACAAATAACCATCATCACTACTACCCTTTCACTACTATCACCACTACCACTCTTTAATAGCGACCAAAGTTTATATAACAAAGTTACATTGGTACCGGTCAGAATTAGCGAGGTTCGAACACGGGTCTCATCGATCGTGAGTTCACGCGACTTACCACTAGACCACGGCCGCGTTTGTTAAAAGCTTAACTAAATTGCATTTAATTCAATTGTTTTTTATCAATATTTACCATTCCTTTACAGATACATTTCGTCCATTCCTAGATCTAATCCTAGACATAAATAGAAAAGAGAATATCTTCACGGAGCAACAAATAAGGGAGCAGGTAGACACGATGATCGCTGCCGGCCACGAGACATCATCGCACGCTATTCTATTCACTTTATTAACTTTAGCAGAACATCGTGAAATACAGGATAAAGTTTATAATGAGTAAGCGAAACTATACTTCTATATAAACCAGAAAGTAACCCTATTTGTCACCTTTTCCACAGTCCAATTGCACCACATAATTTAACCGATACCTTTACGTTAAAGTAATGGTTAAAATTAAAATTGAGTTAGTTTAAAAAACCTATCACTTTTGACGCGAACTTTAACGCTTTGCACCAGAAGGCCGGTTAAAGTAACTTTAACTATTACTTTTACGGCGACGACGATCGTTAAACGTTTACATTTACTCCACACGCGTTGCAATATTGTGTAAATTCATATTGTTATCGTTAAAAGGGTGGCTGATCTCGAAAAATAATAGAAAAACAGGTTTGGTTTCTTTTCATACATTTGACTTTAGCAACATTGGTTTGACGATTACTTTAACCATGCCAAGATTCGCTGGTTACGGTTAAGGTTAAAGTAACCGTCAAAAATGATGGCGCGACGAAGAGATGCAACTCGTGTGGAATAAATATACACCATAATGTTAACGTAACAGTTAAAGTAAACGTAATAGTAATAGTTAAAGTTACTTTAACCGGCCTTTTGGTGCAAACGACCCTAACAGTAACTAGCGATCGTTAAACCAATGTCAATCTGTTAAGTGTATGAAAAGAAGCTAAGAATCTTTTTGTATTATTTTTTCGGGAATGTACTCCTCATTACATCTGCAAACTTTTTAACGATAACGATATGAATTTACACGATGGTGTAACGCGTGTGGAGTAAATGTAAACGTAACCGTTAAAGTCAGCGTAAAATGTAATAATCAAAGTAACTTTAACGAGTCTTGGTGCATCGGAACCCTAATAGATTTCGATAAAAGAGAATGAAAGAATTGAAAGAAAAAAATTAGGGATGGACTTGATGTCGATAAAAGTTATTGATATAGGTGAAATTCTTACTATACGCATACAAAGTCGCGATCGCGATCGCTAAGTTATTATAATACATTTTCAGAATAAATGAAGTTTTTAGAGATAAAGAAGGTCCAGTAGAAAAGGCGGATTTATCAAAACTAACATACTTGGAGGCCGTTATTAAAGAATCAATGAGACTTTATCCAGTTGTGCCAATGGTTTTTCGTTATATTGACAAAAATATTAAATTGAGTAAGTTAATTTTAAATTATTAGGAAAAATTACAGCGCCACACCATGCCGGATTTTAGCATAGGCAAGTTGCCTATGGGCCGCCACCACAATTAAATCGATAAAGGCTCAGTAGAAACAAAAAAATACTGAGTTTTGTTTTAAATTTTGTGTTAGCCAACTTATTTTGTTGCTCTCTTCTTTACCTTGACCTTAATAGAAACTTTCAACAGTTAACCACAAACGATTTGAGGGCCTCCACAACATGCTCTGCCTATAGGCCGCCGAAGTCTAAATCCGGCGCTGGCGCCACATCACGGCACGAGGCAGTAATCGCCTCCGCTATGCCGGCTTAAGGAGACAAATGTTCACCACGCTTGCTCCATTTTTCTATTACGCTGCTACTTCCAAACTGATGACTAATTTATTGTCATTAGGGGGTCAAAACGAACCTTTAATGATATTTAGACCCCTTTAAGACTGTATTTTATTATCATTTAAATCATTTTCGCAGGAAACTACACAATACCCAAAGGTTGTAACAGCGCAATATCTATTTGGGGTATAAACAGAAGTGAGATTTGGGGTCGTGATTGTAATAACTTCAGACCGGAACGCTGGTTAAACCCTAATGAAATACCAGCCCATCCAGCATCTTTCGCTAGTTTTAGCTATGGTCGACGTGTTTGCATAGGTAATATTAAAATTTTTTTGGAAGTACGTCGGGCATTATTTGCCCCGGAATTGCCCGGTTAGGGGCCCTAACCTTCGGAGCCCTTTTTTTGGGAAATCTTTTATAGATGCCTCGCCGTCTCGAGGTTATGTCGGATTCCCCGGTACTACCCAATACCGGGTATACACGACTAAAACCCCAGGGTGTCCCTCTCTACGTCATATGGTGAGGTCACGGGCACGCTTTCGCATTCATCCGCGACCCCACCGACGCTTGGCCGTTAGGCCCCACCTCATCGAGAAGAAACACCATTCCAGCCAAGTAAATGAGCGGCAATCCAACCTCGGGATTACCGCTCTTGGCTCGGGGCGAAGGAGATAACGCTTGGTACTACGCTACCGCCTCCGCCCACGCAAGATTTCAGGTCTTCTCTGAAAGCAGAGTGTGATCCGAGGAGAGACCCCACCTTGCTGGTTTTGGTTCGCTCCGGGGTGTCGGGTATTTACATAAGTAATAAAAAGTTGTATGAAGTGGGTAACTAAATAATAAATCAGTTCTACCTGTGATCGCTTGTTTCATTCACGCATATTTAACTGGCGACGAGTTTATAATTATTTTCACGCGTTTAATGTAAATAAATCGACATGCCGTTTGGAAAAATAGAAAGTTTCGATGTTTCTTCGAGGAAATGGAGTATGTACATAAATCGAGTCAAACAATTCATCGCGTTAAACGACATCAAACGTGAACTATATGTGGCGACATTGATCACCTTGGCGGGTGAACCCACATATGACTTGATGTTTGACTTGTGTGCACCGGCCAAACCAGAAGATAAGACCTTCGAAGAGCTCATCGAAATCGTGAGGAAACACCTGGAACCCAGGCGATCAGACATCGCGGAAAGGCATCTTTTTCGGCAACGGCGGCAAAGGCACGGCGAATCGCTCACCGAGTACTTGCAAAATTTGAAACATCTGGCGAGTACGTGTAACTTTGGCAACTCCTTAGAAGAAAATCTAAGAGACCAGTTCGTGTCGGGCCTGGGCAGTGAGGAGATGCGTAGTCGTCTGTTCGCCGAAGTAGACCTGGATTATCAGCGGGCAGTAGAACTAGCGCTGGCGCTGGAGGCGGCTGATAGGCACGCAGAGACGAGCGCGCGCGGCGAGGGATCCGGCGAGATCGTGGGTGAGCAGGGGCTGCATCGGCTGGGCGCGACAGGCGCCAGGCGGCCGAACGGGCGTCGAGCGGGCGCGCGGCAGGCTAGCGCCGCCGCCGCGGCCACGACTTGCTGGCGCTGCGGCAGGCCACACGTCGCGGATCGATGTCGTTTCAAGAATTATAATTGTGATGAGTGTGGTGTCAAAGGTCATTTAAAAGTAATGTGTAAGTCGAACAAAAGAGATTCAGTGTCAAAGGAAATATATTTTTTGAATAAAAGTGTAAACAGTGATAATGATAGCGATAGCGAATTTTATAATTTATCGGATATGTTTTTTACAGATGATAAACCGTATGTAACTAAGGTAATTGTAAATAAAATACCAATATTATTCGAGATCGATACCGGAAGTAGAATTTCTGCCATCAATGAGGTCATGTATAAACAATATTTCAGTAATTGCACACTACAAGCAGACAATTTAAAGTTAAAATCTTATACTGGTGATACTATTAGTCCTGTCGGTTTCGTTACGGTTACCGTTTCATTACCTGGAAATCTAGACAAACAACAATTAAAGTTATTTGTAATATCGGGCGGAGGGCCACCGTTGTTGGGTCGGGCATGGATTCGCAAATTAAAATTAGTACATAATATTAATAATATGAATAATATCGTAGATACAAAAATGAACCGTAACGACACCGATAGTTTAATTGATAAGTTGAGTAAGGAATTTCATCAAGTGTTTACTCCCGGTTTAGGAACATGTACTAGGACATTTAAATTAAAATTAAATACTCATGTTCCAATATTCTGTAAGGCACGTACGTTGCCTCTTGCGTTGCGAATCACGGTCGAGAAAGAAGCTAGAACGACTTCAAAACGAAGGCACTATCATAAAAATCGAGAATTCGGAATATAGTACACCGATCGTACCCGTTATTAAAAAAAATGGAGACATTCGCATTTGTGGGGACTATAAGACTACTATTAACCCTATTTTAAAACGTGAACCATATCCGTTACCGCGAATAGAAGATTTATTCGCTGCTCTCAGCGGGGGGCAGCGGTTCTCCAAGATAGATCTTTCGCACGCTTATCAACAAGTAGTGTTAGATGAAGCGTCGCGGCCTTGCACGGCAATTAGTACACACATGGGTACTTTTATGTATATTAGAACACCTTTTGGGTTGAATTGCATACCGGAAATGTTTCAGAAACTTATGGAGGAGACTTTGCGCGGCATACCTAACACTGTTGTTTTCTTAGATGATATTTGTGTGACGGGTTTGCACCCGGATATGAATAAGGTGCACGCGGTCGCCGACGCCCCGCGGCCTTAGGATATAACACAATTAAAAGGTTTTCTAGGATTAGTTAATTATTACGGTAAATTTATTTTTCAATTAAGTACACTTTTGCATCCTTTGTATAATTTATTAAAGAAAGATATTAAATGGGTTTGGAATGATGACTGTGAAAAAGCATTTTGTAATATTAAAAAAGTACTGTGCAGTGACAATGTGTTGGCGCATTATGATGCCGAACTGCCTATCGTATTGAGCGTAGATAGCAGCGCATATGGGGTAGGCAGCGTATTGGCGCATCGTTATCGCGACGGGACCGAACGCCCAATTTGTTACTCGTCGCGAACACTCAACGATGCGGAGAAATCATATAGTCAATTAGATAAAGAGGCGTTAGCTATTTTTTACGGTGTGACTAAAAACCATCAATATTTATACGGTCGACGGTTTATTATTCGCACCGACCATAAACCTTTGTCACACATATTCGGGGATAAAGTAGGTATACCACAAACGGCGGCAAGTAGGCTGCAGAGATACGCGGCGCGGCTCGCGGCATACGATTTTAAGGTGGAATGGGTGCGTACGGCGCAAAATGGACCACCAGATGCATTATCAAGATTACCGTTGCCGAATAATCGTAAAAATGATAACGTGAATAATGTTTCTTATTTATATTATGTTGAAGATGAATTCCCTATTAGCCATTTAATGATCGCGGAGGCCACGAAACGTGACCCGATATTAGTAAAAATATACGGCTATATTTTGTTCGGGTGGCCACATAACATTGAAGCGGAACAAGAAAAACCCTATTTTTGCAGAAAAGACAATTTGTTTATAGAACAAGGATGCATTGTTTATAACTATCGTGTTGTTATACCTACCAAATTACAAAAATATATTTTACGCGAATTACATGACGGGCATTTAGGAGTGGTCAAAATGAAAAATTTAGCACGTAATTATGTATACTGGCCGGGATTAGATAAAGAAATAGAAATGATAACGCGCTCTTGCGAGGCGTGCATCCAACAGCGGGACGCACCGCCCCGCGCCCCCCTCACGCCGTGGACTTTTCCGGCGCGGCGCCCGTGGCGGCGTTTACACGCGGATTTCGGCGAGTATCTCGGCAAACATTATTTAATAGTAGTAGATGCTCACTCCAAATGGATCGAGGTTTTTCAAATGAACACTACAACGGCTGTCAATGTTATTTCTAAATTTAATGAATTATTTACTCGATTCGGTTTTCCTGTTCAAGTGGTAACAGATAACGGGCCCCCGTTTACATCTAAAGAGATAGAAAAATATTTTAAATGTAATGGTATAGTACACACGTTGACGAGTCCCTATAGACCGAAAGGAAACGGTGCGGCAGAAAATGCAGTTAAATTGATTAAAAAATGTATTAAAAAGGCGGTGTCTGAAAAAGCGGACATCGGGACCGCAATTAAAAACCCCAGGGAGGTATCCCGGGACCCTTTATCCACCACCCTTTATCCACCACCTGAGTCTAATCCTCCTATAGTGACACCACAGCGTTGTTGTCGATTAGCTATAATTGTATTTTTTTTTTCAGGAAGGAAGTACGCGATGACCTCAATGAAGATAATGTTATCGTATTTATTGCGTCGCTTCAAATTCGAAACTGACAACACTAATATGATATTTAACGTACATTTTGTATTAAAACCCGTGAAAAATCATTTAATAAACATTAGTTTACGATAATTAAAAACAACATTAATTTATTTGCCCATTTTTTATAATTATATAAGTTTAATATAAATAAAATTATATTTAGTATATCCCAACCCTAGATTAAAACTACTTCAACTCAAAATCCCTTTGGAACCCTAAGCCCAACCAATGAAACGTCAAAATCCCATATATTTTGTTTTCGATCCGATCAAGTAAACCGCAAAGTCAAAAGCCATACAACAGTCGTCACTTGACCGAATCGAAATGTATGGGATTGCCTTCTGTTCTTATATATGTATAGCTGACAGTGCCCGGCGCTGCCCGGGTTTTTTCAAGTTATTGTTACACATAAGATAAAGATAATGCTTTATTATAAATTACCTATAGCTGTTACCCACAACTTATTTTAGACGATTTAGTTACATAATTAATAGAATATATTTTAAAGTAGTTTTAAAAAGAATATATTTTTTAAAGCGGCATGGTACCTCGTAGAGCTACACCCCCCTCCGCCCGCCTCTCCCCGCCTCGTCATCATACGCCGCGTGTGAATTTTGTTTTAGAGTTATTTTAAAATTGTATTATCTTATAAGATGTTTATTGAAATTAGGTGATGTCAAAGACGATTGTGTTCACAGTTAAATACTCTTAATTAATAACACATTTATTTGGATAAAGATTAATATTATTATGTTTCGACCAAATTTGATTATCATAAAAACGGTTATTGTGAGTTAATCTTAAAAGATAGACATATACTGTCGTGGACATTTTTTTAGATAATTTAAAGAGGAATAATTCTTTCATACATATTTTTTGGGTATCTCGAACGGTTTTCGCAGCGCACGCAACGGAAGCCCTCAAAGATGAACAATTTTGATTTGATTATCATAAAAACGGTTATTGTGAGTTAATCTTAAAAGATAGACATATACTGTCGTGGACATTTTTTTAGATAATTTAAAGAGGAATAATTCTTTCATACATATTTTTTGGGTATCTCGAACGGTTTTCGCAGCGCACGCAACGGAAGCCCTCAAAGATGAACAATTTTGATTTGATTATCATAAAAACGGTTATTGTGAGTTAATCTTAAAAGATAGACATATACCGTCTTGGACATTTTTTTAGATAATTTAAAGAGGAATAATTCTTTCATACATATTTTTTGGGTATCTCGAACGGTTTACGCAGCGCACGCAACGGAAGCCCTCAAAGATGAACAATATTCCCCGTTTTTCCCACATTTTCGACTGTTTCTTCGCTCCTATTAGTCGCAACGTGATGTTATATAGCCTATAACCTTCCTCGATAAATGATCTATCTAACACAAAAAGAATTTTTCAAATCGACCCAGTAGTTCCTGAGATTAGCGCGTACAAACAAACAAACAAACAAACAAACAAACAAACAAACAAACTCTTCAGCTTTATAATATTAGTATAGATTATAAGTATAAATAAAACAATTAATCCGATAATATGCATTTTAATTCAACTATATAGTGTAGAATTTAAGCGTTTACAATAGTAAATATTATAAAATTAATTAAGACACAAATATATTTATACAATTGCTACCACAGAGAAATGCAGTCATCCTCCGCTATGCAGGCTTGAGGAGAGAATTTATCAGTAAACGATTTATCATTAAAACATGCCCATGTTTGGGCCCACTTGATATCTAATAGTTTATTAACAAAATAATATCTTATATTGTCATGAATTTAATTCAATTATAGCAATTGTTAAAGCATTAATTACAATAAACCTTAAATATTGTATCAGAAAGGGTCTAATTAATTACTCAGAAAAATTTAAGTATTGAATAACTCTAAACTAACGACGCATGCTTGGTGTATTGATAAACAAAATCTTAAACCAAAATGCATGTCGTAAACTTGGTCCTATTATAAGGACTTTAACTTATTTTTATGCTTAACAACCAGATTTTGACACTGAAAAAAAAAACCAGAAATGACACCACATAGCCCTACGAGAAAAAGAAGAAGGCAGTCGTGGACAGAAGAAGGGATGAGAGCTGCCGAGGTCAACTGCTGCATATACGAGTACAATATAAAATAAATAATACTTTTAATACTTATAATAATAATTTTAATATTTGACTTTTATTTTGTATTCTGATTGCTTGTAAATTTTGTACTTATCTTTAACGTTAACTTTTCTATAATATTTTGTGTAAATTTTATCTTTTATTTAAGTTTAATTTTATATTTAGTTTTAATGAAAATTTTAAATTTGTCTCGTTTTATTTTGTTTTAGAAAATTTTTGGAAGTTTGACTTTTATTTACATTGAGATTAATGTTACTTATGATTACTATAAATAATTTAGAATAAGGCAGATTTCTTGTTTATCCCTTAAGTGTCTATTTTAAGTATTGAAATGTCTATATTATAATAAGGCCGCCCGTAGTTTTTAGCGAGGACCTTATTGTAAAAACCATTAATAAATTCCCTCTACTAATGGGTTTAATTAGTAGGGGAAAACAAAAAAATATATATAAAATAAAAAACCACCGAAATATAGAGGTAACGCTGTAAAACGTTTTAGACGAAAACCTATTTTCACTAAAGTCAAGAATCTGATTTAGCAGCAAAAATAGGTAAAAAAATCGCAAAAACTCCACTCCACCCTCACACGAAAATTTATTAAATAACAGGCTTAATTTTTTTGCAGCCATGATATAAAAATAACTTTGAAAAAGGAAGCCACAGATAATTCATCCAGCGCCAGCTCAAAAGCTAAATAAACCAATTATGCAACATTTTTAGTCTGTGAACAATTGGATGCTGAATGAAAGCACAAAACACCACAACATCCCGAGAGATCTTATAATATGGACGATAAAGGATGTGAAATAACACAAGCAACACATAGTATCGGCTGAAAAGGGCCTTGTCGTCCCTAAACATACAGAAAACGTAACGCTTTGACCCCAGCGCATTTCTTGTCGGGAGGTTCGACACTAAGCTTTACGACACTGAACGAGAGTTCAAGAAAAAGACGGCACATCACGCACAGAATATTCAAAGACAGCTGTACAAAATGGCGTAATTCACACAAATTGCAAGATCGAAACGATCTAAATTATTCTAAATCAAAAGATAAAAGTGAAATCAATGACATAGTAATATTCCAAGAGCAAGTAAATAGGCCATCAGAAGAGTGGTAGTGTTACATTGTATATACATAATAAAAATAATGTTGCTGACACATGCACAACGCCCCACCGTGCACAGTCTAGGCATCAGCAACATTAATTAAAAACAATATATAAGTAATTCTTTCCTTCAAACATCTAGTCAGGAAAATAACATCAATCGGGCCGGTCGTAATCTAAGTTATAAGCTAAACTGTGATTTTTAATAAATGAAATGCTTCGTGAATAAAAGGCCTTTTTTAAAATCAATCAAAGACCCGTGTTGCAACAAATTGGTGTCTGAAGTGCGATTTCATTATTTCGGGTACAATCTTCAAAAAGAAGAAAAAGAAGGGCCGGACAAGGCTTCAGGAGACAATCTGTTCACTCACTCCGACCCTAAACTATATCTCACGCAAAATTTTGGCGAAATTAAAACATTATAATCACCTATTACTCGACCTACAAAATTGCAAACAAAAACATATTCTGTCGAAGATACACAATTCCGCCACGCTAAAGACCTAACGGGAAGAATCGCAATGACCGAAGATCTAGCTCTGCACACTTTCACTCTAGGGCTAAAACCAGCCTTTTGTAATTACGTGAAATGCAGAAATCAACGAATTCTAAATAGCAAAAAGAAAAAATATTTTTTATAACAGTCAACTTTATAAATAAGATCAACAGTTTCGTATTCGCGCTAAATAAATTACATAAAGCTACAACCCTGCAAACTACTATCGTAACATATCGTGGTTAGGTTGAATTTATTCTGAGATACGGACTAATTAGTAAGGCGTAAAAAGGCGGCGTAAGGCGTGGGCGACGTGGGCCACCGCCCACGGCCTCGCGGTACAAGGGGCCTCGCGCCTCAAAAATGTTTATGCATTGCTTCAATCAAAGCGAGAATAAAATAAAAAAAGATATAAATTAATTTTTTTGTGAAATATGTTTTTTTAGTCTGGCAACATTTGCCCACCAGTGCGGGGAGGGGAATTCCTTGTTTTATTTGTTTACTTTCTTTACTAGGTAGGAAGCCAACCAATCAAATCAAAGTACCACACGCACGCAACGCAGTCGCTAGGCTAGGCGCATAACAATAGAAACGTAATTGTTTTATTTAATATTGTTTGTTTTTATGACTGTACGTACGTACCTATTTTCATAAGAATAGTAGGTTCAATGTTTTAATAATATTTAGTGAATAAATAGATAGTGTGTAGGTATATTGATTGCTCCTGTAAACTGACCTAAAATTAAAAGACAGTGACTTAATAAATGGTTTTTGTTTTCTTTGACACCGGTACCTGTACTCGTCTATTTTATAAAAGGTAAGAAATAATTAATTGGTAATAAATAAATAACGCAGTAATTACTTGTATATAAAATTATACGCTTTATATTTATAATATCTTTTGAAGGAAATCAAAGCTTTAATGGTAAAAAACGTATCGACTTTTTAAGTTTTAAAAACTAGTAGGTAGTTAGAGCTTTCTTAAAGATTTTTGCTTGAAAACTAATTTAAATGTAGGTTTTACAATATTATGTAGATAAAACTGCAAAAAAATGTTAAAACTCATTGCTTTTGTTTACAGGTTACAAATACGATGTTATCGGCATGTCCGGCCGAGATAGACATATTGGAAGAAAATGGGAGTCTGGATCAGCAAAAAGAAAAAGAAAAGTTGAAAGAACTGCATCCAACCAGGTTTTGAGTTTAAATATGATGAAGTTTCTCAACCAAACTGCATCTGGTAGTACAGAACCATCTGAATCGATAGATTCGACTTCTACACAACAAACGTCCGAGATACCGTTGGGAAATGCTTCAGATGCACTGAGTACCGAGAGCGAACGTCAGTTAGACGTAGAGTTTGGATCATCCTCTAGCCAATCAAAATTTGACACTGAAACTCTTGTGCTGTCATCAAGCAATCAAGAAGAACAGATTGACATAGATTCTCCAATTCGCAGCGACGACGCCAGTGCCATAGTTCAGCAGGTACTTGTTAATTTGGATCCGGGATTTTGGACGTTTCCCATAACGGATTCACAGCGTCGTGACATAGTTCAAAGCGGCCCCACACAGCAATTAAATAGCGGTGATGAATATTATCCCAAAGATGATGATCACAGACACTTTTCCAATTTCTATTTCTCGAGAAAACTAAATAATGGTGAAACTCAACATCGTCGCTGGTTAGTTTATTCCAATTCCCAAAATAAAGTTTACTGTTTTCCATGCAGACTATTTGGCAATTCACAAACTCAGATGGTGCAAGGAGGGTGTTGTGACTGGAAACATTTAAGTAGCATTTTACATAGACATGAGAATACCAAAGAACATATGATGCATATGTTCCAATGGCTAACTTTAGAGAAAGGAATAAATCAAGGCAAAACAATAGACCAAGAAAACGAAAGGCTAATACGTGAATCTCAAAAACATTGGCACAACTTGTTAGAGAGAATAATTGACATAATTAATTTTTTGGCCTCTCATAATCTTGCATTTAGAGGTCACAGAGAATCTCTCAAGACAGGTGACGACGGTGACGTTATTAAGAATTCCGGTAATTTCATAGATTTATTTAAACTGATATCAAAATTTGATCCTACTTTACGAGAACACATGAAACGCATTAGTGACAAACAACTTTCACATCATTATTTAAGTCACGATATTCAAAATGAATTGATCATATTGATGTCAAAAACAGTTGTCGATGAAATTATTCGTAAAGTTAAAGAAGCAAAGTATTATTCTTTTTTGCTCGATTGCACTAGAGACTGTAGTAGGGTTGAACAAATGTCGGTTATCTTAAGATTTTGTGATACGTCAACTGGCACAATAGTCGAACATTTTATGGGATTTCTAGCTGTTACTGAGACAACTGGAGAATATTTAGCCAATGCTATACTGGAACACCTAGAAAAATACGACTTAAATATTCAAGACTGCCGTGGCCAGGGATACGACAATGGTGCAAATATGGTAGGTGTAAATAGTGGAGTTAAAACTCGAATATTGAATATTAACCCTAGGGCATTTTTCACACCTTGTGGCTGTCATAATTGGAATCTACTGTTGGTAGATGCAGCGAACTCATCTATGGCAGCAAAAACTTTTTTTGGTTTCATACAAAAAATTTATTTGCTATTTTCAAGTTCAAGCAAACGCTGGGATTTAATAAAAGGCAAATTAAAACTTACTATGAAACCTTTATCAGACACAAGATGGGAAAGTAGAGTCGAAGCAGTAAAGGCCGTATTATTGCAATTCGATAAAGTGATTGAATGCATCGAAAGCTTAAAAAATGAAACGGTGCAATCAGACACTCTCAGTGATTGCGATTCGATACTAAATGAAATGTTAAGTTTAGAATTTATCATATCTTTACATGTGTGGTATGAGATATTATCGCGTGTTAATATGATAAATAAATTATGGCAATCAGTACAAATTCATTTAAGCATTGCTCTTGAATATTTACACACATTTTGTGAATGGATAAAAGAGTATCGGGAAACTGGATTCGAAAAATCCCTGTCTGATGTTCGGCAATTTACTGAGCGAAGCTGTTATGACCTGCCAAAAGAGTTTAGGAATAAAAGAGTAGGCAGAAAGAAAAGGATGTTCGATTATGAAAGCAGCGATCAACCTATACAGTCTCCTAAAATCCGGTTTCAAACAGATTTTTTTTACGCCATGATTGATTCTATAATAACTAATATGGAATTAAGATTTATCTTGTTTATCTTGTATTTTTATGAATAATAACTTGGCAGTGTTAATTGTTTTGTTTTTTTAATTATTTTATAAAATCCGTCTTCAGGTCGCCACAGAACAGGGCCTCGCGAAATCTGTCTTGCCCACATCAAATTTAGGTCTTGCTCCGCCACTGTACAATCTGAAGCAACAGTAACAATATAAACAGAGCATTCATTGCACCAAAAAAAATGCATACGTGCTATATAGAAAGTACCGCCTTACGAATCGTGCAAAACATTTTTTCAAAAACTTAAATTACTACCATTACTAAGGTTATGTATACTTGGAATTGCCTTTGTTAAAAATAACCCTGACTTGTACAAGCCCGCCAAAGACATATTTCCCAGAAACACTCGCAACAATAACGTGTTCGTCTTAGATAATAGTCCAAAAACTACAATATAGATATAAATATAATACTATTACATGTCCATTAAGATATACAATGCAATCCCTAAGGAAATAAAGGAACTTGAATAAAAGGTCTAAATCAAAGGATAAAATTCAAATCAATTACGTCGTAATGTGCCAAGAGCAGGTAAATAGGGTATAGGAAGAGTGGTAATGGTGGCCTAGAAATGATAGCTTAGATATTTTACGTTAAAAACAAAAAACGGATACATAAAACGGCCTATAGTAAAATTATCAGTACTGCCGATCATGGGCGTTGATACTGAAGAAGAAAACGGGAATTAACCCGATAACACCAAGGTATCAGTGAGGAAAAACAGATACAACTGTAATTTTATGTCCCTGGCATCTTTTAAAATGTTTTTCATGGCAATAATATCAAACGTATTGCTCATTCAACACGTCGTCATCAAAAAATAATCAAAGTTTATTTTTCGAGGAAATATCGAACATGAAAATGCAGAGCGGGGACTGAAAAATGGTTGTTTATTACGAATTACGACCAATTTGCCAATATCAAGGAAAGAACGCTACCAAAGCATATTGGAATCTGAAAATACATTATTGAATCAGCAATTTAGTCCTTAGAAAAAGAAATAGCAAAATTAAATAAACAAGAAATCGGTACGTTCCTCTGAAATACCATAAGACCAAAAGACCATAGACAACGGTCGGGTGAACACAAGCTCCAAGTTTAAGTAATAAAATAATTACTACTGTTCAAATAGTGAATTATTCAGAATACCCGTGACAGATACTTATCATAGACATTTTAACTAGCTAGTTATATTTATTCCTTAATTAATTTATGAATAAAATGTTCATTTTAGTTTTACTATACGACAGAGGCGTCACGTTTGTTGTGAAAAATAAAATTGTGACATCGAGATAAACCCGAAATCGAGACAAGAAATGCATAGATGTGGTACGCCATGTCGGCAAAAATAGCATAGAGTAAATAGACTTTTTCTGATACAATATTTGAGGTTATTATTACTATTATTTATACAGGGTGTATCAGGCAACGTGTAAAGCAATTAAGGTAAATATTAAGTGAGGGATGAACACCCCTCAAAAAATAAATTTACTAAATAAAAGTTCTCGTGTATGGTATTATCACAAAAACAAATGGTCTATAAACAAACCGGCCGACGTGGACCGCCGTTTTAGATGGGCCGGCACACGGCTTGTCGGCGCGAGATCAAAGGCAAGTGTCGCGGAGATCGCGAGATGTTAGCTATATTAGCCTGTTATTATATTTATGTAAGTAACTCAAACGCGGGAGTGTGTAGCCCGCGGATCGACGATCAGTCACGCGCAGAGAGGAATCAAAGGCGGTCGCATAGGCGGATGCACCGTATTAGATATATCGAATAAGATAAAGAGTTATTATGTATAGTGATAAGTGATGGAGTTACGGGAGATACCGTGGTGAGAGTATTTTATCCTTATTACATTTATTAGATGTTTATCTAGCGTTTGGGAATGGATAGTGGCTACTGACGTATCTGCCTAAGCATATCTATATAATGTTATAGATATTATGAATGAGAATAATTGATTATAATATGAAATGATGATGACAATGAAATATGAAATGATGGCCTAGTAGTTATGTGGACGAGAGGTTGGTTATAGATCTGGATACCTGACCAGAGTGGAAAGGGTGAACTAGAGAGGGGAGGTACGGAGGTTCATCATGGGGTCGACGGACTCTATGACTGTCAGGTAGATCCATCTGCTACGTATCTGACGTAGGCACTTTGAGAACTAATGTGTTCGACATGGAAGTTGACGAACTTCATGTGATTATCATCTCTGTGAACCGGTTGGTTCCACATGGTAGTTGACGAACTACATGTGATTGTTGATTTCTGAGAACCGAGGGTTCGGCATGGATGTCGACGGAGTCCATGTTTATGTTGGTGATCTTCGTATGTGGCGTAGATCTTGAGAGATGTAAAATTGAGGGGTCTATAACTACCTAAGTCGGCTACGTAGGCACATGTCTTATGTTGAATAATATAACTTATGATTGAAGTAACATAAAGTTGGTACTGATTGTCTAGAGGAATAATCAGTAAGTAGATGATAGGAAAGTACGTCGGGTGGCACTACAGCAAGGTCATTTGTTTGATGCACCGCCCGACGACACAACGATTACGCGTTCGTGTAGTAAATTATGTGTTTCTACAAGCAAAAGATGGACATTTGGATAAAAAAAAAGTATTTATGTTTTAAATTAATTTCTGCTCAGAATCACTTACTGAGTCATCCCTTGAAATTTTTTACACGTTGCCCGATACACCCTGTATATTAAATGCTTTAAAACTTGATGATATCTGTTTTTATGTAATTAAACTATTGTCTACTGATTAGTAACTGATGTGTCGATATAATCGAAATAAGTTAATAAAAAAAAAAAGATATAATTTTAGAATATGTTTTGTTAAAGTATTATATTAAGTGGGCCCAAAAATGGGCATTGTCCTTTAACATTATACAAAGACCATATTAATTGGTTTCTAATAGTAAGTGAATTGACAAAATCACTTAAAACATAGAGATATTTAGTTTAAAAATCCATCTAAAGACACAAATCCTACATATACATATATATTTGTCTACCTTTATTAAAACATAAAAATTTATGTAATGAATTAAAAACTATAAAGCAATTGTCTATTTAAAATTAGTGATTAAATCTTAGGTTAAAACAAACAGAGGAAGATACTGTACTGTCTGTCTATTGAAAGCAGATACAGTACCGATACTCATGCTCGGGAGACCAAGATAGAAAAGACTGCGTGTGTCAAAGTATGTCAGTTAGACCTGGTTTGAGGGGTCCACTTTTTAATCATGCGTAACGTATCTCCTCTTTTTATTTTAATCTAGGTAATTGTACCTAATTTACAAATTGATAATAATAAAAATAAAAACTTAAATAAATTAAATTTAAAATTCGAGCTAATAAATTAAAAAATATATCACAGAGCACAAAAATCAAATAACGCTTGCCTTCCCTGAAACGCTTTGCTCAACAAAACACAAACACCGTAGTGATGTACTCGTATAAAGTCGATATTTATATCGATACCGTGTTTAAATCATGTTAAAAAAATGTGTGTAAAAATAAAAACAATTAACACTGGTCTAATGTCAAAAGCCAATCGACAGACGTCACTTGACAAATCGAAAACAAAACATATGGGATTTGACGTTTCACTGTCACCTAGGTGATAAAGGAACGTCAAATCCCATACATTTTGTTCTTGATTCGATCAAGTGACAACGTTTCACTGTGGTGACCTAGGTAATAAACGTCAAATCTCATACATTTTGTTCTTGATTCGATCAAGTGACAGCTGTCAATTGGCTTCTGACTTCAGCCCAGTGTGACCAAACTGAAAATTGTAATGAAGGAGAGGAAAAAAAAGAAGTGTTTGGCGCGCTTATGCCCGGGAAGGTTGGAGTATTTTTTAGTCCTTTCCTTAATTAGTTTAGTGGTTATTATTGTGTAAAATTGGTGTTATTTTGCTACGCATGTGAGTAATTGTGGAAACATTAAAATTCACACTATGAGGCAACGAAAGCGGTTTTTATTGTGGTGGTGTGGTGTGGTTATCCCACGCCGTGAAAACGCTCATATTGTGACGTGACCGGGTGAATTGCCGCCAAATACTCCAAGAAAGCGTCAAATTGTAAAACACCATTGCAATTTGATTTACTACTCGACATTGGTAGAATTGTCGTTGTTATGACATCTGAGGCCATTTAACAAAAGAAGAAGTAATGAAAAAAAAACATTAAATCTATACCCATTTATTATACCTTGATATTGGAACATCGCGTCGCATACCCATCGATTAAGACTAGAATCGTTTTCTTTTAAACTTAATATTTAAGCATTCATCTTTCATGTTTATATCCTTTTCATTTGCAACAGATTTCTCTTGTAATTTTTTTACAAGAGCTTCCATTTCAGCGACTTTATTTGATAAGTTTTTATTTGCTTCACGGTACCGTCTCAGTTGAAATCTTTGTTTTTTAATAGTGTCTTGCGCTCTCATTAGATTTAATTTCATTTTACGCATTTGGGACGTGTCCTGAATATTCGATTTGACTTTTGGACATTTAGTTTTGAGTTTGGTTTGTGGGGAACTTGGAACAGTTTGTTGACTCGAAGCATTATCTTGGAAAAATTCCATGACTGGTTCCACGACAGTTTCTTCGGCAGATATCTAAAAATATTACGTTAACTCCAGTTGTTAGGGGTTTTAGAAGCACTTTGGAACAATCTAGTTTTGCATGTACAGCCCCCTAAACACGAAAAAAATGACTATCGAATATTCTTGCTGCAATCACGTAATATAAAAAAATCGTATTAAGAATAATTGTCTATAGATAAAATCTATTATTTATCTTAGTTAAATTTCTATAATAATCGTGACTTTCTCGTGCTTAAAGGGCAGATGTTTCGGGAATATTAGCAGTCCCAAGCACATGGTCGATTTTTTTTTTTTGGCTCGGATTATGACAACACTCCGCCTGCCAGAATCTGCTATCTCTGCCTCCGTTATGCTGGCATGAGAAGATGAATGTGTACCATCCGTTGACAGAACACACTTCTCTCCTTATAAATCTCTTTAGTCTAGCCTATATCAAGTGAGGGTATCTTACAATGATCCAGCTAAATTAAAGAATAAATCGTGATTATAGCTAAATTTTTAGTGCAGTTGCATATAGGTAGGTGCGAATCAAAGAAGTAAAAACAAACTACACATTTATTTCAAATACCTTTTCACATTTTATTGGCGCTATATCCTCAGATTTAACGCTATCAACACCGTCATTATGTCTGGATGAATAATTCTGGAAGATATTCAATTTTTACCACGTGAGACACTCCATGTTATACACTAAGAGTGAACGGTTACCTCAGTGAAAAATGGATGAAGTTTCAAAGTCGGAAAAGCATCAGAACATAATTGTGTACTAGGATTCCTTTTTAAGAAACTTTCATCCTCGAAGTGAGCCGAACAAATTGTATCATGTTTTCCAGGTGACCAGTCGCACTTTCCTGTCGCTAATATCCATTTATTTTTTATTTGAGGATCACTTGGAAACCTAAAAAATTGCTCGGTGAATACTCTATACAATTTTATATTTAAACTTCTGTTTAGTTCTAGACAAAGATCTGAGGACCAAGTTTTCACCAATCAGACAACATTATTTGACGCTGATATATTATTTTATATTTAATTAAACTTTAAAGTTAGTAAATAGAGTTATCGATATAGGGGAAACCAAACATCACTATCGAATTCCTTGAATTTTTATAACAAAGATAGCGTCGACCAACACTTCATTGAACAAAGAACAAAAAAAAATGGAAATAAAACATTTAAATTACTTACTTGTGATATGTAACCCCAGAATTATGTTTATTGACATTTTTGCTTTGATTACAACACCAAATGACAGCACAATGTGGCATTTTAATGCATTCTAGAGCAATTGACGAAGTAGGTACATTTTCAATCTGTGCGTTCGCTTGCAATTAGCTCAGCAATTTTTTTATTAATAACATCTCAAGGCGCAGTGCGTAGTATTCTTGGCTCTGTGATAAATAAAAATATTGTAACTTAGCTAATAAACATTACAATAACTAAAAAAAGGACTCATGTAGACTTAGCAATAAAGAGGGTTTGAACCAGCGTTACCAGATATTTTTTTATGCCATGTCGTGATTTCGGAACTTTTTGAGTAAACAAAGCGAGATTCTTTCTTCGAAAGCGGGACACAGTATAAAACATATATGTATAATCAGAAGTGTTTTAATATGTATCTTATATTTGCGTTTTAAATTACGTTTACGTGACAATAGATAGCAAAAATAACCATAGATTAACCCTATCGTTAGGTAGTTGAGTCTTCTTATGGCCGGTTTCTGAATTCTTCGGTTTGTTTTTTTTATTTAATAGTCTGAAGAGTGAGTTACAAATTGTATCTCTTTTTACACAGTTTACAGTAATCTTTATACTCATCCGACGTCACAATACAGTTACACAAACAAGTCTGAGAAGCGGGACTGGGCCTTTCCCGCGCAGGACATTTAATTTTGATTTAAAATTGTCTGACAACGCTGGTTTGAACCTTAGATTAAAACAAAACAAAAAGAGAATTATACGGTACCTACGTTCTCTGTTATTAAAGCGGTCCAGACACACAACTAAACACACACAGTTACAGTACAGTACAGTGTACAGGAGACAAAGACGTAAAGACGCGTAGAAAAAAAGGCAATATTCGTATTCATACTTTTGTTTTTATTGTAGCTCGGCATGTGACAACACTCCGCCTGATGTAAAGCTAGAGTGTGGTCTATGAATGGAAACAACTGCTACTACAGAGAAATCTCTACGGACAGCAGTCGCCTCCGCTATGCCGACTTGATGAGACCAGCATGTATCATCTAGATTGACAGTGCACACTCCTCTCGTTATTTCTATTTATATAGTATAGTTATACTGCCATCGGAGATACAGTCCCCAGACTAGTTCTGATGGCAGAGCACTATTGTACATAGGTCATTTTTATATATTAATAAAGTTATTATTATTATTATGTCTACTTTCAATCTATTCCCGAAACGCGACAAGGTCACTTCACGGGTGTTACATTCGACAGTGGAAACATAACAATTTTTAATATTTACACATGAAAGAAGGACTTATTTTCTTTTCCAGAATGATTTTAGTGAGTTATTCACCACGTTTATCCTATAAAAATTAAAAACAATGTACGCATTTTCAATAAGAGTGCTCGCTCAAAGTATGTCTGTCAGTTTGACCTAGTTTTCGGGGTCCACATTTTAGTTGTGCGTACCGTATCATCCTATTTTTGTTTTCAACAATAATTTATAAAACATAAAATATAATCATTCATCGTCTGAATCTAGTTCACTGCTAGAATCAGACGAATCAGAGCTGGAATCTGAGGAATCGCTACTGGAATCCGAACTTGAGGTATCATCTTCGTCATCCTGAACGATTTCAACAGGATGTATAACTCCAGGAATGAGCGAAAGGGACGCCATACGTACTGCCATCTCATTCTCGACTACATTTGAAGTTAATTCTTCATTTTGAACCAAATTGGCTGCAAACTCAAGCTCGTCTAACTCCAAACCTAAATCAGCTTTTTTAATTTCAATATTAGCCAAATTCATGTATAAATCTTCTATTTTTGAACTTTTACATTTTTGTATAAAAACTAAATAGTCTCTTACAAACAATTGATTTAGGATATATCTAGCATCATTGCTATTATTAAACATTTTATGTATATCAATCAAACAACGGATTATCAACCTTTTTCCATGTTTTAACAACAATGTTACATCACTCTTGACTTTTTCACACAGGTTGAAGTTCCGGAATATTGGATAAGTAAGAGCGCGACGGTAACAGGCAGTTATAGTCTCTTTGAGTTCTTTAAATGAGCAGAACCAACCAAAGGTCGAACACACCTTGTTTATAGTCCAACTTGACTCTATTGTACTTTCATTTAAAGTAGTACGTTTATCATAGCAATAACCAAAAAGAATATCAATTAATCCATACATGACTATATTGTATTCTGTCTGTGTCAATAAATAGTTTTTATTTCGTAAGTCAGTTAGCAGCGATATTTCATCATCGGTGAATGAAATGTTTGGATTAAATTCTGCGTTATCCCAATAAATGCTTAATTCAATGTACGGGTCGATCAATTCATTATCAAAATAATCGGCTAAATAATGATCTGTCGAGAAGTGATTATTCTCATGCTGGACTCGGAGAATGGTCCGATCCTCAATCGATACCTCCTCAGGGGCCCTCAGTTCGAATATTTGAGGAAATTCCGTCCCAATATCTTTGAATTGGTTGAATGTTTTATTAGCAAAACCAAAACCAAAACCGCTCACATCAGGATTAGGCTCCATTCGCTCACTATCATCTATTGTTATTATGCCATTTTCATCCAAGGCCTCCACTAAAGTCGGATTAATATCTGGTATATCACGTACTGCCAGCAGGCTGGTAATCATATCTAGATTCTCAAAATACTCGCCAGGACTGACTTTATCGAAGGTAAAAGTAAAATCACCAGTTGTAGAATCGTATTTCCCCTTGTAATTGTCGTTGTCAATAATCTTACCCGGCAGTCGAAGCCGCAGAAGGTAAGGTCTGGAGAAGAACAAGATATTCTGCCCATCCACGTCGATTTCTGTGGTACTAGGGTAAGCGAATGGTGCGTGTATGGTGACAAACACATGTTGATCATCTTGAGACAACTTGAACCTCGGTGTTAACATTATTAAACACAATATAGCTCACCTAATTTATACATATGTGTAGTACGACACTACTTCCACAGATATACCTGGAATATCAGGGAAGATAACCACTCCGAACAAAACAACGGAAAACTACACGAACTAATGCACTTTATTTTAATATACTACATGTATTAATTACCGCACGGTGACTCGGCCGCAAACAATAACAATGCGATAGAGCGCAGCTATGCACGCGCGCAAGTCAAAACGAAATTGACAAAACCAAATCAATCATTTCGACGGCAGGCAAGTGTTGTTTTTAATTGATGCAATCATCGCGTAAAATGAACGTCTCCACCAATTGGATCGCTTTGTTGCACATTTCTTTAACCCTACTGTAATAATAGTGTCATTTGATTGGTGAAAATCATCACTGTACACGATGATGTCGTAAATGTCTGTATCATCTGACTTTGGCGGGATACTAAAAAATATTGAAGATAAAATGATGTTAGCAATAAATAATGGTAGGAAATATTTTTCTAATCTTGCGCTTCTTTATAGAAGTAAATGTGTAAGTTATTAAATATATAATATATTTAGTTTTTATCGAAAGAATTAGTGAAATGTAAAAATAAAATCATATACTAATAAAAAAGGGTATCCTTGTTAAAAAATTAAAGAAAAAATAAGTCTTTTTTTCTTATAAAATATAAAAAAGAAAATTGTATTTTAAAGATAAACTGTATGGGAACGAGCCTTTGCCTTTAACGAAACAACTGTGTCGGAAATAACTTGTCAAAGTATTTTACTTTATTTGGCAATTTAAAAAATATTGAAGTAATTTATTTTTTGGTGATTTTGTAAATAAGATTTATCTAATATTGAAAGTGTACACGTACAAATATTTTTTAGAAGGCAACATGTTGCCAAATAGACCTTCTGGCCGTAAAAGATGGAATTTGCATGGTAAATATAGAAAATTATTTTATCTTTAAATTGTTTAACATTTATTTAATTTTAATAACAACAATCCACATTTTTAACTTGTTTCTCTAAATTCTGCATCAAAATAACAAGCTTCATCACTCATTTTATTGACGGAAATACTTTTTATATAATTATTTGGTACAGATGGGCCCCAAGGCTCTCTGCGTCGGCTCAGGAACCAGTTGGCCGAGGATGGATGCGCAGACTCTCAAGTTGTTCTTGCCAAACAATTGTTGGAGGAGAAATGTGGTTAGTGTTCATCATATCTTAGTGTTCATCTTTGTGGTTGGATGGATGGTCATATTGGAATACCAGTATTGTAATTTTTTTTTTACAACACCATGCTTGAAGTTAGAAACGTTGGTAACTTAAACTGTTTTTTTTTACTTTGACCTTTATTAAGTAGTAATTTATGGAATATTCACTCTTGTTGTATCCAGCTATTTCCGAAATGATCCGGAAACGCAAAGGCCACTTTACGGGCGTTATATTTGAAAGTAGCCCTACCCCAGGATGACAAACTGGGTCATCCTCATACAAATCTTTATTTTTAGAATTGGAAGCCGATAAGATCTCAAATTTCAAACAAGCCTTAGACTGGTTGATTTGTGCAACAGAGCAAGGTCATATTGAAGCAAGAAGACTTTTACGTAGGTAAGTTATTAAACACTCTCCAGGTTGAAGCTATGAAGTACCTCCATGATGGTTATTATCATATAGCTTAGCTGCGGGTGCTATTTCGTGCAGTTAGTGTCAAGTTTACAATAAGAAAATTTATGCATTGCAATATAAGACACTTCAAGATAAATCAATTCATTCATTTAAAAAGAGTACAAAAGCATGGATTACAGAAAGATGTTTTTATTCGGTGAAGGATTACATGGAACTATTATATTATTTTTTGTAATTTGTATTAATATGTAATTTTATAATTCGTAAATAATGGAGAATGCCCGTTTTTGGGCACACTTGATACCTAATAGTTTGGTAATAAAACAATATTACAATACAATTGTCACGCCTTCTTCCCACAGGGATAGGCAGAGACAACGAAACGCCACTTACCACGATCCTGACACAACACCCTCGCTTCCTTCACATCCACAATTCTCTTCATGCACACCCGACAGTTATGGGCACTAGGCAGCCCAGCTTTCATGAGAATGTCTCCTATTTATTTGGAACCTCCTCAAAACAATATTCTAAATTAATATCTTTTTTTTTATTAATTCATGTTAATTATATCAACACATCATTTACCAATCAATAGACAATGTTTAATTACATAAAAAACAGATATCATCAATTATTAAAGCATTTAAAACAATAATAACACCAAATGTTGCATCAGAAAACGTTTAATTACTCAATCACCCGGGTGAAAAAATTAAAACTAATTGGTAACTAATTTATTTATCAACAAAATTAACTAAAACTCATCGCCAAACTTGAGAAAAAAATTGTGGGCCCATTTTTCTTAGGCAAATGGGCATTCTCCTTTCCTATGGCATTAATAAAGTGATTTCGTAGCGCGATACTGTTTATATTACTGACATTATATTATTAATTTTTTTTTTACCTGATTGACATTAACTAATTCAATTTGTAATAATGGATAAATTCCTGTAACTATGTAATACGGACAAATGTGTGTACGCCTGCAAAGGCAGATATTAGCTGGACTAGTTTATTTTACTACTAACAAAAGTTACCTAATACCAAACACGCAATAAAAGATTTCATTTCATTTCATATCATATAAATACTATGGTTCAAATTATTGGTTAAATACATACATATTATTGAAGACAATTTTAACAATTGCTTAGAGGCATGTATACATGATGAAGAGTATTCAAGAGACACGTGTCGCAAAAGAATAGCTGGTACTAAGTACCTGTGCTATAATATAGGCAATATACAGGGTGTCCCGTAAGTAGTGGTGTCAACGATATTTTACAGATAGAGGGGTTCAATATCTAGAATATAATTTGGTGATTTTTTTTTTTATACCTTCTGGTTTAAAAGTTATGACATTTTTAAAGAATTATCATTTTTTCCCCCGTTTTATCACAAAATAATGTTATAAAAATTTGTTTACAATTATTTTCACTGATATTTTTATTTAAGTGGGTTGAGAAAACACAGGGCTTTCTAATTAAAATATTATTTGTAACCAATTAATAACCATGATTAAATAAAAAATTAAAATCTAAACAAGATTTAATATATCAAATTTTAAGCAAAATATTTAAACGAAGCTGGTGTAAAAAAATTGTATGTAAGGTTACGGGACCATTATTTCAAAAATATCTACAATTCACACGGACTCTAAAAACGTATAATAATATTCACTGTCATTTTAATTAAAGTAATTTTTCAAAGTTAAACAAGCAACAAAGTACTATTTGTCGGAGAAATTTCATTATTACCTTATGCGAATTCCAATAAAACCAATGTAAATAGATACGGATAAGAAAATATTTTTTTAAAGTAAATGCTCAAAATGTCTCCCTCTAACTCTAATGCATAGCCGACATCTTCTAATAAAGATTTTCTTGATATTTCCTAGGGCTCTGATTATTTTTAATTCTTTCGGACACGATATTCAATTTTTGGCGTAGTTCATATTCATTATTATTACATGCTTATAAACAGCTTCTTTAAAGTAAACAACAGCAAACTGATGATGGTTATTTGTCCAGTCTGCTGTCCTGGGGTAGTACCACCACTTTCGAATGTGACACCCGTGAAGTGACTTTGTCGCGTTTCGGGAATAGTTTAAAAGTAGCCAGGTATAACGAGAGGAGTGTGCGCTGTCAATCTAAGATGGTATATGCTCGTCTCCTCAAGCCGGCATAGCTGGCGGCGACTGCTACCGCACAGGTTACTGTGTAGTGGCAGTTGTTAACATTCATGGACCGCACTCTAGCTTTACATCAGGCGGAGTGTTGTCACATGCCGAGCTACAATAAAAAAAAATAACGCCATAATTTACTTAATAATCTTTGTTTTAATAGTAGTCCGGCATGTGATTACACTCTGCCTAATGTACTTAAGGTACGTAATCTCTAAATGAAGTATGAGTGGAAACAGGCGTCCGTCTGCCTACCCCTCTTTGAACATCCCTAAAGTCAAATTAAGGAACCGAAATGAAAATAAGATTGGAACTACAAGCAGTTAGTATCTTACAGTATGTAAAAAGTGCAAATTTCCGACTATAAGAATTCTTAAAATCCGTCCTATTATCGGAATGCACTATTAAAAATCGATGCCCATTTGTTGTATTTATGTCGAAAAAACATTGTAATTAAAATGATAGTGAACATTATTATACGTTTTTAGTATCCGTGTGAATTGTAGATATTTTTAAAATAATGGTCCCGTAACCTTACATACAATTTTTTTACACCAACTTCGTTTAAATATTTTGATAAAAATTTAATAAATTAAATCTTGTTTAGATTTTAATTTTTTATTTAATCCTGGTTATTAATTGGTTACAAATAACATGTTAATTAGAAAGCCCTGTATTTTCTTAACCCTCTTAAATAAAAAGACCAGTGAAAATAATTGTAAACACATTTTTAAAACATTGTTTTGTGATAAAACGGGGGAAAAAATGATAATTCTTTAAAAATGTCATAACTTTTAAACCAGAAGGTATAAAAAAAAATCACCAAATTATATTGTAGATATTGAACCCCTCTATCTGTAAAATATCGTTGACACCACTACTTACGGGACACCCTGTATAATAGGAACATATTAGCCCCAGTCCGCTCCTCTGGGATACCGCGCATAACGGGGTCTTACTGTATATGAAAAGCATTCAATTTATAATTTTTTTTTAATTGTAGCTCTGCATATGACAACACTCCGCCTGATGTAAAGCTAGAGCACATTCTGCTACCACAAACAAATTTCCTTAGACAGCAGTCGCCTCCGCTATACCGGCCTGAGGAGGCGAGTATGCACCATCCAGATTGACAGTGCACACTCCTCTCGTGGATGCTTTCGAACTGATCTCGAAACGCGACATACTTGCATATTTATTAATTTATAGTGACGTAATTAAAAAAAAATGCAGCACAAAAATTGCAAAATTATCTTCATAAAATAAAATCAAATATAAAAATAAATATATTTAGGTATCTAATAAAATAAAATTTGGGAAAAAAATTAACCTCTCCGGCGGGGAATCGAACCCCGGTCTCCCGCGTGACAGGCGGGGATACTTACCACTATACTACCGAAGATTGGAGACTGAGTTACGAAATAGTGACTTCATTCTACTGATTGACAACCAAAATTGTGACGTCACTTCGGATGTATTATAATAAAAATCTTTTAAATGGATTGAAGAGGGGATCACCAGTTCGGAGGTGACACAAAACTATAAAAATCACTAATTTTAACAAATGTAACAGCCGTAAAGTGACCACTATGTCGCGCCTCCTCGAGCCGGCATAGCGTAGGCGACTGCTGTCTAAAGATTGTTGTGTTGTGGTAGCAGAATGTACTCTAGCTTTACATCAGGCGGAGTGTTGTTATATGCCGAGCTAGAATTTTAAAAAAATGTTTTTTTATCCCTCTTGGTGAACCAATATTACTGTTCTTTTCCAGGTGCGTTCGCAGTAGTGTTATAGACCAAGACAATGCGGCCATAGTGCGTGCTAAATCGTGTTTAGCTGCGAGCAGACAAGAAACCGTTGCAAGGAAAGCTGCAAGGGATCTCTTTGCAAGGTAATCTATCATTTAGTATGAATTTATGTTTAGGTAGGTAGTTCAATTGTTTTTTATGCAATCCCGCGACATTTGACTTTGATTGGTAAGCATAGTGGAGGTCCATGAACGCCGACGACTCGAGAGAAGCAGTCCGCAGTGCACGATGACCCCTGTCGCAAGGAATCTGTTTTCCAGTCAAATCTATTCACCTGTCTGGGTTGCTAACGTGTGCTCCAGATTCCGTCCTAGTAGACGTTCCCAGCACCTTCCCCAAGGCCCAGGGCAAGAGTAAAGGATTTCTCCACATAAAGTGTTTTCTTCAGCTGGGCCCATAATCTTGGCTCGTGCCCATAAACGTAGAGCTTGTATGAAGTGAATTGTAGATGTGAGGGAAGCGGGAGTGTTGTGTAAGGATCGTGGCAAGTGGCAAACGTGATGACGTAAAAATGTTGCTTCTAATTTTCAGTTTGTCAAATGGCGAACAGTACATAACTACGGCGCAATTGGAGAAGCGTATACGTGAGATTTGCGAAGTTGAAATACCCAAAGAAAGTGCCCAGGACAGCGACACGATCGACGATGATTCACCTGGTATTTTTCCTAGATTAAAACGACAAGAGAAAGTTACGTTACACCACCCAGATTGACAGTTTATTGTAGCTCGGCATGTGACAACATTCCGCCTGATGTAAAGCTAGAGTGCGGTCCATGAACGGAAGCAGCTGCTATCACAGAGAAACCTGTGCGGGCAGCAGTCGCCTCCACTATGCCGGCCTTAGGAGACGAGCAATGTACCATCTAGATTGACAGTGCACACTCGTCTCGTTATACCTGGCTACTTTCAAACTATTCCCAAGGTCACTTCACAGGTGTTACATTCGAAAGTGGTGGTACTACATTGGTACTGGTCAAAATTTTGTGAGGTTTAAACACGGGTCCTAACTAAATTCATGGTTTTAAAATTTCAGACGGTCGCCCAAATGAAATTGAAGATGGGCAACTGGAGCCGTCTCTTTTGGAAGGAGGTGACCAGCCTCAAAATAATGGTACATTACGGACAACAGAATGTGGAGATGATGGTAAACATTATATATATTATTATTATTTTGGCAAGTCATATGACTACTGCGCCAGAAGTTAAGCTAGAGTGCGATGCATGAACGGAGGCGACTGCTGTCAGAGAAGGGTATCGGCAGACTGCAGTCGCGTCCGCTATGCCGGCTTGATGAGGTGCCACTTAACACATCCCATGTTATAGGAAGGAGGAAAGACGCGGTTGGGAAGGTTGTTCCGTAATTTGATGTCCTGGGGTAGTACCACCACTTTCGCTTTTGTCGCGTTTCGGGAGGGTATAACACATTGTTAATCTGGATGGTCCAAATTCGTCTCCTTGAGCCGGCATAGTGGAGGCGACCTCTGTCTGTAGATAGGAGTTGTTTCCGTTCTTGGACCAAAAAAAAGTTTTTTTTTTCAGATTTACCAGAAACCTTTTCAAGAAATGAAGAGATACGTAATTTGACAGTTGATAATTTAGTTTCCGCTGCAGTTGATTATTGTCAGGGTGAACTGCCGTTAGTGAGTCACGAGTTAACTCTCACTGATCCGGGTCTCAAGTCTTTAGATCACATACCTCTTTTACACCAAGCATTTATACACCCGATTATGTTCCTTAAAGTCTTGTATTTAAAGTTGCTTTTCTATTTTGGCAATTTCTCGTTTCGTTTATCTAATATCGAATTAGCGTTAGTTCTTATAGTTTATTTATCGATCAGTGTCGATAGTCTAGCTCATTTCGTGCCATTAGCTTTCTATTATATTAGTTTTATCGTTATGATCATTTGTTCGTTCAAAATGTTGTATGCGAAAAGGCAGTTTGTCGATTTCCGCAAATGGTCCGGACTGTTTTTGAGGTACAGCGATGGTAATTTGCAACCGGACGAGTCTGAGAATTTGTACGTTAGAAATAATTTGAGTCCGTTCGTCCATTTCTTTCTGGCTTTACTGGTTAATTTGTTCGTTTACCCGTTCATAGCGACTCAGTGGGTGCCGTTTTCGGAATTTTGCGTTTTGTCGTTTTTCTTTATGTTTTTGACTTTATTTTCGTTTAATGTTAACGGGTGTCCTGATTTTTTAGCGTTGCTTTCGTTCGGTATTAACGTGTTGGCTAAATATCCTTACGAGAAGGACACGGTCGTTCATCAGGGCTGGCGTTTCTTAGACCTCCATATACAGAATTATGCTTCTTATATCGTAGGGAATAGCATCGAGTTTTGTCTGAACGGACGCGTGTTCTTTTCTCTACTGATTCCTGTTATAATTTTGTTTATGGCTAAAAGGAGTAATTGGCAAGGATTTTTTAAATTTTCGTTGCCTCATTGTGTCACTCTGAGCTGGTTGCAGATGTTTATTCTATGTTCACACGGTTGTACCGCATATGGGTTGATTAGGGGTACCCTGGCGTTGGTGTGCTCTTTCTTGTTTGTCCCTATAATTGGTATTGTCACGTTAACCTTGCCGATATTAGCCTGTCTCCAATGTATAACGTTGTCAAAGATTATGTATACTGCAACGATATTGGGTGCGTTCGCTTCAACACTTGCTGTCACTTGCGTTCTGGCTAGACTCGAGTCGACTAAGAAGTTTGTTACGCCTTTTCAAGTGAGTATTATTTTTTATGTCATTTCTACTATGCCGGCTTGAGAAAACGAATTTGGCATCATCTATTCACACTCCTCTCGCTACATAGAGATAGAGTGAGGTTTATGAACGGAAGCAACTGCTACCACAGAATAATGTATGCAGGTAGCAATCGCCTCCACTGTGCCGGCTTTAGGAGACGAATGTGCACATCTAGATTGACAGTGCACAGTCCTCTCGTTAAACTTTGTACTAATAACCATCATCAGAATAGTTTACATTGTAATAATTACTAGTTAAATATGTTTTTTTAAATATGTATAACACGGCGACCGATATGTATAAAGAGCTGGCGGTAAGACGCGTGAACTCACGATCGATGAGTCCCGTGTTCGAACCTCGCTAATTCTGATCGGTACCAATGTAACTTTGTTATATGTACTTTGGTCGCTCAGTGCCTATAGGCACTATTAAAGAGTGGTAGGCAGACTGATGATGGTTATTTGTCCTGTCTGCCGTCCTGGGGTAGTACCGCCACTTTCGAATGTAACACCCGTGAAGTGACTTTGTCGCTTTTCGGTAATAGTTTGAAAGTAGCCAGATAGAACGAGAGGAGTGTGCACTGTCAATCTGGATGGTGCATGGTCGTCTCTTCAAGCCTGTAGAGATTTCTCTGTAGTAGCAGTTGTTTCCTGCTTTACATCATTGTTCTAGCTTTACAGTTTACATCAGGCGGAGTGTTGTCACATGCTGAGCTACAACAAAAAAAAAACATTTCAGAATTTTAACAAGATTTGAATATGAGTCTCATTGATCATCCAGCTGTATCTGAGCTAATATATTTTTGTTTAATTTTTCAGCTAGCGATTGGAATGATTACTTTAATATACTTTAGTAATCAATTGGCTACTAAAGTTCAAGACGACGGACTGCCTACTTCGATACTCGATCTGGTGAACGAGAAAAAGACCGGCTTCAGAAACTTACTAAAAAACGAGTTCGCTGAGACGGACTACGAGGACAATTTCCGTATCAGCTGGGACGATTATTACTCGCAGTGTGGCCAGCCTTCGTGGATCGAAGCAAATATGGCCGAAACACAAATTAAATGCTCCGTTCTTGACGGGGTGACAGTAAATTGGGAGGGATATGTCGCCGATGTCAAAATTAGTAACGTGAAAAACCAGTGGAACGATTTCGCCATGTTTCTACCTAATTTTGCGCAAGAGTTCTTCAAATGTTACTACGGGGATGAATTCTCGGCGTCCTGCCAGAGTTCTGACGGTCTGTTCTCGCGGAATTGTCAATTTGTCGAGAACGTCGCTCAGCAAACTGGGAAAAGTTGTCACCTTAATAATTTGAATGAGTAAGTTTTTTTTTTTTAGTTTTATATGGCATTGTAACAATTTGCCAGTGTCAAAGTAAATATTGTGCATCACGAGCCATTCGTTCATCACGCTAAACTGTCACATCAAGTCTCAGTCAAGTCAAAAATTGCTCCAGTAAAGTGACAATCTTTAATGAAACTTCCTACGGAGTTTTGGAGGGACAATGGAAACACATGTTCTCTTCTTTTGAATTGTTTGGCCACACTCACGCACGTTCACGAACACTTTCACGAGCACGTCCACCATTATTACACATTAACACTCGAAGAAACACAAGTTTAGGAAAATAATTCGAGACAGATAATCTAATATCTCAACATGGCCGCCAAAAGTTATTTTTAAATTATAAAATGGAATTCGAGAACTAAAATTTGAACAATGAAATGTCACTGTCAAAGTGACGTTTCAGGGGTAGGTAACATTTTCCTAGACAGACTGTGGAATTGATTAAATCTAGGAAAAATTCAACTATACATTACTTTAGACCTTCGGCCTTTTTGCTAGTACCAAAAAATATTGCACAATTTTATAAACAACAGTATTATTTTCTTATTTAAAATTGTGTAGTCTTGAGCGGCCGTGGTCTAGCGGTAAGACGCGTAAACTCACTATCGATGAGTCCCGTGTTCGAACCTCATTAAATTTTGACCAGTAATGTACTTTGATCGCTCTTTGCCTATAGGATTAATGAGTGGTAGGCAGACTGATGATGGTTATTAGCCCAGTCTGCCGTCCTGGGGTAGTACCACCAGTTTCGAATGTAACACCCGTGAAGTGACCTTGTCGCGTTTCGGGAACAGTTTCAAAGTTGCCAAGTATAACGAGAGGAGTGTGCACTGTCAATCTAGACGGTGCATATTCGCTTCATCAAGCCGGCATAGTGGAAGCTACTTCTGCCCGTAGAGATTTCTTTGTAGTAGCAGTTGTTTCCGTTCATGGACCGCACTCTAGGTTTACATCAATTAAAAAATTAATCTAGTTTTTTTTTTATTAGATACACATACGAGATCAAAATGAAAATGGAGACGAGCGGTGGACTTCTCAAACGACATGCGGAACTCACTTTAGAATATGATAATTATTTTACTAATTTTACAAGGCAGTTGAGAGTTGATGATAAAATCAATTTTAAAGGTGTTCTTGTTAATCAAGAAAGCTATTCGATTGGAACTAACAATCCACACGTCAAAGGCTACGAATTGAACTGTATTTTGTGTAAAAATTCCAATATACAGGATGTCAGAATCTCGTCCAAAGTCGTCACTACTTCCAAATTCACGGATTTGTGTAAAATTATCGCTAACGATTGTGTTGTCTCTACTAAATATATTCTTAATTTTATTTTTAATCCTATTGTTGTGTTTAAATAGGTTTTGTTTTGTGTGGTGTGTTTTTGTGTTGCTATTAATAATAATAAAAAAAAATTAAATACTCTGATTTGTAATTGAATTGATAGCTCCAAGCGTGTTTGTTTTTTAATGTTGCCAGATGAAGGATTCGATCTGTTAAAAAAATTCTCAAGTTTCAAATGGTAAATATTTAAAAAAAAATTGAAAAATTGAGACAAGAAATATTGACTATTACCAAATGTAATTTTAGTCTATTTAATAATATAATTTAACTTGATAATTTAAAAATAAAACGGTTATTTTTTGACATATATTTTCTATTATTTTATTCAGAGAAAATAAAAAAAAAACAAGATATTGCCGTAAAAAAATGTAGATAGATTTTATTTATTATTAAAAAATGTACTAGAATTTCTTAACTTTCTCAGATAAGAATAAATTGCTAAGTTGCATTTATTGACTTGTGTGTATTTATTTTTATTAGTTATACGGGTGTTTTGTTTGTTTTTTTTTTCAATTTAGTTTTACGGTTAAATAACGCTTCCAATGTGACGCGAGAGAAGAGATGACCCCAGTCACTTTTAGGTTCTCTGTCAATTGGTGTGTATTTGACTTGACGGCCTACGCTTTTTTCTTGTCAGGTGTATGAAGTTTGCTTCTCTATGGTATTCTTAGACCACCTCATCCATGGTGTAAATAAATATTTTAAATGTGATACTACTACTACACCTGCGTCTTAACGTGTTAATTAGTGCATTATATTAATGTGACCAAGACCATAACATCTAACGGCAGAACCTTTAATGTAACCATAGATTGAGCCATGATTATTAACGCGCTAATTCACGCAGTTGGTTACAGGTGACACTGTAGAGACATGAATCTATTATAAATAGTAAAATTGTAGTATTTTTGTCAGAATATTCTTTTAAAAATTTTGACATGTAATCAAAGTGATAAAAATAATTAGAATTGTATGCCTTGTTATTATAGTTTTGTCAATTTTCTAAAGGCAGTACCGAAAATCAGTGTCCTTACTGCGATCTGCGGTTTGCCGATCGAAATTGTACCTTGACTCTCGACCGCAAAATGATCGGATGAGTAATCAGCTGGAGTTTTACCTCCCAACAGATGTCGCATCTTGGTAATGAGCTGGACGAGGCTTTGATGGAGTGGCTTCATCTTCCAACCGATGCGACAACCTTGACCTATATTTGATCTTACGAAATCTCGCACGGTCGAACTCCAGCTATAGTTTACCCTACTTCAAGTACCTAAGTGTGATGACAGATAAAGGAGAATGCCCATTCGCATAAGAGAAATGGGCCCAAATTTTTTTCTATAGTCTGTCGACGACTTTCAGTTCATTTTATAGCAAAATCTATATTCCCTATCACCAATCAGTTTTAATGTTTTAATGCATTGGGTAATTAGAATTTTTCTGATGCAATATTTGAGGTTATTAATATATATATATATATATGACGGAACGGGACGAGCGGTCCAAGGCTTCTATCCTCCACTTGTGGGCGATAACTAAGCAAATATGCTGAAACACGACAGTTCCTCCGTACAAACAAGTTACAACGTGTTCGCCGCGTGGCTTGTTTTCAGAGACTCTGTCAAAGCGTAACGACGCTTTTGTTTCATATTCAGTTAGTGCTTGTACTCATGACCACGTATTCATTTTGTTCCAAGTTAGTTCCCGTAATCGTTCAAATGAGAGCCCGTATTCATGACCGTTCCGACATATAATATAACTAGCTGTTGGGTAAAAGCCGCGGGCGCAAGCGGCCCGCGGAGGCCCTTTTTGTCGTAAAACGTATTAGATCGAATAGATTTTAGTGCAGTTTTGAAAATATTTAGCTCGCCATCTAAAGGCGTTTAAGTTTCTGAACAAAATTGACCTTTACACGGTTACGCTAACGTATGTACTTTTTGAGAAATAGCGATTTTAGAAAATAAAAAAAATATAAAAAAAGTAGTGCTGGTCATACTGAACAATATTGGTCTTTACACGGTGACGCTAACGTATGAACTTTTTGAGTAATAGCGATTTTAGAAAATTAAAAAAAAAAACAAAAATTAAAAAAAAAAGTAGTGCTGGTCATACTGAACTATATTGGTCTTCACACGGTGACGCTAACGTATCTACTTTTCGAGATATGATGATTTTAAAAGATTGAAAAAAAAAAATTAAAAAAAGAATAGTGCTGGTCATACTGAACAATATTGGTCTTTACATGGTTACGTTGACGTATGTACTTTTTGAGTAATAGCGATTTTAGAAAATTCAAAAAAAAAATAAAATTAAAAAAAAAAGTAGTGCTGGTCATACTGAACAATATTGGTCTTTACACGGTTACGTTAACGTATGTACTTTTTGAGTAATAGCGATTTTAGAAAATTAAAAAAAAAAACAAAATTAAAAAAAAAGTAGTGCTGGTCATACTGAACAATATTGGTCTTTACACGGTGACGCTAACGTATGTACTTTTTGAGATACGGCGATTTTAAAAAATTGAAAAAAAAAATAATAAAAAAATAAAATAAAAAAACAAATAGTGCTGGTCATACTGAACAAAATTGTTCTTTACATGGTTACTCTGACGTATTTACTTCTTGAGATATTTAAAAAAAGCCCGCCGCGCGGAGCAAATTTGATGTTCACGCGGCCGCGCTCACCGTCCGACTGACCGAGGTAAAGCCGTTTCGATCGTTCGTCCCGAAAATGCGTCGTTATATTTTCATTGCGCGCTCTGAACGGGCGGAACATAGAGAGCGCGAGCCCCGACGAGCGATCGACGCGGATGCTGTTAGGCCACGCCCAAGCGCCATGCTCCGTTTCATATTGGCGTACCGGCGGGAAAAGGATAGAAATACGATCGAGAAAAAATTTTTTTTGAGCAATTTTGAAAAAAAAAGTATCGTTTTCGAAATTAGAGGGCATTCCCTACAACGTTTGTTCCGGCACTTTTGCCCCATCTCTTTCCGTTTCCGAGATATCGCTACCACTTCCGGTCCAGAATCGACTTCCGGTCAAAGTCGTATTTTTCTCGACGGTTTTGGGACGCCCTCTATACGACTCAAAAAACCGCTACCCTCCACTATACCGGCAAGTGCGAAATAATATATGTCAGTGAGTGAGTGAGTGAGTCAGTGGTATTGCAGCTATATATTAGTACTAGCTGTTGGGTAAAAGCCGCGGGCGCAAGCGGCCCGCGGAGGCCCTTTTTGTCGTAAAACGTATTAGATCGAATAGATTTTAGGGCAGTTTTGAAAATATTTAGCTCGCCATCTAAAGGCGTTTAAGTTTCTGAACAAAATTGACCTTTACACGGTTACGCTAACGTATGTACTTTTTGAGAAATAGCGATTTTAAAAAATAAAAAAAAATAAAAAAAAAGTAGTGCTGGTCATACTGAACAATATTGGTCTTTACACGGTGACGCTAACGTATGTACTTTTTGAGTAATAGCGATTTTAGAAAATAAAAAAAAAACAAAAATTTTAAAAAAAAGTAGTGCTGGTCATACTGAACTATATTGGTCTTCACACGGTGACGCTAACGTATCTACTTTTCGAGATATGATGATTTTAAAAGATTGAAAAAAAAAATTAAAAAAAGAATAGTGCTGGTCATACTGAACAATATTGGTCTTTACACGGTTACGTTGACGTATGTACTTTTTGAGTAATAGCGATTTTAGAAAATTAAAAAAAAAAGAAAATTAAAAAAAAAGTAGTGCTGGTCATACTGAACAATATTGGTCTTTACACGGTGACGCTAACGTATGTACTTTTTGAGATACCGGCGATTTTAAAAAATTGAAAAAAAAAAATAAAAAAACAAATAGTGCTGGTCATACTGAACAAAGTTGTTCTTTACATGGTTACTCTGACGTATCTACTTCTTGAGATATTTTTAAAAAGCCCGCCGCGCGGAGCAAATTTGATGTTCACGTGGCCGCGCTCACCGTCCGACTGACCGAGGTAAAGCCGTTTCGATCGTTCGTCCCGAAAATGCGTCGTTATATTTTCATTGCGCGCTCTGAACGGGCGGAACATAGAGAGCGCGAGCCCCGACGAGCGATCGACGCGGATGCTGTTAGGCCACGCCCAAGCGCCATGCTCCGTTTCATATTGGCGTACCGGCGGGAAAAGGATAAAAATACGATCGAGGAAAAATTTTTTTCGAGCAATTTTGAAAAAAAAAGTATCGTTTTCGAAATTATAGGGCATTCCCTACAACTTTCTCTTCGGGGTGACTGCCCCGACTCGCCCCGTTTCCGAGATATCGCTACCACTTCCGGTCCAGAATCGACTTCCGGTCAAAGTCGTATTTTTCTCGACGGTTTTGGGGCACCCTCTATACGACCCAAAAAACCGCTACCCTCTACTATACCGGCAAGTACGAAATAATTGATGTCAATAGATCAGTGAGTGAGTGAGTGGTATTGCAGCTATATATTAGTACTAGCTGTTGGGTAAAGGCCGCGGGCGCAAGCGGCCCGCGGAGGCCCTTTTTGTCGTAAAACGTATTAGATCGAATAGATTTTAGGCAGTTTTGAAAATATTTAGCTCGCCATCTAAAAGCGTTTACGTTTCTGAACAAAATTGGTCTTTACACGGTGACGCTAACGTATCTACTTTTCGAGATATGGCGATTTTAAAAAATTTAAAAAAAAATTAGTGCTGGTCATACTGAACAAAATTGGTCTTTACACGGTGACGCTAACGTATCTACTTTTCGAGATATGGCGATTTTAAAAAATTAAAAAAAAAAAATTAAAAAAAAGTAGTGCTGGTCATACTGAACAATATTGGTCTTTACACGGTGACGCTAACGTATGTACTTTTTGAGTAATAGCTATTTTAGAAAATTAAAAAAAAAAAAAGCAAATAGTGCTGGTCATACTGAACAATATTGATCTTTACACGGTGACGCTAACGTATCTACTTTTCGAGATATGAAGATTTTAAAAAATTTAAAAAAAAAAAACAAAAATTAAAAAAAAAAAGTGCTGATCATACTGAACAAAATTGGTCTTTACACGGTGACGCTAACGTATCTACTTTTCGAGATATGGCGATTTTAAAAAATTAAAAAAAAAAAACAAAAATTAAAAAAAAAATAGTGCTGGTCATACTGAACAATATTGGTCTTTACACGGTTACGCTAACGTATCTACTTCTTGAGATATTTAAAAGAAAGCCCGCCGCGCGGAGCAAATTCGATGTTCACGCGGCCGCGCTCACCGTCCGACTGACCGAGGTAAAGCCGTTTCGATCGTTCGTCCCGAAAATGCCTCGTCGCGGATGCTGTTAGGCCACGCCCACCGCCATGCTCCGTTTCATATTGGCGTACCGGCGGGAAAAGGATATAAATACGATCGAGGAAAAATTTTTTTTGAGCAATTTTGAAAAAAAAAAGTATCGTTTTCGAAATTAGAGGGCATTCCCTACAACGTTTGTTCCGGCACTTTTGCCTCATCTCTTTCCGTTTCCGAGATATCGCTACCACTTCCGGTCCAGAATCGACTTCCGGTCAAAGTCGTATTTTTCTCGACGGTTTTAGAACGCCCTCTATACGACTCAAAAAACCGCTACCCTCCACTATACCGGCAAGTACGAAATAATTGATGTCAGTCAGTGAGTCAGTGAGTGGTATTGCAGCTATATATTAGTACTAGCTGTTGGGTAAAAGCCGCGGGCGCAAGCGGCCCGCGGAGGCCCTTTTTGTCGTAAAACGTATTAGATCGAATAGATTTTAGGCAGTTTTGAAAATATTTAGCTCGCCGTCTAAAAGCGTTTACGTTTCTGTACAAAATTGGTCTTTACACGGTTACGCTAATGTATGTCCTTTTTGAGATATGGCGATTTTAAAAATTAAAAAAAAAACAAATAGTGCTGGTCATACTGAACAAAATTGGTCTTTAAACGGTTACGCTAACGTATCTACTTTTCGAGATATGGCGATTTTAAAAATTTTTAAAAAAAACAAAAATTAAAAAAAAAATTAGTGCTGGTCATACTGAACAATATTGGTCTTTACACGGTTACGCTAACGTGTGTACTTTTTGAGTAATAGCGATTTTAGAAAATTTAAAAAAATAAATTTAAAAAAATAAAAACAAATAGTGCTGGTCATACTGAACAATATTGGTCTTTACACGGTGACGCTAACGTATCTACTTTTCGAGATATGGCGATTTTAAAAAATTTTAAAAAAAACAAAAATTAAAAAAAAAATTAGTGCTGGTCATACTGAACAATATTGGTCTTTACACGGTTACGCTAACGTGTGTACTTTTTGAGTAATAGCGATTTTAGAAAATTAAAAAAAATAAATTTAAAAAAATAAAAACAAATAGTGCTGGTCATACTGAACAATATTGGTCTTTACACGGTGACGCTAACGTATCTACTTTTCGAGATATGAAGATTTTAAAAAATTAAAAAAAAACAAAAACAAAACTTTTAAAAAATAGTGCCGGTCATACTGAACAATATTGGTCTTTACACGGTTACGCTAACGTATCTACTTCTTGAGATATTTTAAAAAAGCCCGCCGCGCGGAGCAAATTTGATGTTCACGCGGCCGCGCTCACCGTCCGACTGACCGAGGTAAAGCCGTTTCGATCGTTCGTCCCGAAAATGCGTCGTTATATTTTCATTGCGCGCTCTGAACGGGCGGATGCTGTTAGGCCACGCCCAAGCGCCATGCTCCGTTTCATATTGTCGTACCGGCGGGAAAAGGATATAAATACGATCGAGGAAAAATTTTTTTTGAGCAATTTTGAAAAAAAAAGTATCGTTTTCGAAATTAGAGGGCATTCCCTACAACGTTTGTTCCGGCACTTTTGCCCCATCTCTTTCCGTTTCCGAGATATCGCTACCACTTCCGGTCCAGAATCGACTTCCGGTCAAAGTCGTATTTTTCTCGACGGTTTTGGGACGTCCTCTATACGACTGAAAAAACCGCTACCCTCCACTATACCGGCAAGTACGAAATAATTGATGTCAGTCAGTGAGTGGTATTGCAGCTATATATTAGTACTAGCTGTTGGGTAAAAGCCGCGGGCGCAAGCGGCCCGCGGAGGCCCTTTTTGTCGTAAAACCTATTAGATCGAATAGATTTTAGGCAGTTTTGAAAATATTTAGCTCGCCATCTAAAAGCGTTTACGTTTCTGAACAATATTGGTCTTTACACGGTGACGCTAACGTATCTACTTTTCGAGATATGGCGATTTTAAAAAATTAAAAAAAAAACAAAAATTAAAAAAAAAATAGTGCTGGTCATACTGAACAATATTGGTTTTTACACGGTGACGCTAACGTATCTACTTTTCGAACTATGGCGATTTTAAAAAATTAAAAAAAAAAATTAAAAAAAGTAGTGCTGGTCATACTGAACAATATTGGTCTTTACACGGTGACGCTAACGTATGTACTTTTTGAGTAATAGCTATTTTAGAAAATTAAAAAAAAAAAAGCAAATAGTGCTGGTCATACTGAACAATATTGATCTTTACACGGTGACGCTAACGTATCTACTTTTCGAGATATGGCGATTTTAAAAAATTAAAAAAAAAAAATTAAAAAAAAAGTAGTGCTGGTCATACTGAACAATATTGGTCTTTACACGGTGACGCTAACGTATCAACTTTTCGAGATATGGCGATTTTAAAAAATTAAAAAAAAAACAAAAGTTTAAAAAAAAATTAGTGCTGGTCATACTGAACAATATTGGTCTTTACACGGTGACGCTAACGTATCTACTTTTCGAGATATGGCGATTTTAAAAAATTAAAAAAAAAACAAAAATTTAAAAAAAAAATAGTGCTGGTCATACTGAACAATATTGGTCTTTACACGGTGACGCTAACGTATCTACTTTTCGAGATATGAAGATTTTAAAAAATTAAAAAAAAAACTAAAACAAAAATTTAAAAAAATAGTGCTGGTCACACTGAACAAAATTGTTCTTTACATGGTTACTCTGACGTATCTACTTCTTGAGATATTTAAAAGAAAGCCCGCCGCGCGGAGCAAATTCGATGTTCACGCGGCCGCGCTCACCGTCCGACTGACCGAGGTAAAGCCGTTTCGATCGTTCGTCCCGAAAATGCCTCGTCGCGGATGCTGTTAGGCCACGCCCAAGCGCCATGCTCCGTTTCATATTGGCGTACCGGCGGGAAAAGGATATAAATACGATCGAGGAAAAATTTTTTTTGAGCAATTTTGAAAAAAAAAGTATCGTTTTCGAAATTAGAGGGCATTCCCTACAACGTTTGTTCCGGCACTTTTGCCTCATCTCTTTCCGTTTCCGAGATATCGCTACCACTTCCGGTCCAGAATCGACTTCCGGTCAAAGTCGTATTTTTCTCGACGGTTTTGGGACGCCCTCTATACGACTCAAAAAACCGCTACTCTCCACCATACCGGCAAGTGCGAAATAATTGATGTCAGTCAGTCAGTCAGTCAGTGGTATTGCAGCTATATATTAGTATAATAATAATAACTAGCTGTTGGGTAAAGGCCGCGGGCGCAAGCGGCCCGCGGAGGCCCTTTTTGTCCTAAAACGTATTAGATCGAATAGATTTTGCTCGCCATCTAAAAGAGTTTACCTTTCTGAACAAAATCATCTTTACACGGTTACGCTAACGTATGTACTTTTTGAGATATAGCGATTTTAGAAAATTACAAAAAAAAAAACTAAAAAAAAAAGTAGTGCTGGTCATACTGAACAATATTGGTTTTTACACGATATTGGTTTTTACACGATTACGCTAACGTATGTACTTTTTGAGAAATAGCGATTTTAGAAAATAAAAAAAAATAAAATAAAAAAGTAGTGCTGGTCATACTGAACAATATTGGTATTTACACGGTGACGCTAACGTATGTACTTTTTGAGTAATAGCGATTTTAGAAAATTAAAAAAAAAAAAAAAATTTAAAAAAAAAGTAGTGCTGGTCATACTGAACAATATTGGTCTTTACACGGTTACGTTGACGTTTGTACTTTTTGAGTAATAGCGATTTTAGAAAATTCAAAAAAAAAAAACAAAATTAAAAAAAAGTAGTGCTGGTCATACTGAACAATATTGGTCTTTACACGGTTACGTTAACGTATGTACTTTTTGAGTAATAGCGATTTTAGAAAATTAAAAAAAAAAAACAAAATTAAAAAAAAAAGTAATGCTGGTCATACTGAACAATATTGGTCTTTAAACGGTGACGCTAACGTATGTACTTTTTGAGATACGGCGATTTAAAAAAAATTGAAAAAAAAATAAAAAAACAAATAGTGCTGGTCATACTGAACAAAATTGTTCTTTACATGGTTACTCTGACGTATCTACTTCTTGAGATATTTTAAAAAAGCCTGCCGCGCGGAGCAAATTTGATGTTAACGCGGCCGCGCTCACCGTCCGACTGACCGAGGTAAAGCCGTTTCGATCGTTCGTCCCGAAAATGCGTCGTTATATTTTCATTGCGCGCTCTGAACGGGCGGAACATAGAGAGCGCGAGCCCCGACGAGCGATCGACGCGGATGCTGTTAGGCCACGCCCACCGCCATGCTCCGTTTCATATTGGCGTACCGGCGGGAAAAGGATAAAAATACGATCGAGGAAAAATTTTTTTTGAGCAATTTTGAAAAAAAAAGTATCGTTTTCGAAATTAGAGGGCATTCCCTACAACGTTTGTTCCGGCACTTTTGCCTCATCTCTTTCCGTTTCCGAGATATCGCTACCACTTCCGGTCCAGAATCGACTTCCGGTCAAAGTCGTATTTTTCTCGACGGTTTTGGAACACCCTCTATACGACTCAAAAAACCGCTACCCTCCACCATACCGGCAAGTGCGAAATAATTGATGTCAGTGAGTGAGTGAGTGAGTCAGTGGTATTGCAGCTATATATTAGTACTAGCTGTTGGGTAAAAGCCGCGGGCGCAAGCGGCCCGCGGAGGCCCTTTTTGTCGTAAAACGTATTAGATCGAATAGATTTTAGGGCAGTTTTGAAAATATTTAGCTCGCCATCTAAAGGCGTTTAAGTTTCTGAACAAAATTGACCTTTACACGGTTACGCTAACGTATGTACTTTTTGAGAAATAGCGATTTTAAAAAATAAAAAAAAATAAAAAAAAAGTAGTGCTGGTCATACTGAACAATATTGGTCTTTACACGGTGACGCTAACGTATGTACTTTTTGAGTAATAGCGATTTTAGAAAATAAAAAAAAAACAAAAATTTAAAAAAAAAGTAGTGCTGGTCATACTGAACTATATTGGTCTTCACACGGTGACGCTAACGTATCTACTTTTCGAGATATGATGATTTTAAAAGATTGAAAAAAAAAATTAAAAAAAGAATAGTGCTGGTCATACTGAACAATATTGGTCTTTACACGGTTACGTTGACGTATGTACTTTTTGAGTAATAGCGATTTTAGAAAATTAAAAAAAAAAGAAAATTAAAAAAAAAGTAGTGCTGGTCATACTGAACAATATTGGTCTTTACACGGTGACGCTAACGTATGTACTTTTTGAGATACCGGCGATTTTAAAAAATTGAAAAAAAAAAATAAAAAAACAAATAGTGCTGGTCATACTGAACAAAGTTGTTCTTTACATGGTTACTCTGACGTATCTACTTCTTGAGATATTTTTAAAAAGCCCGCCGCGCGGAGCAAATTTGATGTTCACGTGGCCGCGCTCACCGTCCGACTGACCGAGGTAAAGCCGTTTCGATCGTTCGTCCCGAAAATGCGTCGTTATATTTTCATTGCGCGCTCTGAACGGGCGGAACATAGAGAGCGCGAGCCCCGACGAGCGATCGACGCGGATGCTGTTAGGCCACGCCCAAGCGCCATGCTCCGTTTCATATTGGCGTACCGGCGGGAAAAGGATAAAAATACGATCGAGGAAAAAATTTTTTCGAGCAATTTTGAAAAAAAAAGTATCGTTTTCGAAATTATAGGGCATTCCCTACAACTTTCTCTTCGGGGTGACTGCCCCGACTCGCCCCGTTTCCGAGATATCGCTACCACTTCCGGTCCAGAATCGACTTCCGGTCAAAGTCGTATTTTTCTCGACGGTTTTGGGGCACCCTCTATACGACCCAAAAAACCGCTACCCTCTACTATACCGGCAAGTACGAAATAATTGATGTCAATAGATCAGTGAGTGAGTGAGTGGTATTGCAGCTATATATTAGTACTAGCTGTTGGGTAAAGGCCGCGGGCGCAAGCGGCCCGCGGAGGCCCTTTTTGTCGTAAAACGTATTAGATCGAATAGATTTTAGGCAGTTTTGAAAATATTTAGCTCGCCATCTAAAAGCGTTTACGTTTCTGAACAAAATTGGTCTTTACACGGTGACGCTAACGTATCTACTTTTCGAGATATGGCGATTTTAAAAAATTTAAAAAAAAATTAGTGCTGGTCATACTGAACAAAATTGGTCTTTACACGGTGACGCTAACGTATCTACTTTTCGAGATATGGCGATTTTAAAAAATTAAAAAAAAAAAATTAAAAAAAAGTAGTGCTGGTCATACTGAACAATATTGGTCTTTACACGGTGACGCTAACGTATGTACTTTTTGAGTAATAGCTATTTTAGAAAATTAAAAAAAAAAAAAGCAAATAGTGCTGGTCATACTGAACAATATTGATCTTTACACGGTGACGCTAACGTATCTACTTTTCGAGATATGAAGATTTTAAAAAATTTAAAAAAAAAAAACAAAAATTAAAAAAAAAAAGTGCTGATCATACTGAACAAAATTGGTCTTTACACGGTGACGCTAACGTATCTACTTTTCGAGATATGGCGATTTTAAAAAATTAAAAAAAAAAAACAAAAATTAAAAAAAAAATAGTGCTGGTCATACTGAACAATATTGGTCTTTACACGGTTACGCTAACGTATCTACTTCTTGAGATATTTAAAAGAAAGCCCGCCGCGCGGAGCAAATTCGATGTTCACGCGGCCGCGCTCACCGTCCGACTGACCGAGGTAAAGCCGTTTCGATCGTTCGTCCCGAAAATGCCTCGTCGCGGATGCTGTTAGGCCACGCCCACCGCCATGCTCCGTTTCATATTGGCGTACCGGCGGGAAAAGGATATAAATACGATCGAGGAAAAATTTTTTTTGAGCAATTTTGAAAAAAAAAAGTATCGTTTTCGAAATTAGAGGGCATTCCCTACAACGTTTGTTCCGGCACTTTTGCCTCATCTCTTTCCGTTTCCGAGATATCGCTACCACTTCCGGTCCAGAATCGACTTCCGGTCAAAGTCGTATTTTTCTCGACGGTTTTAGAACGCCCTCTATACGACTCAAAAAACCGCTACCCTCCACCATACCGGCAAGTACGAAATAATTGATGTCAGTCAGTGAGTCAGTGAGTGGTATTGCAGCTATATATTAGTACTAGCTGTTGGGTAAAGGCCGCGGGCGCAAGCGGCCCGCGGAGGCCCTTTTTCTCATATAACGTATTAGATCGAATAGATTTTAGTGTAGTTTTGAAAAAATTTTGCTCGCCATCTAAAAGCGTTTACGTTTCTGAACAAAATTGGTCTTTACACGGTTACGCTAACGTATCTACTTTTCGAGATATGGCGATTTTAAAAAATTAAAAAAAAACTAATAGTGCTGGTCACACTGAACAAAATTGGTCTTTACGCGGTGACGCTAACGTATCTACTTTTCGAGATATGGCGATTTTAAAAATTTAAAAAAAAAGAAAAATTAAAAAAAAAACAAATAGTGCTGGTCATACTGAACAATATTGGTCTTTACACGGTTACGTTAACGTATGTACTTTTTGAGTAATAGCGATTTTAGAAAATTAAAAATAAAACAAAATTAAAAAAAAAATAGTGCTGGTCATACTGAACAATATTGGTCTTTACACGGTGACGCTAACGTATGTACTTTTTGAGATACGGCGATTTAAAAAAAATTGAAAAAAAAATAAAAAAAACAAATAGTGCTGGTCATACTGAACAAAATTGTTCTTTACATGGTTACTCTGACGTATCTACTTCTTGAGATATTTTAAAAAAGCCTGCCGCGCGGAGCAAATTTGATGTTCACGCGGCCGCGCTCACCGTCCGACTGACCGAGGTAAAGCCGTTTCGATCGTTCGTCCCGAAAATGCGTCGTTATATTTTCATTGCGCGTTTTGAACGGGCGGAACATAGAGAGCGCGAGCCCCGACGAGCGATCGACGCGGATGCTGTTAGGCCACGCCCACCGCCATGCTCCGTTTCATATTGGCGTACCGGCGGGAAAAGGATATAAATACGATCGAGGAAAAATTTTTTTTGAGCAATTTTGAAAAAAAAAGTATCGTTTTCGAAATTAGAGGGCATTCCATACAACGTTTGTTCCGGCACTTTTGCCTCATCTCTTTCCGTTTCCGAGATATCGCTACCACTTCCGGTCCAGAATCGACTTCCGGTCAAAGTCGTATTTTTCTCGACGGTTTTGGAACGCCCTCTATACGACTCAAAAAACCGCTACCCTCCACTATACCGGCAAGTACGAAATAATTGATGTCAGTGAGTGAGTGAGTGAGTCAGTGGTATTGCAGCTATATATTAGTACTAGCTGTTGGGTAAAAGCCGCGGGCGCAAGCGGCCCGCGGAGGCCCTTTTTGTCGTAAAACGTATTAGATCGAATAGATTTTAGGGTAGTTTTGAAAAAAATTTTGCTCGCCATCTAAAAGCGTTTACGTTTCTGAACAAAATTGATCTTTACACGGTTACGCTAACGTATGTACTTTTTGAGATATAGCGATTTAAAAAAAAAAAAATATAATAATAGTGCTGGTCACACTGAACAATATTGGTCTTTACACGGTTACTCTAACGTATGTACTTTTTGAGTAATAGCGATTTTAGAAAATTTAAAAAAAAAACAAAATTTAAAAAAAAGTAGTGCTGGTCATACTGAACAAAATTGGTCTTTACACGGTGACGCTAACGTATCTACTTTTCGAGATATGGCGATTTTAAAAAATTTAAAAAAAAACAAAATTAAAAAAAAAATTAGTGCTGGTCATACTGAACAATATTGGTCTTTACACGGTGACGCTAACGTATGTACTTTTTGAGTAATAGCTATTTTAGAAAATTAAAAAAAAAAAAAGCAAATAGTGCTGGTCATACTGAACAAAATTGGTCTTTACACGGTGACGCTAACGTATCAACTTTTCGAGATATGGCGATTTTAAAAAATTAAAAAAAAAACAAAAGTTTAAAAAAAAAATTAGTGCTGGTCATACTGAACAATATTGGTCTTTACACGGTGACGCTAACGTATCTACTTTTCGAGATATGAAGATTTAAAAAAAAAAACTAAAACAAAAATTTAAAAAAATAGTGCTGGTCACACTGAACAAAATTGTTCTTTACATGGTTACTCTGACGTATCTACTTCTTGAGATATTTAAAAGAAAGCTCGCCGCGCGGTGCAAATTCGATGTTCACGCGGCCGCGCTCACCGTCCGACTGACCGAGGTAAAGCCGTTTCGATCGTTCGTCCCGAAAATGCCTCGTCGCGGATGCTGTTAGGCCACGCCCACCGCCATGCTCCGTTTCATATTGGCGTACCGGCGGGAAAAGGATATAAATACGATCGAGGAAAAATTTTTTTTGAGCAATTTTGAAAAAAAAAGTATCGTTTTCGAAATTAGAGGGCATTCCCTACAACGTTTGTTCCGGCACTTTTGCCTCATCTCTTTCCGTTTCTGAGATATCGCTACCACTTCCGGTCCAGAATCGACTTCCGGTCAAAGTCGTATTTTTCTCGACGGTTTTGGGACGCCCTCTATACGACTCAAAAAACCGCTACCCTCCACTATACCGGCAAGTGCGAAATAATATATGTCAGTGAGTGAGTGGTATTGCAGCTATATATTAGTATAATAATAATAATAATAAATTATATCTATTTTTATGTAATTAAACATTGATTGGTTCAATTTAATATTGATTGGTAAATGATGTGTTGTTATAATTAAAATAAATTAATAATAAAAAAGATATTATTTTATAACATTGTTTTGGTAACAAACTATTAGACACATATGGGCCCGAATATTGGGCATTGTCCTTTGGTAAATGTTTGTGTGCTGTTTATTTTGACGAAGCATGGTTATTTGTTTGTAATTAAAATTATTATAAAATGACAATATTTTCTATTAAATGTGTGTTGAAGAAATAAATGTTATTTTTTTGTGAAATACTCTGCCTTTTATTTTATCTTATTTAGCAGTCTTTTCCTACAATAATATACCATAGTTAAGACCATAGACAAATTAAACATTGGTAAATAAATTTTTGCAGCGTCCTCTGCTACTTAACGTCGCGACATGCATCATTTAAAAATGTATTACTAACTTTGAAAAATCTTAACCAATTATTATAAATTTCATAACAGTAACTTTCGTTTTCATATGAGTACTAAAAACCTCGCAAGCCAAGCAGAGATCGCCTCCGTCATGCCAGTCTTGAGGGAGCGATTGCGCCCTGTTGACAGAACACATTCCCCCGGTTAAAGACATTTTTAGTAGATTTATATTAAAACAACCAAGTATACAAAAGTAAATTTTAATAGTAATAAAAATGAGTAAAAAATATATGTTTTCTTAATCTAAATACATTATTTAATGACTAAGGACTGTAAAACAGTTGTCTTAAAGAAGCCCGTATAGTTTTCCAATATCACTGTTTACCCCCAAATAAAATCCTATAACTGCTACGACAAATACATTCCTAGAGGCGGCAGTCGTCTCCGCTATGCCGGCTTAACTCCTCTCGTTATACCTGACTACTTCCAAACTGTTCCCGAAACGCGACAACACTTCACTGGTGTTACATTCGAAAGTGGTGGTACTACCACTGGACTGCAGACTAGACTAATAACCATCACCAGTCTGCCTACCACTCTTTGCACATAGATTGCAACTTTTTCTAGCCACGGAATTATGAATCTTAGGCCATGTAATTATCGTTAGTTTTCCCCGGAAACTGCATAGAATCCAAAATCTGATAAACTTGCAACATAGTTGGCCTTTGATGGCGGGATAAATTTGTGCAATGCACTCCGATCTCGATGAACCGGCGGCACAGTCCCGGGTTCGAGTTCCGAATCAGCTGTAGAATCTTGTCTTCCAGCAACGCTGTGAACAATAATTTAATTTATTAATAAAATAAATATAAAATCAACAGTGATACGAGTCCCGTGTTCAAATCTCGCTTAATTATGACTGGTACTAATGTACTAATATAAGTACTTTGGTCGCTCAGTGTCTATGATTTAAGCAGAAACCACTGGCTTAGTATATAAGCATTTAAGAAAATAATTCAATTCAATAATTCAATTAATCAATTAAAATATTCGTGCCACAACACTTCACTTCTAACTTGGCAACATTTTGGAGGAATGTATACACTTCGAACTGTCAATTTAGTCTATCTAATTATAAATCCGACTATAGCTACTGTTTTGATTCGTAGACAACTCACCGAAATCCCCACCATCTTCCCTCAACTTGTGTACAAAATCACTCAACAATTGCGGCGTCCTGTTTCGATCAATGGCCGGCAAAGCGCAGGCGATCTCCAATAAGACAACACCATAACTGAATACATCAACACCGGGCGACAGACAATGCGAACGGAGATATTCTTCCGGTAAATATGGACGTGTACCGTGGACCCTGAAAACAAGTATATTATAGCTTGGCATATGACAACACCCCGCCTGATGATGAAATTTCTACAGGCAACAGTCGCCTCCGCTATGCCAGCTCGAGTAGCTAGAGTAGTTATATACATACCTAGAGACCTTCAAATGCGTTCTATTTTCACCATAGGGTCCTCTTCTAGCGAGACCAAAATCGCCAATTTTCGGCATAGTACATTGGTCCAACAGAATATTCGCCGGTTTAATATCACCATGTATTAATGGAGTCCCGGACATGTTGTGTAAATATTGGAGACCACTGAAAAATAAAATAATATTCCCTTTAATTGATGTCACGCTAGAGTGCGGTCCATGAACGAGAACTGGCACCAGAGATAAAGGACAATGCCCATTTTTGGCCCACTTGATACCTAATAGTATGGTAACAAAATAAATATTCTATAATAATACTATTATACATATAACTTTTTGACTTTTTCGTGGGTCGCGACATAAAAATGGTTGAAAAACGATGCTCTATGGAACATACCTGGCTACACCATGAGCAATTCTATATCTTTGCGACCAAGTCAATGGTGGATGTTGAGTTTTCCTCTTTAATCTCTGCTCTAAAGAACCACCCGCCATCAATTGATATACTAAACAGGCTTCTGGACCTAAAATATTAATATTTTTTTTATTCTTAATTGTAGCTCTTTTACTTTTTTAGTTTTACCTTATTACCAATCAGTTTTAATTTTTTACCTGGGTTATTGAGAAATTAACACTTTCAAGAAGGCATAGTGGAGGCGTATGCTGCCTGTAGAAATTTATATGCAGTAGCAGTTGTTTCCGTTCATAGACCACACTAGCTTTAGCATCAGAGTGTTGTCATATGCCAAGTTACAATTTAAAGAAAAGTTCAATTAATAACTTACCACCATGACTATATCCATACAAAGGCAATATATTATCATGCCTATATTGATTCAAGCACATTTCACCAATCAGCTCCTTATTGATGCCATCAAAATCGCGTAGACGTTTTATTGCAACTGAGAGCAGTTTCCATTTACCTGAAATTCATATATTAATTTTTTTTTATCGTCATGCCACTAAATTGTGAGCCGGAACTACCCTGGGCCCTGAGCACGGGAAAATAATTTACACCCCATTGTAGACTATAGTTTCCCCGCAATTGAGCAGCATCACTTCAACCTTTTAGAGCGGCCGTGGTCTAGCGGTAAGACGCGTGAACTCACGATCGATGAGACCCGTGTTCGAACCTCGCTAATTCTGACCGGTACCAATATGTACTTTGGTCGCCCAGTGCTCATAGGCGCTATTAAAGAGTGGTAGGCAGACTGATGATGGTTATTTATCCAGTCTGCCGTCCTGGGGTAGTACCACCACTTTCCAATGTAACACCTGTGAAGTGACTTTGTCGCGTTTCGGGAATAGTTTGAAAGTAGCCAGGTATAACGAGAGGAGTGTGCACTGTCAATCTAAGATGGTACATGGTCGTCTCCTCAAGGCGGCATAGTGGAGGCGACTGCTACCCGTACCGATTTCTCTGTAGTAGCAGTTGTTTCCATTCATGGACCGCACTCTAGCTTCACATCAGGCGGAATGTTGTCACATGCCGAGCTACAATTTAAAAAAACCGTCCGATATTCCAGGAAGACCAGGATAATCTTCACGTTCCGGCACACCTCCAGGAGTGTGATACGAGCACTAGTTTAATAAAGGGATGTTGAAACGAAATTGTATACCTTGGAAAACTTGTCCGAATCCGCCCCGTCCCAATAAATTGCTTTCACTCCAATTGTCAGTTGCCTCTTTCAATTCCTCATACTTTATCATGGGTATAGCTGGCACTTGACACATAAATTCATTGTTTTTGCCTTTTGATGAATCCTGAAATTGAGAAATAATTATAACTTTAGAGCGGCCGTGGTCTAGCAGTAAGACGCGTGAACTGACGATCGTTGAGACCTGTATTCGAACCTCGCTAAACTCTGACCGGTACCAGTGTAACTTTGTTATATGTACTTTGGTCGGTCAGGCCTATAGGCACTATTAAAGAGTAGTAGGCAGACTGATGATGGTTATTAGCCCAATCTGCCGTCCTGGCGCAGTACCACAACTTTCGAATGTAACGACCGTGAGGCGACATTGTTGCATTTCGGGAATAGTTTGAAAGTATAACGGAAAGTATAACGAGAGGAGTGTGCACTGTCAGTCCGAATGGTATATGCTGCCTGTAGAGATTTCTCTGCAGTAGCACTTGTTTCCATTCGTGGACCGCACTCTAGTTTTACACCAGGGGGAGTGTTCACATGCCGAGCTACAATAAAAAACAAAAGAACTCAGATGTACCACTTTCTAACTGCAAAACAGTGGTTGTAATCTGTCAAACATATCAACTACTTTTGTAAGGTTTAGTGCGACAACTGGGCGACATCTACCCTGCATGACAACTGTTGTTGAAATTTATGGTGCAACATCGTGATATTTACCTCAGTGCTGGAATCATCTGTTGTAGTGTTTTCAATGTATATTTTATCGCTTGATGTTGGTTGGACACCCTGCGACAAGAACAACATAAATAACTAAGCCAGTCCTCATAGCTCTATAGTTCAAAAAAAGCTTTTATTATTATTTATTTAATTTTGGCTGAATCCACAGCAAAAGTACAATTTTTTGTATTAAAATTGAAGGACTCAGCGCTGTTTATGTATTATTTTGGATATTTGGCATGTGAGGTACAGGTCATTCTTAATTTCAACGGAACAGCTCATGGTTACGATTTTATCGGGAAACCTTAGAAATTCGAGTAAATAATTATTGCGTTAAATCAGACAGAGTTAAAGCTTCAATTTGGTACCGCTTTCATCTTAAGCAACACTCAATTTTAATACAAACCTAAATATGACTAACCTATTCGTAATGGGTACAAGGATTTCTGTTAATTCCGGCAGGAATTAAATGGATACAAACCTAAACCTAACCTAACATATTTGTAACGGGTGGAAGGATTTCTGCACAAAGTGATTTTAAAATTAGTTTTAAGTGTCTGAGAACCTTTGGTAGCACGTTTGAACTCTAACTGGGACTGATTTAACCTAATAATTATCCACTGAAACGATCTCAAAGTTTTAAGGTCTGTCCTCTAATAGCTAGTCCAGCTCCTTATGTACGTCCTCCAGTTTTGGGCTATGCATGGTCTCCTGGTACTTTCTTATTAATGTCCACCTGGGCTTTGTCCTTGTGAGCAAGTTTCTTTGGGTGGTTCAACACTCAGGCTTAGTATTCTTGCAACATTAGCAATAACCATTCTTACAGCTCTTACAGCACGTATGTTTAGGTCTGGGCCGTTTATTCTATCAAAGCCCAATTGCTGTTCGTTAGTCTCGCTAAAACTCGAGAACGGCTGGACTGATTTGGCTAATTTTGGTTTTGAATTATTTGCGGATGTCCAGGGAAGGTTTAAAAGGTGAATAAATATGAAAAAAATGCTTGGAATATAGTAAAAACAACAATTTCGCTTTACCTTAGAAACTATTTCTTTGGTTTTGAATGTCAAATATTTGATGTTCGTCCCGTCGTTCAGAAATCAGAAATTCTGAGGCGGTACGATGTTTGCCGCGTCAGCTAGTTGTTATTTAAAAAAAAAACTTACTCTTTCCATGAGTATAACAGGCAGTGGTAGTAAGTCACTTGCATCCATTCTAGGTTGTTTCAGTCTATTTGTGTTTGCTGAAAACAATATTATTGCATTAGATCTGTAGTGTTGTCCTTAGTACATTTTTTATTGTAGCTCGGCATGTGACAACACTCCGCCTGATGTAAAGCTAGAGGGCGGTCCATGAACGGAAACAACTGCTACTACAGATAAATTTAAATTAAAACACTTACGCTTTGAAAGCTTTGCAGCCATTGTGGTGGCGACGTCAGCGGTCACACCAAATAAAATAGTTTTTAATTTTGTGTTTCAACTAGTAATTGAACCAGAGGCTTTTAGTCTAGTGTGCTAACCATTTCATAGGCAGTGAATAAAGTTGTGAGATATGAACACGGTTCTCATCAACCGTGGGTTATACCGCTAGACCACGGCCGTTACGGTGGCCACTTGTGTGTGAAAATAAAATAGTTATTTTACCATCAACAGGAGCTGTATCATTTTTTTCTTTAGATGCATTAGAAATATCTTGTTTCTTCAATAACTTGTGAAATCTAGCATCAACTATAGGGACCAAGCATCTCATAGCCAACACGTGTTTCATACGATGTAACAATATGAATAATTCCTCGACTCTATGATTTAGTTGACCCCATTTTATGAAGAGCTGATTAGAAGGCGAGTTGCTCTGGCGACGTGACTCCTGTTCTATTTCCTGTAATGATTTTATTTACATAATCAGTTATAACACAACCACTAATTTAAGATTTAAGGCTGGTAGGTAGACTGATGATAGCTATTAGCCCAGTCTGCCGTCCTGGAGTAGTAGCACCATTTACGAATGTAATACCCATGAAGTGACCTTGTCGCGTTTCGGGAGCAGTTTGAAAGCAGCCACGTATAACAAGAGGAGTGTGCACTGCCAATCTAGATGGTGCATACTCGTTTCCTCAGGCCAGCATAGCGGAGGCGACTGCTGCCTGCAGAGATTTCTCTGTAGTAGCAGTTGTTTCTATTTATGGAACACACTCTAGCTTTACTTCAGGTGGAGAGTTGTAATATGCCGAACTACAATAAAAAAAAGATCCACAAAGATCCAGTGTTGGATCTTTGTACACTTTTATGTAATGGATTTTTATGAACTAAAGTGCATTTAACATCCATTATAAAGCTATATATTATAGTTTTATAATATATACACTAATTAAAGAGTTGCAGGTAGAAGCACCTTCTCATGCCGGCATAGTAATCGCGCCTGGAGCCACCATGCAAGCGGTTCTCTAGTCATCAGGCCAGTCGAGGTCACATATCATTTCATCATAAAAAAAATCATGATGGTTATTAACACACTACCAGTGTCGTGTTTTATGATCAGCTTGAAAGTAGCCCGATATGTAGACCACCGCCTCGAGACAATTCCTTCTCTAGCTGAACCTCGGTTTCTTCAGACAGAGAAACTTTATTCCAAATCATAACCATTCTTTTTTTATTTGCACCCAAAAAACTTTTTAGCAATTTATTTAATTACAAAGCTATTTTGAAAATGTAGCCATTTCTCATACTATGTGAATCTTGTTATTGGCACTAAACTTTGCTAATCTGCTAATGAAATTTAAAAATAATAAAATATACTTTAAATTCTATGATAAATTCATTCATGGTTAATTAAGGAAGTAAATGCATAAGGAAAACAAATAAGTAATAGTAAATAACAAGAAGGAACGTATTTCAATCTAAGCTTTCTAAATTATGAATCACATCTACTTTAACAGGCCCTGCCGACTCGAGCTCAAATTCCGACACAATAAGCCCATTTGACAGATGTTATGTTTCACTCGCACCCACTAAAAACGCCATATTGGCCCACGCTTTTCTCGCTCGCACAATGTTAAACACATAGATACATTGATGTGTTTGTGCAAGATAAGTCGTTAATGTCAAGTCACACCGAAATTTACCGAAAATTACCGAATGTAATTTCGCCTGCCGAAATGGCGCAAATATGGCGGACGAGTTCGTAATAGAAATGCACATTTTATTTATCTTATGTTATTCATGTTCATGTTCATTAAGTGTATTTTGTTAGATTTGCTATTATTTTAACTCTCGGTGTTATTTGTATTTATACAGTTAAGAATTTACCTACATAGGTATGTCGCCATGGATTGGCATTGTGTGGTACCAAATTCTTCCAAGTCGTCTTAAAGAAACAAGAAATTTTTCTATATCTCATTTTAACAAAAATAGATTCAAAGCGTGGGTAAGTGTTCGCTCTTTTTTACGGAAGTATACATATCGAAATTTAAGAAATATAAAAATAACCTGATAAATAAAGTGGACCATCATAAAACATGTAAATTTCTCAAAAATTACGAATGTGCGTCATCCAGATTGACAGTGCACACTCCTCTCGTTATACTTGGCTATTTCCAAACTGTTCCTGAAACGCGACAAGGTGGTATATTCGAAAGTGGTGGTACTACCCCAGGCCGGCAAACTAGGCTAATAAAATAGGGATATTGATATCGTGGCATATTTTAATATTTTTTATATTTTTAGGTGACGCTGAGGGAGAGACGTTTGTGGGGGCTGGCTGAGCTATAACCGTGAACGACCACCAGATGATGGCGGTGAGCTGAGAATATATTGAATAAGCAGTCCCTGACCGACGACAGCGCTAGTATTACTAGGATATGCATGATAATCTGATGTGACAGTTTATACTAAAAATACCACAAGAATCTTATGACGATACTGGGACGTGCGAACGAGTGCCGCCAATAAATAAGCATTTCTTTTGTTTTACTGTAACAGTATCAGTACAAAGGTACTGAGGTACTGACAGACAACTGAAGAACCTAGGTATTGTAAAAACGACCTTTCGACCTAACGTTATATTTTGCCATATTGAGTTTATCTTTAATCATTCCATTATTTGTGTTGTAAACAGGAGTTTTAAGTTATAATATCAACTAAAATCTTGCTTACAGTTGTTTCAAGTGGAGAGAATGACTATGCATTATCTTAACATACCATTTTCTTTACCACATCTGTCACTCTTCTCGTGCATGCATGTGAAGTGCCCATCAAGTGACCTTTTTTAAGCAGATAACCAATTTAATACAGGAAAAAGAAAACTACTCTTCCGATAACAACTAATGTTTTAAAATTTCCAGATGTATCACACAGCAGCGCAAGTATCTAGCCTCATCATATCGGTATATACAATGTCATCATAGAAAATATGGAAGACGAAAGACGAATACGTTTTTGATGAACATTTTAAACAAATTGTAAATAAATAATCATTTTTTGTTTCTGTGGTTGAGTTTTATTGCTTATTAGGAAATTCTAATTAATAAGGATTAGGGAAGCCCCGCGCGGCCTGCGAAGCATTGATTTTTTTGATCGAATACTATCAATTATTAACTGAATATTTCTTGCACATCACTACTCTCCCTTCTTATCGTTCTATTTAGGAGCGTTCATTTTGATGAGTTTATTGTGGTTTTTTATGATTTAAAATGGCAGCTCTTAGTTATTTCAAACATTTGAGTGTTATGTTAATGGTATTATAAAATGAACTCCCAAATTATTACGTGAATAATCAACGAAAAACATGGTCTTATTTGTAAGGTATTTACTTAAATAATATTTATGAACGTACCCATCGTCTCTATGGCCAAGTGTGCGAGTGAGTAAGGTGAGGGCTAATGGAATTCACACGTGTAAGAAAAAGATGCAAGATATAGTCTATTTATAGAGACGTGTAAATGAGCTTATATTTGTCCAGAAACGCACACATCCGTCACGCTAGTGTTAGTGACCCTTATTGTGTCAGTTTGCTAGTATGAAGACAGCCGTCTCCTTATTATTAATTGTCTCTGTACTTTAATACAATATCAACCGTTAATTTAAGCTATTGTCTACATGTGTATTATACATAAGAGGCTACTTATGGGTTAAACCAGGCTTATGCGTGGGAAAACCCAAATATATACGAGTTTTTTTCATTTCAATTTCACTTACATTTATATCGAATGCGGAATATTTCATGTGAACACCCGCCAATTCCTTCCAATCTTCATTGTGATCAAGCAATCGACATAGCTCTTTATTTATCTCATAAGGTAATTCATAAATATACATGTTTTATTACAAAAATTAATAAAATTGGGCACAACCATAGAATCACACCATCACGGGAAAATAACACTAACAATCGTGCAAATTAAATTTTATTCGAACACCAATGAGAGTAATAAAAGAAAAGAACATTTTAAATTACCAGTATTATATCCTGTTTTGCGTTCCGTTTTAAGAAACCTATTTATCTGTCAAATATTATTTGTATGACGTTTAAGTTAGAGCGGGAATTACAAAGATATGAATTTGCCAATTAAAAATTCGTTTTATTATTCGTTTTAATTTTATATTTTACAAAACGGGTTTGTAAGTAGGATCTAAGGTTTTCGTTGAAACTGTATGACGATACCAATCTGCTGTACCACGAGGTTTTCTTGGTCTATCTTCCTTATTAAAATCTACTTCAAAAAGACCGAATTTTATTCTGAAAATAAGAAGGAACAGTTATTTTATTTATTTCAGATATTTTAGAATTTTAACAATAAAGTCTATTCTTTCATCTTATATTTATTATTTATTTAGAAGTTTTAACGGGCATTGGGTAAAACAAAAACTGAATAAAAACTTACGAAAGTCCGCTGTCCCATTCAAAATTATCCATTAAACTCCAAGCAGTATAACATTGTACATTACAATTATCATAATAAATAGCATTAAGTACACTATTTAAGTATCTTCTGTAATAAGAGATTCGTAAGTGATCTTTATCACCTAAAGTCCCAAAACCGTTCTCTGTTATCATAATTATTGGATTTTTGTACGAATTCTTTACAAAATTTAATGCTGCTCGAATGCCTTCTGGGATTACCTTTGAGAAAAAAATATATAGATATTATAATCGGAAGTAGTAGCAATTGTTTTTGCCGGACCACTTCAATAAAAAAAACCTTGGCTACATAGACTTTGTTCCCTTTACCTTCCCAGGTACATAATTTAAAACAAAATCGAATGTTTGAGGGCCATTTGCGCGGGAATTTCTGAGCAATATGTTACTGTCAAACACTTTAAGAGAACATTAAATTGTAAAATACCTAAAATTCAATTTTAAAAAATAATAATTACGAAGAAAAGGCGGTATAGGCTTTGATTCCCTTGCCTTCCTAGATAGGAAAAACAGAACAAAAACCTACAAATAATAAAAACTTGAATGTTTCTTACAGTAACATGAGGACAGGCACCCTGTTCGAATTTATACACGTCCTCCATATAGGTCCCTTTAGCACCAAGATCATCTTCATATGACGGAATCAAATCGCATTTTACATCTTTTCTCGTGTAAAATCTAAAAACAAATTCAACACTTTTTTATTCTTTTTTTTATTGTAGCACGGCATACGACATTTCGTTTAAAACTAGAGTGCAATCCATGAAGGTAAACAGTTAAATTTCTACAGGCAGCAGTCGCCTCCGCTATGCTGGCAACCCTTAGCCTCTGTGACACAAATACTTTTGGAGGGAAACTAGTAGAATGAAGAAAATACCTGGTAGAATAATGATTAAAGCCGTAGAAATCACTGGATCCTTTCACCAGCTCGATTTCTTCGCGTGTGAACTCTGGTAATCTGCTACGAGGGAAACCTTGATCAGCACTCTTTTTCGCCACACGTTTTTTTACTCTCTCCGGCCAATCACCTTTTGGAGAGAAGATGGGATGCGCGTAGAGTCCGACCTTGGTAATTTTAATATAATACATATAAAAAATGATTGTTTCTAATTTTCACTCTACAGGATGTAAAAAGTCTTCATTCCCGCAAACCAGAAGTTGTATACCTACAACATTCTGATGCTTTTTTTAAAATTTTTAAGATCAACATTTATAATTATTTTCTGCATCATTTTTTGACATTTATTGATCTAATATCAACTACATAACATTATGGTACCATTATTTGTTAAAAAATACAACACATAATCGAAATATCAAAAACAAGCAATGTAAATGCAACGATTGATACGGTTGAAGTCACGACGACGTCGTAGCAGTTCGTAGTGAGGTCATTCAACTCGTAGCGCGCTTGTCTTCGCGATGTTTTTTAATTTTAATTTGTTTGAAAACCTTTAAAAAGCTAATAATAATAAAAAAATACCTAGCAAGAACGGTTTCGTCCCACTGTCCTTTTACATTCTGTATATCACTCAGTAGTCTTAATTAATTCGACAATTTGTTTTTTTTTGACTTGCAAAACCATTAGGAGAGAGGATTAGGAGTTTTAAATTTCAAATAAATAAAGTTTCAATGAACAATATAAATTAAATAAAGTAAACCTCAAATTCCATTGCATCTAGACCAGCTTCGACATCATCAGGATCACCTGACACTGCAGTTCTGAAGTCAGTAGCTATTGAAATTCCACAAATACCTAGAAAACGTTAAGTTACTAGTAATTTTAAAAATTATTTTATAAAATTAATTTTATAAATAAAAAATTTTATGCAGACCAGAGAGGCTATTGCGGACGCGAGCTCACCGTGACTCACGGTGAACTCGCGTCCGCAATAGCCCCCCAGAGCCTTTCTTTTTATATAAATAACCTATACCTCTATGACTCAATCTATCTAATCCTATTTTTATTCATTTTCATTATTACTTAATAATAGTTATATATTAAAAAATAAAAATATACCTTTTTGCTGAGCACGAAACTCCTTATCATAAAGTCGATAAGCCTTCGCATGTGCCAAAATAATATATTTGGCACTCAAATATTCGCCAATTCCATGCATTTTCAAACCGGGCGCGAAACGACCCAACCCATAACCGAACAAGCCGATCTGTTTCGGTTCATTTATCGTGATCCAGGTTTTGACTCGATCCCCGAATTTTGAAAAGCAGACTCTGGCGTAATCTTCAAACCATTCGCATATTAAAGGATTTGTCCATCCTCCTAAATCTTGAAGATTTTGTGGCAAATCCCAGTGATAAATAGTAACAACAGGCTCTACGCCATTCTTAATTAATTCGTCAATTAAATTGTTGTAATAATTAACTCCATCTTGACTTATTTTATTCGCGAATCCATTAGGAAGTAGCCTCGGCCAAGAGATTGAGAATCGGTAGAAGTCTACTTGGAGATATTTTATTATTTCAATATCCTTGCGGTAAAGATGGTAAGAGTTGCATGTGATGTCGCCATTTGTTTTATCAGTTATAGGGCTTGGAATTTTGTGACAATATGTATCCCAGATGCTTGGTGATTTATCTAAAAATATATATCATTTATTGATGTTTATTTGTCTCAAGCCGGCATAGCGGAGGCGACTGCTGCCTGTAGACATTTATCTGCGGTAGCAGTTGTCTCCGATTATGGACTGTACTATATAAAAATTCTATTACAACTTTTTTTTTTATTCTAGGAATATTATTTGACAAACCTGCAGCATTCCAACCACCCTCAATTTGAAAGGCAGCAGTGGCGACTCCGAATTTAAAGTTTTTGGGGAAACATCTTTTTTCAGTCGGTTCTCTTGTATCAGTCCTGAAAAAATGTACAATATTTTTGTAGACGGTGCTAGCCAAGACAGGTTTATAAAACTACAGTAATTTAAGTTTAAATATTACTTACAGTATAATAGAAGTCATCTCGAATTCACAACTGTTACGATACAAAACATGGATGTAATTTTCAAGATGTTTGTTTAATAAGATAAATTAATATACTTAATAAAGATACTTTGATAAGATATTTTATATTACTTGATTAAATGTATCCTAAATAGAACAGCTAAATAAATTTCTCAGATTTTTCACGCGAACTTATTTTAACTAATTTAAAGTTTATTAAATTATGACTAAAGAAATAATAATAATTTATATACAGAACATTTCTGTGAACATTTCTTATAACCACGTGTTACACTACCAATAATAGTAGTTAAGTTTTCAAAATCATGCCGCAATGCATAAAGATATATACTAGAGGAGCAAACTTCATACATCTGGCATAAAAAAAACCGTAGGCCGCTTCAAACGATTTGACAATGTTGCCGCCAAGTCAAATACTAACTGACAGAGAAGGTGACTGCGGTCATTATTTCTCTCGAGTCACATTGTCACAAGCAAGCGCGCTCGATTGTCAATTAGTTATGAGTTGAGGTTATTCAACGTATGCGTACTATGAGGCCGTCGCTACCCCAGCCGTCAATCATTGCCCTCACATTGCTTGTTTTTGGTATTTCGATGTAATTCAGGTTTTTTTTTAACAAATATTATATTATAATGTTATGTAATTGATAGTAGACCAATAAATGTCAAAAAATAATTCAATATTTGTTTTAATTATCATCGCTTTCCTCCTGCACAGCATTCCATATCAATAAATACAGATCATGGTCTATAAAGTTCATTTTTAACTAAATACATAATTCCTTCTATCTAGCCCTAATAAAAGGCATGTAGATACAAAAAAAAGGTACATTGTCTACGCGTTATTTACCTTTTTAGTAAGTCGTTAACGGATAAATAAATAAATGATAAGTTAATTGTTTGTTTAACATAACAATAATGTAATGGTTGTTTGAAAATAGCAATTGTTTTTATTTTCTATTATGTAATTACTTAATAGGAATTACACTATTTACAATATTCAGCGGCCGTGGTCTAGCGGTAAGGGCATGAACTTAGTCACGTTCGATGAGACCCCGAGTTCGAATCTCGCCAAATTCTGACCGCTACCAATGTAACTATGTAATTAATAATTATGTACTTTAGTACCTATAGTGTTACAAAGGCCTTAATTAAATAGTGATAGACAGTCTGCCGTCCTGGGATAGTGCCACCACTTTCAAGTGTAACACCCGTGAAATGACCGTATTTCCGTTTCAAGATTAGCTTGAAAGTAGCCGGGTATAACGAGAGTAATGTACCTCGTCAATGGATGGTGCACATGCCGGCATAGCGGAGGGGACTACTGCCTGCAGTCATTTTTTCGCTTGTTGTTTCCGCCCATAGTTGGTACTCTATTTAGCTTTACATTAGGCGGGATGTGATCACATGTCGAGCTACCTACAATAAAGAAAATCGTAAGCTTCATTAACTACTAAAATTCTGTAATAATGATTACAACAGCAATAAGCAAATAGTAATTAGAGAGAAAAAAAAACTAATATTTTTTTAAATACTCAAGGCGTTGAAATTGAGGCCGTCAAATATTTATCCAGTTGTTTCAAAGTTCCTTCATTTTCCAAAACCGTCCTTGTACCTACTTATTAATTTACTTTACTTTCCAATATACAGGGTGTCCCGTAAGTAGTGGTGTCAACGGTATTTTACAGATAGAGGGGTTCAATATCTACAATATAATTTGGTGATTTTTTTTAATACCTTCTGGTTTAAAAGTTATGACATTTTTAAAGAATTATCATTTTTTCCTCCGTTTTATCACAAAACAATGTTTTACAAATGTGTTTACAATTATTTTCACTGGTCTTTTTATTTAAGTGGGTTGAGAAAATACAGGGCTTTCTAATTAAAATATTATTTGTAACCAATTAATAACCATGATTAAATAAAAAATTAAAATCTAAACAAGATTTAATTTATCAAATTTTAAGCAAAATATTTAAACGAAGCTGGTGTAAAAAAATTGTATGTAAAGTTACGGGACCATTATTTTAAAAATATCTACAATTCACACGGATTCTAAAAACGTATAATAATGTTTACTATCATTTAAATTACAATATTTTTTCGACATAAATACAACAAATGGGCGTCGATTTTTAATAATGCATTCCGATAATAGGACAGATTTTAAGAATTCTTACAGTCGGAAATTTGCACTTTTTCACGTCTTAACCTACTGAAGGTACTAATCAATGTTGATTATCATTTCGGTTCCTTAATTTGACTTTAGGGATGTTCAAAGAGGGGTAGGCAGACTGACGCCTGTTTCCACTCATACTTCATTCAGAGATTACGTACCTTAAGTACATTAGGCAGAGTATAATCACATGCCGGACTACTATTAAAACAAAGATTATTAACTAAATTATGGTGTTTTTTTTTATTGTAGCTCGGCATGCGACAACACTCCGCCTGATGTAAAGCTAGAGTGCGGTCCATGAATGGACACAACTGCTACTACAGAGAAACCTGTGCGGTAGCAGTCGCCTCCACTATGCCGGTCTGAGGAGACGAGTACGCACCACCTAGATTGAGACTGCACACTCCTCTCGCTATACCTGGTTACTTTCAAACTATTCCCGAAACGCGACTCACTTCACGGTTGTTACATACGAAAGGACGGCAGACTGGACAAATAACCATCACCAGTCCGCTGTTGTTAACTTTAAAGAAGCTGTTTATGAGACATGACAATGAGACAATATGAACTACGCCAAATATTGAATATCGTGTCCGAAAGAATTAAAAATAATCAAAGAGCCCTAGGAAATATCAGGAGAATCTTTATTAGAAGATGTCGGTTATGCATTAGAGTTAGAGGGAGGCATTTTGAGCATTTACTCTAATAAATTATTTTCTTATCCGTATCTATTTACATTGGTTTTATTGGAATTCGCATAAGGAAATAATGAAATTTCTTCGACAAATAGTACTTTGTTGCTTGTTTAACTTTGAAAAATTACTTTAATTAAAATGACAGTGAACATTATTATACATTTTTAGAATCCGTGTGAATTGTAAATATTTTTAAAATAATGGTCCCGTAACCTTACATACAATTTTTTTACACCAGCTTCGTTTAAATATTTTGCTTAAAATTTGATAAATTAAATCTTGTTTAGATTTTAATTTTTTATTTAATCATGGTTATTAATTGGTTACAAATAATATTTTAATTAGAAAGCCCTGTGTTTTCTCAACCCACTTAAATAAAAATATCAGTGAAAATAATTGTAAACAAATTTTTAGAACATTATTTTGTGATAAAACGAGGGAAAAAATGATAATTCTTTAAAAATGTCATAACTTTTAAACCAGAAGGTATTAAAAAAAATCACCAAATTATATTCTAGATATTGAACCGCTCTACCTGTAAAATATCGTTGACACCACTACTTACGGGACACCCTGTATATTTATATCGTAATAATAATCTACGATCTGCTCTTTGGATATTAAGATAACTCTTAAACGTTTCCTATTTCCTTTAACAACCGAACGCGATTGCTGGCTGCAGATCCAAGTCGACTTTAGCTTAACATTAGGCGGAGACGTGGTAAAATAAAATTAAATTACACATTTTAATGAGAAATATCAATTTTAGCGCAGGCGGAGTGTAATGCGATGCACTGTGGGCCAAAACCCGACTTTCATGGACATATAATCCTTTTTTTTTACTTAATGTAGACTTTTATATACCTACTTAAAAATATATCGGAAGACTAAAAATAAAAAAACACTAGTCTTTTTTAAAAATTTGTATGGAGCACACATGAAACTTTTGTATGTATTAATAAAATTATTTAGACACACTTTACGAACAAGAGTGCTGCATTTTTTAAAAATAAATACATGATCTTTATTATTTCACATCGGCTAAGCGTTTTACGACGAATCATGATTGCAAAAAACCGCCACAGGGAAATGTCACGTGTTTTTGTAAAAGAAAAAGCAAAAACTTATAGAAAGATATCCTAAATATGTATTTTATTTAAAATAATCCGATACAAGTCACACTTACGCAGGAATTAGAACAAATATCAAAGACACTTGAATACACAAAACCACACGATCTAATAACAGGGTTGGCATTCGATTCCTAGTAATAAATATATGTATATAACTTTGATAGTTATTTATAATTTTTTTTTCTTAAGTAAACCACCATGTAACCACCCACACTTCGCCTGATGTTAAGACGGTTACTGTTGACACCTTACTTTTTTAAATCGATTTTATTTAATAATTATAACACTTATATAACACCCTCCTACCCCACATCGCTTGAGGTCGACGCGTGCAGGCGATCGAATGCATCGCCTCACCGTCGAAACAATTCCCTCGCGGCAATCCTTCTTCTGTCGTTCCATCAAATTGTGGAACGACCTTCCCAGCCACGTCCTTCCTTCTTCCTATAACATGGGATCCTTTAAGCGCAGTGTGAAGAGGCATCTCATTAAGTCGGCATAGCGGACGCGACTGCTGTCTGCAGATCCCCTTCTCTGACAGCAGTCACCTCCGTTCATGGATCGCACTCTAGCTTGACATCAGGCGGAGTGCGGTCATATGACGTGCTAAAATAAAATAAAAACTTATGCGTTAACAATACTATAACAGTAACTATTATGTAACTACAAGATATATGGTTTAGCGTGGCTTTTTTTTCATCAAATTTTGATGCAGTTTAGCACGGTGAAAACATCATTTTGCAAAATCACGATCTAAGGTATATTTAACAAAATTATATAAAGCATAATGTGAGAAGAATTGGGTTTTGTTGCGCGTCAAGTTCGGAGCAATCATTGGCAGCTAAATATTGCCCTTAAGCTAGAGTGTGGTCCATGAAGAGAGATAACTGCTAACGCAGATGAATGTCTATAAACTGCAATCGCCTCCGTTTTACCGACTTATTAACAGTTCACATTCCTTTCGTTATACCCGGCTGATATAAAACTTCAACAGAAAGCTGAGCCACGAACCGTTGTAAGCCTATCTATTAGATAGTACCTATTACTCTTATAAAAAAGTATTATTTAATATTTTCATAAAGTACAACCCTGTTACAAGAAGGCTGTATGTACGTTGCCTGAGACCCACTTTTCAAACACCACAATACATTTGGTGTTCAGTTCGATATCGATCACCTCCGGATGCACAACTTATAACGGAATCATCGACTGTGAAAAATATGTGAATATCTTACCTAGAACAATTCGCTTTTTCATTTGGTAATGTTCTTATTATTTATTGTATATTAAGTAATTTAAGAAAGTATGTTTGTTTGCCAGCTTTTTTTATTGTAGCTCGGCATATGACAACACTCCGCCTGATGTAAAGCTAGAGTGCGGTCCGTGAACTGAAACAACTACTACTACAGATAAATCTCTACAGGCAGCAGTCGCCCCCGCTATGTCGGCTTGAGGAGACGAATATACACCATCTAGATTGACAGTGCACACTCCCCTCGGTATATCTAAAAGCTAAAGGGGTCTTGATGTAATCTTGAATAAAGCGTTGGATTGGATGAGATTGGGCTTGAGGAAGGTTTTGTTGAGCTTTTTATTTTTTGAATTAACAGTCTTTTTAACCATTTGAATGGTTCCTTAGGAAAAACGAAGTTACGGTTAACAGTTAATCCCTAATGATGCCTTAGCTCATATCAAAGACATTATAGTTCCTATGCACGTGGGTTTAGAGCTCACACAAGCATTCAGCTTCATCTCAAAGCGATTTTTAGTCATAGTTTTGATTACACAAAACTTTGATGGTAACATGTAGCCTTTGATAAAGAAATATAACCACATCTTTGATAGGCTTGGCACGGTCTGGCAAGTATCCAGCTTGCAAGCTTACTGATGTACTAGCTTAGCTTGCAAAACTGTCTTGCAAAATATTTTATAAATTTACGTTGGTACCGAAATTTACTTTTGTGAAATTCAAACCTCAGTCTTATGGTTTTTCTTTATTTATCAAGCTTATAGAAAAGCGTTTACTCCTCCTATACTTGAATTATTAATGATATTTTATTTATTTAGTATAGACAAATAATTTTTTAAATTTTTTTTTTTGCAGGCACATCATACATTTTCATGTTCTTTAAAAACTTGATCACTTAGAGTGACTAAATTTTAAAATAAATACCTAACAGTTGAACAAATAAAATTAATTTAAAACTTAACTTGTATCGCATTATAACATTTATTAGTATTATTTTAAAGGTCATATTCGATTCAGTTGAGAAAAGTCAGTCAAATACTTATTTTAAGAAATTACATGGGAATTAGGTATTTCTTTAGCACATTTATTCTCTAACGCATTTATTTAAATGTGAAGAAATTGACGATGTTGTAAAAATACTAGTGTTCATAGTTTACATCTTTATTTATCTACTTAAACATTTTGAAACAATAGAAAAGAAATTATACAAATTACAACAGATCAATGGGACGCCATGACGCCACTACTCGCTAGTGACATTCCTTATCTATAGTGATGTACAAAAGCATTTGATATTCAACAGACGACTCACGAAAAGAGAATGGTAAGGCGTCTGCGTACATCGTAGCCTTTCCTAACTTTAGCGAGCGCTACAGCGGATCCAAATGCATCTGCAGGGCGGCTAAATATTCCCCGGTACCTAATTTGCCCGGGTCGCCGCGCCTTGCATCCATAGTGCGCTTTGACTTTAATAATTTTCTAAATTACACCCAATCTCTATGACAAACCTAACGTAGTATTGTTAGGTTCAATTTCAAATTCCCATACCAAATGTGCTCGAAGCAAATTGGTTCTGTTTAATATATAAATTAAATTAAATTAAATGCCGATTTATGGTGTGCTTCGTTAATTAATTAAATATTGTTTTAATTCAGGTTTTTTAGGCAAAAAGAAAATGTATTGGCAAGAAAACACATTTGTTAAGCGAAGTTGGTTTGTGACCGTCACTAACGGGCAGTGTTATTTAAAATTTGCTCGTTTTGACGATCGCAAAATGAACTCGCTTGACTAAAATCAACTGGCACAATATTGAAGATGAAGAATTATTACAAATTGATGATACAAGCTATTGACTGGAAGCTAGAGTATGGTCCGTGAGACAACTGCTGCTACAGAAAAATGACTGCAGTTAGCGGTCACCTCTGCTCTGCCGGCTTGAGGATATGAATATGGACCGTCCAGTGCACGTTATAATATCTATCTACTTCTAACTTCTAAGCACAAAGCGTCTATGACACTAGTGTTATTAAGTGGAAGCCTGATGTGTGTAGTTGGCGAGTAAATTAAAATAGCTTATAACGTAGAAATGATTTATTCTTGATATAATAGTAAGATGCGCATCGCACACAGCTCAAAGAAGAAAGGGAAGAGGGCAAAGGCAAACAGCCCATAGATAAGCAATACAATATTTTTTTAAATTTGAGTATGCACACAAATCTTACACACAATAACAACTAGAAGGTGATGGTAATATCCCAGAATGGCATTATTATGTACTTAATATTAAAAATAAAATACGCAATAAACACACTGCTTTCTTTTTCTTTATTGTATTTTTCCATACTGTCAGGTTTTTTTTAAATTATAGCTCGGCATATTACAACACTACGCCTGATGTAAAGCTAGAGCGGTCAATAAATTAACAACTGCTACTACAGCAATATTCTGCAGGCAGCGGTCACATCCGCTATAAGCTTGAGGAGACGAACGTGCACAATTTAGGTTGACAGTGCATACTCCTGTCATTATACCTGGTTACTACCGAACTGATCGCGAAACGCAACAAGCTTTTAAAATAAGTTTCTTTTTCTTTGTAATTTATTGATACGTAAATGGGCAATATAAAATATTATACAATCAATAAACTTTTGGTCCCATGTTAAAAAAAAATTCTAACCCGGACAAAAAAACCAAAAATTAAAAAAGGTATCACAAAACATTTACAAAAACAAAAAATGGTCATTTTCGATGATTTTTTTTAAATAACTCGAAAAGTTATGCACCGAAAAAACGAATCGATGCGTTTTTTAATACCTACAACTTTCTCATTTAACTTTTTCTGATCGGAGACATTGTTTTTTTTATTTAAAAAACCGTTTTTTCGAACTTTCGGAATTTTTTTAGGTTAAGGTTTTTTCCGGCGCGAGTTGCTCCACACAGACACTCATATTCTTTTTTTTTCCTATACGACTGTATTTTTTTTGTCCGAGTTAGAATTTTCTCCACTTTTTTTCTTCATTGATTGGACTATACAGGGTAATTTTTTTAACTGGGACAGTATGGGGAAATCCTAAACCACAGGAGATACGGGAAAACTGTCTTAGGAACCATTTGCTCTTTTTTTATGAAAACGAATTTGGCATAGTAATTTTTCTGGTCAAGCTTGAGGTGTCCATGGAAATGAGTCATTTTGATGAAAAATTTTTTTGATGCGGTTCGACTCAGTTTCGTGTAAGGATCATTTCATTGTATCGGATGAAAAAAATCGGAGCAGCAGAAGTTAGTCAAATTTAGTCAAGTAATATTTTTAACGGGGCAGTATGGGGAAATCCTAAACCACAGGAGATACAGAGAAACTGTATTAGGAACCATTTGCTCTTTTTTATGAAAACGAATTTGGCATAGTAATTTTTCTGGCCACTCTTGAGTTGTCCATGGAAATGAGTCATTTTGATGAAAAAATTTTTTGATGCGATTCAACTCAGTTTCATGTAAGGATCATTTCATTGTATCGGAAGAAAAGAATTGGAGCAGCAGAAGTTAGTCAAATTTAATAAAATGGTTTGTCATACAACGGGCTACTACATGGTAGATACTGAATGAACCATAGTCGATACATACATACTCAAAAAGTGTTCCATAATTAAAAACTAAATTTTATTTGCACTCAAGAATTAGAAGAGAACCACTATGATCTTCCAAGTTACGGTTAAACATAATTTTAAAAAGTTTAGAACGAACATTGTTCATACTGTGATTTTTATTAATAGTGTACGAGTATGTTTACAAGTCAAATATCTAGAGATGTTAAATGTAGTTGTGGATTTGGATGAGACCATTTCAAATAAATTTCATCTACTAACAAGATGGTGCACCTCCTCACAATGGTACAACGAGTAAACCGTTTTTGATGAACACTATCTAGGTCGTTAGATGAGCACATTGGTCGGTGGTCCTGAAAAATGACCATGACGTTCAACCGATGTGATGCAGATGAATTTTTCCATGTGGAGTCACGAGTTTCGAGTTTATGTCGTATCTCATTAATTCTTAATAAAATATCATACAACGCAATTCTTTATCATTTAACAAGATTCACCACACAACTTTTTGTCACTACAATAATTCTGAAACATTTTTGCGTTAGTATTATTAATGTAACCATCAGATTACTTACAAATTGTATGGGAATACATTTCATTAAATTTGACTAACATCTGCTGCTCCGATTTTTTTCTTCCGATACAATGAAATGATCCTTACACGAAACTGAGTCGAACCGCATCAAAAAAATTTTTCATCAAAATGACTCATTTCCATGGACACCTCAAGCTTGACCAGAAAAATTATTATGCCAAATTCGTTTTCATAAAAAAAGAGCAAATGGTTCCTAAGACAGTTTTCCCGTATCTCCTGTGGTTTAGGATTTCCCCATACTGTCCCAGTTAAAAAAATTACCCTGTATATAAACAAACGCATTTCTTAAATATTCAAAAATATGTATTTATTAATAATACATAATTTAAAAAAAATCTGTCTATATAGGTTTTTTTTTGGTTCATACTCTTAATGATTAATTTTCTAGTTAATTTTATTAAATAGTTTTATTAAGTAACTTAGTTATTGTGTAAATAAGACTCAAATTGTAAAATATGTTTTGTAAACCTTTTTCCTTCAATAAATATCATTATTATTATTATTATGTGCGAAAAATGCTTTTTTATTTTTCCAAGCCAATCACTAATTTTTAACCAATAATTTTAGCTGAAATTATATTAAAGTTTGGAAAATATGGTTTATTTCTATGAATAAAATTTAATATTATTTGATTTATTATTAGTTTGGGTAGGTATATTCTATGTAAGATTAATATATTTTAAATTTTAATTATTTATACTACATAATATTATAAAATTACTAGATTTACAAAATAAACTGTTTTGTTTATTGTTTTTTTTTAGTTCTTTATACCTACCTTCTTTTTAATATTTATTTTATTTTAAATAATAAATAATAAAGGAAATTGTGTATGTAATTTGTACAATTACCGTTTCATTCATCGTTTTAAAGAGGTAAGTAGGCTGACTGATGATGCTTATTCAGTCTGCTGTCCTGGGGTAGTACCACCACTTTCAAATGTAACACGTTTGTGTGTACATAGTGTGTGTACACAAATGTAACAAAAGTTTGAAAGTAGCCAGGTATAACGAGAGGGGTGTGCACTGTCAATCTAAGATGGTACATGCTCGTCTCCTCAAGCAGGCATAGTGGAGGCGACTGAGGTTTCTCTGTAGTAACAGTTGTTTCCATTCATGGACCGCATTCTAGCTTTACATCAGGCGGAGTGTTGTCACATGCCGAGCTACAATAAAAAAAAAATAAACACCCCAGAAGTGGCAGTAGCCAGGTATAACGAGAGGAGTGTGCACTGTCAATCTGGAAGGTGCATATTCGTCTCTTCGAGTCGGCATAACAGTTTGTGGAGCACGAAAAAAACGAATATGTATTTTTAACAATAATTTAGTAAAATAGGTTATATTATAAGGAATATTACAAATATTATATAAGCAAACAAAAAATAAATAGTACTAATAAACAAAAACAAATCTTAAATTCCGGACAATTTTAATCTACCTACCTGAATTTAATTTTTAAATGAATAGGTACTACTTAGCATCAATTTAAAAATGAACTATTGAATAGAATTGTCTTAATGAGTTGAAAAATAAACAAGAAAATGAGCTAAAAAACATCTTAAATAGATCAAAGTACAAGCTTCATTATTGTTTGTTTTTAGATAAAATGCAAGGGAAGTTAGTTTTGGAGGCAGTTTGATATTTGTTGCATTTGAGTGTGTTACACTTATTGTGAAGTGAAGTTTTGGTTTATTTTGTGTTTATTTTTATAATGTAAGTAAAATTTATGATTTTTTTATTGTACTTCGCGATATGACAACACTCCGCCGGATGTTAAGCTAAAACGCGGACTATGAACAATTACAGAGAAATTTCTACCAGCAGAAGTAGCCTCCGCTATGCCGGCTTGAGGAGAGGGTGCACCATCCAGGTTGACAGTGCACACTTCTCTCGTTATATATTTTTTTACTGTAGCTTGGCATAATGACAACATTCCATCTGATGTTAAGCTAGAGGGCGGTACATGAGCAGAAAACAATAGCAATGGTTATTGATACAGAGAAATTTCTGCAAGCAGGAGTAGCCTACGCTATGCCGGCTTGAGGAGACGAATGTGCACCATCCTTCGTTATATGATTGAATATTTGTTTTACAGGTTAATTAAATTTTTATTATATCCATAAGTAGGTTATATGACGCTAGTTAAATATAGTATTTAGCGTTATATAGCTTACTTTTGATTATAATAAAAAAAATCTACGAGCAGCGATCAATCTCTGAAGAACGTTTTTTTAATGCCTGTACTTGTATCACAAACACTGCACGACCAAAGTATATATAACATAATTACATCGGTATAGGTCGTGTCAAACTTTATGTCGTGTCGGAAGTTAGGCACGAGTCAATGCACAGTACACAAATTGAGGTATCAGCGGGGCACGTTTAGTGAGAGGGAAGGGCATACTCCCTTTATATGTTCTATTCATATTTAACAATTAACTCCTAACTTGTAAACTTAACTATACCTGCGCGAAACAGCGCCCGCAGCTAACTTCCGAGACACCATAAAGTTTAACTCGACCATACACTATTAATGTCTACGTTGATTATACAGTATGTAAGAAGACAGCTAGCAATTCCGCGAACTTATATAATTCTTACTGACGCGATCCAAGTATTTCTTTTTTATTATTTTTGTGACCAGATTTTTTTATTTGATCTGGTCAGATTTGGTCTAATAATAATTATAGTACCATTAATTGTTAAAAAAGCACTAAACATCATCTAAATATTAAAAACAAGCAATGTAAATGCAACTATTGAGACGGCTGGTGTCGCCACGCATCGGCCTCGTAGCACGCGAATCAAAACACAACTCATAAGATTTCTATATTCATTGTTTTACATGAAAATCTAATAGTAATAAGACTAATAATTAAAAAATCCTTCTAATGATGTTTTGGTATGTAACACATGGTTAAAGGGATTGTTGTCTGTCTTTTATTCGGTTTGTTTTCCTATGTTTTACGTGAACGTATTTTATTAATTTGTTTATTTGATTGTTGAATTGGATCCCAGCTAAAACTGAAATAAAACGTTTTATGCGGCTTTCTATCGTGATTATTTTGATTAATTTTATCCGTGACGTTTTGAAAGTTAATTACAACAAATAAAAAATAGTCAAGGGAAGTTTGTTTTTTCTCAACGCGACCACGATGACTGTAAAGCCTTCCATCGCATAAAACCTTTTAATTTAGTTACCTTGTCTATTATTTTACTTTTTATGATGAATTTCATGGCATCGAGATCGCATCTACAACGATAATTATCATTTCTGTCTTAAGTAGGTTTTGTGAGGCTAGTATGGGTTTAAATTCTAGCCTACCAATATCTACTTTAGATATAAATGAATATATCTACGGGTTTCTTCATATCTCTGTGGTAGGTAAAAATTGTCTATATAATAGGTCATACTTCAATCGACAGCTGCTAATCGTTATTAGCCCAGTTTCAAGTGTGACCCGTGAAGTGACCTAGTCACATTTCGGGATCGGTTTGAAATAGCCAAGTATAACGAGAAAGCTGTTAATCTGGATGATTCATATTCGTCTCCACAAGCTGGCATCAAGGAAGCAACTGTTGCTTGTAGACATCAAAAAGAATATTATTGGTATAGTGGTGACGATGACAACACGATTTTTCCAGTTTACCTGACAGCAGCCCAGCGCGTGATGAGCGTTAAGACCGTATGGAAGCATTTATCGAATGAATAACAAACATTGTCATAATAAGTAGGTTTCGGTAGGCTAGTTTATTTGTGGTTTAGCCTAACTAAGCCTGCTTATTTTGAGATTGTTTTAAAACAAAAGAAGAATGCGAAGAAATGAAGATTACTTTTACGATGACTCCCCGAATACCTTGACGTATCTTCTACTCGTACTTACCGTTTAAGTGAATATAATTGATCATTTTAAGTAGATTTTGGTAGTCTAGTACTAATAAAAACATAGTCTATCCTAATCTATTTACAGTGACCATGTATTGGAATTTCCCGCTAACGCAGAATGCGCTAGCGTTTCATTGGCAGAGGCGCCGTCCAATAGACCAGTTACATCTCAAACCACACGACGATTACATTATATTTGTCTAAATCAATAAACGATGGACTAAATAATATTCTTATGTTTGCCTAAACACCATGGTTCGCAGAAAAAAACTTATTTTAGATTATTTTTAATACATCTTTTAGGTTATAAGTTTATACAAGATGCAAAAGGACTGGGGGCTCTTCCCCTCCCTTCCCTTTATTACTTCCCTTTAACTACTTTTACACTATCAATACTAAAACGTTGTTTCTATTTTTATTATTTTTATCTATTTATTTTTGAAGATTTTTAAATAAATCAACCCACAATGTCAGAATAACATCGCTAAAGCTAGCGCGCCTATCACCAGTTCAATGACCTCGCGCGTTCTACACATCAGCCGTATATCGATCGTTGCATTTACATTACTTGTTTTTGATATTTCTATGATGTTTTGTAATTTTTTACACAAATAATTGTAGCATAATGTTATGTAGTTGATATTAGACCAATAAATAATTTGGATTATCTCCAAAGAAGGAGAAAAAACACGAAGACTATCGGTTTTTGATTATAGATTTTTGTATTTTATTAATGCGCGCCCTGCACTCGCGCGCGAATTATGCCGTGATCTCTAGACAGATTATAAAAACACAAGGCTCTCTGCTTTACTCCTCAGAAGCTTCGGTCTCGATGGCTTCGTCTGAGTACGTTGTTTTAAATTGGTGTAATTTCTTTATCATGGACATCCTTTGATTTGCAGTACCATTACGTACCTACCACCCTCTCGTGAATAACAAATTATCCAATATGCAAAAGGTGCTCGAACCAATTTATCTTAACGAGAAGATTGATTCTTTCAAGTGTTTTATATAGGTCGTGATAGTGCATTATTTCATAAACGCAGGCCGTCAATGAGGATGTAGTCTGTTAGTGTATGGTTGCCCTAATAGGATAAATCGTTCGCTTATTGAGTCAATTTTATGTGCGATTTACTTTATTGCTGGTGACATGTTAAGTTGTAAATGAACTCTTCCCTTTATCCAGTCTACATTCGATTCATTTATTACCCAGTTTTTTAAAAAATCAGTTACAGTTTATTATTAGCAGAAATTAAATATGTATTGCAATAAAAGAAAGAAGTAATCAAAAATTACGAATTTGAACTTTGTGAAAGTGTTTAGTAAATAAAGTGGATTGTTAACAATCCAACGTGTTATACGGAAATAGTTTTGTGTATATTTTTGTAATTGAGATATATTAATGGCAAATAGATTTTTGTATACAAATTCAAAAGTAGTGGCTCAAATCAGAAAGCCACGGCCATAGTCAAATTTAAAAAAATAAAAGTCATAACTGTGCTCGCCGCGGGTCGCTCATGTTTGCATGAATAATACATTATTAAGTTTTAAATAGCTTTAGTATTTGTTTCAGAATTGTAAGAGCTTTTAATTAGAACTTTTTAGAAGTTAACTTCTATATTAACACGAAAAATGTCTAACGATGATTTAACGGAAGAACAAGAAACGAGAGCAAAACTCAGAGAATCTTTTTTGAAGTATATTAGCGAGTTAATAGGTGAATATTTAATTAATAATATAAAATATTTAATCTACATATTTATTAAACTTACTTACGTGATTTTATAATACTATATGAGTAATATTTGTTTATTTTAATTGCATTTTTATATTCTGCGTATTTTGGCGTTTTCTTTCTACTGATCTCATGTTTCTATTATTTTCAGATAAAAAATGCACGATATTACATTATGAAAAGAGATCACTGAATGCTGTCTTCTCAGGGATGAATAGTCAAGGAACTGAATTCTTAGTAACCAATTTTGAAACTCCTATTGCATTTTATAAATCAGCTATAATAAGAGCTTCGGATGTTCTTTCTATTGAATTTGATTGTAGTTAATGTATCAAAATTTTAGCAGACATCTGGAGACATTAGGTTATCTGTCTTCAATTATTTTGCAAAACTTGTGTTTCTTCGAGTGTTAATGTGTAATAATAGTAGATTATTAACTATTAAGTGTTTGTAAATGTGCATGAGTGTGGGCAAACAATTCAAAAGAAGAGAACGTGTGTTTATTTTCCCTCCAAAAATCTGTGGGAAGTTTTAGTAGTGATTCTGCCACCTTACTGAAGCTATTTTTGACTTAATTGGACCTCGAGTCTAAATATTTAGTGTGGAATGAATGACCCGTGATGCACAATAACTTGATGCAGATATATATTTTGACACTGGCAAATTGTTATAATGCCATATAAAACTAAAATAATCATGTCTATTATCTTAATGTTGCTTGTAATGAAGTAAAGTTGCATTGTGGGTTTTGGCGGCCATCTTGAGACATCAGATTGTTTTGAATTATTTTCCTAAACTTGTATTTCTTCAAGTGTTAATGTGTAATAATGGTGGATTACTAACCATTAAGTGTTCATGAACGTGCGTGAGTGTGGGCAAACAATTCAAAAGAAGAGAACCTGTGTTTCCATTTTCCCTCCAAAACTCCCTAGGAAGTTTCAGTAAAGATTCTATCACTTTCTTTACTGAAGCAATTTTTGACTTGACTGTATAGTGTGATGAATGAATGACTCGTGATGCACAATATTATTAACTTGATGCAAAAGTATTTACTTTGACACTGGCAAATTGTTATACGCCATATAAAACAAAAAAAAAAGTTACATTGTTTTAGATTATTTTAGCATATTAAAAAAAATAGTATGCTTCTTTGTTTTGTTTTTCTTTTCTGTTGTATTTTCGTAAATGTATTATTCTGTATGTATATTATGAATTACTTATTGGTTAATTTTTGTAATATCAAAATGCTAGATATGTTTATTAAAAAAATATTATTATTAGTTTGGTATGACCACACACTGCCTGAAGTTAAGCTAGAGTGCTCAACAACTGCTACCACATATAACTACAGGCAGTAGTCGCCTCCACTATGCCGGCTTAATGAGATAAATGTGCACCATCCATATTGACAGCACACACTATTCTCGTTATACCTGGCTACTTACAAACTGATCTGAAAACGACAAGCTCACTTTGGGTGTTACATTCGTAAGTGGTGGTACTGCCCCAGGACGGCAGACTAGGCTAATAATCATCATCAGTCTGCTTACCACTCTTTGTAGCTTAGTGGTACTTGGAGCACCCAAGAAAAAAGCGGAGAGCTTGAGGTTTGATTTCCATCTCAATAAGCTATCTGTGATCATAAGTTTTTGATTTTCATCAAAATTTAATGGTCTCTTTGTGTAATTATTGCGTCTTGAATGAAAATAAATACATATATACTTAAAATATAATTGTATTATTACAAAAACACCATCTATGATGTGAGAGTGTAGGACCAGGAGTCTGGTTCAGATACAAACAGCAGAAAATAAAAAAAAAACTGAACTGCTAAAAATTTTGTTTAACACTAGTAACTACAAACAAGAGGAGTGTGCACTGTCAATCTGGATGGTGCAATTCGTCTCCTCAAGCCAGCACAGCGGAGGCGACTGCTGTCTGTAGTAGCAGCATCAGGCGGAGTGTTGTCATATGCAGACCTACAATAAAGCAAATTGTGACATTTTTGTTTCTAGACAACGTTATTTTTCTTAAGTACATCTAAAATTACTCGCCAACACTAGTCTATAGACTATAGTTAGGTACCCTAGATCGCTAACAATCACTGCTATCTGGAAGTAAGTAATCAATGAAGCTCTGAATAACCCTTAATAGGAAAATTGGCGCTCATTGAGGGTTTCAGTTAGCTCACCGTTTACATTCTCATTACCAATAAAGAACCCCACCATGCAACCTTGTTGCAAAATGCATCCGCTTTGGATAACATCCGATCGTTAAATAACGTGTGAACGATATTTTGGATACAGCTTTATAGGCTTGGGGCTGAATGACGAAAGTTTTTGCATCCTTTGCCTCATTTATCGTGTGGGCGGACGGACCATTCAGGGTGGTTTGCACCAGAAGACCGGTTAAAGTAACTTTAACTATTACTTTTACGGCGACGACGACCGGTAAACGTTTACATTTACTCCACACGCGTTGCAATATCGCGTAAATTCATATTGTTCAAAGGGTGGCTGATCTCGAAAAATAATATAAAAACATATTTGGCTTCTTTTCATACATTTGACGTTAGCAACATTGGTTTGACGATTACTTTAACTTTAACCAAGCCAAGAGTCGCTGGTTACGGTTAAGGTTAAAGCAACCGTCAAAAATGACAGGCGCGACGATGGTACAACTCGTGTAGAGTAAATATACACCATAATGTAAACGTAAAAGTAATAGTTAAAGTTACTTTAATCGGCCTGCTGGTGCAAACGACCCTCACAATCCTCGACTGTTGCGAGTCTCGAGCAGGAAACAACGAGTGCTGCTATCCTGCCATGCAGGACTGCAAACCCATTTATTATCCGATATCTTTCAGCGTCCTGCGCGGCAGACAGTCATGCAGGATAATGAATGGAATTTAACCCATGCAGCCAGTAGCTCTTACTTGTTTAGAAGGTTTTCCATAACCTCTCCAGACTCCTTTTAAAAATTGAACTAATTGGTAGTTGGGGGATTTAATTTAGGGTTGTGTAAATATTAAAGATGTTAAGTATTGATCATTAATTTATTTTATTTAATAAATACTGATGTTGGTTAGGCAGCGTATCTGTATTTTTCATTACTTATCTATAATGAATTAAAAATATATATGTTTACATTTAAAAAAAAATCAAGGCCAAATTACAAAAATAGTTTTAAAAAACCTCCTAAACATCTCACTAAAGCAACGTTAAGCTTTATGGTAAAATATAAATAATATTACGCAAAATTCAATTATCTAATGAATTCTTTAAGAAAAACGTTAAATTAATTTATAAAAGGAACTATAAAAATTGCGCCTTTCATCGTCAATAAGGATAACAATTCAAATTGCCAATTGAAGAAGCTCCCATACAATTTATAAATGAACTAAGCTATTGTATATTGATATACGAAAATAAAGGCATTCCCACATGGGACCACGTCACTCAATGGAATAAGTACCTAGATATTCAACTCTATTTAAAGCTAATCAAACTTTGTTAAGAATCAGTCAACATTTGTGCGCTTGCGGCGGTGCACTCGCGTCCAATGCCAACCGCTTATCAATAAAAAATGCGTTGGAAAGCGGTTTTTTTATTTCTAAATTCAAAATTTTATGTGACAGTTATAAATACGAGTGACAGTTTTTATTTTCAATTGTTTGGTTTTTTTTTTAATTTAAATTCTAAACTAATGGGAGAGGTAAGATTATTTCACCTTCTAAAGGGATTTATTTAAAAATTAATTAATTAATTAAAAGGATACTTTATGACGCGTTAACTCTGTAATAAATAGTCATAAACAAGACATGATTCATTGGGAGGGAATATCGTCAAATGGAATAACGGCTACATTTGCGATGTTAATAAACACCACTAATTGTACAGTGATCGCCATTATTAATGTAAACATTTATTCTGTTACAAGCATTCCTGGAATTCGGAAAAAATAATACAAAAGATCTCTTCATAGAGCATCGTATGTCGCGATAATTATTTGACCCCGAAAATTAATCCTATTAATACATCTCGTGTCACGTCTGTTACTTTTGAAACTCGAATTTGTTAACGCCTTTTTTCTATTGGGTTGAATTAAAAAAAAAAGTCACAGTTTTATTGATTAATACAATATTTTTTGAGTCTGGATGTTATTATGTTCATCTTGTTCTTGTTCTGGCACCCATAGTGTATAAAATAATAATATATTTCCAAAGATAAACTAAAATTTTGTATTCGAATTATTTCAAATATGATAGCTAACAAAACGTTTTAAAATCGTAGTCTGAATTCGATTACTACGAGTACGTACGTTTCCTCTGCTAGAGCTTAATTAAGCTTTAACTCGGGTAATGAACCTTTGTTTAAATTAATCGTGTATCAAAAAAATAAAATTGTAGCTGTTAATGTTAAACGGTCCATGTTATGTTAGGTTATGCCGGCTTGAGAATACGAATGTACAATGTCTGAATGTACAATGTACAATGGCTATCAGAAATTTTACTTTTTTATTTATTTAAAAAATCTAATCAATTTTTATTATTCTTACTGGACTAAAAGCATTCATTAGTCTACCTACAACCAAAGTACATTGTAAGGCCCAATTGCACCCAAGACTTAACTATTACTGTCACGTTAAACTAATGGTTAAAATTAAAATTGGGTTGCTTCAAAAAAAACCTGTCAGTTTTGACGCTTACTTTGACGATAACCGTAACCAGTGAATTTTGGCTGGTCAAAGTTAAAGTAATAGTTAAAAAATTAAAAAAAAATTTAAAAAAAAGTAAAAATAAATATATATATATGTCAAGTGAGTGAAAAGAGGGCAAATATTTTTTTCTATTATTTTTTTCGGGTATGTACTCCTAATTACATCTGCCACCACTTTATCGATAACAACATGAATTTACACGATGGTGCAACACGTGTGGAGTAAATGTAAACGTAACTGTTAAAATCGTCGTAAAATGTAACAGTCGAAGTAACTTTAACAGGTTTTTTGGTGCAATTGGACCTAAACCAAAAAAAAAACTAAGAAAAAGTGGTAGGCAGACTGATGATGGTTATTAGCCCAGTCTGCCGTCCTGGGGTGGTACCACCACTTTCAAATGTAACACCCGTGAAGTGACCTTGTCGCGTTTCGGGAATAGTTTGAAAGTAGCCAGGTATAGCGAGAGGAGTGTGCACAACTCAACTTAGATGGTACGTGCTCGTCTCCCCGAGCCGGCATAGTGGAGGCGACTGCTATCCGCACAGATTTCTTTGTAGTAGCAGTTGTTTCCATTCATGGGCCGCACTCTAGCTTTACAACAGGCGGAGTGTTGTCACATGCCGAGCTACAATAAAAAAAACATAGTTACTTTGGTACCGGTCAAAATTTACTGAGATTTGAACACGGGTCTCATCGATCGTGAGTTCTACCGCTAACATGACCGCTCTTGCACTATTTTTTCTTCTTCTAATATCATTAATTTCAATAAAAGAATAGTTTAGTTATTGTAAGAAATTTCTATGTTACGATATGATAAGAGGGCTGCTGGTAACACTTTATTGTACCAATATAGATAATGAGGTCAAAAAGTCACAGATGAGCTACATATAAAATAACTTAAAGATAGCAAAGACAAGTGTGATGAACCTATAGAGCCAAATTTTACTGCATCTTTTTCTTCAAATAAATCGCTGTCACTGTTGCCGGCGTACTTTTTGAAAATATTTTACTCAGTAACTATAGTATTTACGAGTCTAAAAAATATATACAGGGTGTCTCGTAAGTAGTGGTATCAACGGCATTCTACAGATAGAGGGGTTCAATATCTACAATATAATTTGGTAAAAAAAATTTATACCTTCTAGTTTAAAAGTTATGACATTTTTAATAAATTATCACATTTTCCCCGTTTTTACACAAAAACGATGTTTTAAAAATATGTTTATAATTATTTTTTATTTAAGTGTGTTAAAAAAACACAGGGCTTTCTAATTAAAATATTATTTGGAGCCAATTAATAACCATGATTAAATAAAAATTTTAAATATAAACAAGATTTAATTTTTTGCAAAATATACCGGACATATATGTATATTAAGCTACAGGATATAAAGTTTTGCGTGGTTTTCTTATTTTTCTTAAATATGTCCTAAAAATATGCGAAAAAAAATAATCGCGAAATAAGCTCTAAATAAATTTTAATGCAGTTTTGTCTAGTCAAAACTCATTGAATAAAAGGAGAATGCCCATTTGCCTAAGAAAAATGGGCCCACAATTTTTTTCTCGAGTTTGTCGATGATTTTTAGTTAATTTTGTAGAAAAATAAATCTACTTCCTTATTACCCAGTCAGTTTTTTTTTTACCCGGGTTATTGAGTAATTAGATGTTTTCTGATGCAATATTTGAGGTTATTATTGTTTTAAATGCTTTAATAATTGATGATATCTGTTTTTTATGTAATTAAACATTGTCTATTGATTGGTAAAAGATGTGTTGATATAATTAATTAATTAAGATATTATTTTAGAATATTATTTTGTTACCAATCTATTAAGTATCAAGTGGGCCCAAAAATGGCCATTCTCCTTTTCTTTTACATCATTATATTTGCAAAAACATAATCTAGAGCAGTGTTTCCCAACGTGGGGCCCAATTTGATTGTTAAGGGGGGCAATTCGAAAATGGACTCGACACGAGTTTAACCCTTTCAATGGGGGCCATTTAAATGCAATGCTACATTTCGGTGCCTTTAACGAAAAAAGCAAAAAGGAAGAGTTTTTACTGGTTTTTACGCGCTATCAAGGTCGGAGCAATCGTATGGTCAAGGTCAGTCCTTAAATAAATAGCTGTTTTGCATATGTTACGGGAAATGTTAGAAGATTGGGGTAATATTTTAATTTATTTTATTATTGTAGCTCGGCATGTGACAACACTCCGCCTGATGTAAATCTAGGTGCGGTCCATGAATGGAAACAACTGCTACTACAGAAAAACCGGTGCGGGTAGCAGTCGCCTCCACTATGCCGGCTTAAGGAGACGAGCATGTACCATTCTAGATTGACAGTGCACACTCCTCCGGTTATACCTGGCTACTTTCAAACTATTCCCGAAACGCGACAAAGTCACTTCACGGGTGTTACATTCGAAAGTGGTGGTACTACCCCAGGACGGCAGACTGGACAAATAACCATCATCAGTCTGCCTACCACTCTTTAATAGTGCCTATAGGCACTGAGCGACCAAAGTACATATAACAAAGTTACATTGGTACCGGTCAGAATTAGCGAGGTTTGAACACGGGTCTCATCCATTGTACCGCTAGACTACGGCCGCTCTATTGGGGATCTATGTACATAAATGGAGGTCCAAGAAAATATATCATATTTAAGCAACAGTGACATACAATTTAGCGATAGGCACACCACTAACCACCACGTAAGACTGATGATTATTGTTTTATTAGTCTAGTCTGCCGTTCTTTTTTCGCCACTAAATTGAATTGGATCTGCAAAAGTCTATAAAACAAAAAAGGCCTCTTTGCGTACTTTTCAGAGTTTAACTTGTCATCAGTCGGAAAGATATACTATAAAACAACATAGCGTAAATGATGTTATTAAAGACTTCTATAAGGGAAGGTATAAATTTATGAAAGTGACTCTTACGTCTATACACATAGAGCTATTAATCACAGTTTAAAAATTCTGTATTTTTCTGTATTTATAGTTCGGGGGAATTACGTACTTAGTAATTGGTAAACATCATAAAAATATTAATTGATTAATAACCTAACTAGTTGCCGAATTCAATTCCTGTAATAAAAAAAATTGACGATCACTTTGATGCAATGTTTGACGGTCTGTACCTAATTTAAAAAAAAAAGAAGGGAGAATTGCTCCCGAAAATAGGAGTTGTATTCTTATTTTACATGTAATTGATTTGAAACTTATTATTTATTGAGACACGTTTTTTCTCCTTCCTATAACATGGGATCCTTCGAGCGCGATGTGAAGAGGCATAGCGGACGCGACTGCTGTCTGCAGATCCCCTTCTCTGACAGCATTCGCCTCCGTTCATGGATCGCACTCTAGCTTAACATCAGGCAGAGTATAGTCATATGACGTGCTAAAATAAAAAATGCCAAATTAAAATAAAACATTGGTTTAATTTGATCGTAACTTTCATAAGAAAATTGCCAAAAAAAATAATTTAAAAAATTTATGACCTAGATCAACAGACTAATATTAACAAAGTTACCAGTTTCTGATTTATACAATTTAAAAACTAAATTAGATTACGTTTCAAATTACTATAAAAAAATTTGCATTTACACAATTTCGATTAAATTCTAAATCGTAAACAATTGTCAGAATAAACCTCCGTGGTCATTCATCCCGCAGCCATCTGTGCGCACACGCATTATTAAATTAATTCTCTTATATGACGCTTCTGCTCGTTAAAATTACTTTACCATACATTATAGACATGTTGTTATAATTTTTTTTCGTATCTACATTTCACGTGGTCTAGCGGTAACACGTCAACTCACGATCGATGAGACCCGTGTTCGAACCTCGCTAAATTCTGACGGGTACTTTGGCCGCTCAGTTCCTATAGCGACTATTAAAGAGTGATAGGCAGACTTGGTTATTATCCCAGTCTGCCGTCCAGCTGTAAAGTGTACTTGTCGCATTTCGAAATCAATTTGGAAGTAGTCGAGAAGAGATTGCCCTATTACTGGATGGTGCGTACTCGTTTCAAGCCGGCATACCGAAGGTGAGTTGTAGCAGACATTTCTCTGTGGTAGCAGTTGTTTCCGCTTACATATCGCACTCAGACAGACAACATTTTTATAAAATCAACTTATCAATAGAATGTGTTTACTCTATTAAAATCTATTACAGTGATTGCTTACAAGTAGGAAATGTCCATTGCTATCGTTTACTTGATCTGTGGTAAAGTGCGGATGTCAGCAATTTAACAATTTGTCGCCTCTATAATGTCATAATTCGAGCACTATGAGTTATAACTAGAAGAGTGTGCAATGTCAACGACTGTCGCTTGCAGTAGCTGTTGTTTCCGTTCACAGACCGCACTATAGCTTAATATAGGTGGAGAGGTTTTATTTGCTGATCTACTTTATGCCGTACAGCCCAGTCAATTGTTAAAGCGTCTGCCCTGCCGCATCAGGCACTCTGACCGACAACATAGTTAAGGCTGGCCGAGGTTGCCCTTGTAAGTTGCTCCAGCATTGTGGCTTACACATATGTGGGTAGCATTTGTACCGCACTCTAGCTTTACATGAGTCGGAGTGTTGTCATATGTCGAGCTAAATTTAAAAAAAAGATGTAATAAACCAAATTAAATAAATGCGGGTTTATTTACTATAGGGAGGGTGTCATACATTCAGTGGCACACGAAAGCACCATAGCATCTCATCGGGCACATCAGGGAGACGCATGATGTAGTTTCTTTCGGTGAAAAAACTGAATAATTATTTGAATTTTTTACATCATTTGAATTCAATATAGATTAACCTTAATGTAAAAATAATAGGGCATTTAGCGTGTTTATGAGTTATCAAGGTCGAAGCAATCGTAAACTCAAGGTGATTGGCAGCTATAGGGCGAAGAGAAGGAAATCTAAGAAGAATCTAGACTAAATCTTGTTACTAAGTACTAGTGCCGCAGGAGTGGTTATAATAATCTCCTGCTGCTTAAGTGCTTATCAATGAGTATTTAGTAATACATCAGCAACAAATTGAAGACATCAAGAAAGAAGAATATACGTATAATAATATAAACACAGATAGGCAGAGCATAGACAGTAGATACTCCTAAATAAATTAGACAAAATTAAACTAACATTTGTGTAAACTGCATTCATCAACGTTTTCCTGATTCAAGTGATAACGAAACGTCAAATCGCCATGAAAACCGTGGATTATGGAAATTGCATGGTTTCACACGTCCACGTTTTCAGTTTTTCTCCGACCGCGATACGTACGTCGGTTTTTTGTCCTGGTTCGCTTTTAGTTTTGATTCTTGATTACGAAACATAGCAAATGTGGAGGTGTACATTTTAATTACGATGTTTTATGCGGATACTAACGCGTTAATTTTGATATTACCGACTTAACGACGACATTTTGAGGGCTTTGAAACTGTCGTGGTCGCGGAAATTATAAATTAATGTTTGGTGTCGCGAAATTTTTGTAGGTTAATTTTAGAAAGAGACGAGTCTTGAAAAAATTCTTTCAGTACTAACAGTACCCGTTTATTAGGAAAGGGTTTTGTCTTTTTTTGTTCCCTGGTGCATGATAGAAATGCAAATCAAATTAAAGAAGGGAAGGGAATCTTATATCCCTACAGCATGACACGAAAGTGTTTTTTTATTAACAATTCATTATAAAATTAAGGATAAGGATTCGAATGTGCCGCTTCTGCATGAAGAGTCTCTTTGTATGTAAGAAAATCATCTGAAATTCTCTGGTAACTTAAAACGCATCGCATTAACTCTCTTAATCCTAGTTAGCTACATTTTTTTTTTTTTTAATTGTAGCTCGGCATGTGACAACACTCCGCCTGATGTAAAGCTAGAGTGCGGTCCATGAATGGAAACAACTGCTACCACAGAGAAATCTCTACGGGCTGCAGTCGCCTCCACTATGCTGGCTTGAGGAGACGAGCATGTACCATCTTAGATTGACAGTGCATACTCCTCTCGTTATACCTGGCTACTTTCAAACTATTCCCGAAACGCGACAAAGACAAAAAAGACATTCAACCTTTTTGTAATATAAATACTTATATCTACAGTTTCATTATTTCTGCCTATCTGTTTTTTTTTATATAACGTGTACTATAGATTAAGAAGAATGAAGATATTGGAACATTCATTTTAAACTGGAGCTATGAAACAAGCGGCGTCCAAGCCACAGCGGCAGCGGCGCTTTTGCGGAATTAAAACGTATCTTTTTTTTGTTTTTTTTTTTTAATGGTGTAAAAGTGCGATTTATGTTATCAGATAATACCAGATCATATTATCTTTAATTTCGGTTGGTCCTTATTTTTTATTTTAATGTTTTCTCTATGCTTTAGTTTCGGATCGGCTTCGTTGTCGTTAGCGCTCGGCCGCCGCTTGTTTCATAACCTAAGTTTAAAAATTTTCACCATTCAAGATTCAAGAGAGAAAATTTTAAGAAAATAACTCTTTTTTATTCTATTTTATTAGGTAGGTAGGTTATTTTTAATAAATCGACAAAATAATTTATACTATGAAAAATAGAAAAATTACATGCGCTATTTTTTATTATCCAATGAGGGCAACAGGTTAGGGTTGCCAACATTTTTTCCACGGATTTTATTACTTTTCGGAATTAGCTATATTCGGAATATAGTAATTTTGAATACTACAATAATATCAGCGGACCTGAAGCCCGAATGTTGGCTTGCCAGCAATTTATAGAGGGTTCAGCTAAATTTTTTTATGCGAAAAATCCTTAAAAAAATTTCGTCACCACCTCCAGATCCATAGATCCACTCAAACACATTTTTTTTCCAAAATTGGTTCAACCATTTACAGTAATTTTGACATCGTTAGAAGGACATTTTTTATATGACAACACTTCGCCTCATGCGAAGTTACGGTCCATGAACAGAAACAACTGCTACTACACGCTTCATATACAGCAACCGCCTCCGCTATGCCATTTCACGGATGTTAAATCAGTGAATTGAAATTAAATGTTCGTATAGTGTTCTCCGTACAAACGCGCGGGGCTGCAGTAGTGCAGTATGTCATGCGGTGGCCTAGAGGACTCATTCCACATCAGCTTGCGGTGGTGATATCTTAAATCGAATATAAATCGATCGATATCTATATCCATTTCACAATAGCACGTCTAGTTCTGTCAAAATCAAGCACAATACTGCAAAACTCGGTATGCACACACGCGCGGGGTGCGTTTTTCTCCGCATGTAGGCGCGTGATCTGCAACATCGCGCGTGAATGCGTTTTGTGTGTGTTGCACTACGCGTGTTTTCTATACAAACAAAGACTTGCAATCAACGTAAGAACACATGTGTGACGCGGGGCAGTGTGAGAATCGCCTAAATAGTGACCCGCGAGACCATTTAAGTTGGCCAGCCCTGCTTTACAATGACCAATTAAGTTCACTAGACGTGATCAATGTTTTCTCAGTTTACAAAACTAGGGCATCCAGAATTATCATTTTATTTTTTACTGTTTTATTTAATTATTATTTATCACTCATGTGAGAGACATTCGTTCATCAAACAATGAATGCATTTATAGTTCTTTTGCTATTTGAGTTTATTTAATCTAATCAAGTTTCGTTCGGCCGTTTGAGCGTGATTAGGAGGACAAACAAACGTACATTCGCATTAATAATATTAACATAGATTGTAAAGTTTTTAGGCGTTTACAAAAATAATAAAAATTAAAAGACGTTATAATAAAAATAAATAGATTAGATAACAACAAGGCACCGGGAAACGATCAAATTAGATCACGGGACATAAAAGCCATCGCAGATTGTATCTCAGAACCAATAGCCAATCTTATTAATAACAGCGTAGCATCAGGCAAATACCCCGATGAACTAAAGTTAGGCATAGTGAGGCCAATATACAAAGGTGGCAAATCAAATGACCATGGCAATTATCGTCCAATAACGATTTTGCCAATAATTGACAAAATTGTAGAAAAGTATATATGCACACAAATTCAACATTTTTACGCCAACAACAACATAATTTCTACAAATCAATACGGATTCCAAATAAAAAAGAACACATCGATGCTACTGTCAAAATTCACAGACGAAGTCAACACGCACCTACACCTGAAAAAACATGTCCTACTAGTATTTATAGATTATAGTAAGGCTTTTGATACACTGAGACACGATACACTCGTTAAAAAACTTGAAATGACAGGCATACGCGGCCCTCTCCTCGAATGGAGCAAGGATTACTTAAAGAATAGACAATACCGCGTGAGAATTGGAAACAGCCTCAGCGACAATATGAAAGTGACAGAGGGAACTGCACAAGGATCGGTAAACGGTCCTTTACACTATTTGGCCTATGTGAATGACCTAGAAAAAATAATAAAGCACTGTTCCATATACCAGTTTGCAGACGACACATGTCTAGTGGCTGCTGACAGAAACGCCGAAATTGCATTGGTCAAGATGCAGGAAGATTTCACCCAAGTAACAAAGTGGTCACATGATTCAGGTCTGATACTTAACGCGGCGAAAACTAAACTCATGCACATACAATCCAGTCACAATCACACGTCTGCAAATATTAGCATAATAGCACACGACCATCAATGTCTTCATGACAACAGATCTCATTGCGACTGCGATACAATTGAAGTAGTCAGGAGTCATAAATACCTGGGTGTGATCATTGATGACAGATTCTGCTGGAGAAATCACATAGATCATATTTGTAATAAATTACGGGCTGTACTTTCAAAATTCTACCTCGTTAAGAACAAAATCCCCTACCCGGTGTTACTAGCTACCTATAACGCATTGGCAGAATCGCTGATTACTTACGGGCTCACGAGCTATGGACGTACATTTAAAACCTACCTAGACGACATTAATAAAATACAAAAAAGATTATTAAAAACAATAGTACCTCACAAAATCAAATTGGAGTTTAAGAACAATTATGACGGTTTATTTAAACACTGTAATGTGATTTCAATACACAATAAAGTAAACTATCTTCTCTTTTGTGAGCAATATCCCAACTTAAATAACTACCCGCGTGTGAAAGGAAGAATAACTACACGACAAATATCTAACAATAATTTACACGTACCTAAAGCCAATAATTTTTACGGTAAAAGAATATCATCCTACATAATCCCAAATGTGTATAACAATCTCTCGTCAGAAATAAGGAAAGGCTTAAACAATAAAAACTATAAAAATAAATTAAAAAACTATTATACCTTTTGAAGCAACCTGTATATAAAATGTATTTTTAAAAATTTCAGAATACCTTCTATTTTTTAATGTTGTTTACTTGTTTATCATTTAAATTGTATATACTTATTATTTAACTAATTATGTGTAATTTAGTGTAATTAAGAACGAATGTGCAACGCCAAGACAAACCATTATGGTTTACTGGCGTGAAGCTAAATTGTAAAAAAAAAAAAAAACTAAATACTACCAATAAACACTTATTATTATTATTATTATTATTATTAAAATGTACCATAAAAATAACATTCAAATTACGGAAATTTACAGAACGTAAACGGAAATGGCATTTGCGAGAACGACTAACGATCGAGACGTTAACTTATTTTTTTTTAATAGCTCGGCATATGACAACACTTCGTCTGTCGAAATGAAATGAAATGAAAATCCTTTATTAACGTAGGCATGGACTTAGCATGCACTTGTTTATCGTCAGAATCTACTTTTGACTTCGGAAAGGCATATGACGAGAAGACAGCCATAAGAAACTCGTCAATTATAGCCTGTGTTTATAATACAAAAAAAAAAACAATAGTTGTAACTAATTTAACAAACATAACTAAACCGCAATATGGGGCACCAAAATGAAAAAAAATATATTTTAATATCATTGCAAGTTTGCAACCAAGTGAAGCTTCTGCTACCACAGAGTTTCTATAGTCGCCTCCACTATGCCGGCTAAAGCAATCGAATGTGCATTGCACACTCCTCTCGTTATACCTGACTACTTCTAAACAAATCCCGAAATCCGACATAGTTCATTTCAGAGTGTTACATTCAAAAGTGGTGGTATTACCCCAGGACGGCAGACTGGGCTAATAACAATCATCAGTCTGCCTACCACTCATAGTGTCTATAGGCACTGAGCGAGGATAGTACATGTAAACTTATTGTGAATACTGAATTTAGCGAGGTTCGAACACGGGTCTCGTCGATCGTGAGTTCACGCGTCTTACCGCTAGACCACGGCTGTTCGACCTACCTATCACCCCTCCTGTATAACCCGTATGACCGTTTAATACAATAATCACTTTAAATTAGTTATAAAAAGGGTCGTTGATTGGTCGACAAATGTTTCTTCCTGTCTGAACGGAAGACGCCGATTGGCTAAATTGTTACATTACTATAATTTTATCCAATGAAACGTATTTGCTGTACGAATTGTAATTTCTTTGAAATTGTGTTATAGTACGTACCAAACTTTATAGCGGCTCCGAAGTTAGGTACAAGTCGCTGCGCAGTATATAATTAAGGTATCAGCGGGGCTAGATGAAAGTGAGACGGATTTTTATTCTTGTTCTATTCATATTTAAAATTAACTTTTAATTTTATTATTGTAAAGACTGTAGCTGCGCGAAATAGCACCTGCAGCTAACTTCTGAGACGCCATAAAGTTTGAATCGACATATACATTGTCACCTGCATACCCCATAAGACATAATTATATGAGATTTTTAATATAGAGGGCACTTCATGATCCAAATGAGTCTACAATCGCCTAAGCTATGCCGGCTTGAGGAGACGAATGTGCATCATCTAGGGATCTTGTTGAGGTGAAAAGATGGAATGCGATAGATTTATATCTAACAGAAAGGAGAATGCCCATTCGCCTAAGAGAAATGGGCCCACAATTTTTTTCTCGAGTTTCACGATCAGTTTTATTTCATTTGGTAGGAAAATAAATCTATATTCCTTATCACCAATCAGTTTTAATCTTTTCACTCAAGTTATTGAGTAATTAGACTTTTTCTGATACAATATTTGAGGTTATTATTGTATTAAAAGCTTTAATAATTGGTAATATTTATTTTTTATGTTATTAAACATTGTCTATTGATTGGGAAACGATTTTTTATATAATTAAAATAAATTAATGAAGAAATAAGGTATTATATTAGAATATTGTTTTGTTAACAAACTATTAAGCAATAAGTGGGCCGAAAAATGGGTATTTTTCTTTGGAAGACAGTGCACTGTTAGGTCGAGAATAAATCTGCCAAATGATGAAAAATATATAAAAGGAAAAACTTCTATTGTTAAAACGTTTTAAGTGTTTGCTAATCTATATAAATTTGTTTTAATAACATTAAGAAGAAACCTCTCGGCCTAACGTGCACTGTCTTCTAAAATGCCCTCCAATACTGCCATCAGCGCTCTGCTTCTGGTAAACCACATTATTCCTAATAGATCTGTGTTAACAGGACAGGTACAGTTAATAGGCCGGGGCCGTTACGGATTTTTATAGCTGAAAAAGAAAAATTAGTAGCACGCCTTCGAACTTGAGATGAAGGGAAGTAGTGAAATGGGGTGCTATTTAAGGGATGAAAACCGTTTTTCGTTATTTGTGGCGAAACGAGACCTCCTAGAGAAAAGTGTTTCATACAAAAGTTGCAGATAATAAAGAAATCTAAAACTGTCATTCTATATATTTTTCGACATAAACCTCAAAATTTGCGAGAAAATGACGAAAAACCGATTTTTGGCCCTTTTTAACTTAGTAATGTATAACGAAAAACGGTTTTCATCCCTTAAACAGCACCCCATTTCACTACTTCCCTTCATCTCAAGTTCGAAAGTTTTTTTTTTTCATTGTTTATGACCTCAACTATTGTTGCCTGCTATTAATTTTTTCATCTTAAAAAGGTAACGGCCCCAGCCTATAAGTTTACAATAACAAAATTAAGAGTTAATTATAAATAATTAGAACATATAAAAATAAAATGATACCTCTATTTGAGCAACGACTTGTACCTAACTTCGGAGCCGCCAAAAAGTTTGGTTTGTACTATACTAAGCTATTGGCTAGTGCTTGCATTATAGGCACTGAGCGACCAAAGAGATTTTTTTTTTATTGTAGCTCGGCATGTGACGACACTCCGCCAGATGTAAAGCTAGAGTGCGGTCCATGAATGGAAACAACTGCTACTACAGAGAAACCTGTGCGGGTAGCAGTCGCCTCCACTATGCCGGCTTAAGGAGACGAGCATGTACCATCTTAGATTGACAGTGCACACTCCTCTCGTTATACCTGGCTACTTTCAAACTATTCCCGAAACGCGACAAAGTCACTTCACGGGTGTTACATTCGAAAGTGGTGGTACTGCCCCAGGACGGCAGACTGGGCTAATAACCATCATCAGTCTGCCTACCACTCTTAAGCTTTAGATTAAAAGTTAAAACCATCACCTCTCTTTAAAAAAAACACACATTAAAATAATATTTTCTCGAACGTTCTAAATCCTCTATCGGGCTCTGTAAAGGGATCATAGTTTACTAAGTTAACAAGTTCCATTGACATAGACCATAATTTCTTTGCATCTGTATTATTTTCGAGATTTATTGATGGCGTAGCTAGTTGACAGTCTCTGTAGAAGTAAAAATGTTTTTTAGAAAATTTATTAGTCGCGAAGGTAGCGGTTGGACCTCGCGATCGATTAGACCCGTGCTCAAATCTCGCTAAATTCCAACCGGTACCAATGTAACTATGTTATATGTACTTTGGTCGCTCGGTGCCTATAGGCACTATAAAAGAGTGGTAGGCAGACTGATGATGGTTACTAGCCTAGTCTGTTGTCCTGGGGTAGTACCACCCGTTTTAAGTGTAACACCCGTGAAGGTAAAGTCAGGCATAATAATGTGCACTGCCAATCTTAATGGTGCACATTCGTCTCCTCAAGCCGGCATAGCGGAGGCGACTGCTGATAGTAAAAATTTATCTGTAGCAGCAGTTGTTTTTGTTCATGGATCGCACTCTAGCGTAGGTGTCATATGCCGGGACATAATAAAAAAATTATATAAGTAATAATATAAGACGTAGTTTTGTAATTTACAAACTAATTTTTTTTTTTGTTAAGCAGTAACCACGAGATCCGTTGCTCTTCAAGAATAAGAAGAAAATAATTTAGGGTCGCCTTGGTGAAGGCGTCTGAAGCTGCCGTGTACAACGGACCTCTGTGAACTAAACACACGCCCCGCTCCGTTAAAATAGAGCCGTTTCAGTCGCCTTCACTATGCCGGCCCTAGTGATCAACTGGTACTACAACATTCGGCGTGAATTTAAAATTAGAAGGGGCTGATAATCGAATGAGGTCCGGGCGATGCCAGATCGTGATTCGATTCGTCATTAGCTTTTGACTTCACAAGTGTTACACTTGAAAATTGTGATACTACCCCAGGACGGCAGACTGAGCTAATAACCATCATATATCTGGTTAACAATAACTCATTGAAACATTTTAAGTTTCTCTTTTACCTCCTGAGGTCGCCTTCGTTATGCCGGCTTGAGAAAACGATTGTGCACCATCTAAAATGGCAATGCGCATTTCTCTCGTTATACTTGGCTACTTCCAAAGTAATCCCAAAACTGTCACTGTCACCGAAGTGATAATGTAACGTCAATCCCATACATTTTGTTTTCGATTCGATCAAGTGACGAGTGTTTGGCGCGCTTTTGCCCGGGAAGGTTGAGGTGTTATTTATCCCTTTCCTTAATTAGTTTAGTGGTTATTATTGTGTAAAATTGGTGTTATTTTGCGTAATTTTATGCTGCGCATGTGAGTAATTGTGGAAACATTAAAATTCACTCTATATGAGGCAACGGAAGCGGTTTTTTTTTTGGGTTATCCCATGCCGAGTAAACGCTCATATTGTGACGTGACCGGGTAAATTGCCGCCAAATACTCCAAGAAAGCGTCTAATTCTAAAACACCATTGCAATTTGATGCAAAGACATCAAGAATTTACTACTCGACTTTGGCAGAATTGTTGTTGTTATGACATCTGAGGCCATTTAACAAAAGAAGAAGAAGAAATTCAAGTGACAACTGTATGGTGGAGTTTTGGCGGCTATCTTGAGACGTCAGGTTGTCTGTTTTGAATTATTTTCCCAAACTTGTGTTTCTTTGAGTGTTAATGTGTAATAATGGTGGATTATTAACCATTAAGTGTTCGTGAACGTGCGTGAGTGTAGGCAAACAATTTAAAAGAAGAGTTTAAAAGAAGTTTCAGTAAAGATTCTACCACTTTACTGGCTTGACTTTTTGACTTGACTGAGTTTGATCTGACTGTTTGGTGTGATGAATAAATGACTCGTGATGCACAATGTTATTAACTTGATGCAAAAATATTCACTTTGACACTGGCAAATAGTTATACGACATATAATTAAAAAAAAACTGTCGGATGGCTTTTCCAAACCAACCTGTGTGTCAAGAGAACCTGTGTCACAGAGAGCCCAAGGTCACTTCATGGGTGTTACATTCGAAAGTGGTGGTGGTTTAATAATAATAACCTTACCTATAATATAAACCAGTTTCATTTGCACATTTTTCATGAACAGAGCAATAAATAGCCGTTTGAGCACCCTGATATGGTGTCTTGAGAAGTGGCCCAAAGATTTTAATTAGGGATGTCGCACCCCAAAACAATGTTTCATTTAAATAACGATAAATATTCGTATTTGTAAACCCTGGATGGACGCAGTACGTATTTATTCCGTCTATATTATATTCCTGAAAATAAATATATAATACGATTTTATTTTTCTTTCCAGACTTCTGTGGCGTGGTGGAGTTGTTAGCGTGCTAGTAAAATATTATTCAATAAATTATATCGAATCTGTCTTGAATTATTTTCTTAAACTTTTGTTTCTTCGAGTGTAATAATGGTGGATTATTAACCATTAAATGTTCGTGAACGTGCGTGAGTGTGGGCAAACAATTCAAAAGAAGAGAACCTGATTTTCTATTTTCCCTCCAAAACTCCGTAGGAAGTTTTAGTAAATATTCTACCGCTTTACTGAAGCTAGTTTTGATTTTGACTTGACTAAGACTTGATCTGACTGTGTAGTGAATATTAATATTATTGATGCAATATTTACTTTGACACTGGCAAATTGTTATACTACCTTAAGTAGGAACTCGCCACTTAAGATTTTTTTTACTTCGATGAACAAAATAATATTATTTGATGGAGAGATCTCACTTTACACCGTGACATCGTAATTGCAAAACTTATACTTGTCCCTCCGTAAAAAATCGATTTTTTTCATAAAATGGTCATTCTAAACTTCCCACCACAATTTTTTTTTTTCAGGAGTTTCGTCGATACATCCCAATTTATTTTATGAATATAGATTAATAGATGTATTGTATTAAATAAAAAATACTTACTTTTAATTTTGCAGCTAATTCCCTTGAAAATAATAGATTTGCTAAATTACCCAGTAGATATGCCTTCAAGGGGTCGTATGGTTGTTTTTCAGAATTTATATCCTGAATATTCATATTATATACTGCGAAATACAAAGGTAGGGCTCATTATGTCTAGCGACCAATCGAATCACATAAATTGGCTTACTACGAAACTTAATTATCTATTATGAAACTAACGAGATGAGTGTGCACTGTCAACCTGGATAGTGCACATCCATCTCTTCAAGCCGGCATAGTGGAGGTGATTTCTGACTGCAAACATTTTTCTGTGCTTAACATCAGGCGACGAGAGCTACAATAAAAAAATGCGCCCATTAGAAAGTAGCGCGATTAGAATTATTGATGCCTGCCTGCATATTTTTATCAGCTCATGGAATAATAAGAAGAAATTATAATACTGAAGACATGGCTGTATGGGCCTAGATCCCTTTGCCTTTACGAAACGGAACTAAAAAAATATTTACTTACAAGAATATAAATCAGATGTGACAGAAATAATTCTAGCGGGAACACTAATTTTAATACGCGGTAATAGTAACATAGTCAAATAAAAATGTGCTAAATAAATCCCAAAGTGCAATTCAAACCCTTCAACGGTCGTCTTTTTCGGAGTCATCATAATACCAGCGTTGTTTATTAAAATAGTTATTTGGGACTCGGTTTCCAGAATTTTTCGCGCGCATTCCCGAACTGATTTTAGTGATGCTAAATCGCAGTATTGAAAAACTAATTGACCGTTATTTTTCATATGGTAACACTTTTGTTTTATTTCGTTTATTGTGTCTATGGTTTCATTTAAATTTCTGTTTAACATTACTATTCTTGCACCTGAAAGTAAATCTTATTCTTTATTCGTAATCCGTTTTGGATTTGGCTTCTAGTCCTCTTTTGTTTTATTGTAGCTCGGCAGATGACAACACTCCGCCCGATGTTAGGCTAGTAAGCAATCTATGAAAGGAAACAACTGCTACCACAGCCAGCAGTCGCTTCCGCTAAGCCCGTTTGAGGAGACGAATTATTCACCATCAAATTGACAGTGCATACTCCCCTGTTTATACCTGGCTAAATAGTTTAGCTACAATTTCGTTTATTCAGATCAAGATACATAATATATTACTCTTAAAAACCCAGATATTGACTAATAAACTTTTGGAGGAAAAATGTAAAAGAATCATACACCCACACTGACGTAAGTTCATAAATCATTGTTTCTTTGATATTTTTTAAGAAGTACTCGTATAACTCGATTCAAACTTCATGGCGTCTCGGAAGTTAGCTGCAGGCGCTACAGTCAGCTAACTTCGGAGCCTCCATAAAGTTCGTACTATAGTCGATATTTTCAATATAACATTTCTAGGTAAGCGTAAAAATTAATGATGTGCCGCTTTCATGAACAACGGCCCTAACACTTTATCCTTTCGAAGTCTGGACAAACATCTAGTCTATTAGTTTAACTTTGTCACGTTCTAGACAGTAAACAAATACATAATATTTTTAACATACATATCTACAAATTAGACACCTCGCAACTTTATGAGAACTAAATATTGTAGGTGTTTGTGACATTGGATTTAAAGGTGATAATCGTATGTATAAATATTTAAGATTATTAAATATAATCGAATTTAAACAGCATAGGCACAGAGCGATCAAATTACTTAATATGTCAGTAGGTACATAATATATTACCTATAACAATGTTGGCACCGGTCAGTGGGATTTGAACACGGCTCTCATCGAAGCCGTTCAATTTTCTTTCGTTCAATCAAGCAACTTCTTGGGTCAGCATAGTGACGGCAACTAGACTTATCGCATAAATGTATAAAAAAAAATGCATACCTCTTTCATAAAAATCCTTGACAATTTCTTTTCCAATGCCAGAAGAACAGCCAGTAATTATAACAGTTTTATCAATTAATTTGGCAGTATTGTCACAATATCCACTAAAGAATGGCATTTTTTAAAACAAAAATCGATTTTCCCAAAAAATATTACACTATAAAAGAAAATAACGTAAATTTTGCGATTAATGAAGGTGGGTACCAAATAATTTTTTTTTGTGTAGATATAAATTATAGATATTATTTTGTTAATTAAAAAAAACTTATTTTTTTTTTACCAACTTACGTCTTCAACAAAGTAATGTAAATCATCATATGCAAAACAAGCTAATGCTGTACGCAGTTTCGTATACAGGTGTTATATTAAAAAAAAATGTCCTCCGCCAGTGGCGGAGAGTGGAGCTGCGCTCGGGGCGGAGGAAAATTTCACAACTTATGTCCATTTGCACCATATGACTTAACTATTACTGTCACGTTAAAGTTAAAATTGGTTTGCTTCAAAAAAAATCTGTCACATTTGACGATTACTTTAACCTTAACCGTTACTGGCGAATTTCGGCCGGTCAAAGTTAAAGTAATAGTTAAATCAATGTCGCTAACGTCAAATCTTTAAAAAGCCGCTCTTGTTTGTATTGAGAGAATTCATTTAAATCTTGTACTAACTTCTATTTATCTAACTCCTCATTACACCAGCAACCCTTTTAACTATAACGAATTAATTTACACGATGGTGCAACGCGCGTGGAGTAAAAGTAAAGATAACTGTCAAAGTTAAAGTAACAGTCAAAGTTACTTTAACCGGCCTTCTCTGGTGCAAACCACCCTTACTTATTTAGGTAACTTTTCGGTAATAACAATTAGTCTGAATCGTATGTGCGACAAAAACATAAAATGAGATGGTTTGAATTTTTACAAGATATTATATTGTAAAAATTTACATCCCCCTAAAAGTGCCGGCTGGGGCGGACCGACCCTCCCGCCCCCACTGGAACATATACATTTACCATAGCTACGTTGATACTAGACAGCGAGATTTGAACACGGGTCTCATCGATCGCCTTTCACCGCTAGAACCACGGCCGTTTAATTGAATATACTGGTGAATCTTTCAAGAAATAAATAAAATAGTGCAGTTGTGTTTTATTTTTTATGGGTACGATTCCTGGCTGGATTTTTTTTAAAAATGCAGTTTTAGTTTTATTCAAAATCGTCCTCGATCAGAGTAAGAAAGTATAAAAAGAAAACAAAAACGTACTTAATATATTTTATTTAAAAAAATAACAATAAAAAATGCTTTTCAAAAACTTTAATAACCCAACTAATTACCTTAATTATATATTTAAAAAATACATACATAAACACAGTATATAGATCCCTAATTACAATACAAAAAAAATATCTAAAAAGATCCACCTATCCCATAAATTAATTAAATGCTTTTAATAAAAATTTAATTATTTAAACAAAATATTCGTAAATAAAAAACAATAAAAACAACATTTGTTGTTAACTAAAAACAACAAAAACAATTGTTGTCAAATACAACAAATATATTTTTTTAATTTCGTTTCATAGATTTATGACAATTTTATATGAATGCAACACAGAATAAATATATAAAAGGCACAATCTTCAATAATATTCTTAATTTTACTGATAACAATAATATAATTATTTAAACACATTCTTATAAAGCCTAAAACTCTTCCATTTTGGTAGTCAAAGAACCAATGTTCTCTATTTCACTAACCAATACATCACCAGGTTTGAGATACTCTGGTGGCTTTCTAAACATACCCACTCCTCCAGGGGTTCCTGTCAAGATGATATCGCCAGGCAGAAGAGTCATTACCCTGCGGAATGAAATTTAATTATATAATGAAACGAAAAGCAGTCTTAATCTATTTATTGTTGCGTTTCGCGATCAGCTTGAAAGCAGTCGGTAAAACAAGAGCGTAACCATAGATCGCACTCTAGCTTAATTTTTTTTTATTGTAGCTCGGCATGTGACAACACTCCGCCTAATGTAAAGCTAGAGTGTGGTTCATGAATGGAAACAACTGCTACTACAGAGAAACTTATGCGGGCAGCAATCGCCTCCACTATGCTGGCTTGAGGAGACGAGCATGTACCATCTAGAATGACAGTGCACACTCCCCTCGTTATACCTTCAAACTATACCCGAAACGCGACAAGGTCGCTTCACGGGTATTATATTCGAAAGTGGTGGTACTACCCCAGAACAGCAGACTGAACAAATAACCATTATCAGTCTGCCTACCACTCTTTAATAGTGCCTATAGGCACTGAGCGACCAGAATCAAAATCAGGCAGTTTGGTCATACGTTCACCACCCCTGCCCTATAGGGTAGTGAAAAAATAAAATAAGTAATTTTTTATACTCACGAAGATAATCTTTCAATAATATCAGGGATTTTATTAATGAGCTGTCCAGTATTACTTTTCTGTTTCAGTGTATTATTTAACGAGCACTGAATATTTAAGTTTTGGGGGTCACTGATCTCGTCGCTGGTCACTATCCACGGACCAGTCGGGCAGAATGTATCCATTGACTAAAGTAAAAAAATTAACAAAAACTTAATAGTGGAAGCTGACTTAAGGTTGGTTATTAGCAGAGTCTATACCACCTCGTTCAAGTAAACTTAAAAAATAAACTTATTACCATTTGAATAAATAATAAAACTATTTTGGAAGATTCACCCCGTGACGAGATGAAATAGGAGGTCAAATTCAAACAAAATTACTATTACTTATTTAATTTACTTATGTTTATATACATACATACTTATGATATGTATGTATTATATTTTAATAACTTAATCTTTTTTTTAATTTATACTTCATTTATTAGCTTATTCTATTTATTTTGTCAATATTTATTTATTTATTTCATTGCACTGTAGACATCTCCGCTCACACCAACAAAGGTTAGCTGGTAGACAATGCCAAAGGCATTAAGCTCGCCTATGTACGATTTAACATGTGCAATAAAGTGTTTTTTTTTTATTATTTATTTAATTTACCTTTCCAAGTAAAAACTGTTTGGAATTCTTCTCCTTTTGCCAATCCCTAGAGCTTATATCTTGCGCTATCGTATACCCAACGACATAATCAAAAGCTTTAGCGGCCTTCACGTTACTAGCTTGTTTACCAATCACAACCACCAACTCAACCTCCCAGTCGACTTGCTGAAATAAAGTGGAAAACGTATATTAGAATTGATTGCCTACACACACAAACACACTCCATCATATTTATTATCTATTTAAATCTTGAGGACGACCAGCAGCGACGGCATACATGAAATTCTGCTTTACAATACTTGGTTTGTTGAAATAGGATAAATGGTCCACCTTTAGGTGCCACAACGTACATATTAAAATTAAAAAAAATAAAACAATAATTTAGTCTATAAAAAAATATCATCGCTATCTATCCTTAATTCTAACTAATCTCTGCTATCCAGTCCACAGGCATAGATAGCAGTGACATAGCTAGAAGTGGGCGGGGTGAGGAGTGAACAATGCAGAATATAATTTATAGCTTAAGCACGTAAAATATTGTGGTTGATTACAAATAAATAAATAAAATCCTACCTCATCGTACTTACTGCTGGTTGAGGTTTTTTTTTCTAGGTGACTATCATTATAATTATGTAATAAGACAAATATATTATTTAAAATTCCAAAAAGTGTTTTAATTTAAAACCGACTGCCGCATGCACTTATTTATTTCAGTTCTTGGGGTGTCCACTAACGATTTCCGCTCCGAGCTCTAACCATAGCTACGCCACTGTTCGATATGCTAAAAAGGTGGTCCATGTCCCCTATCATTGCGCCCATTAAATATATTACATTTTATAATTTTTGTTTCTAAACAAAGGATAGCTTTAAACTTATTCTAAATCCGAAGAAGTGAGGGTATCAAAACGATGTAATCTCAACAGTTTAATATGGATTTAACTGTGAAAGTAAAGTAAATCTAAACGTTTATGAATCAAGGCGTCTGACCTCGCATTAAATTGAAGTCAATTGTAAGTCAAATTGTGTAGGAATTCATATGAGCGTAGGTGGTAATATCCGTGTCACCTCACCATCATGATATTTTATAATTTCCTAAGAATTTTATCGCACGCGTATCTATACCTATTAGATTACCATCAAAGGAGTTACGAATGTAACACTTGTGAAGTGACCTTGTCGCATTTCGAGATCAGTTATGGAGTAGCCAGGTCTTATATAACGAGACGAGTGTGCACTGTCAATCTCGACAATCGGACGGTGCGATTCGTCCCATCAACCCGGAGGCGACTGCAGCCTGTTCATGGACCGCACTCTAGCTTAAATTGTGGTCATATGCCGAACATCAATTTAAAAAATTGTGGGTGCCACTAGGTGCTTTTGGAATAAGGAACGAGTGTAGTAGCGTTGGAGCAATGCAATTTGTTATTTTTTCATAACATTTAACTCGCTTTGGACGACATTGGTAAGGTAGCAGGGAAGCAGCGGATGCGTAAAGCAAAAAACCGGATAGAATGGCGTGCAATAGATGAGGCTTACACCCAGCAGTGGGGCATCAAGGGCTGAAGAAAAAGAACACGCTAATAATTAACGCCATAACGGCTAGAATTTTTTTGGAATTTAAAAAGTTAATCCCTCCTAAACTTCACTTGAGACATTTTTTCAAATAAGTACCACTAACAAAAACAAAAAAAGGATTTTTATGTTGTTGCAAATAAAAATATAGTTAAGTATTTCTATGTTCTATTCTTAATTGGGTAGCATAGTATAGGTCTATGACGTGGTCCTTAATGGCCGGTCGCCTTTAATTTTTATTTAAACGTGAAATCTATCAACTTCGCTTATACATTGTTATGTAACATGTTTCGAGTCATAAACCTACCTAGATATTTATTTAACTAATAACAAATAAAACAAACTACAATGTAGAATATAATTATGGTTTAAACAACATAAAATATCGCAGTTAAAAAATTTAAAAAAAAAACGCAAATTGCGAGTCTTTAAAAAAGAATCTTTTTCTACTTAATTTTCATTACAATTTAATAGTAAAACAAGTACATTATTTAAGATTTAAAAAAAATAAGTGATAATAGTTATTTACAACTTTTAAAGAATGGTAGGCAGACTAATGATGGTTTTTAGCTCAGTGTGCGTCCTGGGCAGTGCCGGATTAGCCACGTAGCAAGAGTAGCAAATGCTACGGGCCCCGCAAATTTGGGGGCCCCGCGCTCCAACGACTGTCTGACCGTAATATAAAAATATTAATTTAAATAGGAGCATTAAATGCCATAAACGTGAAGTTTAAGCGCCTTAGGCTATGCTTCACTTCCACTTATTTAATACCCTAAACTTGAGAACCTAAAGCAAACCAAGGGCCCCTTGACAGAATTTGCTACAGGCCCACACTGGCTTAATCCGACACTGGTCCTGGGGTAGTACCACCTACTTTCAAGTGGATCACAGTAGCTTAACATCAGACGGAGTGAGGTCACACGTCAAGCTACTAATAAAAAATAAAATACACTACAATAAGTAAAACTGTATGAAGATTTTAGATAAATTAAAGGAGTGTGCACCGTCAATCTAGGTGGTGTATACTCGTCTCCTCAAGCCGGCATAGCGGAAGCGACTGCTGCCTGTAGATTTCTCTCTAGTAGCAGTTGTTTCCATTCATAGACCGCACTCTAGCTTTACATCAGGTGGAGAGTTGTGATATGCCGAGCTACAATAAAAAAAAACCAAATTTCTTATCTGAGTGGTAAAATAACAACACTTCAAAGCTAAAATAACATCATTATAGTGCCAATAGATAGTATATTATCAAAAAAGTAGGTAGATAAGACTAACAGATATGAATAAATACTTGAAAAATAATTTACACAAAATTGCAACCACTGATGATGGTTATTAGCCCAGTCTGCCGTCCTAGGGTAGTACCACTACTCATTCACCTCCTCAAGATGGTATAGTGACCGTTGCCTGTTTAAATTTTTCTGTGGTTGTAATTGTTTATGTTCACGGACCGCACTCTAGCTTACATCAGGTCGAGTGTTGTTAAATGCTGAGCTAGGTCTTATTAACTGTGAGTTTAGACCTCTTATCGCTAGACCACGGCTGTTTATTCATATTTATATAAGAATGGAGTATGTAGTGTTTATCGGCTCCTCATGTAGTGCTCACGCATCAGTGCCCGTTGGCAATAGACTAACTCCGCTGGCCTTTCAGCCTTTTACCTAGTGCTTGCGTGGGAGACGACAATGTGTATACATATAGTTATATTACGCATACACTACAGAGTACACAAAAACACTCACCTGCGTAATACCAGTTCTTAATTTTACACTATCATTTGGTCCGATAACAGTACTGGAGAATTTACTAAAGAACATGGGGAGTTTTGGAATAGGTATGTTTTGCTCTTCGCAATGATCCCGGTAGTTCAGACCAACACATATCACTTTGTCCATTCCAGTAAGAGGCGCAGCAAGACGTACAGATGACAGAGGAATTGTTGATGGTTTTGTCGATTTTAATCTGTTAAATAATAAAGCAAGGCTCGAGTTAATGTGTAGTGCATAGATACAAAGAAGGAGCTTTTCAATAACAACATCAAGGATTAGTGGACTGGTATGGACTGGGTTACATAGTTATCATGAAACTGAATTCATCTTATTGCTAACGATAAAGATTAGAGTTAAAATTAGTTTGTTAGGCAGAAAAAATTCGATAAACTAGGATCACTTTCTAGGGTTAGTACTTTATTACTTTTCTTTTCAGCATAACTCTCGAGAATTACTTTTTTTTTATTTAATCTCTTAAGAACATTTATGTATAAAAAAAAATACTTACTTTTTAACTTTATCCAAGTCATTATTTCTCAGAATATCCAAAAACTTTGTACCCAAGGATGGATCCGATTTGTTTATATCAACAACACCTTCTCCTTCCACATATCCAGCACGGATTTCTCCCGGTTTATCATTGTAGCTAAACTGAACGAATTTCATATTTTTACTACTTGAACTGGAAAATAACCGACAACTAAAACCACTTTTACTAAACGCGGCTATCGAACGTCTACCAATCCACGACGCTCCAGACATTATCAAGGTTATTCTGATTAAACCGTATCTTTTCACTTTTGTTACGTAATTATTAATGTAAATAAATTCGTTTGCCGATTCAAAACAAAACCCATCGGACGAACTATTTCTGTTAATTTTATTGTACGTTCAGAAATTATAGAAACCAGTACCATATTCTTATTCGGTAATCTACTTTCAAGTTTCGAAAGGGCATTTCAAAAATTAAACTGTCTACAAAAGTATTAAGAGGCATTTTAATTATATAGTTGTTTTGTTTTTGTTTTGGTCAAATAGTCGTATTTGTTTATCTTTTTAAATCGTGTAAATTTTTCGAACGATAATGACAGATGTCAAACAGTAAAAAAACAGCTTCGCCTCACACCCTCACACCTCGGGATCAATTTGTATTCATCTGTTCATAATATTATACAAACAAGAATATAATTTTTATTTATATTTTATTGTAACACGAACTAAATCCTATAATGCTAAAAGAACTAATCTCTAATCAATGGTTTCTTTCTAGTTACAACAAATTCTTCTCTTGTATGGTATGGAGTGTAAGGATCATCAACATAATATTTAGGTCTCTTCCAGAATTTTGTCACCATTTTATCTAATAAGGTTGATTGAGTCGCATTACATAGTACATGATTTTTCAACTGCCTTCTTCTGTTAGCACTCTTCTTCCACATCTTCTTATGTCGGCCACACTTAGTCCGAATCCAACCACCCCAATGCAACCTAAAGAATCTACGGATAACAGCCTTCACAGTTTTCCTTTTACCGCGTTTTAGACTGAATTTGGTTACTGTTCTTATTTGTATTGGTTTTATATTGTCTCTGATGCGCAGGATTTCTTTATTATTTAATAATGGTTGACATGGCTGTACATTGTTAATGGATAATTGTGGTTTTTTAATGATTGTATGTACACTTCTGCTTGCTAATATTCTTGAAACGTTTACATAAGATACACCGATTGGACGAATGCACCGAAGAACTGAAAAGTGAAACATAACCACAAAATAACACTTACTCGTAAAACGATAATTACATATAGTTTAGCATTAAGAATGGTAAGCTATAAAGCTCCCTTTTTTACCTGGTGCAAAGTATCGTATCATTTTCTAATAATAATTTACTAATTTGCTATCCACCACCCAGAACATCTGCAACCAGAGACAAGAGACAATAATAAACCACAGACTATAATAAATCATCAGCAAAGATCTCCAAAGAAATATTCCAATTTCTTTGAAGATCTCGAAAACCATAGATAATAGTTTTTTTTTGTTCATTTCTGAAATTCTAAAAAAGTAACAGCAAAGCCTATACAGCCATGTTTTATATTTTCTTCTTTTATACATTAAAGTGTGCAGGAATTTTACATTTTGATGCTCTCCTGGATAGTGTGGCTGCAGCATTCTGCTCACAAATATTGTACATGAGCCTCTTCACGGTACGGCGTGAGATCAACTAGAATCCCACAAAAATACTTACTGAAGTAAAAGACAATAACTGCCACAAAACCAATTAGTATTCCTACCACGGGGTACTGGTGAACCCCAACTACCCTCGGGCAAATAAGGCTCACTAACAAAATGACGCACCAACTATCTAATATAAATTAACTAGAATACCTTTTGCAACAAAGTAATAGCCTCCTTGTGTGTCCTCTATCGCCTATACCATGGTGAAAGCTCCGAAGAGCTCTTTAATCTAATACCTGTCTCATCCTTCCACAACCGGAACACCCGCACTGGGAGGGGGAAGCATTCACACTATGTCGACCGAATTGGTCGCCGAACAAAACGGTTCGGCGCGTCCTTTTTGTGTCGCACGCTTTGCCCTCCCATGTATTCTCCCAATCCTTTCACCTTGGATCCTTCAAGCGGAGCGTGAAAAAGCACCTTCTCAGGCCGGCATAGTGATGGCGACTGGAGCCACCGTGCGAGCGGTTCTCTAGTCGTCAATGCTCATGGACCTCCACTGCGTTTACCATCAGACCAGTCGAGGTCACATGTCGTGCCAAAATAAAAAAAAAAACAAAAAAAAATATTTTAAAAGTTATTAAGATTTTGAGACTCAGGGGTACCCCCAGTACCTCCAGTACCCCAAGTAGGGTTTAAGAGTTAGTTGACCAAGTATGTAAATATGTAGATTTAAATAGCAGCATTTTCATAACAGGTTTTAAAGTTTATTATCCCGTAATCTTTACAACATAATTACAAAATTTATTTAGCAGAAAGTATTAAATGAACTAATAATCTTAAATAAATATCATAAAATGACAATGGAAGCAATTTAAGAGTAAAAAATAAAACTAAAAATAAAAATTAAACATTTTAATGAACAATACGACAAGTCTATAAGAACTATTTTGAACCAATATACAATATACATATAAAAATATATATCAAAATAAGAACAAAGAAATATCTAAATTTAAAAAAAAAAATTGAGTTATATGCCAATGAAAAAAGGTTTACATTTGTGTACCTATTACATTAATGAAGAAAATAAATTTTGATCGATTATTTAATTAAAGTAATAATCGATTTAATACGAATATCTGCTAATCTAAAAAACCTTGAACTTGGTGGTCAAAGAACCAATGTTCTGTATTTCACTGACCAATATATCATCTGGTTTAAGAAACTCTGGTGGCTTCCTATACATACCCACTCCTCCAGGGGTTCCTGTCAAGATGATATCTCCAGGAAGAAGAGTCATTGACCTGAGGAAAATTTGTGTAACTAAGTCCCTAGTCCAGCGAAAAATACTTCTTCTTCTTTTTTTTTTTTGTTAATTCTCCCATTCTGGGAAGGCAAAGGGAACAAAGCCCATACAGCCATGTCTTCAGTAATATAATATATATCTCATTTGTAGTAAATTCTTGAAGTTTTTACATCAAATTGCAATGGTGTTTTACAATTTGACGCTTTCTTGGAGTATTTGGCGGCAATTCACGTCACAATATGAGCGTGGGATAACCAGAAAAAAACCGCTTCCGTTGCCTCATATAGAGTGAATTTTAATGTTTCCACAATTACTCACATGCGTAGCATAAAATTACGCAAAATAACACCAATTTTACACAATAATAACCACTAAACTAAATAAGGAAAGGACTAAAAAACACACTAACCTTCCCGGGCAAAAGCGCGCCAAACACTCCCAGCGAAAAATAAATAAATTATATACTCACGAAGATAATCTCTCAATAATATCAGGAATTTTATGAATAAACTGTCCAGTATTACTTTTCTGTTTTAGTTTATTATTTACTGAGCATTGAATCTTTAAGTTTTGGGGGTCACCAATCTCGTCACTGGTCACTATCCACGGGCCAATCGGGCAGAATGTATCCATTGACTAAAATAGAAAACAAAATATTTAGACCAGCGAGAAACACATTTCGCTATTCTCACTTTATAGAAAAATATTTATGGTTACGAACAACTTTGGTTTGACTAAAAAGTTGGTCTCGTAAACTAAGTCTGACTAGCATACTTTGATACACGTACGTAAATGAGTGATAGTACTCTGTCTCCCTCGCGTTGCAGTCTGGCTACGTCTTTCTATCTTTGTCTCCTGTGTCGATACTGTAGCTGTGTGGGTGAGTGATCTTTTATAGATGCCTCACCGTCTCGAGGAAGACGACGAGGTTATGTCGGACTCCCCGGTACTCTCCAATACCGGGTATACACGACTAAAAACCCCACGGAGTCCCTCTCTACGTCATATGGTGAGATCACGGGCACGCTTTCGCATTCATCCGCGACCCCACCGACGCTTGGCCGTTAGGCCCCACCTCATTGGGAAGAAACACCATTCCAGCCAAGTAAATAGGCGGCAGTCCAACTCCGAGACTACCGCTCTTGGCTCGGGGCAAAGGAGATAACGCTCGGTACCCCGCTATCGCCTCCGCCCACGCAATGAAGGGTGATCTCTCACTCAGGTCTTCTCTGAAAGCAGAGTGTGATCCGAGGAGAGGCCCCACCTTGCTGGTTTTGGTTCGCGCCGGGGTAATTCAGTATCTAGTGTTAAGATTAGCGCGTACTAAGGGTGGATTTACGCCGTGACAGAGTAACGCGAGATGGCGTAAATGTGACTTCATACTTGGCCCTCAGAATACAAATGAACAGATTTATATTACGTAATTTTCTGAAGCTAAATTAATTGTTAATATAATAAAGATAAATAATGTAAACAATAATATATTTTTTATAAGTTTCACCCCTTTATGGGATGAAATAGGGTGTTAAACTTTTTATGTATAATTTATTTTATTTATTTACCTTTCCAAGCAAATATTGCCCGTAATTCATCTCCTTCTGCCAATCCCTAGAGCTTATATCTTGTGCTACTGTATATCCCAAAACATAATCAAAAGCTTGTGCAGCCTTAACGCTACTAGCTTTTTTACCAATTACAACGGCTAATTCAACCTCCCAATCAACTCGCTAAAACAGAATTTAAAATTTTATTTTCGCCTTAAGAAATAACTAGACGAATAACCAAAAAAGGACCGGAGGATTCTTTTTCAGATTTTTTTTCCCTTCACCATAAGATAAAATTTTCTAGATTTTCTCTTTTGTTCCGAAACGACCACTTCTGGTCCAGATCAAAGTTCTGCAAATCCGTTAGAGCACTTTGCGAAACAAACTTTTTTGAATTCTTGCTTGCCAATTAATGTTAGTAAGGGGGTAAGTATACAATCACACTACAGAATCTCAATCACAGACGCCGCGCGGGCGGAGGCCAATCAATTCTATGTGTTAGGTCCGTTTGCTTTGCACTGAAAGGTCAGTTAAAGTTACTTTAACTATTACTTTTCCCGTGACGTAACCGTTTACGGTTAGTGTTAAAAATTACAGGCGGAACGATGCAAATATAAACGTAACGGTTAAAGTAAGCGTAAAAGTAATAGTTAAAGTCCTTCTGGCTAAAGGCCTTCTAGTACAAATGTTATTAAATAGATAAAAATTATAACGCTATAACAAAATTAAATGACATTATAAAATAATATTATATCATAATAAAACCACATATTTAGATAATAATGGAAAAATTGTTTAAGTACATAAAATAAAATATTAGCAGCTAAAACTTAAAATAACAATAACGAGAGGAGTGCGCCGGCATAACGAGGGCGACTGCTGCCTCCAGAAATTGTCATGTTATGCCAAACTCATGCCAGACGAAATTTGGCCACATGTCGAGCTACTAAAATAAATTCTAAATAAAAAAATCTTAAGCCGGCATACCGGAGGCAGCTGTTATCTGTATTTTCTTTGTACTTCTTATTATGCACTCATGCAGCGCCGAATTTAGACTTCGGCGGCCCATAGGCAGAGCATGTTGTGGAGGCCCTCAAATCGTTTGTGGTTAGCTGTTAAGTTTCTATTAAGGTCAAGGTAAAGAAGAGAGCAACTAAATAAGTTGGCTAACACAAAATTTAAAACAAAACTCAGTATTTTTTTGTTTCTACTGAGCCTTTATCGATTTAATTTTTTTGTGGTGTGGTGGCCGCCCATAGTTAACTGTCTATGTTGCTGTTAAGAATATTTTAATATTGTCTATGGTAGATGTAGTTGTCAATGGTCGTGTGTTGTTGTTCTCTCTCTCATAGAAACGTAATAAAGGAAAGCTGTATGGTCTAATAAAAATCATGTTTTATTGTAATGATCCTGTATAGAAGATACCGAAAGTACCAAATATTTAACAGGTTATGGGCCCAGGACAAATTGGAAGAAAGTATTTTCGTGGTAAAATCTTATTTGAAGCGTAAAAAAATTCTAATAAAAAGGATTCAAAATGTCGGACAACAACGCAGCGCATTTTCCTATCTTAAAGGAAGGTAGCAATTTTAGCAATTGGAAATACAGAATTAAGTTGTTGCTAAATGAAAAAGGAGTTGGTTATTTGTTAGAAAATACGTTGGAATCGTGTGAAACAAATAAAGATCAAAAATTGCATGACGCGAAGGCCATGTCAATCTTAGTACAATGTCTTTCAGATAAATATTTGGACATAGTAAAAAAGTCCGACACGGTGAAGAAAATGTTATTGTCATTAGAAGAAGTATTTGAGAGGAAAAGTGTGTTTAATAAAATACACATGAAGAGAAAGTTGTTTACATTAAAATGTAATGTTAATGAAAAATTACAAGATTATTTTGTCAGATTTGATAAAGTTATTGGTGAGTTGACAGCTATTGGATCAAAAGTTGATGACATCGATCAAGTATGCTATTTGTTGTCGTCCCTCCCAAATCAATATGATGCTGTGGTAACTTCTGTGGAAACAATGCTTAATGAAAAAGATCTGAACGTGGAATTTGTAAAATCAAGGTTGTTAGATGCCGAAATAAAACTAGGTGAGTCTGTGGATGATAAAAAAGATAATGAAACAGCTTTCCTGACGTGTTATTCATGTGGAAATAAAGGGCACATGTCCTATGATTGTAAAAATAAAAATAATAATGGAAGAGGATATAAACGAGGACGTGGACCAGGACGAGGATATAAACATGGACGTGGACAATGGCGTGGACGTGGACGAGGACAAGGTTTTATGCAGGAGCAGTCCCAGCAGGCTTCATCAGCGGAGGTGTCAACACAGATATCATTTATAGTGTCTAGTGAGTGTGAAAATGTAAATATGGTAAATGAGAGTAATATTGTATTCGTTGTGGACTCTGGTTGTACAGAACATATTGTAAATGAAGAGTATCAAAAATATATGACAGACATTTGTGTTATGGACCATAGTGTTAAGATCTTTGTAGCAAATAGAGAGCATATTACTACTAATAAAAGGGGGAAATTAAAAATATGTTATAATAATGTGATTATAAACATTAATGCTCTTATCGTAAGTAAATTCTCATACAACTTACTATCTGTGAAGAAAATTGTTGAATCTAATTATCAAGTAAAATTTAATAAAAGTTGTGTTAGTATTTACAATAAAAAAGTGTGCTTAATTGGTAATTGTGAAGGTAACCTATATAAGATTAATGCTGAATTATGTAATGTGTATTGTAATGTAACTGAAAATGTAGATAATTTGTGGCACAAAAGATTAGGTCACCTAAATAGAAAGTGCTTATCTTTTATGAACTTACCTGTGTCTAAAGCAGTATGTGGACCATGTATTGAAGGGAAAGCTACTCGCAAACCATTTAAACGTTCAACTAAGCCAAGGTCAAATGCACTTATAGAGTTATTGCATACTGATATTGCTGGACCAGTTACACAGATAGGTCCAAATGGTGAAAAATATTATATGACAGTGATAGATGATTTTAGTCATTTTTGTGTTGTTTTTCTATTGAATAGTAAGTCTGAAGCGACCGATAAGCTTATTAATTACATCATAAAATTAGAGAATCAAATAGGTAACACAGTAAAACGTATTAGGTGTGATAATGGTACAGAATACACTGCGAGGAAATTAAAAAATTTTTGTATTGAGAAGGGTATAAACATTGAGTACACAACACCATATACACCGCAGAGTAATGGCGTTGCAGAACGAATGAACAGGACATTATACGACAAAACAAGGACTTTACTAACAGAAACTTGTTTACCTAAGTATTTATGGGGCGAAGCTATACAATGTGCAGCGTATCAGCTGAATAGATCACCATCATGGGCTATTAACTTTAACACCCCAAGTGATATTATGTTTGGAAAAACTGATTTGTCAAGACTGAAAGTGTTTGGATCAAGAGCATGGGCAACTATTATACCAAAACAAGATAAACTAAGTAAAAGAGCTACTGAAGCAAGATTTGTAGGTTATAGTAATACCGGATATAGACTGTGGAACCCAAATACAAATACAATAATCATATCTAGAGATGTAACATTTGATGAGAGTGATGTGAAATACATTCCAAATAATGATAATGAAGAGCTAAGGAATTATATACAAGAAGATATAACAGAAGAAAAAGACATGAGAAAAGAGAATATTAAAGGAGATATAAATGAAAGTGAGAACAGAGATAGTCAAAGTGAATTACAGAGCACAAGGTCAGGAAGAATTTTGAAAAGACCAGAATACCTAAGCGAATATGAGACAAATATAGTTTATTGTTTATGTACAGAAGATCCAGAAAATTACTATGAAGCGATTAATAGAGGAAATGAATGGAAAAAGGCAATTGAAACGGAACTGAAAGCACATGAAAGACAAGGTACATGGGAAGAATATAAACTACCAATACACAAGAAAGCGATAGATACAAGATGGGTCTTTAGGACTAAACAAGATGGAACTAAGAAAGCAAGATTAGTTGCAAAAGGATATCAAGAAATATCATACAACAATGTTTATGCACCAGTTGCTCGTATGACAACTGTGAGGATGATGTTAAGTTATGCAGTTCAAGAAAATTTGGAGGTTAGGCAATTGGATGTGCCAAATGCATTTTTAAATGGCGAACTAGATGTAGATATATTCATAAAACCACCTTTAGGTCTAGAAGGCAACCAAGAAGGCAAAGTATATAAGCTTAGAAAAGCATTATATGGGCTAAAAGAAGCACCCAAGTGTTGGAATAAGAAATTTCATGACTTTATAATAAATATTGGTTTTATACAGTCACAACATGACTTTTGTTTATATAAAAATAACAATGTGTGGTTATTGTTATATGTTGATGACATATTGTTGATGGGAAATTGTAATGAAATTATACAGAAGCTAAAGGATAAATTTAAAGTAAAGGATATGGGAGAAATAAGGAATTATTTAGGCATGGAGATAACAAGAACAGAAAATAAATTAGAAATTAAACAAGAAGCTGCAATAAGAAAGATATTAGAAATGTTTGGTTTGGAAAATTGTAATGGTTCAAAAACACCAATGGAAGTGAATTTTAAAGTTGACACAGAACAAAAAATTATAGATGTGTCATACAGACAGTTAATAGGATGTCTTTTATATATATCGACAACAAGTAGACCGGATATAACTTATGCTACAGCATTTCTGAGCAGATTTTTGGATAGACCTACAACTCAATTATGGACAGCAGCAAAAAGAATAGTAAGATATTTGAAAGAGACTATTAATAGAAGTTTAGTATACAGAAGAATAGACGGAACAAAGGAGTTAAAAGCATATTCTGATGCTGACTGGGCTTCGGATATTACAGATAGAAAAAGTGTTAGTGGAGGAGTTGTGTATCATTGTGGAAATTTAATAACATGGTTTTCAAAGAAACAAAATACAGTTGCACTTTCAACAGCCGAGGCAGAATATGTTGCATCTGCATTAACATGTACAGAATTGATTTATTTAAAAGGTATTTTGTCAGACTTTGATTGTGAATGTGAATCATATTTGCTTATTGATAATCAAAGTACAATAAAATTAATAGAGAATTATGAAAACAGTAAGAGGGCAAAACACATAGATATTAAATTGCACTTTATAAAGGATGTTGTAAACAATAAGTTGCTGACACTGTCTTATGTACCAACAAATGAAAATATAGCAGATTTACTTACCAAAGCACTGCCTATATGTAAGCATGATTATTTTTGTAAGAAGTTAATGTTATGTTAGATTAGTTAATGTTGTATGAATAGAAGTAATGAAAATGTCAATTCAAAGAACAATAGTTTTGTGAAGATTTGTTTTTTAATAATATGTAAGTTAATTGGTTTATGTTCTTTTAATTGAGGGGGGATGTTAAGAATATTTTAATATTGTCTATGGTAGATGTAGTTGTCAATGGTCGTGTGTTGTTGTTCTCTCTCTCATAGAAACGTAATAAAGGAAAGCTGTATGGTCTAATAAAAATCATGTTTTATTGTAATGATCCTGTATAGAAGATACCGAAAGTACCAAATATTTAACAGTTGCCTATGCTTAAATCCGGCACTGGGCGGACTGTGGTAAAAAAATAATTGTATACGTTTTTTAAGTTTAGTTTTTTTTTTATTTATTTATTTATTTTTTTTGTTTTTTTTATTAGTTTTTTTTATTAGTCATACCGACCTGCGTAATATCAGTTCTTAGCCTCACACTATCATTTGGTCCAATAACGGTACTGGAGAATTTGCTAAAGAACACGGGAAGTTTTGGAGTAGGCATGTTCAGTTCCTCGCAATGATCCCGGTAGTTCAAACCTACACATATCACTTTGTCTATTCCGGTAAGAGGCGCAGCAAGACGTACAGATGACAGAGGAATTGTTGATGGTTTTGCCGATTTTATTCTGTTAAAATAATAACAAATACATATATAAATTAAGTCCCTGAAAGTTTTTTATTTAAAACAGAAATGTCGTGTGATTTCCAGAATTATAGATTATTGTCGATAAAAAATGCACAAAAATCCATGATGGATATTTTAAACGGTTTAAAGTGGATTCGAAGATATTCTATATCGAACGCATGTTTCTGAGAAAACAGGACAAATATAGCGGCCGTGCTTTAGCGGTAAGATGCATGAACTCACGATCGATGACACCCATGTTTGAACCTCGCTAAATTCTGACCGGTACCAATGTAACTTTGTTATATGTACTTTGGTCGCTCAGTGCCTATAGGCAGACTGATGATGGTTATTAGTCCAGTCTGCCGTCCTGGGATAGTACCACCACTTTCGAATGTAACACTCGCATTTCGGGAGTAGTTTGAAAGTAGGCAGGTGCATATTCGTCTCCTCAGGCCGGCATAGCGGAGGCGACTGCTGTTCGTAGAGATTTCTCTGTAGCAGCAGTTGTTACCGTTCATGGACCGCACTAGCTTTTCATCAGGCGGAGCTACAATAAAAAATAATCTTCGTCTAGGAGTTTGTTTCGGGGACATAGGGACAGTTTGTCTTGTCTGCGCTCAAAACGGGACGTATGGTGATTTAAAATTAAATTATTTAAAAAAAAAAGGACGCATTACTATTGCCACTTTTTTTACACCCTATATATTTACATATAAAAAACCTTACTTTTTAACTTTATCCAAATCATTATTCCTCAGAATATCTAAAAACTTTGTACCCAAGGATGGATCCGATTTGTTTATATCAACAACACCTTCTCCTTCTACATATCCAGCACGGATTTCTCCCGGTTTATCATTGTAGCTAAACTGAACGAACTTCATATTTTTACTATTTGGACAGAAACTAAAATCACTTTTAATAAACGTCTTCCACTCTACAGCGGTTCTGATATTATGAAGATTATTCTGCTTAAACTATATCTTTTATTATGTAATTAATGTAATGTAAATAAAATTTTCTGATTAAAAAAAAGACTGAATTATTTCTTGCGTCTGTGTTTAGTTTCAAAAACCATTACAAAATACTTGAAAATATTAATGTGAAAGTAGCTAATATTCCTTGATAATTACTAATCGATTAAATCATAAATTACTAGAACATAAATAAGTAATTAGTTTTTACAACATAGCATACAGCTGTTGGCCAGTCAAGTCACTAAGAGCGGCCGTGGTCTAGCGGTAAGACGCGTGAACTCACGATCGATGAGACCCGTGTTCGAACCTCGCTAATTCTGACCGGTACCAATGTAACTTTGTTATATGTACTTTGGTCGCTCAGTGCCTATAGGCACTATTAAAAAGTGGTAGGCAGACTGATGATGGTTATTTGTCCTGTCTGCCATCCTGGGGTAGTACCACCACTTTCGAATGTAACACCCGTGAAGTGACCTTGTCGCGTTTCGGGAATAGTTTGAAAGTAGCCAGGTATAACGAGAGGAGTGTGCACTATTAATCTAGATGGTACATGCTCGTCTCCTCAAGCCGGCATAGTGGAGTCTTACTTACAATGTCAGTATGGTTTAAATATAAATATTATTATTAGTATACATGTCAGTTTTTGGTATCAATTAGTTTTTACAAACGAAACTTTCTTTCTTTTTCAAGTTTATTTTCTAAAAAAACACAATATTAGAAAAATAATTGACGTCTATCCATCCATAGTAGGCAGACTGATGACAGATATTTAAAAAAAAAGTTGACACTTTTAGCACGAACATAGGACTGCACTCCGCCTAATCACCAGAGTGCGATCCATAAGAAAACTGTTACAGCAGTCGCATCCGCTATGCCGGCTTAGTGAGAAGCATCTTCACACATGCATATTCATTTTTAAACATGAGTTTTCCATAGCGTTTCTTATAAGTTAAGGAAATTATGAAATAAAATACATAATTACAAATCCATTATTATTTATTGGAAAAAATTACAGGATACAGAGGGGAGGGGATATACGAGCGAGAGGTGTCCAATTTAAAAATCTTCATTTAATTTCATTTTTAAAACACGACATACAAAAAAAAAAACTTAACGTTACAGTCCTAACGTCCGGCCAGCAAGCCAGTATAGTAAATGGAACCCAGGATGCCATTAAACTTTCCTGGCTTGAATCACTGGCTTACTGACTCAGAAATGAAGCTAGTTAAATTACGCGCTCACCGTGTAAAGTGAGGAGAATTCACCACCAATACGATCGCTTTATTGGAATGATACGCCGTGAGTGCGTACACTAAATCTTACACACGGGCTTCTGTACAAACTTAGTTAAAAATACTAGTTTAAATAAAAAAAGAATCGATTAAGATAGTGGTACAGCCCTACCACGCCTGGACATCACTATTTAATAAAAGTTTAAAAAGCCGTAGCTGTATGGGTTTGGTCCCCTTTGCCTTCCCAGAATTGGAATCGACTTATGTATATAAAAATAAACTAAGAAACGTCTGTCTGTATCAATTAACGTGTTTAGGGCCTAGCTTAGCTAGCTTACATCTGCGCCTGACAATACTTAAGCGTCGACGACATAATTCGGATGTACAACTAACAGAGGATCGTCTTCCCGTTCTGCTTCGCTTGCTCTTGATCCTGTTAATTCTGTAGTCGAAAGCGGAATTATTACTTGGTCCTGCAAAAAAAAAAACTATAATGTCCTCAATACAGTAAAGACGCTTTTAGATCGGCCGTGGCCTAGCGGTAAGACGCGTGAACTCACCATAGATGAGACCCGTGTTCGAACCGCGCTAAAGACTGGTACCAATGTAACTTTGATATATGTAATTTGGTCGCTCAGTGCCTATAGGCACTATTAATGAGTGGTAGGCAGACTGATGATGGTTATTTGCCCGGTCTGCCGTCCTGGGGTAGTAACGTAGTAGTTCGAATGTAACACCCGTGAAGCGACCTTGTTGCTTTTCAGGAATAGTTTGAAAGTAGCCAGGTATAACGAGAGGAATGTGCACTCTCAATCTAGATGGTACATGCTCATCTCCACAAGCCGGCATAGTGGAGGCGACTGTTGCCTGTTGAAATTTCACTGTGGTCGTTTCCGTTCATGGACTACACTCTACATCCTGGGAGATATTGGGCGGCTGTTTTTTTTTCACACCACTGCAGCCATATAACGAGAGGAGTGTGTAACGTCAATCTGGATGAAGCATATTCGTTGCCTCAAGCCATCATAGCGGAGGCGACTGTTGCCTGTTGAAATGTCACCGTGGTACCTAACAGTCGTTTCCGTTCATGGACCACACTCTAGCTCAACTTCAGACGGAGAATAAACAGTTCTTACATGGAACATAAGTCTATCGATGACTTTCTCAACCAGCGTTTGCTTTTCAATTAATTCCTCTTCACTTTCAACGTGGTCTTGACTCACTAACTGCTCTAAGTACCAGCTCACTACTGCACTCTTGCGCATACCGTTGCATTCTTCGCCTGTTTTTTATTGCGATAAATATTAGTTTTATCAATTATTATTATTATTTCTTTATTTTGATACGACATGTGACCTCGACTGGCCTGATGCTAAGCGCAGCGGAGGTCCATGAGCACTGACGACTGGAGAACCGCTAACACGGTGGCTCCATTCGCCATTACTATGCCGGCCTGAGAAGGTGCTTTCTCAGACTCTGCTTGAAAGATCCGAGGTGAAAGGACTGGGAGAACACTTATTAACTATTGACATTTTACATGCCCAATTCGTTTTTTTTTAATTAAACAAATGTCGTGCACATTCGTCTCCTCAAGTCGGCATAGCGGAGGCGACTGCTGCCTGTAGAGATTTCTCTGTGGTGGCAGTTGTTTCCGCTCATGGACCGCACTCTAGCTTTACATCAGGCGGAGTGTTGTCATATGCCAAGCTACACTATAAAAAAAAGGTAAGATTTGACAAATGGCATGTATTCGAAAGTTTAGGCACTAAAAAGTCAACAATTATTAGCTATAAAAAGTTGCCTATAAAATATAATTCATGGAAAAAATGTTGATAATACTAGTCGAAAGTTTTGGAGGCCATCTTGAGACGTCAGGTTATCTGTCCTGAATTATTTTCCTAAACTTGTGTTTCTTCAAGTATTAATGTGTAATAATGGTGGATTATTAACCATTAAGTGTTCGTTAACGTGCGTGAGTGTGGGCAAACAATTCAAAAGAAGGGAACCTGTGTTTCCATTTTCCCTCCAAAACTCCTTAGGAAGTTTCAGTAAAGATTCTACCATTTCACTGGAGCAATTTTTGACTTGACTGTGACTTGATTGACTATTTAGTGTGATGAATGAATGACTCGTGATGCACAATATTATTAACTTGATGCAAAAATATGTTCTTTGACACTGGCAAATTGTTATATGCCATATAAAACAAAAAAAAAACTTTGAAATCACAAATTACCATTTTCTTCAGCTGCATTCTCAACATTTCTCATATAAACAACCAACATATCGCTGAGTGATTTATATTCCTCGAATGTAACTGTTAACTTTTTCTTAGGCGCCGACTCGTCTGTCAATGTTTGACTTTCTAAAAAAAATATTGTTATGTACACAAGCGCACATTCATCTCCTCAAGTCGGTATAGCGGAGGCGACTTTTCCATTGATGAAAAATAACTGCAATAATAAGGACGGTCGTGGTCTAGCAGTGAGGCCCGTGCCATGTAACTATGTACTGTACTTTGGTCGATATTAAATATTGGTAGGCTGATGATGGTTATTAGCCCAGTCTGCCGTCCTGGGGTAGTACCACCATTTTCGAATGTAACACCCGTGAAACCGTGTCACGTTGCGGACACAGTTTAAAAGTAGCTAGCCAATCTGGATGGTACACATTCGTTTCCTTAGGGCCGGCATAGCGAAGGCGACTGCAGTAGTTCGCAGTAGTTCATGGACCGCAACCTAGCTTCACATCAGGCGGAGTGTTGCCATATGCCGAGAAACAAGAATTTAAAAAAAAAACTACCTTCAGTGGCTGCATGTTGATCCCCGTCAACATCCATACGTTCAAATTGTGGCTCATCTTCATCCAAATGTATATCTGGTTGTTCCACTCTAATGATTGATTTGTTCAGCAACCTGTCACAACATTGTATTCATATTAGTAGATGGACTTATGACAGAGTGCAGTCCATGAACGGCAACAACTGCTACCACAGAGAAACCTTTGCGAGCAGCAGTCACCTCCGCTGCTGGCTTGAGGAGCTAACACGCTCCATTTTTTTTATTATTGCAGCTCAGCATGTGACATCAATCCGCCTGATGTAAAGCTAGAGTGTGGTCCATGAACATTAACAACTGCTACTACAGAGAAATCTCTACAGGCAGCAGTCGCCTCCACTATGCCGGCTTGAAGAGACAAACATGTACCATCCATTGACAGAGCACATTCCTCTGGTTAGGTCCAAAGCCACTTCATGGGTGTTACATTCAAAAGTGGTGGTACTACCACAGGATGGTAGACTGGGCACTGCCGACTTTGCGCGTTTTATACGTTAGTATAGCAGATTAAGGGTTGCATTGTATACAGTTCAGCGTTCACAGGTGTTCTGAAGTTTTATTTGCAGGTAGTTTTAGATATCGCTGTCTTCTTTCCACCAATGTGTTTAGATAATGTGTGTGAAAGAGACGAAAACTAATATAATAAATAAACTAGCATAGATCCAGTGTGGAATTAGAGTAATGTATGTAAAAAAGAACTTTGATAAGACCACGGCTGCTGAAAAATGTAAATGAATTACCTATAAGCTTCTTGTACATGTGCAGCAGTTACTTGTGAACTACAATGCATAGTGGCCATCGCTTCAGCCAATCTGACCATAGACTCGAGTTGTCTCACAGTTATCCTCCAAGTTCCCGATGATGAACCACCACTGTCACGTTGACGGAGTACCATATAGTATTCAACAAGGAGATTGGCCGCTTCCTGTAAAAGTTGATTAGCAATATTATTCAATGAACTAATTTGTATGTTGATCAGTGTGTTATTAAATTATGATGAACATATAAAAGAAGAAACTTGAATGCATGGTGGAAAGATGTTTTTTTTAAATCTTTTTTTATTTTATTTTGGGGCTTGCGTTCACAATCGTGGTGAAATCAGCACTATTTTTTTTATTTTTTTTATTTTGGCACGACATGTGACCTCGACTGGTCTGATGGTAAACGCAGTGGAGGTCCATGAGCATTGACGACTAGAGAACCGCTCGCACGGTGGCTCCAGTCGCCATCACTATGCCGGCCTGGAAATCACTATGAAAGCCTGATCTAAAAAACACACAACATGACAACATAAAAAAAGAAAAAATAATAGTGGAAAAATAAGAGCTTCCATATGGTTGCGTAAAGCACCAATGGCTTGTAGTTTAGTGGTCGGAACTGGCATAACCCAGCTGAAGGCGTGGGTTCGATCCTAACTCTAGTTTAAACTGTCATGTTGCTGGAGGAATAATAATTAAAGAAAAAAAAATGCTTATAAAAAATTTCTTTCAACACAGAACTGGCGGGCTCTGGGCTGGTCATCCTAAAGCTTGTCAAGCCTAACTGGTCAAGTTTTCGCGGTTGGGTGTCACCCTCCCAACTTGCGGCAACAGGGGCGGCCCCCTCCCAGCTACGCCACAGACTCCGCTTCTGTACGCAATAAAGAAGTGCAACTCGAATTTTAACATTAATATTAAAAAAGGCACAAACCTCAGTTATAATAGGTTTAAAAGATCTCGCAAAAGCTATATATCTTAAGAGATCTTCTCTAGTGTAAACACTTTCGTAACTTTCTTCCTTATTACAATGTAAATCGACAATCTTTCTCGCAATAGCATAATCGACCATTTCGCTACTTTCATCAATTAATATAAAGAATAAATCGAATCTTGACATTATAGGCGCACTGAGATTCACATTTTGTTGTAAGGATTTGCTTCTATCGTATCTTCCGCCGACTGGGTTAGCAGCGGCAAGTATTGACGTTCTAGCGTTCAATGTTGCTCGAACTCCCGCCTGAAATTTTAAACCATTTAAATTTTATCTTAACGTGAAAGCCAACACCTGAGCGTCCCATACATTATGTTTTACAACATTGTTTGAAACATAGCAGATTTATTTTGAAATTAAGTGATTTTATAATTTTCTCAGCTCTATTTATTATCGCAAATCACAATAATAAACAAATAGGTACAACACAGAATATATAAAATGCATTTTAAATATTTTAAACATTTTATATTAGTTATATTTCACAAGCAATTTATATATTCTGTGCCGTACCTATTTGTTTATTATAGTGATTTGCGATAATAATTAGTGCTGAGAAAGTTATAAAATTACTTAATTTCAACATAAATCTGCTATGTTTCAAACAATGTTGTAAAACAAAATGTATAGACGCTAATGTGTTGGCTTTCACCTTAATAAAAATAGTTATACAACTTTGGGACGACGAGTCATCGCGTTTTTTTTATTGTAGCTTGGCATATGACAACACTCCACCGAATTTTAATTTAATGTGTTCCCGAACACAAGCAACACTACCTACAACCAGTCATCTCCTCTATGCCGGCTTGAGAAGACGGATATGCACGAGGGTTCATTTATAAACATAATTTTAGTCTCACGCCTTAAAAATACAAAAAAAGAATTACATACAAAAAGAAGATAATATATAAAATCTTTACCTTGGCAATAGAAATAGTTTGTTGTTCCATAGCTTCGTGTATGGCGACTTGATCAACCAAATCCATCTTATCAAACTCATCAATACAACACACGCCGTTGTCAGCCAACATTAATGCACCAGCTTCAATTACAAAGTCAAATGATTCTTCATCCTAAAACAATTTTTTTAAATGCCTGTACCAGCGTTACCAGATTTTTTTTGCCAAGTTTCGGAACTTTTTGAGTGAAAAAAGCGGGATTCTTTCTTCGAAAGCGGGATATAGTAAAAACATATATAATCTTCAGCCGTTTAAATATGTATCTTTTATTTAAGTTTTAAATTACGTTTACGTGACAATAGATAGCAAAAATAGCCTTAGAAAATGAACTTTAAGAGTCCGTTAGAAAAATGTGGTGTTTCAAATAATAGTCTGAAGAGTGAGTTACAAATTGTAACTCTTTTTACACAGTTTACAGTAAGCTATATACTCATCCGACGTCACAATACACACACAAGTTCGAAAAGCGGGACTGAGCCTGTCCCGCGCGGGACATTTAATTTTGATTTAAAAATCGGGACGTCTGGCAACGCTGGCCTGTACTAAATTAGTGCCACAAGTAAGTTACATTGATACCGGTCAGAATTAAACGAGGTTTGAATATGAGTCTCCACCTGATGTGAAGCTAGAGTGCGGTCCATGAACGGAAACAACTGCTACTACAGATAAATTTCTACATGCAGCAGTCGCCTCCACTATGCCACACCACACATTAAGTTGAAAGCTAACACCTGAGCGTCCATACATTTTGTTTTACAAAATTGTTCGAAGCATAGCAAATTTATGTTGAGATTAAGTAATTTGATAACCTTCTCACCACTAATTATTATCGCAAATCACTATAATAAACAAACAGCTACAGCACAGAATATATAAAATGCTTGTGAAATATAACTAATATAAAATATTTAAAATGCATTTTATATATTCTGTGCCGTAGCTATTTGTTTATTATAGTGATTTGCGATAATAATTAGTGATGAGAAAGTTATAAAATTACTTAATTTCAACATTAATCTGCTATGCTTCGAACAATGTGGTAAAACAAAATGTATGGATGCTCAGGTGTTACCTTTCACCTTAAGATAAATGTGCACTATGCAGATTGGCAATTCGCACTCCTCTCATTATACCAGGCTACTTCTAAACTGATCACTTTACAGATGTTACATTCGAAAGTGGTGGTACTACCGCAGGATGGCAGACTGGGCTAATAACCATCATTAGCCTGTCTACCACTCTTTAATAGTGCCTATAGAACAAAGTACATATAACATAGGTATATTGGTACCAGTCAGAATTTAGCGAGGTTTGTACGTAAAAAGATACTTTTTTAAATAAAAAAATGTGTTAGACCCGGAAACTGTAATCCCTAGAACCAACTACAATCCTAGGTCGGGAGGATTGGCTTGGGCCACCATGAAAGAAATCACTTCAGCTTTTTTTAGTCCTTGGGGTGACGAACCCAAGTTCCACCCTGATTTCCACTGCGTTTATAAATGATATACATACCCTAACAACAGCAGCAGTGAGACCGGCAGCTGAAGATGCCTTTCCACTAGTATATACAGCCCTCGGAGTCATTTCAGTCACTTGCTGCAGCAACTGTGACTTGGCTGTACTTGGATCACCCACTATACACACGTTTATGTCGCCACGTAGAGTTGTCCCTGTTAATATTCAATTTTTATTATAGCTTGGCATGTGACCACAGATTATTACAAACAATCACCACCTCCACTATGCCGGCTTGAGAAGACTAATGTGCCATCTAGGTTGACTGTTTACTTTTCGTTAACAATTGTTTTAAAATTTTATTTTTGCTATTTTTTTTTTATTTGTAAAGTCAACCTCAAGATGTATAGACGACTGGAGTGGTCCCAAATGTCGTCACTATGCCGGCCCAAAAAGGTGCTTTTTTAGGCTCCACGTTTGAAGGATCCAAAGTAAAAACAGTATAAGAACACGTGGGTAATGCATTACATTTAGAAAAAAAAATCTGTCTGATGTATACGCACCTTCTATAGTTGTTTTAGCGACTCCACCGAATAACATGAGTAAAATACCACGTTTCACTTCATTATTGCCATGAATACTTGGAAATAGGCTGTTTATTAGATTTTGATATAGATTTCTGTCACGAGACATTTCATAGACCTGGAAAATAAAATAAAACAACATACAGAGTGATTTTTACTGTCATAAGTATGGGAAGATCCGAAACCAAAGGAGATACTCCGAAGAGCTCTTTAATCTAATACCTGTCTCATCCTTCCTCAACCGTAACACCCGCACTGGGAGAGGGAAGCATTCACACTATGTCGACCGAATTGGTCGCCGAACAAAACGGTTCGGCGCGTCCTTTTTGTGTCGCACAATTGACAAGTGGAATGCTTTGCCCTCCCATGTATTCTCCCAATCCTTTCACCTTGGATCCTTCAAGCGGAGCGTGAAAAAGCACCTTCTCAGGCCGGCATAGTGATGGCGACTGGAGCCACCGTGCGAGCGGTTCTCTAGTCGTCAACGCTCATGGACCTCCACTGCGTTTTTTATTTTTTTTATTTATATAATATATACAATATATACACCATCAGACTTTTACCACGTTTACCATCAGACCAGTCGAGGTCACATGTCGTGCCAAAATATAAAAAAATAAAAAAAAAAAAAAAAGATACAGGGAAACTGTCTTAGGTACCATGAAAATAAACAATTTTGTAAAAAAAAATTTAATACACATTGACAGTTTCATGTAAGGATCATTCCATCCAGACCAGCAGAAATTGGTCAAATTGTTGGCTACAGGCTTATTTCAGAATGGCATTATTTTTTTTATTGTAGCTCGGACAACACTTAGCCTGATGAAGCTAGAGTGCGGTCCATGAATGGAAACAACTGCTACTACAGAGAAACCTGTGCAGGAAGCAGTCGCCTCCACTATGCCGGCTCGAGGAGACGAGCATGTACCATCTAGATTGACAGTGCACACTCCTCTCGTTATACCTGGCTACTTGCAAACTATTCCCGAAACGCGACAAGGTCACTTCACGGGTGTTACATTCGAAAGTGGTGGTTCTCTCTTTTTTCTCCTTTCATTGACTTCAACACATTATTTTGACTCAACCTGTACAATGAGTACTAGTTTTATCCGCACGTCCAACCATTCAGCTTTACGACGCAAATAAAATGAAAAAAAGGGAGAAAAAAAAATTTTCCATACTTTGTCCCATTCCTTATCAGTCATTTGTTTCCTCATATCGTCAGTAGTAAAATCATCTGTGGCCAACTCAGCTGAACCAAATCTGCGTGACGTCGCCTGAACACTGCATGCCAGGAATGATGTTCTAAAAAATTATATTAAGACGAAAATTATACAGAAAAAAATGGAAGCAAAACTTCAAGAGCAGCAGTGATCTAGCGGTAAGACGCGTGATCTTACGATTGATGAGACCTGGCTCGACATTAAAGAGTGGTAGGCTGACTGACGGTGGATATTAGCCCAGTCTGCCATCCTGGCATAGTACCACTACTTTCAAATGTAACGCCCGTGAAGTGACATTGTCGCGTTTCAGGAATAGTTTGAAAGTAGCCAGGTATAACGAGAGGAGTGCACTGTCAATCTAGATAGTGCATGCTCATCTCCTCGAGCCGGCATAGCGGAAACAATTGCTGCCCTAGAGATTTCTCTGTAGTAGCAGTTGTTTCCGTTCATGGACTGCACTCTAGCTTTACATCAGGCAGAGTGATGTCACATGCAGAGCGACAATTAAAAATAATCTAAATAAAAATATCTGTAGTGGTAATTGTTTCCGTTTAGGGGCCGCACTCCAGCTTTTATCAGGTGGAATGGAAATGGAAAACTATTTTCTTACTTGTAATGAAGTTCCCGAACACCCAAAGCTTTCAATCCTTTTATTCCATCCATTTGTCCATCAGCACCCTGTCTTACTCTGGTGGTGAGTTCCGCTTTAGCACCAGGGAATGATAAAGACCCGACATCTGGCACCACTATTAATGTACCAGTGAAATCATAACGATCTCCAGCCTGAAAAACGAAAATTATTTATTCCATGATAACCAGACAGCCCCGAGTGTCACTAGTACAGTAATCCACCCTACTATAACATGGTACTACGCGATAGTATATTACGCGATTTCAATCCCCCCCCTGTATAACACGGGCATTCCCCCATATAACGCAGGGATTTTCCACATTATATTTCTATACTGTGTTTATAATGATTTGTACAGTTTATAAATAGTTTTGCATGTGTGTCAAATTTATTAAATTTGTGTAGAAATTTTATTTTCGTTTTTTCTTAATATTCAATTTAAACCCCCTTCAGTGAGAAAAGTTAAACGTGAATAATTTATACGTAACGCGTTATACAGGGTCGTAAAATCGCGTCATACTGGAATACTCCCACAACACGTTTTCCTATAACGCGCAACCAATCTACCGTGTTATAGGGGGAATACAGTATATTGTTTTGACCTTGGGGCGACCATCATCGAATGAAATACAAACCTGAACACTTTCTACAGCTTCAGCCCTCAATATGACTTCCAAAGCACGTGGAATACATCCCCTAGGTAGTTCAGCTTGGACTTCCTGTACCCGTATCTTTTGAAAGTCAACAAAAACAGACTTATCTGTGTCTAGCATGAACTTGCGCCGATTACCGCAGACCGGGTTACGGCAGATTGTTGGTAGTGTGTACTGCGGAAGAAAATTGTTATTTTATGTAGATTGTAAATTGAACAACTAGGGTTAAACAAAGATATACTCATGTAAGAAAGGAATGACACTCCAGGGACACTCAATTCACAAGTTATTACAATACTATTACTAAGATGATCAGATGGTCAGCATTGAGTTACCAGCTCTTAGTTTGTATCATTAAACTAAGGTAGGAGTAGTATTATGGCTTTTCTTACCTTAAATTGTTGTTCAACATTCTTAATAACAGTCTGGCATTCTAGACAAACAAATGTGCCAGATACTAACTCAGGATGTACAGGATGTGTCCTTACAATTTGTCCCGATATTCTGATCAAAGTACCAATCTTTGCAGTGGTCAATTCACGCACTTTATGGCTCGTAGGCACATCCACAAAAGAAATATAAAATTCCTTGTTCTGTATATCATTTCGAATGGCACTATCTGCGCCCTCTAGCACATAATTGTGTATAGCCAAGTTCAGAAATGGATAAATTCTGTAATATTCTTCAATAATCGTAGTTGCAAGATTCTGGTTGTATTTTTCCACATCATCAAAACTTACTTCTAGCGTACTGCATTCTGGGTTCAGCAGCTCTTTTGCCAATTTTTTATATTTTATTTCATTATCTTCTTTATACCTATTTTGTTAAAGAAAAAACGATTTACAGTGGTTTACGATCATAACCTATAAATTAATTTTGTTACTAATAAAAATTATTTAAAACTTTACTTACTCCTCCAAAAAATCCTGGAAAAGCTTTTGAGAACGAATTCCAACTTCATCTTTTACTCGACTTTGCGTAGCATAAGAATCGGCAACATCCATTTTCGTGTTCACAAAACAAAAAATGACAGTAAAGTTTTGAGCTTTGGCGCGAAAATGTAACTTCTTCTAAAGAAGGCTGGGCCAAGATTTTTTCTGATTATTTTTCTTGAACAATTCTAAAATAAAATAAAATATATTTAATAAAAATAACACGGGTTAAATGTTTATTAAAATGCACACCATAATAAAAAAAAGTATTACATAAAAGTATAATAATAATGGTGATTCAATGAATAGTCAGTCACTCGCTGCCGGCTGTCAATCAATTTGTCCATTGTCAATTGACAGTTGAGCGATTGAGGAGTTTTATTATTATGTTAATTTATGAATACGGACTATTCTTATTATTTTTCAGTTATTACTTAATATAAAATGACCGAAGAAAGGATAGGACATCTTTACCAGGCAGCTTCGACACTAGACAGCCAAAAACATGCTATTTTTAAAAGTTACTACTTGTAAGTTAAAATAATATTAACATTAGGTTCTGTATTTATTTAATTTATTCTAATATCGTGTTTAGGATGAAGTGCTACGAAATTACTAGAGGATTTGGATTACCAAAGAAACATTTTGCTGTTCAAAGAAGATGCTCGCATTGTTTTGTAGATTGGACTACTGGCATGTTTGAAACTAAGGTTCGGTTACTTTACTCAATCGTAATTTAATAATTATTGTACATACAGCCTATAACAATCTAAATTTCAGGTCACACCATTTAATAAGAAACAGATTAGAAAAATAAAATTATCTAAGCATGTGGATAAAACTGAAATGTTACATAGCACCCAACTGGTAATTATAATTATGAATAACAGAAATAATATTGCAATAATCTTTATAAGAAGACTTAGTATTACATAATTTGTGTAGCTAAATGTACATATTATATAAAACAAAGATGACCGAATCGGAAAATTCCCAATTGACATATTTTATAGTCCATAATGCTACTACAGAGAAATCTCTACAGGAAGCAGTCGCCTCCACTATGCCGGCTCGAAGAGATGAGCGTGTACCATCTAGGTTGACAGTGCACGCTCCTCTCGTTATACCTGGCTACTTTCAAACTATTCCTGAAACGCGACAAGGTCACTTCACAGGTGTTACATTCGAAAGTGGTGGTACCACCCCAGGATGGCAGACTGAACTAATAACCATCATCAGTCTGCCTACCACTCTTTGTCAACTTGCATAGCAGGCCTTTTTATGAATATAAACACTTGATGGTACTTGCTTATATTTGTGTCTATTTTACTGTGTTTTAGGAAAGAAAATGCTTATTTTGCAAGAGTATAACTTTAATAAGATGTCCGAAACCATCGAGAATCAAAACAGAAGACAAACAATGTAAAGAAAGTCAAAATAAAATCAAACATCCCAAAACAGATATAAAACAAAACAGCAAAAGTAAACAGTTACCTCCAAAAAGTACAACTATAGATGTTTATGCAAAATCTCAAGATATATTCTCACTGGAAAATAAAAATAATACTATCGCCAGCACAACGTCTAAAGTGATAAAAAACAATAAAAAGAAAAAAGAGAAATATGCTGGTTTGTGTGAAGCCGCTGTCTTGGCTTCGGCAAAATTAAAACACATGAGAGAGCAGGAATCAACAAATAAGTTAAATTTATTTTTAAAACCCTTTAAGTAGAGAAATATCTTTTGCTACAATTAGATTAGCGGTCGCAGTTGCTGCTGCTAACACTGTTGTATATTATGTATGCGTGAGCAACTTATTAATTATTATTATTAATATTATTATGTTTCTTCCATATTCTTTTATATTTATACATTTTATCGTTCCAATACAAACTACTTTCCATAACTATTTTATTAGACCTCTTCCCTATCACTGCCCCTTTGCCACTTCCTGCAGTGTCAGCTGGGAATCGGCGCTCTGACATCTGCCAGAGCATATGCTGAGTTGATTTCCCTTTTGTCACCTCACCCTGTATAAATCTAAACATCTGTATCTAAATAGAGTATGACCTATAAACTGCAATACCACTTCAAACTTTGCACCTCTTGTTGCATCAATTACTTGCAGGTTCATCCAAAAACTCGATTAGGTTACTGTGGTACTAGTCAGGGATGACAGACTGGGCTAGTAACAATAGTCTGGTTAATGGTTAATTGTTGCTTATTGACACTGAGCGACCAATGCACATATAACAGAGTTACATTGGTACCGGTCAGAATTTAGCGAGGTTCGAACACTGGTCTCATCGATCGTGTATTTACTTACCGCTAGACCACGGCCGCTCTTTTATAAATTACATTGGTACCAGCTGTAATTTTACAGGGTTTGAAGATTATTTATAAGTTGACAACGCCTTTTTCATTATTGTAATTGTTGATATACAAAAGTGTTGAAAATCAGTCTCCTTGTATGAATTTGAATTTTGAATCAATAATCCACTATTAACATGGGTAATAATACCTATAGATAGAGAAATAAAATAATATATTTTTATCTTCAAATAAGTTTTTAATTACAATAACTAAACCTTATTTATAGTAATTAGATGTATATCCATAACATTTGTATTTGTATGACCAATTTTTATATGAAAGGCACCATCTTTAAAGTTACTGAAAAAAGTGTAAGAGTCATTGTCTGTTAAAACTTTATCTATGTCAAATCCATCATTTATAGCTTCTGATACTAATTCCTTATTTCCTATAGCCCCAGCAGCGTCAGTAGGTCCATCTATGCCGTCCGTTCCTGCACTCAAAAAAGTTACATCGAAGTTTTTAAGACAATCCTTATTTTCGTTTAAAATTTTAGAAACATCAAGCGCTAGTTGCTGATTTCTACCTCCTTTACCCTTCCCTTTAACTTTAACAGTAGTTTCACCTCCAAAAATTAGACATATTCTCTCACAGGTAAATGCATTTTCAATCCAACCAGTTTTTAAGTCTGGTATACTTATATTTTGTATTAAATCTTTTGCTTTTTCTAAAGTTATGTCTTTGGTTATTAAACTACATATTAGCTTTATTAATTTAAAATATTCCACAGTAATCTTATTTATGTCTCCGACTACAGTATTTGATATAGGAATAGGGTAATAATTTAATTCTTTAGCCATCATAGTAGCAGCTTCGATCATAATCTTATTTGAACCTATTATGTAATTTTGAACATTGTTTATAGGAAACTCTTTATGATTACTATTATCGTCTAATACCCTTTTTACATTTTCACTTATACTATTGTAAATGTTATATTTTTTCATTATATTAACTGCTTTACCAGGGTCATCGTAATCTTTGCTTGTGGGACCACTAGCTATAAGGTCTACAGGATCACCAACAATGTCGGAAAGTATTAAAGATATAACATGGGCAGGTTGCGCTACTTCTGCTAATTTTCCACCTTTTATGGCAGAAAGCCTTTTCCGTACTGTATTAAGTTCTTTAATATCTGCACCAGCATTACCCAATTTCTTTATAATATCTAGTTTCTCTTCAAGTGTGATAGAATGGTGAGGAAGTGGTAATAAAGCTGAACCTCCTCCGGATATTAAAACCAAAAGAATGTCATTATCTGTTAAACTACTAGCTAGTTCCTTTATTTTTACCGCTGAATGTTCTGATTGTTTGTCTGGTAAATTATTTTCAGCACCTCCATAGTATTTGATATTATTATTATTATCTATATCTGAATTCCCGACAATTCCAATAGGAATGCTTATGATCCCACTTTTTATCTTTGATCCTAAAATTAACTCTGTCTCCCTCGCCATGTGGGAGACGGCTTTACCCGCACCGACAAGGTAAACATTTTTATTATTTAAATCCAACTTTTTTCCTAACAATGTTAGAATTTGTGATTGTGGATTGTACTGCACGGACCTACTTATTAGATTCTTGGGTAAAACTGCACTGACACTAGTGTGGAATATTTTTAATAAATCACTAACGGCTGGCGACGAGATACGAGGATACACGTGGAACATGGCTACAAATAATTTGCTCACAATATAAAAATCCCACTATATACCCGATTTATATAGATCTATGAACACGGAATGCCTAATACTTATTTATTTTACATATTTTACCCAAGTGCAAAAAAAGCACCTACAATCATTGAGATATATAACTAGAGGCGCAAACCCCATACATTTGACATGAAAAAGGCGTAGGCCGTTTCAAACGATTTGACAATGTCAATCTTAGTGTTGCCGGTATAGTTAAAAATTTTCCACACACTAATTTTTTTTTTCTTTAGATATTTTTATTCAGTGTCGATTATAATATATCTAAAGGCATGCATTTTTAGCTAAATAAAATAAAGTTCAATGTTTTAATTGTTTAATATAAGTTGAAATTCTTCTTTCTTAAAAATAAAATATTTCTTTTTTTTATATTATAATACGGGTTATGGGAAACGATGTTTTACTAGCAACACTAAATGTAAAAAATATCTGTAATTTTATTTGTTTTTTTGTTGTTTAAGAACAATATAGATGTTGAAAGGATATATTTACGTGTGAAACGTAATCCCGCTTTTTTGTTGTGCATTTGGGATCGAGAATTGCACGTTTTCACCACATATTTTCCCATTATGAGTTTATATACGTCCTGTCAAATACCAACTGACAGAAAGCTTAATTATGGCTGTGGGCAGATCTTCACTCGCCTCACGTTGGGAGCGTTATTGCGCCTCTAGTATATATCTCAATGCCTACAATGTTTTTAATTTTTATGTCAAAATTGACATTCAAGAAAATGTGTAGAAATAGAGTAAGAATAATGGTTTAATGCTATTGCCATGTTTTAAAAAAGAATCTGTGTTTGACGGACATTTGAGCGGGAAGGTTGAGTGGAAGATTTACATTTTTATAAACTATTTTACAATGGTTGTTATACAATAACTAGTATTGATTTGTATTATAACATACTATGGGAGTAAAGAACTTGCCACATTGTAAACGATGCGTGGCTGTACGGGCTTGTTCCCTTTGCTTTCCCAGAACGGAAAAAAATAAAATTCACAAGTTTCGACAAGTTCGCGCGATTTCAAAAGTTTCGAAAAAGACAAGAGATACGATACCGAAGGCGTTTTGTAGTATTTTGTATTAAAATTATGGAAGCAGAGTTCAAGTGTTATTCTAACTATTTCGTAAATAAAGATAATGTGCGCAGTTACGATAAAGTTCTGAGGTACAGTATGCTAAAACCAGACAATTTGGATCTGTTTTTGAAACATTTATTTGACGATGAAGATGTGATAATGTGTGTGAAGAATTCTAATGCATTACAAACTATGGTGTGTGGGTTAAGAAACAATATTAAAAGACATTCCCAAGATGATTTTAAAAGTTTTTTCAAGGAAATTAGTTCTATTGATAAATTACAAGCTGTATCAAAAGAAGAAGTATCCAAATGCAGTTGGGTAGGACTCCTTACTATAATTCCTAGAGGTTTTTTTGATATAAACTACAATAATAAACTATTCAAAGCTATTGTTCATCAAATAATTTATTCCATGAAGGGAGAACATGTTAATATAAATGTAATCATAGCAAAATGGAATTTACAAACAAATTTATGGAATAATATTTCAGAGGAAATGAAATTTACAATATTATCCAAGATAATTAAATGGATAATCAAATATTTGCTCTCTGCGATGTTGTTATTGAATTTTTATGTTACAACATGCAAATTAGATGCTGATGAGAGAAAATTACTTTTTTTTCATAAGAGGCATTGGCAAAGCTTTTATTATGAGTCTGTTTCAAAATTAATTAAAACTAAAATGATTGTCAAAAGTCACAAATACAGTGCCGGTAAAATTGTAAGAAAGAAATTAAGTGCTGCGGAATGTATGGAGAGAAAAAGGATCAAAAAAACTATACCTAAACTAGCCCTTATATTAAAAAACAATAAAGGCTTCCGACCAATAGTCCAATATAGAAAAGACACTATAAGCAAACTTGACAAGAATAAAGTAAAAGCACACCAACATTTTTTAAGAAAACTAAGCGGAATGCAGAATATAAAAATGGAAGAGTTATTCAGAGATTTCTATCAGAAATGGGAGATAAAGAAACCAAAGCTGTACTTTATTAAGGCGGATCTTAGCAATGCTTTCGGCTCTATTAGGAGAGTATTACTAATGAAAATACTATGTGAGACTTATGCAACAGTTTTAAAACAAGAAAAAGATTTAAATATTAAGAAACGATTGACGCAGCAGTACAAAGATTTGATAACTGAATTTAGGAAGCCGATTTTAGTTAGATGTGGTTCGACGATCTACGAGTGGAACGAAGGCTTAGTCCAAGGTTACAGATATTCACCAGCCCTCTCAGAAGTTTACTACAATTATTTAGACAAAAAATACTTTTCAGAAATACTGTCTAATAGTGGGTTGAAATTTTTCATAAGAGTTGTTGATGATTATTTGTTTATAACAGATTCGCTAGATGTCGCTAATGCATTTTTAAACGCTCTTTCAAACTACACAAATGTAAATTATGGAAAGACTGTCGTTAATTTTGATCATCCAAATATAAAATTTATGAATAATATAACTTTTTTAGGATATTCATACAATACTTTGAATTTACAAGTAAGCCGCGCTAGTAACATTTATAGTGGGCAGATGTGTTATAAGATTGCTTTTTCTAATGCAGTTATAAACTTAGATAAGTTCCTTCTAAGTCGTATTGGTCAATCAAGTATTCCTATTAATAATCATTTATTTAATTTTATTTATAATAATGAAGAACTAGTGTGGGGACACATTTTTACAACATTCTGTTTGTCAGCTAATAAATTTTGTACAATTTTAGCTGTCATTTGTGAGGAAAATGATATGGAAAAATATTTATGTTTGTATAAAAAAGTAACAGTTAAATTATGTAATAGTATGATACATAATTTAAATAATTCTATGCCAAACAATTTTAAATTTTATTATTGCATAAATCATTTCAGATATTTAGCATTTAAAGCTTTACTTTTATGTTGTCAAAATACAGCAAAATGCAACCATTTGGTGCCAAAAATAAATGGTTATTTGGCAAAATGTGATTGTATTTTTAGAAAATGGCGGGAACACGCTTCTAGTATTGACATCTATGGAATGAGCCAAAGAAAAGCTATAAGAGATATATGCAAAAAGCATGAATACAAGAGTGTTGTGAAACGTTTTGATAAACTGCCTGAAGGATTTCAATGTTATAATAAAAATAGTAGAAAGCAAATTATTTAAGTATTGCATGAAATTAGTACCTTATCTTTGCAATTAATGATCGTCACTCCTACATTATAAAACGCTAAGCAACGCTTGACTTAGGAGCATTTGATAGCGTCCTAGCTGAACCAACATTTGCTTCAGTGTATGTTCACCCCACGCGCGTTTCACTCTTCCCTACAAATCGAGAGTATATTATGAATGTTGAAACTGCAAAGGCGATGTAAAATGAAGATGTGTATAAAGTTAAGAAATTGTTTATTTTAAAATTAAATATTCCTTATACCTAATCATGGTCTTTTAGACCATCGGGTGCATTACGAATTATGTTTTATGGATATCTCTTAAATCTTAAAAGTTATATAATTTTGTAAAACATAATTCATGGTGTCGCAAGTAACCGGTAAAATTACTCCTTTCCAAATATCGCGCGCTGTCATTAATTTCACCTTTCATACCACTGGCGGTGTGAGTGTTGACCAAAGAAATTGGAATACAATAGAAGACATGTTGAAAATAACACAGAATATCTATAGTCTGCACTCTTTTAACTCACCAAATACTGAATACAAAATGATGAGACAAATATATACGGGACAAGACAGGCTAAAATTGAAGTGTCCAGCAGAGACAATTAATAATAAGGAGACGGCTGTCTTCATAGTAGCAAACTGACACAATAAGGGTCACTAACACTAGCGTGATGGATGTGTGCGTTTCTGGACAAATATAAGCTCATTTACACGTCTCTATAAATAGACTATATCTTGCATCTTTTTCTTACACGTGTGAATTCCATTGGCCCTCACTTTACTCACTCGCACACTTGACCATAGAGACGATGAGTACGTTCACAAATATTATTTAAGTAAACACCTTACAAATAAGTCCTTGTTTTTCGTTGATTATTCACGTAATAATTTGGGAGTTCATTTTATAATACCATTAATATAACACTCAAATGTTTTAAATAACAAAGAGCTGCCATTTTAAATCATAAGAAACCACAATGAACTCATCAAAATGAACGTTCCTAAATAGAACGACGAAGAAGGGAGAGTAGTGATGTGCAAAAAAAAATTCAGTTAATAATTGATAGTATTCGATCAAAAAAATCAATGCTTCGCAGGCCGCGCGGGACCACCCTAATCCTTATTAATTAGAATTTCCTAACAAGCAATAAAACTCAACCACAGAAACAAAAAATGATTATTTATTTACAATTTGTTTAAAATGTATTCTTCTTTCGTCTTCCATATTTTCTATGATGACATTGAATACACCGATGTGATGAGGCCCAGATACTTGCGCCGCTGTGTGATACATCTGGAAATTTTAAAATATTAATTGTTATCGGAGAAGTAGTTTTCTTTTTCCTGTATTAAATTGGTTATCTGCTTAGAACAGGTCACTTGAGGGGCACTTCACATGCATGCACGAGAAGAGTGACAGATGTGGCAAAGAAAATGGTATTGTTAAGATAATGCATAGTCATTCTCTCCACTTGAAACTACTGTAAGCAAGATTTTAGTTGATATTATAACTAAAAACTCCTGTTTACAACACAAATAATGGAATGATTAAGGATAAAACTCAATATGGCAAAATACAACGTTAGGTCGAAAGGTCGTTTTTACAATACCTAGGTTCTTCTTCAGTTGTCTGTCAGTACCTCAGTACCTGTGTACTGATACTGTTACAGTAAAATACAAGAGAAACGCTTATTTATTGGCGACACTCGTTCGCCACGTCCCAGTATCGTCATAAGATTCTTGTGGCATTTTTAGTGTAAACTGTCACATCAGATTATCATGCATATCCTAGTAATACTAGCGCTGTCGTCGGTCAGGGACTGCTTATTCAATATATTCTCAGCTCACCACCATCATCTGGTGGTCGTTCACGGTCCGCCACCAGTGACCCTGAGGGTAGATTATAGCTCAGCCCCCACAAACGTCTCTCACCCAGCGTCACCTAAAAATATAAAAAACATTAAAATATGCCACGATATCAATATCCCTATTTTATTAGCCTAGTTTGCCGGCCTTACCACCGCTTTCGAATATACCACCTTGTCGCGTTTCGGGAACAATTTGGAAATAGCCAAGTATACCGAGAGGAGTGTGCACTGTCAATCTGGATGATGCACATTCGTCTTCTCAAGCCGATATAGAGGAGGCGACTGCTGCTCATAGAATTTTATGCGTAGTAGCAATTGTCCATTCATTAGGCATTAAAAAAAACGCTTTGTACTTTGGTCGCTCAATGCCTATAGACACTATTAAAGAGGGGTGGCAAACTGACGATGGTGACCTAGTCTGAAGCGTGCAGAAATTTCTCTGTGATAGCAATTGTTTCCTTTTATGGATCACACTCTAGCTTAACATCAGGTGGAGTGTTGTCATGTACAAAGTTACAATAAAAGAAGCAAAAGCAAATTTTACTTTCTTGAGATATTGTGGCTAACCTATAGCTAAATTATCTATAACATACGTATACATCATAACCAGGATTATAACTAAAATTGAATTAACAATAAAAAATCGTATACATGTAAGATGTGGAACAATTTCATGAACTCCATAACCGAATTTATCTACAACTTAAACATTTTGAGACGTTAGCTTTAATTTAGTCTTCCATTTCTTTACTTTTTTGTCTTGTGTCTACATTATGAATCCTCCTAATAAAATTAATGCACCACTCGCGTTTTTATAACATACAAAAAATTAATCAATAAAAATCCTTTTATGAACTGGAAGAGTTAGCCAATATAAATTTATATTCTTTTCTAAACTATAAATTCTATATTCTATTTCTAAACTTATATAATCGTTACAAAATGACAAATTGCACCAACGATATATGACACTGCCTGTGACTGGAGCACGTTTTCTTGTGGTACTGATAATGTTGTACAAAGCTAATGAGAAACATTGTAGTGTGCTTCAAACGATATGTTCCTATTGACGCTCTTACGCATCACATCCGATAGCGTTTCTAACATGTTGTCATTATCACTGGCGCAATTTGTGTACCTGTGATTTACCTGTGGCATTATTATTTAATCAACAGTGTTTTAAATGATGATACAAATTCATGACAATCTGGGTGCGAATTTAACCCACCTTATCCTATGATCTGGCCGAAAAAATTTTCGACAGGGTCTTAATTGATTTGCAAATCACCGAAAGATATTTAATACTAATGATATCATGAACAAAATGTAGGCTGTCATAAATCATTAATAAATAGCAATATTTCAGAAGACACTTCTCTGCTGAGTACTTGTCCATTTGACCTGAAAAAATAAAAATAAAATGAGTTCATCTGGCGAAAATGGTGCTCAAATCAACACTCAAAAGTGTAGTCTAGTCACATTTCGGGATAAGCTTGAAATCTGGTTTCATCGAGTTGGAATTGCCCGCGTTTCTCTATGGCAGCAATCATCTCTGCTCATTGATTGAACTTTAGCTTAACATTAGGCGGAGTTCAACCACATGATTATATTAGATTTTATTATTATATACCTTGCCAGTTTAAAGTTGTGACTTTTTTCAGTTTTCACACAAAAATATTTTTCAAAAATGTATTAAAAATTTTTCACATTTTTTTTAGCATAGGTTTTATCAATTAAAATATTATCGATGACCAATTAATAATCGTAGGAAAATAAAAATATAAACAATATTTTTAGTTTTGCAAATTTTTAGTAAAAACGTTTAGACGAAGCTCATACAAAAAAGTTATGGCAGGTTGATAGAACATTGTTTTAAAAAAATATCAACAGTTAAAACGGTATTGTAATGTTTGCGGTTATTTTTTTTTATTATTCCTGCTCGGCATGTGCCAACACTCCGTCTGATGTAAAGCTAGAGTGCGGTCCTTGAACAGAAACAACTGCTACTACAGAGGAACCTCTACAGGCAGTAGTCGCCTCCGCTATGCCGGCTTGAGGAGATGAATGTACACCATCCAGATTGACAGTGTACAATCCTCTCGCTTTACCTGGCTACTTTCAAACTGTTATCGAAAGGCGACCATGTCAGTTCACAGATGTTACATTCGAAAGTGGTAGTACTATTCCAGGATAGCAGACTGGGCTAATAACAATCATCAGTCTGCCTACCACCAAGCTGCCATATAAATATATCTGTAGTAGCAGTTGTTTCCGTTCATGTACTGCACTCTAGCTTTACATCAGATGGAGTGTTGTCATGTGCAGAGCTACAAGAAAATAAAAATTGATTCAGTACATCTCTCTTTACCTTACTCAGAACTACATATCGTGTTTCATTAAATTAATAATGATAAAAATGTTCAAACAGGGGTAGGCAGTCACGCCACTCAAATTTAACTCAGGGATCAAATTGGAAGTAACAGGGTATAACGAGAAGAGTGAACATTGTTCATCTTCACAAGCTTAATATGGGGCGGCGGTTATATGCTGGACTACTATTTAAAAAAAGGTTATTATATTATGATGAAAACTTAACAGAAAAAAATAATAACCACATCATGGCAAATAACTAATAAAAAACTTTAGGTATTAGATGATGGTAAGTATTGACCATTTACTTCAATTAATTGTTTTCTTATCCGTATCTAGGTACCTACATAAGTTTTATTGGAATTCCATTAAAGTATCTTTCACAAACACCAATTCGTTGGTAATTTAAATTTAAAAATAAACCTTTTTAATTAAAATATGTCATTCCTTTTACGAATCTGTGTGTACTATAGATATTTTTAAAATAAAGTTCCATCATCTGATTGTACAATTTTTTGACAGCAGCTTTGTCTAAATATTTTATTAAAATTAGCCAGTTTGCCATTCCTAGATAATTATTATAAATTATAATATACTATAATATACATAAAATATTAATAAACTGTTTTACCTTAATCTTTTCATAGGATTTGGGATTTACATATTTGTCTGTAAGTTTGTTGATTGTGCTTTACCATGGCTTCCATCCGCTTTATACAATAAATTTGTTCTAAAAATGCCATTGCGCTATTTGCTTCCCGAGCAGCAGATTCTTCTTCTGAAAATTATTTCAAAAATATTTCATTAAATATGGTACATCACATATGTGATAAATTGTATTGCCACAAACTTTGTAGCAATATGTAGAAGGTTTTAAACCAGTATTATTTATTGTGTAATAGGTAAGTTCTTGTATCTGATATTAATGATTTTATTGCAGCAACATTGGCAAGAACCCTGATCACTAACAGTAACTTTAACTTGAAAACCTGTTTTAAAAATAGCACTTATTAGTCTTATTACTTCATTCATTATATTCTTTAAAACAAATGCTTTTACCTTATTTCTGACGATTGTTGAATTTTCCAGAGGTCATGTAGCATAATAAAAACTAAATCCTTGTATGCGACATTGTTTGCTACATTTACCAGAACTAAGGTCTCTAAAACCTTTAATCACCCCTGAAATTAAAAAAACAACAAATTACTAATAGCGATAAAGAAAAAAATTACGCTTATAACCATTGAGATATTCTTATAACAATAACATATTGAGCTTAATTTAAAAAATGGCAGGGACTATATTTTTTAGCATTCATTTTTCAGTGGTGTACCTGTGACCTTCGCATTTCAGTCCAGCTAAACGCTTTTGTGAATTTACTAACATTTTGGCAAAATTATTTAAAGTTGTATTTTTTGAGAAATTTACATGTTTTATGATGCTTCACTTTATTTATCAGGTTATTTTTATAAATAAATTTCGATATGTATACTTCCTTAAAAAAGAGCGAACACTTACCCACGCTTTGAATCTATTTTTGTTAGAATGAGATATAGAAAAATTTCTTATTTCTTTAAGACGACTTGGAAGAATTTGGTACCGCACAATGCCAATTCATGGCGACCTACCTATGTAGGTAAATTCTTAACTGTATAAATAACACCGAGAGTTAAAATCTAACAAAAACTTAATGAACATGAACATGAATAACATAAGATAAATAAAATGTGCATTTCTATTACAAACTCGTCCGCCATATTTGCGCCATTTCGGCAGGCGAAATTACATTCGGTAATTTTCGGTAAATTTCGGTGTGACTTGACATTAATGACTTATCTTGCACAAACACATCAATGTATCTATGTGTTTAACATTGTGCGAGCGAGAAAAGCGTGGGCCAATATGGCGTTTTTAGTGGGTGCGAGTGAAACATAACATCTGTCAAATGGGCTTATTGTGTCGGAATTTGAGCTCGAGTCGGCAGGGCCTGTGTCCAGTTTTGAGGCAAATGCATAGATTATAGACTATTGTATAGAAGTAAAATAGGGATGTAGTCAATACGTATATCGAGATGTAAATGCAAGCATTTATCGACTCTTCTATTTACTCTATGACCAATTTTTTAACACTTATTATTTATAAACTAGTTATTTAATTTGTAGCAGTTGTAGAAAGATGACATACCAATTTTAAAAAGTCTTATCAGCTATAATATCAGTGATAATTATAAAAACTGGACAGAAAAAAATACCTGTATAAAGGTTCAGCGGTAGACGTGGGCGGTGGACTCACGGTTGATGAGACCCGTGTTCAAATCTCACTAAAATTCTAACCGGTAGTGCCCAAGCACTATTCAAAGAGCGGTAGGCAGACTGACGATGGTCCCATATTAGGCCGGTCTGCCGTCCTAGGATAACACTATCACTTTAAAGTGTAACATAGTCGTATTTCGGGATCAGCTTGGAAATTACCGGATGTAACGATAGCACTGCCAACCAAGATGGCGTACATTCGTCTCGCACTATAACTTAACATCAGGCGGAGTACTATCATACGTCAAGCTACTATAACCGGCATTGTCTACCTACGCATAACGTCAGAGGTATTTAGGTAGTCGTGAATAAAACTATTTCTCAATCAAAATCAGTATATTTACAAAACTATTGGATTGGTGGAACTTGATTGTTTAAAGCTGTTAGGAGCAAAATGCTACGAACAAAGTCTAGAGTGTTTTGTCCATATAAACTCCAATGATTTTTATCAAATTATTTCTTAATAATTCATCTCTCGAAAATCTAAGACAATAATAATAATTATTAATAACAACAATAATATGTAATGTAAAACACCCATATGTAATAAAAAAATAATAATTTAAAATATCGATATCCGTCTAGGACATGAAATAATATAAAAAAACAACACTAACATAACCTATAAAACGAATGTTTAATTTTTAAAATAAGACGGTTTTATTGATAACATATATTGCCTACAAATAAAATGTTATATGAGAATAACTGCCCACCAAAAATTATACTAAATTAGAAGAGTTAATATCTTAGAAATACTCAAAAACTTTTAAAGAATATTTACCGGTGAAAACTCGTAAATTCCTCATTATTTTCTTTACGAGAGGTATGTGAACGGCAACCTAGTACTATACAAGCCATAACAATTCACAATATTTAAAATTAAAGAAATAACTTAAGAAATAAACAATAAAAAATACAAAATAACGAAACGACACAAACGTAAACAAATCCAAATGAAACCCGACTAAAAAAAGAAGTGTGTCAAACTGTGGATTTTAGAACAAAATTCGAAGTTTTTTTAAAGTAGTCGGTTAATCAAAAAATAATGACCAGAATGATGACCAACTACTACAAAAATGATGACACTTCAAGGAAAAAAAAGGCAACAAAGGCGTTTCTATCTCTTTTTGTTGCATTTAATATCCTGGTAAGCTAAAAGAGCATAGAGTATCAGTTTTCTGCTGCTCTTTTGACGATGCTTATATTCCAATTTCTTTGGTGTTGACACATGCCACGATATTTTGGAAACCCCGCTACAGTAGCATTTTAACAATCTGCCAATGTCAAAGTCATTAAGAGTCAAAAATATAAAAAATAAAATAGCTAAAAAAATAGCTAGCAAAGTTTTACTAAAACTTCCAACGGCGTTTTAGAGGAAAACTGAAAACACACGTTCCCTTATTTTGGTTTATTTACCCACACTCACGGGTTCTAATGTCTTCAGCCGGCAAAAAACCTCTGCCAAATGTTTATAAACAAACGATAGCTAAAATACAACGACTAGCGATCTCGTCTAGTTTGTCTTTGGTTACAATTTGCAATTTTGACAACTTCAGTGGGAAAGGGCTCTGTATTTATTTATTTCAAAAATGTATAGGTTTACGAATCGCTTAGCAAGTGGAAAGTTTATTTTGGTACGTATTTGCTAAAATTTTTACATTTTATAACATTTCGTTTTCATTCGCTTTTATTTACTACTTGATTTGTCTTGTATCTTTAAAATGGGACCGATAAGGGAATCTTTATTATGGTTTTAGTAAAGAAATCTGAATGAAAACTACATATTTGAATCAGTTAATTTATGCGTTTTTGTATTCATAATTGTAATTGATAATATTTGCTTTCATTTTCATATCAGCATAACTTACATAACTGGTAAACGTCATAGTGAAAAATAACCTCAAATGTTCATGTTATATGAGATCATAACAAAATCGAATTGGCATAAAAAAATCTGTAACATAATACTTATATAGGTTAAATGATTATTTACAAATTGTTGACTCTCCTGCTGCAATTTGTGTATGATTTATAAATAAATGTATACAAAAAAGTAGAAATTTCATGTGTGTATAACTCACATTATGCGTTTAGTATCCTCGTTTTATCAACATAAATGAGTTAAAATAGCTTTTCCCCATGTTTACAACTACTAATCTAAAAAATAGTAATAAAAAACCGCACAACCCCTTAACTTCTTTAATAAATGAGCTTCTAACTAAAAAAAGTATCTTTAAATCTATTCTAGCCCGTAATCTATCTCTATTTAATTTCTATCAAGATCTGTTTTTTTTTTTTTTAATGTGATTAGGGCAACGTACAAGCGTAGTGTGAAAAAGGACCTCCTCTGACCGGCTTAATAGTGGCGACTGGAGCTACCATATATGCGGTTCCCCAGTCGTCAGTGCTCATGGACCTCCACTGTGCTTACCACCAGGCCATTTTAGGTCACATGTCATGTCAAATAAAAAAAATTACAATACCTAATTGTATGTACAAACAATTATAGGTAAAAAAGAAAATTGGTGAGGGATCATGTGCACTTGTAGTAATGAAAGCGCCAACACGGAGCTATGCTGCTCAAAAATGTCAAACAAAAGAAGTCAACAGGAAGAGACCGTTCTTTTGGGGATCAGTTGGTGCTGTTGTACTGACTGGAGCTGCTGTGGTTTATGCTAGGTAAGATAATCTTCCCTCGACCACCAGTACCAATGTTATATGTATGTATTTTGTATGCTCGGTGCTTATAAATGGAACACCTGTGAAGTGACCTTGTCGCGTTTCAGGAACAGTTTGAAAGTAGCTAGGTATAGCGAGAAGAGTGTGCACTGTCACTTTAGATGGTGCATACTCGACTGCTCAGGCCGGCATAGCGGAGGCGACTGCTGCCTGTAAAGATTTCTCTATAGTAGCAGTTGGTTCCGTTCATGGACTGTACTCTAGTTTTACATCAGGTGGAGTGTTGTCATAAATAAAAAAACACAGTCTCAATATAAAAAAATAATAACAACTATATCTAACATTAAAGGAATAGCCCGGAAGCTCGCAATTGGCTCGCTGTAAATGTACCGATGGCAGATGATTTTATTTCTCTGATATTTCAAGAAAATACCACATATTGGAAAGCAATCAGTAATACTTCAGGCAAAGTTGCCGGAGTTGTTTCTGACTTTGTTTTTGGCAAAGAGGGCGTGTCTTATGAGAAAATAGAGTCAAAAGCTACACAGAATCTGAGCAAAGATGCTGCTATTACATTCGGAAAGAAGGACTATCAATGTAAGTTTTATTTCACACATATTCAAACATTACACTTACACCTTTTCTTAAGAACTTTGTCTATGAAACTTACCAGTTCCATCAGAGGTGAGTACGAGTTAATATTTACGCTGTGACAGCATGACGCGTAGTCTCCCTACCAATCAGACAATCTTATTTTGAACCCTTCTTCTGTCGTTCCATTAAACTATGCTTCCCAGCCACGCCTTTCCTCCTTCCTATAACATGGGAGCGCAGTGTGAAGCGCCATCTCACAAAGCCGGCATGGCGGACGCGACTGCTGTCTGCAGATCCCTTTCTCTGGCAGCAGTCGCCTCCGTTCATGGATTGCACTCTAGATTAACATATGGCGTGCTAAAATGAAAAAAAAAGGTAATAAAAAGTCAAATCTGTCATGGGGTAAATGTAACCTTGTACTCAGACCTGATCTTAAATTATTCTTAACAAATTACATCTACATAAAATATATATGTATACAGGGTGTATCGGGCAACGTGTAAAAAATTTCAAGAGATGACTCAGTAAGTGATTCTGAGCCGAAATTAATTTAAAAAATAAATACTTTTTTTTATCCAAATGTCCACCTTTTGCTTGTAGAAACATACATAATTTACTACACGAACGCGTAATCGTTGTGTCGTCGGGCGGTGCATCAAACAAACGACCTTGCCTTTGATCTCACGCCGACGAGCCGTGTGCCGGCCCACCTGCAACGGCGGTCCACGTCGGCCAGTCCATTTATAGACCTTTTGTTTTTGTGATAATACCATACACGAGAACTTTTATTTAGTAAATTTATTTTTTGAGGGGTGTTCATCCCTCTCTTAATATTTACCTTAATTTTTTTACACGTTGCCTGATACACCCTATATGCGTTTGTTCTAAATTCTTTTAATTTTTTTTTATTTTTACTGACAATGTTTTATATAATTTTTTAAGACAATGTTTTATACATTGTATAATAAGCTTTTTTAGTTTATTAAATAATAAACAAATAAATCGTGTAAAGTTTTAGACTTATGGAGTTTTAGTATCTTTTTAAAAAATCTAAAAGCTTTAATAATATCATGTACAAAAAAATAGTTTAGTTTTAATTTTATATTAATTGAAAGTTATTCTTTTCAACTAAAAAAAAACAGAAGAATATCACTCATGTTTTAATTTAACCTAACATTATGGTTTTGGTATTTGCTTGTTTACATTAATAGTGCCCCCGCCGGAGTTTGAACCATTGTATGTTGAAGAGAAACCTGTTGAAAAGGCTGAAATAGCAAGTCCAGGTAAAGGTTTTTTTAATACTGCCTATATTAAGTTAGTATTTGTATCTGAGAGACTTTATTACATATAGCATAGTTACATTGGTCAGAATAAAGTGAGGTTTGAATGAGGATCTCATTGATTTTGAGGTTTATCAGGGCTGCTCCAATACATTTTATTTTCTATATGAGATTCCTGAGATAGTTTTTTAACAGCTCTGCATATGACCACACTCTGCCTGTGAATGCCTACATGAATGGAAACAAACTGCAGACAGCGAAATGTCTGCTGCCAGCGGTCACCTCAACCATGCCGGCTCGAGGAGACAGTTTGAAAGTAGCCAGGTATAACAAGAGAAGTGTGCACACTGTCAATCTAGAGCCTCGAACCGGCATAGCGGAGGCATGGACTGCACTCTAGCTTTACATGAGGCGGAATGTGGTCATATACTTGCAGTACATTGTATCTGACCAATATTATAATTTGTTTGCAGCTACCATAATACAAACGGATAAATGTGAACCCGGAGAACCGTTTGTAGTACACATAACTAAAGATTTAGTTGAACTGGAACAGGACATGCATGAGAATATTAAAATTGCGATCGATTCATACAAAGTTGCAACAAAACATTGCGCTGAATATAATTCCTCTTTGTATAGGGTAAGTTTTTTGATGTTTTCATTACCAAAATCACCAAAACTGGATTCGAAGTTAAGAAACACAAAGTTTTAAGTTTTTTTTTCAAATACCTTTACTAAGTTATTGCTTGTATCAAAGGTACATTGGTACTAGTCAAAACAATGTGAGGTTTGAACACGGGTCTCATCGATCTTGGGGTCTACTAGACCATTGATGATCTAATTTACTTTTACTTGTGTCGAAGTTGCTTAGAACTAATTGAGAGAAGTGTGTACTGTCAATTTGGATGGTGCACAGTCTTACCAAGCTGGCATAGCGGAGGCGACTGCTACCAGTAGGAATTTATATGCAGTAGCAGTTGTTGTCGTTCATGGACCGCACTCTGGCTTCACATCTGGCGGATTACAACTAGTATAGTGAGACAGACGGATAGACAGAGAGATGTGTTTTATAATATGTAGAGATGAAAGTTTATTTTTATTACATTTTCAGATAATAGAAGCGCCTGTTGACGATTTGGACCCTAAAATATTTTCAAAATTGGGCACAGCAAGAACTGAAAAGAGTAACGCGTGTATGAAAGCCACTAATGCTGGTGCTAAAGCTAAAACTGCTATGGGTATGTTTATTGTTTATATTTCCCGGGACCAGTGTTCAAATCTTGCTGATCGATGTAATATCTTTTTTTTTTAATTGTAGCTCAGCACACGACAATATTCCGCTTTATGTAAGAGAAGAGTAGGGTCCATGAACAGAAACAACTGCTACTATAATACATGTAAATTTCTACAAGCAGCAGTCACCTTCACTATGTCTGCTTGAAGAGTTGAATGTGCACCATTTTAATTAATTTTCTTCTTCTTTTGTTAAATGGCCTCGGATGTAATAACAACGACAATTCTGCCAATGTCGAGTAGTAAATTTCTTTCTTGATGTTTTTGCATCTAATTGCAATGGTATTTTACAATTTGACGCTTTCTTGGAGTATTTGGCGGCAATTCACCCGGTCATGTCACAATATTAGCGTTTTCACGGCGTAGGATAACCACAAAAAAAAACCGCTTCCGTTGCCTCATATAGAGTGAATTTTAATGTTTCCACAATTACTCACATGCGCAGCATAAAATTACGCAAAATAACACCAATTTTACACAATAATAACTACTTAACTAATTAAGGAAAGGGATAAAAAACACCTCAACCTTCCCGAGCAAAAGCGCGCCAAACACCTCTTAATTGATTTTATACAAAAGTTTCTTGCATGCATCGAACTAAAAAGGAAAGGTAGCAAGGAGGGCGAGTGTTGTCGCGCGAAATATTTACCGTGGCCATGGGTATAAAGTCACAATACAACAGCTTGTTTATTTATTATTATTTTTATTTATCAGATACCCTAGAACGTTTGTTGGAAGCTGGAGTGAAGGCTCCACCCGAAGTGGTCGCCTCTACTAGGAGATATCTTAAAAAGTTCCGGGAAGATTTGGCTGTGGTCGAAAAAGATTATAAAGCCTGCATTGACAAGTCTATTGTCGCTGATAAATATTGGCCTAAGGTATGAAAAAAAAAAATTATAAATAAAAATTCTTCTTCTGTCAGAGGCGATTTAGTGACCAAGAGTGGTAGGCAGGCAAGGTGGTTATTAGCCCAGTCTGCCGTTCTGTGGTAGTACCGCCACTTTCAATAGTAACGCCCGTGAAGTGATTTTGTCGCGTATCGGGATCAGTTTGGAAGTAGTCAGGAGTGTGCACTGTCAATCTAGATGGTGTACATTTGTCTCCTCAAGCCGGTATAGTGGAGGCGACTGCTGCTCGTACAGCTTTCTCTGTAGTAGCAGTTGTTTCCATTCATGGACCGCACTCTAGCTTTTCATCAGGCTGCAATAAATCAAAAACTAGACATTTTTACATATCCCAGTATATTTTTTTTATTGTAGCTCAGCATGTGACAACACTCCGCCTGATGTAAAGCTAGAGTGCGGTCCATGAATGGAAACAACTGCTACTACAGAGAAACCTATACAAGCAGCAGTCGCCTCCACTATGCCGGCTTGAGGAGACGAGCATGTACCACCTCGATTGATGGTGCACAGTCCTCTCATTATACCTGGCTACTTTCAAACTATTCCCGAAACGCGACAAGGTCACTTCACGTGTGTTGCTGGACTGGACGATTGACCATCATCAGTCTGCCTACCACTCTTTAATAGCGCCTATAGGCACTAGTATTTCAATGTTAGATTTTTTTGAAAAAGTTTAGGTTTCAGGTTAAAATTATTAATTGGTTTTGTTTGTACAGGTCGAAGCAGCCCGTAACATGTTCAAGAATGAACTCCAACTTCTGTTCCCTGGCGTTGATTTGACAGCACGCTCCATTAACGTCAACGGAGAGAGTGATGTCGATTTACTATTGATTTATTGTTTGAAACAGGTATGTTATCCATTTATTATCATGACAATACTCCATCTGATGTTAGGCTAGAGTGCGGTCCATGAACGGAAAGAACTGCTACTACAGATGAATTTATACAGGCTGTAGACTGGGGGGCCCCAAGTCTAAAACCAAGGAAGGTTGTCGATTGAATTAAAAACAAACAATATGGGATTTGATCAAGTTATAACTTTCATTGCACTTTTGACTAACAATCAGGCAATATTATTTTGTCTGCGGAGGTTAAAAAATTTCAAATCAAGCTATCGTATTGGTAGAAGATCTCACTTCACGCCGTGACATCTAATACTTGGCTCTCTGATGATTGTATTAGGTTATTGTTTGATTTATATTTATATTTTCAGTTGCAATTTTTACAAAGCCAAATTGCTGAAATTCAGACCATTAGGGAGCAGAAACTTAGCAGAGCTATTGAATGTGTGTATATGATTTTATTATTAAAAGTAATTTTAGAGTGGTAGGCAGACTGATGATGGCTATCAGCCCAGTCTGCCGTCCTGGGGTAGTACCACCACTTTCGAATGTAACACCCGTGAAGTGACCTTGTCGCGTTTCGGGAACAGTTTGGTAATGGCTATTAGCACAGTCTGACCTCCTTGGGGTGTACCACCACTTTCGAATGTAACACCCGTGAAGTGACCTTGTCACGTTTCGGGAACAGGAAAGAAAGAAGAAAGTTTCGGGAACTTCGGCCAGGCGTTTATACTGTCAATCTGGTGCATTCGTCTCCTCAAGCCAGCATAGCGGAGGCGACTGCTGCCTGTAGAGCTTTCTCTGTAGTGGCAGCTGTTTCTGTTCAAGGACCGCACTAGCTTTACATCGGGTGAAGTGTTGTCATATGCAACAATAAAAAAACCATTTGCTTTCTATTCATTGGTTTTTTGAACGACGAGCATGTACCATCTAAATTGACAGTGCATACTCCTCTTGTTATACCTGGCTACTTTCAAACTATACCTGAAACGCGACAAGGTCGCTTCTGTTACATTAGAAAGTAGTGGTACTACCCCAGGACGGCAGACTGGGCTAATAACCATCATCAGTCTGACTACCACTATTTTAATTATTTATTATTTTAATTAATTTTTGGCATTTTAGATCTGTTTTATTGTTAAATTATTTATTATATTCTAAAATAATGTTATTTTTTTTAGGTCACAGTGAAAAAGATTTAATAGAAGCGAAGGTGGAAGACATCTTGAAAAGAGAAAGAATTGAAAAGGAACTCGAATTTGAGAAGAGGGTAATTGTTTTAATAACGCATGGACTGAACTAGAATCCAAGTCGGATTGTTAACCCGTGTACGAAGTCTCTTCAAGCAGGCATAGCGGAGGCGACTGCTGCATGCAGATATTTCTCTGTCATAGCAATTGTTTCCGCTCATCGAACCCTAGCTTAACATCAGCCAGAGTGTTGTCAAATACTGGACTACTATGCCTCTCATTGTTGAGGATGTTGGCTCTCTCTCGCCTTCATTAGCCACGTCTCCTTGCCTGGTGGTGGACCGGCATTTCTAGATTGATGGTCACCTGACCGGTCTAACGACTTGGGCTCCTTCCATTTCTCTCCAGATATTGTACGAATTGTTTTTTTAATTACAGAAACTAGTAATCCAGGCTGAAGCCAATAGGTCCTTGAAGGATCAGCTCAAAAAGCAGATGGAGATACATCAGGATTTGCTTCGAGACAAGCTTGTGAAGAAGGAACAAGAGGTAATTGCATATTTATTATTATAGCGAGAGGAGTGTGCACTGTCAGTCTAGATGGTGCATACTCGTGTCCTCAGACCGGCTTAGCGGAGGCGACTGCTGCCTGTAGAGATTTCTCTATAGTAGCAGTTGTTTCCGTTCATGGACCACACTCTAGCTTTACATCAGGCCTAGCTACGACAAGAATATTTTTTGTTTAAATATTTGTTCTGCTATGCAAGAATTTATTTTTTATTGATATGGAAACTAATGTTTTATCAGGTTATGGCGAAATTTTCCAAACAAGTGTCCGAACAAGTCGAGAAAGAGCGTCTCAAATTCAAACAGGACGTTGCCGCCATGATGGGCAAGATGGCCGCTATTGAAAATACGCTCAAACGTAAGTTATTTACTCGTGGAGTTGAGCTTGAAAGTAGTCAGGTATAACGAGAGCGTTGTGTCCTGTCAATGGATGGCTCACGTACGTCTCCTCAACCCGGTATAGCTGCTATGCTGCTAAAATCATCACTTTCCTTTGGTTTGCCGTGTATTATTAGTTCCCACAATTTGATCCTTATTAACGACACTATCGGATGGTGCAATATATTACAATGTGTGTTTTTTTTTTATTGTAGCTCGGCATGTGACAACACTCCGCCTGATGTAAAGCTAGAGTGTGGTCCATGGATGGAAACAACTGCTACTGCAGAAAAATCTAAATCTCTACAGGTAGCAGTCGCCCCTACTATGCCGGCTTGAAGAGACGAACATGTTCCATCCAGTTTGACAGTGCACTCGCGTTATATCTGGCTGCTTTCAAACTATTCTCGAAACGCGACAAGGTCACTTCACGGGTTTTACATTCGAAAGTGGTGGTACTGCCCCAGGGCAGCAGATTGGATGAATAACCATCATCAGTCTGCCTACCACTCTTGAGCGACCAAAGTGCATATAACATTGTTACCTGTCAGAATTTAGCGAGGTTCAAACACGAGACTCGTCTATCGTGAGTTCATGCGTATTACCGCTAGCCCACGGCCGTTCTATTTTTCAAAGGGGTTGGTTCCCGGCTGGAAAAATTGATTTTTCAAAAATGTAAGGCCTCTTGTAATTAGGGATTTTGCCATGAAAGCTCACTTGAAAATTCACCCTGTATGAAAGAAAATATAATTTAATTTCAGAGCGTGCGAAGGCGGAAACGGAGGCTAAACAATCGCAGTCACTCTGGACGGCTGCCGAAGCTCTGTTGGCGGCAACCAGACGTACTATTCCAGAAACTAAGGTCGATAAAGAAATACAAGCTATCGAGAAAGCCGGTATGCCTTCAGTATTATCAAGTTTCATATACCACTTTCCGAATTTATTAAGTTTAGTGGCGAAAAATAAAATGCTTGTCACAGTAGTGGTGGAACTTATTTAGGTTATGGGGTTAGGATATGGGGTAGTCACTTAGAACTAGAATTAATCGAGCGTTTCTCTCGCGCCATCTATCCCTTAAACTCCTAACTATTTCGACCCAGAAGTTAGCAAAAATGCTATCTTGTCTCAATCTTGCTACTTGACAGCGTTTTATACCACGTGTCTTCCGTTATTTTCGGTGTTGAATTAGTGTCGTTCGGTTGTATTTAGTGTGTCGGTGTTAAACATTATCAAATCATTACAATTTATATTGAAATTCTTGCTGGTGCGTTGAGTTATACTCCGCCCTAGTGCTGCCATTTTGGAACGCTAAGTTAAACTCCGCTCTTCGTTTTTATTGGTGTGTTGTATGATTCTGTATTTTTACACCAATAAATAGTATAGTTTTTTCCCTTAAAATACCTTTACATTCGTAACAGGTATGAATTATAGCGTATAGTTATGCATATTGTGTATCGTCGTTAGTTCGTTGTTTAGCGGATAGAGGTTGTTTTTCTTTCGTCTTGGTAAAAAGTGGGAGTGACCACTCTATATCCTAGTGTTCATGGGTTAGGGGTTTCCTTGGGCAAAACTTAAACCCAAAATGTTTGTGGATGGCTAATTGAATTTTTTTACTGAAATTTCGAAAGTTGAAAGTTGTATCTTTTGTCAGCCTCCATCCAAACATCATCGCCATCTTATTCGCTTATAGAGTAGACGCTACATAAAACATCAGATTTCGGAGTTTCTAAATCTAGGACCTTTCTTATAAAAAATGTTTTTATATGGGTTATGAGTGTTCTATGTTTAAGTTGTTCTTGTCTTGTTATTGATACAGTTACATGATATTTTATTTATTTTGTAGGTGCAAACGATAAACTAGTTCAGACCGTTATGAAGGGTATTCCGGAGAATGCGAGAAACTGTCCGATTGTTACTGAACAAACATTGCGCGTGCAGTATGATACGGTGAGTTGTTTTCTATTATTTATCTTAGTCCTGGCTACTTCCAAACTGATGTCGAAACGCGTCAAGGTCACTTACACTTGATAGTGTGTACCATCACCCCAGGACGGCAAGACTGGACTTTTTTTTTATTGTAGCTCGGCATGTGACAACACTGCGCCTGATGTAAAGCTAGAGTGCGGTCCATGAATGGAAACAACTGCTACTACAGAGAAATCTCTACGGGCAGCAGTCGCCTCCACTATGTCGGCTTGAGGAAACTAGCATGTACCATCCAGATTGACAGTGCACACTCCTCTCTTATACCTGGCTACTTTCAAGCTATTCCCGAAGCGCGACAAAGTCGCTTCACGGGTGTTACATTCGAAAGTGGTGGTACTACCTCAGGACGGCAGATAGGACAAATAACCATCATCAGTCTGCCGACCACTCTTTAATAGTGCCTATAGGCACTGAGCGACCAAAGTACATATAACAAAATTACATTGGTACCGGTCAGAATTAGCGAGGTTCGAACGCGGGTCTCATCGATCGTGACTTCATGTGTCATACCGCTAGACCACGGCCGCTCTAAGTTGATCTAAATCTTTTAAAACTTTATAAATATTCTATAAACTTAAAATTACAGATGGAAAAAACGGCAATGAAAGTCGCCCTCGTCAGCAAGGAGGGCTCCCCGTTGCCTGTTTATTTCCTGTCTTGGTTGCAATCTAAAATGCTGTTCTCTAGGGTGAGTATTTTTGTATATGATAGAACGGGAGAGCGGTCCGTGACTCCTATCCTCCATTTGTGGGCGATAACTAAGCAAATATGCTGAAACACGACAGTTCCTCCGCACAAACAAGTCACAACGTGTCCGTTGCGTCGTGTGTTTTTCAGAAACTGTCAAATGTACTAATGTAGTGTACTCATGACCACCTATTCATTTTGTTCCAAGTTAGTTTCCGTAATCGTTCAAATTAAAGTCCGTATTCATGACGTTCTGGTAATGTATAAATACATGGAAATTGGAGGCAATTTGTTAAAAATCTACACTTTTCTTTCATTCATTACTTCCCAGAATTTGATCCTTATCAGGAACACTATCGGATGGTGCAATAATACAGAGTGTTTTTTTTTCAAATTCAACAGGTTCGATTCCTGGCCGGGAAAATGGATTTATCAAAAATCTAATAATGCAGTTTTAGTTTTCATCAAAATCGGCATCTAGAGTCCTTTCAGCATGTTTCAATATCTCTTATAGTTTAGGATTTGGCCATGAAAGCCCACTTGAAAAATTCACCTGTATATATTTTTTGTAACACTCCGTCTGATGTAAAGCTAGATTGAAGTCCATGAACGCAACTGCTACCAAGCAGTCACCTCCGCTATACCGGATTCGAGGAGAGCGGTGTGCATTGTCAAGCTTGATGGTGCACACTCCGCAAGCCGGTACAGTGGAGGCGCAGCTGCCTGCAGAGATTTATTTGTGATAGTAGTAGTTTACATTCCATGGACCGCACTCTATCTAGCTTTACATCAGGCGGAGTGTGGTCATATACCGTGTTTTGAATATATATTTTTTTAAATTTTGTTTTGACAGATTTCCGATATCCCCCAAGAGGAATTGGAGAACAAACCGACCGACTTCGCTAACCTTGACACCTTCGAGATTTTACTGAGGGCAAGGTAGGTTTTGCTTATAGTTTTGGATTAAGATATTGTATACGGAAGTAGTAGCATCAGTGCACGTAGTCAATGAATGGTACACGTTAGTTTCCTCGAGCCGGCATAATGGAGGTAAAACTCGAGTGTTAAGTTTAAATGCGATCCATGAGTCTCAACAACTGGTACCGCAGAAATTTCTTCATGTAGCGGTCGCCTCCGCTGTGCTGGCTTAAAGATACGAATGTGCAAAACTTCTCTCGTTATAGCCTGCTAATAGTGATTTATAAAATAAGTCGAGTATCTTTTTTTTTTTGAATTCCAGATATTTCATGGAACAAGGCAACTTGTCAACCGCGTTACGCTACGTGAATCTTCTCCAGGGTGCGTCCAGAGCAGCTGCGAGGAAGTGGTGTGAAAATGTACGCCACCATTTGGAGATAAGACAGGCGGCCGAAGCTGTGATGGCTCACGCTTCCGCCAGCGCACTCACTTTGAAGAACTAAGCGATAAAGAGTACAGTAATCTTTTATACTTATTCTTTTTGGGCTTTCTTTACGACTTAAAGCAGTGATTCTCAACCTTTTTTTGTCGCGGCACACAAGTTCAGTTACCCACTGTGTAAAATAGTTTATGGTAATACGTGTAATCACTAAATACTTTAATGAGTGGTAGGCAGACTGATGATGGTTAGTCCTGGGGTAGTACCACCACTTTCGAATGTAACGCCCGTGAAGTGAAAGTAGCCAGGTATAACGAGAGTGTACTGTCCATCTGGAGGGTGCACATTCGTCTTCTCAGGCCGGCATAATGACTACTACCTGTAGAGATTCCTCTAGCTTTACATCAGGCGGAGTGTTGTCATATGCCGAGCTACAATTTAAAAAAAGTGCCGCGGCACACTTGTTGAGAATCACTGATTTAGAGATTTTTACAAGTTTTAAATCGAGGTTGGAAGTCGATTTTGGAAATTGTAACGGGTGAATTGATTTCACTTTTTTTTTTATTAGAAAAAAATTGTATAATTTACTATGGGTTTTATAAAAAAAATTGCACAAATTAAAGTTTATGCTTTATGATAGTATAAAAGATTACAACTGATCGCGGAATAATATTTTGAAATATTTCTGTTTTTATTTTTCGTCTGTCATTTATGTTGTTTTTATTTTTGTTAATTTATTTTTTTTAGATGTATTCTTATTTTTATAATTGATCAAGTTTGCGTTTCATTTGGGAGTTTCGAATTAGAAAAACGAGTATTTTAGTATAAATTTCACGATTTTATTTGTGTACTTATCATTTTTATTTTGGGCTGCGTTAGAAAATTAATTCTAATATGTCTAGTATTCGATTCCTAATCTTAGCTTATATTTATTACGGGTTGTATTAAATAATGGCCGTTAAATTGGTTGTTAGTTATGAATACATTTTTAAAAAAGTTGGAGTTTTTTTTAGTGATGTAACGATGATCGTAAGATACGGTTGTCGATAAAAATGGCATATTATTTTTTTGTGATAAAAATAACGAAAAAAAAGTAAAAATTTCTTCTAAATTTTTTTAAAGACCTGAAAAATGTGTTTTAAAGTTCTGTTTATGCCACATTTGGTTTATTCCCCCACCCCTAGTGTAAATTTTAACTATAAGAAATTGAAATGAAATGAAAATTTCTTTGGTTTATAAAGTGAAAACGTAAACGTAAACGTATGTGGTTACCTACCTTTACAATGTCTTGGTGCGTTTCGAAGAAATCACATTTCAAGTATTTCCCATTATGTAAGATAGGGGCCGACGTGATTGTTTATTAATAATAAATTGTAGATAATTTATTGTATGTCTGTTTTTATTGCTAAATAAAATTGTAAAGTTGCACCACTGGTTTCTTCATTTTTGTAAATATTTAAATTAAATATTGTTCAATATATTGTTGTTGTTTTTTTCATTGCATTAACTTAGCCGTGTGGCAAACCGCCTGGCAATCTCCCCAACCGGGGCTTTTTATGTTACGGGTGTCCACCCTGGTTGATAACTGGGCCGCGTGTAACGCTGGCATTTTTTTTTAAAAGTAGGTTGTGGTATACCGTACTGCGTGTTGAGCTAGAGATACTATAGTGAAATGTCTACAAGCAGCAATCGCTTCCGCTATATGCTCTTGGGACGGTGCCAACCGTCAAGGTGACAGTGCACATTCCTCTTGTTAGCTGATCCCTAAACGACTAGGTCACTTCACAAGTGAATACTTTTCGTTTTCGTACGCACAGTGGGCCGAGATCCGACTTTCATGGATAATATTTTTTTTCCTAGAAGTCAACTTTTATAACCATTTTTATTTTATTTTAAAAACTTTATTGAATTAATTCAAAAGGCGAGCTTAATGCCTCAAGGCATTTTCCAGCTGGCCTTCAGGAAGCAGAAAGATAGAAACCCACGGGTAATAAATAAAAAAAGACATAATTTCTAGATATTCTACAACTATTAGATGTATTTTTTTATTCCTCTATTATTCCTCTTTTACTTACTCCTCTATTTACACAATACTCACAATACTTTAATAGAAGTGGTATTTCGAAATAGTTGCATACCTTTTTTTTTGACCTCGCCCCTTGGTTGCCGCGTCTTCTATTTTTTATTTAATAACATTTAAGTTTTCGAATATCTCCTCTATTTACACAATACTTTAATACAGTGATTCTCAACCACTGTGCCGCGGCACTTTTGTGTGCCGCAAAATTCTAAAAGTGTGCCGCCCAATTTTAGATAATATAATTATGTTAATATTATTAAATGGTATGATTTAAAGAAAAAAAAATGCATTACAAGTATTCTTATTATTAACTTGTAATTAATCCCTTAATAAACGTACTGTTATTTTTGTAGTACATATTATTTTATTTAGCACATTTAAAATTATTACCATAAACTATTTTACGCAGTGTGTTATAGGTAAATAAATAATTTTTCTTTGTGTGCCGCCAAATTTTTAAATCGTAAAAAGTGTGCCGCATTAAAAAAAAGGTTGAGAACCACTGCTTTAATAGAAGTGGTATTTCGAAATGGTTGCATAGCTTAATTGTTTTGGACCTAGCCCCTTGGCAATACCACATGTTGTTTTTATATATTGCCGCGTTTTCTTTCCACGCTTTTGTTGGGTTGCTACATTTATAATGTCACTGGCAATTAAAATTATAATCTTCTGTAAAAACTTTCATTCACTGTTTTGACAATTCGTAAAAAGTCTTCTTTCGCTTTCGACCATTTTCTTATTAGAATATAAATGAAATAATAAATTAATATAATGTTAAAACATTTAAGTATTACAAGACATATTTTGGTGAGTAATTAATATATTTTATTATTAAATTATAATTATAATAAATTGGAAAAAAGCTAAGTGAATTGAACCGTGTGGTTTAAAATCAACTTGTACCATTTTTAGCTGCATCAGACGAAAGTTTTACAGAAACCTAATCGTTTGCTAATATTGCGAGAGGAGGTCAGACATAGGAGTGTGGACCATGAAAGAATTGGTAGTAGGTAAGTTATCTTTATTTACTCACACTTTATGAGGGTAGTTAAAACTTTACATCCCAATTAAAGATGGCGGCGACGCGACGGTATATGAAATAGGACTTTGTTATATTTTTAATTTCTGATATACTAGATAGATGGATCAGCGGAGACTACTTCTAATACAGCAGGAGGCACTCGCCTACACTATGCTGGCTTGATGATATTAATATGCACCGCCTAGGTTGACAGTTGACAGTGCATGCTATTTCCACAAAATTGTGAAGCTGCCTTTCCTGTCACGTCTTTCCTGCTTCCTACAAGTGAAGAGGCATCTCACAAAGCTGGCATAGCGGACGCGACTGCTGTCTGCTAATCCCTTTCTCTGATAGCAGTCACCTCCGTTCATGGATCGCACTCTAGCTTAACATCAGGTAGAGTGCGATCATATGAAGAGATAAAATTTTAAAAAAGTTATTCTACTTTTAAGGTGAAGGTAAAGTATGAGTTTACATTAACGCTGTTACGGCGTGAAATGAGATCTCATAGGTTTCAGGTCGTTTCTAATTTGTAGTAGTACCCTGGAATAACAGATAGTAACAGAAATCACATGATTTTTAATAATATTTTTAATTTAGACGTCCCTGCCCACCACCACTGCCGCCTCCAGTTCCACCGCCAAAGGATGACTCGCTGTTCTGGGGTTTATGTGCATTAGCGATGTGTACAACTGCTTTTGCTGTTATGGCCAAGTTAGTGCGTCTATCACTTTAGCTCCAGATCCTGGGGCAATTCATTTCTACCACTTCTCATTCCTACAAATTCTTCAGCCAATAAGAAATCGTTTACACAAAACCGTTATGTTTTTGTGTTAACGTAACTTTAAAAATAATTTTAATTTTAAGGTCCGTTTGCACTAGAAGGCCCGTTAAAGTTACTTTGCCGTCCTGGGGTAGTACCACCACTTTCGAATGTGACACCCGTGAAGTGTGAACACCTTGTCGCGTTTCGGGAATAGTTTGAAAGTAGCCAGGTATAGCGAGAGGAGTTGCACACTCAATCTTGATGGTACATGCTCGTCTCTTCAAGCCGGCATAGTGCAGGCGACTGCTGCCCGGACAGGCTTCTCTGTAGTAGCAGTTGTTTCCACTCATGGACCACACTCTAGCTTTACATCAGGCGGAGTGTTGTCACATTTAACTATTACCGCTTACTTTAACCGTTACGTTTACATTATGGTTTACATTTACTCCACGCGCGTTGCACCACGTCGCGCCTGTCATTTGACGTTCCTTTAACCTTAACCGTAACCAGCGAATCTTGGCTGGTTAAAGTTAAAGTCATCGTCAAACCAATGTTACTAACGTCAAATGTATGAAAAGAAGCGAAATATGTTTAACTATTATTTTTTCGCGACCAGCCACTTTTTTAACGATAACAATATGAATTTACACGATATTGCAACGCTTGTGGAGTAAATGTAAACGTTTAACGGTTACGTAGTCGCAGTAAAAGTAATAGTTAAGGTTACTTTAACGGGCCTTCTGGTGCAAACGGACCTAAGAATATTAGACAGACTGGTGATGGTTATTAGCCCAGTCTGCCGTCCTAGGATAGTACCACCACTTTCGAATGTAACACTCGTGAAGTTACCTTGTCGCGTTTCGGGAGTTTCAAATAGCCAGGTATAACGATAGGAGTGTACACATTTGTCTCCTCGAGCCGACATAGCGGAGGCGATTGTTGCCTGTAAAAATTAATTTGTAGTAGCAGTTGTTTCCGGTTACTGACTGCACTTTAGCTTCATGTCCAAGGGCGTCTCCAAGGGCGTCGCCAAGGGGGGGCAGGGAGGGGCAGCTGCTCCCCCTAGAGATTCTAAAAAAGTTGTTAAATGTTAATTATTTATTATTTACAGTCAAGAGCTCGTGTAGCTTTACACGTTAGACTCTGTACCGTTGTTATTACAATCGCCGTAGATGTAAGGCTCGTACTGCAAGTGAAAAGCTTCATGTACTTTACCTACAATTCATACTTTTCTCATTCTCCATATCAACTTGCCCCCCCTAGGCCATCTGCTGGCGACGCTCTTGTTCATGTCAGGCCGGGTGTTCTTATATGCCGAGCTACAATAAAAACAAATTGTTTCATGTAATTTTATAGACAAAATCCAGAAGTGCGTGATTGGCTAACAATATACGCTCCATGGTTTGATGATATTATTGCATTTGCGTATGAGGAGAATTATTCACGCTACGATTTTATATTATGCAAATATCAAGAATTAAAAGATAAATTTGACGATTTGTGCGGAAGTGAGGAGTGCCGTTTGGACACAGAGGGCGAGAAAATTTGTAAGGATTTTATTATTTTGTAATGTAAGCCAATTTCTTAAGTCGGCCATATACATCTTGAAGAAGTCATATTGCGGTTGGTGTCGACCAAAAGGTTACATTTACGTTATCACGACGTTAAGTGAGCACTCTAACTAAGTCAGATAGTATTTTATTTGATATTATTCTTAGCGATCTTGAACTCACGATCGATGAGACCTGTGTTCGAACCTCGCTAAATCTGACCAGTACTAATGTAACTTTGTTATATGTACTTTGATCGCTCTGTTCCTATAGGCACTATTAAAGAGTAATAATGATAATAATTTTAATAATTTATTTATTTAACAAAGAGTGGTAGGCAGACTGATGATGGTTACTTGTCCAGTCTGCCGTCCTGGGATACTACCACCATTTTCGAATGTAACACCCGTGAAGTGACCTTGTCGCGTTTCGGAAGCAGTTTGGAAGTAGCCAGGTATAGCGAGAGGAGTGTGCGCTGTCACTCTAGATGGTGCATACTCGTCCCCTCAGGCCGGCATAGCGGAGGCGACTGCTGCCTGTTGAGATTTGTCTGTAGAAGCAGTTGTTTCCGCTCATCGACCGCATTCTAGCTTTACATCAGGCGTGTTGTCCAAAGTGTTGTCATATGCCGAACTACAATAAAAAAAGTCACTTTACGTCGTGACTCTATCTTTATTTTTTATTTAACAACTTACTTAGCTCACGCCTTGTTCCCACTGGGGTAGGCAGAAACTATGGAGCGCCAGCGACTCCTCTCTCTACATACCACATTCGCTTCGACCACATCCATTACTCCCCTCATGCATGCACGTCGGTTGAGGGTGCTCCTCATCTGACCCTTTCTCAGCAGTTGACCGATCTGACTGAGAAAGGTCTTCCTAGGGCGCCCCCTTCCGATACTGCCATCCACTTTCGCACAAAAGATCTTTTTAGTTAATCTCCTTTCCTCCAAATGATGTTGTTTCCAAATTATTTAACCTTTTCTACTTTATTCCAGTGCCGAGGTTAGATACAGATGGTGAGTACGATCATACGTATTTAGCGATGTTAATTTTTTTTTTATTTAACAGCGTTAGAAAAAGGCAAGAACGAATATTGATTGAGCGGCGGTCTATGTACTGAAACAACCGCTTTCACTGAGTAATGTTTGCATCCGCTATTCCGGCTTGAGGAGCTATTCATTTTCTCTCGTTTTCAATGTCAAAAACCAATCGGCGATTATCACTTGATCGAATCGAAAACAAAATATATGAGATTTAACATTTTTCTGTCACCCAAGTCGAACGAAACGTCAAATCCCATACATTTTGTTTTCGATTCGATCAAGTGACAAGTGTGACAAGTGTGACAAAAACACGATATTGCCGGGTTTTGGCATTAAAAAACTATATTATTATGTGATTATTAATTGTTAAGATTAATTTACAGTATGTGTTAAGCCTGAACCGCCTGTTATTGTGATAGACATATGTGAGATCGAGAAATGTTTGAAGGAACTCGCTGACGATTCATTTGCCAACATTTACACTGCCAAAGAGAGCTGCGTTTATTATAATAAGGTACTGTTTACCCATGGCGTAAAGTTTCCACCAATCAGGCACAATTATTTAGACTGTCGTGGTTAAAGAATTTTAAATAAAATGGTTCTATTGGTGAAAAGATCTCACTTAAGCCTTAGCATAGATGGGAATCCGGATGCGATTTTTTTTTCCGTGCTGAAGTATTTTTTAAAATAATTTATGTATGCACAAGCTCAGAAGACAATAGTCGCCTCCACTATGCTGGCTTAAAGATACTAATGTGCGCGGTTGACGTAATTCTTTTATTACCTAAATCTAGCTACTTTCAAGTTATTTCAGAAACACAGACTGACAGACTGCCTTCATGGCAGACTGGGCTAATAACAATTACCGCTATTTAATTGTAATAAATTATATTTTAGTTGGTATACGACACCATGCAAAATTTTTCTGTATCCAAGTTACAAATCTTGGAGTCTGCTATGGTGGAAAGAAAAAAATTAATTGAATCTTCTTTGGAAAATTATGATGCGACTAATAAACGATTGGGTATGCATATTTTTTATTTAGGCAACCATCGCCTCCGTTTTGATTGATAAGACTAATGTCTAACGTCCAGATTGACAGTACACTCTCATTATGCCCGGCTGCTTTCAAGCTGAGGACCAAGTATGCGTTTACATTTACGTACTTCGCCTGATGTAAAACTAGCTTGCGATCCATGAACGGAAACAACTGCTACCACAGAAGTTAGTACAGGCAGCAGTCGCCTCCGCTATGCCGGTTTAAAGAAACGAATGTGCATCATTTAGATTGGCAGTGCACATTTCTCTCGCTATACCTGGCTATAGTCACTTCTCGGGTGCTACATTCGAGTGCCCACCACTCTTCAAAAATATAATTACAGCGGAATTATTGGAATACTTAAGATGTGGTGTCAAAGTGCCTGGTGATCAGAAGGAGTCAACAGAGAAGATGATTCAGTTTATCAAAGAAGATATTAAAATTGAGGAAGTGGAATATCTTTGGGCAAATGATAAATCTTTAGCATACGATAGATTGTGGCAAATTGTAAGTGTATTAGGTTAGCTATCCACGGCCGTGGTCTAGCGGTAAGTTGCATGAACTCACGTTCGATGACACCCGTGTTCGAACCTTGCTAATTATATATGATCGGTGACAATGTAACTATGTCATGTACTTTGGTCACTCAGTGGCTATAGGCACTATTAAAGAGTGGTAGGCAGACTGCTAATGCCGTCCTGGGGTAGTACCACCACTTTAGAATGTAACACCTGTGAAGTGATCTTGTCGCGTTTCGGGAGCTGTTTGAAAGTAGGCAAGTATAACGAGACGAGTTTGTACTGCCAATCTAGATGGTGCAAATTCGTCTCCTCAAGCCGGCATAGCGGAGGCGACTGCTGCATATAGAGATTTATCTGTAGTAGCAGGTGTGTCCATTCATGGACCGCACTCTAGCTTAACATCAGGCGGAGTGTTGACATATGCCGAGCTATAATTAAAAAAAGGCATGAAGAAAAATTGAAGATGGGGGCTTTTTGTGTCTAGAAAAAAAAACACTATAATAATTTTTAATAAATAATGTTAATAAAAAATATGTAAAGCGGACTTTACGCACTATCAACATTAGTCAAGATTGTTTATATAAAGCCGGCATAGCGAAGCCTACCAGCAGACAGTTTTTATTTTATTAAATTCTAGTTATTTATTTTCAGGTTGGTGATACAATGGTGAAATTTACAAAAGAGACAAAAACCATATATTCTATGCTTGATTTTAATTCAAAAAAACCTTTTATTGAAGGCTCTATTGATCCGTTTTTGATACATGCCTCTAAATATGTAAGTATGTAGAGTAGAAGCTTGCGCAGGAGTCACTTTTCAAGTCTGCTCTGTTTATTACAAATCAATACTTTCCTTTAGTTTTGTCATTGCTTCCCAGCATTTGGTCCTTATCGGATGGTGCAAATAAAATTTATTTTTTTCATGTCCTTTAAAAATACAATTTTAATTAAATTTTGATCAAAATAGACTGAGATTCCATGGGAATTTTTGGTATTTCTTATAGTTTTTTTTTAACTTATGTAGTTAATTTTATTTTTTTTAGATTAAATATATGAAAAGTGAAATAATTAAAGCTCAAGATAATATAACAGAAAGGGTCAATCGTGCTGTTGATGGTTGGTATTAAAACTTACAAAAAGGGCGAGACAAAAACGATCACTATTTTTACATACATTATTTAAAAAAAAAAATTTACAATAATAATAAGATATTATTAAATTAACAAAAATAATAGTTTTCAATAATTTAAAAAAAAGTACTAAAGTTTAAAATAGCAATTTTTTGCGGTCCCTACCGATTCAATTTGCATGACAAGTATTTGACAGATTCAGAAGTCAAAAACCAATCGGCAGTTGTCACTGGATCGAATCGAAAATAAAATATATGGGATTTGACGTTTTACTGTCACCCAAGTTTTTTTTTTATTTTTTTATTGTAGCTCGGCATGTGACAACACTCCGCCTGATGTAAAGCTAGAGTGCGGTCCATAAATAGAAACAACTGCTACTACAGAGAAACCTGTGCGAACAGCAGTCGCTTCCACTATGCCGGCTTGAGGAGACGAGCATGTACCATCTAGATTGACAGTGCACACTCCTCTCGTTATACCTGGCTACTTTCAAACTATTCCCGAAACGCGACAAGGTCACTTCACGGGTGTTACATTCGAAAGTGGTGGTACTACCCCAGGACGGCAGACTGGGCTAATAACCATCATCATCATCTGCCTACCAGTCTTTAATAGTGCCTATAGGCACTGAGCGACCAAAGTACATATAACAAAGTTACATTGGTATGGGTCAGAATTAGCGAGTGAGTTCGTGAGTTCACGCGGCTTACCGCTAGACCATGGCCACGGAAGTGATAACGAAACGTCAAATTCGTTGTCGATTCGATCAAGTGACAACTGTGGATTGACTTATAACTCAGTCCCTAGATTACAACGCGAGGGAGACAGAAAACTGTCACTCGTTTACGTACGTTTGTCAAAGTATGTCAGTTACACCTAATTTGCGGAGTCAACTTTTTAGTCGTGCGTAACTCTTCTTGCTTTTTCTTAGGAATACTTTCACAAGACCCGAAAGTTGCCAAAGCGCGTAACGATATGATCGATAATGAGACAAAGAAATTAAAATCTGAATTGGATAAGGAGATGCAAACCAGAGTATGCTATTTTAATTTACTATCAATACAATTGTCACATCTATCAAAGCTAAGTAATTTAGAAACACGCAGGTAAAAGATCCGTGGGAGCAAAGAGAAAGTTTTTTTTTTCTTTTCTCCCATTCTGGGAAGGCGAAGGCATCAAAATCCATACAGCCGTCTTTTTTAAAATTGAAGTCCGACATATGATGACAACACTCCGCCTGCTGTAAAGCTAGGGCAGCAGTCGCCTCCGCAATGCAGCTTGCACCATCCAGATTGACACTGCATATTCCTCTCGTTATACCTGGCTACTTCCAAACTGCTCTCGAAACACGGCAAGGTCACTTCACGGGTGTTACACTCGAAAGTGGTGATACTATCCCAGGACTGCAGACGGGCAAATAACCATCATCAGTCTGTCTACCATTTCATATTTATGCATTGTATTTAACAATTCCAGTTGGACGATTTGAAAAGAAAGAACGATGAGCGAGCAAAGAGAATTTTAACAAAACAACAGTTGGCGAATGAAAAAGAAATTGAAATGAAATTAAATCAGTTGGAAAAACAGGTAAGGCCTACTATCAATTGAAGCGTTTCTATAATGTAAGCGAACTGGACGGAAAATCTTAAAAAAAAAGGTTTTAATTGGTGGTGAAGCATGGTGGTGGTGACTAAGCTAAGGCTTGAGTGTGAGATTTCATTTACGAACCTACGTACGATACTTTGTACGTTTCGGGAATAGTTTGACAGAAGCCAGGTATAGCGAGAGGAGTGTGCACTGTCAATCTAGATGGTACATGCTCGTCTCCTCAAGCCGGCATAGTGGGGGCGACTGCTGCCCGCACAGGTTTCCCTGTAGTAGCAGTTGTTTCCATTCATGAAACGCGCTCTAGCTTTACATCAGGCGGAGTGTTGTCACATGCCGAGCTACAATAAAAAAAAACTTGGCCCTAGGACGGCCTATAAAAAAAATGCCTATTTTAGTATCTAATTATATTAGATGGAAAGTAAATTCGACCAAATGCTCGCCGAAAGAATGGCGACCGAAAGAAAGTTATTTAAAACGCAACGCGACGAAGTTTCAAGACAGTTGGCTGCTATTGAAAAAATACTTCAAGGTAAGTTTTCTTTAATAAGGGTGGTTTGCACCAGAGAAGGCCGGTTAAAGTAACTTTGACTGTTACTTTAACTTTGACAGTTATCTTTACTTTTACTCCACGCGCGTTGCACCACCGTGTAAATTAATTCGTTATAGTTAAAAGGGTTACTGGTGTAATGAGGAGTTAGATAAGTAATACAAGATTTAAATGAATTCTCTCAATACAAACAAGAGCGGCTTTTCAAAGATTTGACGATAGCGACATTGATTTAACTATTACTTTAACTTTGACCGGCCGAAATTCGCCAGTAACGGTTAAGGTTAAAGTAATCGTCAAATGTGACAGATTTTTTTTGAAGCAAACCAATTTTAACTTTAATCATTACTTTAACGTGACAGTAATAGTTAAGTCATATGGTGCAAATGGACATAATTTTAAATGTACCAATTTTTTGGAGCATGGATTAATGGTGTTATATAAAAATATCCTGTAAGTACCTGCGGCCATTCGACTTAAGTGACAGTGAAACGTCAAATTCCATATATTTTGTTTTCGATTCGATCCAGTGACAGCTGTCGATTGGCTTTGACTTTAGGATCCGGGCAAGTATTAGTACATTTACATCACTAACTAGCTGTTGGTACCCGGTGCTACCCGGGCTTATCAATTTAACAGCTCTCGAAGTATGAAAAATAAGAAAAGAATACCTCATATTTAACTGAGATGAACAATATTCCCCGTTTTTTCCACATTTTCGACTGTTTCTTCGCTCCTATTAGTCGCAACGTGATGTTACATAGCCTAAAGCCTTCCTCGATAAATCATCTATCCAACACACAAATAATTTTTCAATTCGAACCAGTAGTTCCTGAGATTAGCGCGTACAAACAAACAAACAAATAAACTCTTCAGCTTTATAATATTAGTATAGATAAGATAATATTAATTTGACCGCGAAGGTTAAAACAAATTTCAAATAAAGCGAAATAGAGCGATCGAGCGTAAGAGTAAAATTCTATATTTTCAGTGGGCCAATAGGATCTTGATTAATTGGTAGATATTTCACACTTTACGCCGTGATAGCGTAAATGTAAACTCATACTTGACCCTGCGATTTATAGTATTGAAACGTCATCTTGTATTGTAGATCATCTCAAAGCAGAGCGAGAGACTAAAAAATGCAAAGAACTTTGGACAGCTGGAAATGCATTGCTTACAGCAACTAAAAAGGGGAATGATGTCGTTAATGTCGCAAAGGAACTTAAGGCTGTTGCTAAAGCAGGTTATATAAATATTTAAGGCGTTGATCCAACTATTTGAAATATAAAAAAAAATTATGAACAAAAAATAATGACCTAAGAGAAATGGGCTCACAATTTTTATCTCAAGTTGAGGTTAAAATTAATATATAATAATTATAATAATAATAATATAAAATAATATTAGATATCATATGGACCCAAAAATGGGCATTGTCCTTTTGATTTCGATTCTTACCGGACGCGCGACGACTTTAATGTTTTTTTTGGCAAAATTCTATCAATAGTATTTTTATTTTATTTTTTATATGGCGATAACAATTTGCCAGTGTCAAAGTAAATATTTTTTGCATCAAGTTTAGTGCATCACGAGTCATTCATTCATCATACCACACAGTCAGGTCAAGTCTCAGTCAAGTCAAAAATTGTTCCAGTAAAGTGGTAGAATTTTTACTGAAACTTCCCACGGAGTTTTGGAGGGAAAATGGAAACACAGGTTCTCTTCTTTTGAATTGTTTGCCCACACTCATACACGTTCACGAACACTTAATGGTTAATAATCCACCATTATTACACATTAACACTTGAAGAAACACAAGTTTAGGAAAATAATTCAAAACAGACAACCTGACGTCTCAAGATGGCCGCCAAAACTCTAGTATTTTTTTCATGAACGATTTTTTTACTTTTTTTTATGGCATTATATCAAGTTGCTATTGTCAAAGTAAATAGTTACAGTTAATGTTTTTATTATCTATCATGCATCGTTCATTCCATTCATAAAGCGATCGCGACCAGTTCCAGTTTAGGCAAAATTAGTTACAAATTATACTAAAACATTCAATGGAGTTTTGGAGGGAAAATTAAATCCATACTATTAGTGATACAGATTTCAAACTTCGACAAACTCGTGGACTTAAAATTGTAGTCCCATTTCTCTTAGGCGAAATTATCCTTTAACTTGTACTTTCCAGGCAAAGAAGACGAATTGGTAGTGAAAATATTAAAAGCGATACCAGAATCTGTTCGTAGTGAAGGTTTGACGCCCGAAGGTCAAGTAAGAAAAAAGTATAGTAGGGTACGTTAATTGAGTTGAGAAAACTTTTTTTAAATTTTTTTTATTGTAGTTCGGCATGTGACAACACTCCGCCTGTTGTAAAGCTAGAGTGAGGTCTAGAAATGGAATCAACTGCTACTACAGAGAAACCTGTGCGGGCAGCAGTCGCCCCCACTATGCCGGCTTGAGGAGACGAGCATGTACCATCTTAGATTGACAGTGCACACTCCTCTCGCTATATGGCTATTTTCAAACTATTCCCGAAACGCGACAAAGTCACTTCACGGGTCTTACATTCGAAACAAACTTAGTTTATTTCATTTTTAATAGTAGCTCGGCATATGAGAACACACCGAAAAATTAAAAATATTTATTAAATTTTGATGAAAATTGAACACATAAAAAATCTACCCATTACACCATTAGATGAGGTCGAGAATCGAACCCATGTCTTCCGCTATAAGCGCAAATGTTCTGATTCCTCCATTTCATCTTTCTATGTGCGGTTGTGATCTAGCGATAAGAAGACGCGTGAACTCACGATCGATGAGAATCGTGTTCGGGCCTCACTTAACTCCCTCAAGTCGCTCAGTGCCTATCGGAACTATTAAAGAGTAGTACGCAGACTGATGATGTCAGCCGTCCTGGGGTAGTACCATCACCTTCGAATGTAACTAATTCTTGAAGCTGGCATAGTCGAGGCGACAGGTATTGAAGCAATTGTTTCAATTGGGGAGGTGTATCTGGTGACAGCTATCTTTTTTACATATTTTTTAGATAATATAGATTATTTTAGTCGACACGTGTTTCTGGAAAACTTTTGTAATTGCTTTGTTCTTTTTTTATAAATTTTTAAAAATTGCGATCGTAATATAGTAAACCTGAGGTTTCGTTCGGAACTAAACCATTGCCAATGAACAAAAAAAAAATCATTTGTCAAAAGTTCAAACAAACTTTTGATTTTTAAAAGTTCCTGTTAATTAAAACATCGTGTTTATAGTGTAGTTTTGTTTTAAAAATTACAGTAGTTATTCGTATAAAACACTGTTATTGTTAGGAAACACAAACAAAAGATATTTGACAAACTTGTGAGGCGACAACCATAGACAACAAAATGATCTACAAAACTGTTAGGTTGGTACTTTGTATTCTATCTTGTCAAACTGTACGAAAGTCGAAATGAAAGGTCGGTGACGGTCATTACAGTTTTTCAAATATCTCCTCGATTTTTAAGTATTTTCAGACAAGAATTTAAAAATTCTTCTAATTGAAGTAATATCTCGAAATGGTTTTCGATTCACCATGGGTTAGTTTTTTTGGACCTTGCCCATTCATGGATCGCACTCCTTCTAGCTTTACGTCTGGCTGACATATATTTATGTTTTCAGATGGAGAATGTAGCGCGTAAAGTTGCCTTAGTCGAAAAGGAAGGTGGACCATTGCCGGTTTATATGCTGTCCGTTTTGCAGGATCTTATGTTATTTTTAAGGGTATTTAAAATTTTTAATTATTATATTTACGATGTCACGGCGTAAAGTGAGATCTCTCCACCTATCAGCCAGTGTTATTTTGACCGCCGAGATTTAAAAAAAATCAAATGAAGTGAGAGTGGAGAGGTTCACTTGCCATAACAGCGTAAATGTAAAGTCATACTCAGGCCTCGGTTGGGTCTGAAGGTTTAAAGTGATGGCAGCAGCCTAGAACTGAGGTTGTATATATGTACATACATAATAATAATAATAATAATAATAATAAATTCTTTATTGCATATAAAACACAGTTAAAGAAATACAAAATAATAAATAAGTTACTGCAATTGGCGGTCTTATCACTAAAAGCAATTTCTTCCAGACAACCAATTGATAATAAATAAATTGTAAGGAAAAGAGAAAAGCGGGTAATGCAGTCAAGAAAATCTAAAATTAGTTATAATAAAGATATAAATAATAATATAATAGTAACATACTATACAATACAATAAAATACATACATATACACATTATAAATACATAGGTATTTTTAATACTTTTCCCACGGATTATAGCTATAGTATTAGCTAGGCATACAAAATATACGTACATAAAAAGGTACTTTATGGAAAAGTAAAAAAGGTTTATCCAGTAAAAAACTGAATAATAATATTTTTGCGACCGAATTATCTAATGTTATTTTAACCGAGTTAAAACAAAATGAAGCGATCCTATTGGTGGCTGAAATTCACTTTACGCCGTGAAAGCGTAAATGATATCTCATACTAAATATTTCGAATGGCAACTCTAGCCAAGCCAATTCTACCGAGGAGCAAGGGCGCGGGATTGTTTAAACTAAATATTTCTTCTTCTTTTGTTAAATGGCCTCAGATGTCATAACAACGACAATTCTGCCAATGTCGAGTAGTAAATTCTTGATGTTTTTGCATTAAATTGCAATGGTGTTTTACAATTTGACGCTTTCTTGGAGTATTTGGCGGCAATTCACCCGGTCATGTCACAATATTATGAGTGTTTTCACGGCGTGGGATAACCACAAAAAAAAACCGCTTCCGTTGCCTCATATAGAGTGAATTTTAATGTTTTCACAATTACTCACATGCGTAGCATAAAATTACGCAAAATAACACCAATTTTACACAATAGCTTTACATCAGGCGGAGTGTTGTCACATGTCGAGCTCAAAAAAAAAAAAAAAAAAACAATAACGACCACTAAAATAATTAAGGAAAGGTAAAAAACACCTCAATTTTCCTGGGCAACGGCGCGCCAAACACTCATAACTAAATATTTATTTTAGTTATCGGAAATACCTCACTCTGAGATTGGCAAACCGATCTCTAAGGTCACGGATGTATCGAAAAAGTCTAAAACTGAACCTGAAGAGGAAACTGTGGATGTTTCTGTCATGGATACATTCGATATACTGCAGAGATCTAGGTAATATAAAAACTTGTAATTTTTTAAGTGGTCATAATCGTTAGGGGAAAAAGTTTTGTTGAAACTCTTTGATTCTGCCTTTCTTGTTGCGTGAATACCCGCAAGTATAAGCCGGATGTTCCGGTTTTATTGCATGTCTGTCTGGTCTGAATAATCGCAACGAACCGGACAAAAGTTATGCAATTTTACTAATTTTTGGGGTTAGGTTATTGGAGTTATAAACTTTGTCCGGTTTATTTTATCTGACATCCCTACCTTCAAGTGACAGTTGTATAGGGATGTCTCGCTGGACCGTATCCATAGTATAATTTTACATAACGCACTCATTACGTAAAGTGAATTCACTTGACGCAGAGTGTGCGTTGAGTAAGATCCACACTAAGGGTGTTGTATGTATCTTATCTATATTTAGATATTTCATGGAACGAGGCAATATAGCGTTAGCTTTGGAATACGTGAACGCATTGGAGGGTGCATCCTTGATTGCATCTGAGAAGTGGAGGGATAACACGCAAGCGTTTTTGGAAACCAAACAGGCAGCCGAAGCAGTCATTGCGTATGCCGCTGCTATGGGACTTAAGAACTCTTCAATTTGGTAGTATTATTCTTCTATATAACAAAGAGTAGTAGGCAGACTGATAGTTTGCCGTCCTGGGGTGGTACCGAATTCGAATGTAACACACGTGAAGTGGTCTTGTCGCATTAAGGGAACCGTTTGAAAGTAGCCGGGTATAACAAAAAGTGTGTGTGTAATGTCAATGTTGGTGCACATTCGTCTACTCAGGCCGGCATAGCGGAGGCGACTGCTGCCTGTAGAGATTTATCTGTAGTAGCAGTTGTTTTCGTTCATTACATCAGGTGGAGTTTTGTCATATGCCAAGCTACAATATATATAAAAAAGGTCGCTGACGCTCAGGTTCGCGCCTGAGTAGGCCTCACAAAACTGGGGTCGCCGACGTATGTCATCTTTTCCATTGCATATCTGGTTGTATAGTATACATCAAAATGCCGGCATAGCAGTAAAGTATTGCTTTTTTCATAAATAAAAAGAAATGCAACTCGGCTAACCATAATGTATTTTTGTTGCAGAATTCATGAAAATATTACCGTTTGCGTTGTGAAGACTTTATTTTGAGCATTTTCTTTTTTATATTATATCTTTTTGAATGTCTTAAAAGTTATTTCATAATTGACAAAAATCATCATCGAGCGTGCTTAGATTAGTTTTCGTTTCTTCATTGTTTAGTAATATTAAGGTAACTAAACCTGGATGCCTCTGCCTATAGCTTCATACCTGGTAGCACCGTAATACTTATTAACAAAAAAAGGAAAAAAAAAACAATTAACTTTTTTATTGCAAACACCATTTTTACATAACAAAAAAAAAGCAATGTAAATATTGGAAATAAATAAACCAGTAGCACTTAAAATCTAAACAAAAGAAATGCTATAAAAAAAACTGGAAATAAAAAGCGCGCGATTTAAGCTATAATGGTTTTTCTTATTTGACGCCAAATTATTGACTAAACCGCGCGTCTTTTTGATACTAAAACATTGTAATCTTATTTAAATCTTAAACTATAATCAATTAGCCTTATTAAAATATTCTTTGCTGTCCTTTGGATTTGGCTTGATTGTCGCAGAATTAGTTTTGGGATTCCAATTGGCAGGGCATACTGAAAAACGAAAATTGTTAATATAAGTTAGGTTTTTTTTTTCTATTCATATTTCAATATAATTTGAAACCTAATAATCTCAGGAATGGGTTAGCTGCATCACCTTAAAGCCGGTTACAGGACAAGAGCTAAGGTAAGGTCTAGCGGTAAGAACTGACAATTGATGAGACCCGTGTTCAAACCTCACTAATTCTGACCACTACCAATGTAACTTTGTTACATGTACTTTGGTCGCTCAGTGCCTATAGGCACTATTAAAGAGTGGTAGGCAGACTGATGATGGTTATTTGTCCAGATTTCCGTCCTGGGGTAGTACCACCACTTTCGAACGTAACACCCGTGAAGTGACTTTGTCGCATTTCGGGAATAGTTTGAAAGTAGCCAGGTATAACGAGAGGAGTGTGCACTGTCAATCTAGGTAGTACATGCTCGTCTCCTCAAGCCGGCATCTAGCTTTACACCAGGTGGAGTGTTGTCACATGCCGAGTTACAAAAAAACAGTCAGTTTAGCATGTGTGCAAACTATGTAAGTAAAAGTAGTAAAGTATGTAAAAAATTGACTCACCTTCGCCATGTTTATCAGCAAATTGGAATGCAGTTACAAGTCTCAATGTTTCATCAACAGAGCGGCCGACAGGGAGGTCGTTTATTGACATGTGACGCAAAGTGCCATTACCGTCTATTATGAAAAGACCTGAAAATGGAATAGAGAAACTGTTTAATAGTATTAGGCGTTACTTTGGGGAAATCCATAACCATATTATTTTAAAACACTACTTTGCAACTAATTTCCGCTAATCAATGTTAGTGAGGGTAGGTACACAGAAACATTAGCTGTTAATGTTAGACCCTTCATCAACATGCAAAAACCTCTCGACGCGTTTCGCCACTTCACGTGGCTGGCTTAAGTGATGACTGAAGCAGCAGCGTTGAGGCACTGAGAAGGAAATTCCTGAGGACAGCATCAACACTCCCTGAGGCGTGCCGGAAATTCGATGACGTACTGGCCCTCATGCAGGAGATAGGATGGCTTGTATAAGTACGGCAGGACGCACCAGGGACCCCCATAGTGGGTCTGCTTGCGGAAACCAGCCCGGAAAATCAAGATTCAAGTGATGACTGTCGCTTAGCTTCTGACCTTAGTCCCACTGTGCATACCACTCTTTTAATTTGTTTTTCTGCCAATCTTAGGTTACAACAGATATTGTAGAAGATGAATTGATATCTTATAATTTACCTCTAAGTGCCATTCCAGCTTCCAAAAGTACTTCATAATCTTGAGATATTTTCTTTTGATAATCAGATAACAAAGGAAATTCTATCTTGCCCAAACCTCCTTCCTAAAAGAAATAAACAATATTATAGGGTGTTTCATATAGAACATTTGCCTGGATTCATTTGTCTATATACTAATATACAATGTAAAAGTTACTCTGTCTGTTTGTTGTCTGGGAAAGGGCTTAAGCTATGTTTTGTCTCAAAAAAGAAGTTAATGCTTTAATAGTTGATGATATATACAGGGTGAATTTTTTAAGTGGGCTTTCATGGCCAAATCCTAAACTATAAGAGATATCGAAAAATGCTGAAAGGAGTCTCGATGCCGATTTTGATGAAAACTAAAACTGAATAATTCACCTGTATATATATATTTTTAAATGTAATTAAACATTGTCTATTGATTGGTAAACAATGTGTCGATATAATTAAATGAATGAAGAAATAAGATATTATTTCAGAATATTGTTTTGTTAACAAACTATTAGATATCAAGTGGGCACAAAAACAGCCATCGTTTTTTCCCAAAAGTCATAGCGGGTACCAATGTAACTTAGTTATGTACTTCGCTGTCAATGCCTGATACAAGCACTAGCTTAATATATGCAATAAAAATTAATCCAGGTAAAAAGAACTCACTTTCTTTGGTGTATTAATCCATGCTAAATGGCTGAATTCTGAATCAGTAGACACTCCAATTATTTGACAATCCATTTTGGCAAAATCATTTGCTTTCTCACTAAAGGCAATTAATTCCGTTGGGCAGACAAATGTGCTGAAAATACGAGTTATTTCATTAATGAGTTTCGTCATTGTCTAGCGGTAGAGGATGAATCTCACAAACAATGAGAACTGTGTTCAAACCTCACTAAATATGTACTGGTACCAATGTATGTACTGTGATACAAGGAGACAGGCATTTTATTATTTATTTATTTCTATTTGGGCATAAGCACACTATGGCTCAGTGGTCAAAGCATCCCTGTAGATACGGGTTCATTTCCAATCTCAGCACAGGATGTAATTGTAATAAAAGTACTCACAAATCTAAAGGATAAAAAACCAAAACAACATATTTTCCGGAGAAATCAGAGAGTTTTATCTCATTGAATTCACCATTCACAACTGCAGTCCCTGCAAAGTCTGGTGCTGGTTTTTGAACTCTCGGAGAGAAGATTGCATTGCCTGTAACAGTTTTAAATCAGTCTATGACCTAGGTGGTACATATTTGATTTTAGGGGTAGGCCAGGTCATTTATCATCAGATATTTAGGTGGACAATTAATAAATATTATGCTTAAATGCTATTATGTTTAAATTAACTTCATATCTTATTTTATTGAATTTAATTATTTCATTTAGGTTATGTAACCTAAATTTGTACAATAGAAACATGGATAAAACTTACTGGTAGAAAAGGTGGCCTTCTTCGCTGTGGAGACGGCTGGTGTCAATACCTTTGAGAAAATTTAATGTAATTGGTAAAACACTGCGCCTCATAAACGCAAATATGAATATCTCGTTCTTTTACAAAGTACTCACCCGGCGAGCGATTTGTCTCACTAAAAATGACATCTTTACGTTTGAAATATAAATATATTATTTAGAAAAACTATATATAAATAAAAAATTATATGTGGAAATGGATTTCTGATGCAATTCCCGAAATTTCCAATTTTTACGACATTCACCGAATTTGACAGTTGACACTGCTGACAGGTAAATAAATACATTCACAGACTATAATATTATTATTGTGATCCATAGAGTAAGTATTGAATAAAACTGTTTGAATATCGACCATCGATTATTGAGTATTTTATTCTTTATAGATTTAGGTAATTTAATCTATTAAACTAATTATTTTAATTACCTACTTGCTACGTCAAAAGACCGAATTTTTATAGCAACACCAAAGAAATTGGAATACAATAGAACACATGTTGAAAATAGCACAGAAAATCTATAGTCTGCACTCTTTTAACTCACCAAATACTGAATGCAAAATTATGAGACAGATATATACGTGACAAGACAGGCTAAAATTGAAGTGTCCAGTTTTGAGGCAAATGCATAGATTATAGACTGTTGTATAGAAGTAAAATAGGGATGTAGTCAATACGTATATCGAGATGTAAATGTAAGCATTTATCGACTCTTCTATTTACTCTATGGCCAATTTTTAACACTTATTATTTATAAACTAATTATTTAATTTGTAGCAGTTGTAGAAAGATGACATACCAATTTTAAAAAGTCTTATCAGCTATAATATCAGTGATAATTATAAAAACTGGACAGAAAAAAAGACCTGTCCAGCGGTAGACGGCGGTGGACTCACGGTTGATGAGACCCGTGTTCAAATCTCACTAAAATTCTAACCGGTAGTGCCCAAGCACTATTCAAAGAGCGGTAGGCAGACTGACGATGGTCCCATATTAGGCCGGTCTGCCGTCCTGGGATAACACTATCACTTTAAAGTGTAACATAGTCGTATTTCGGGATCAGCTTGGAAATTACCGGATGTAACGATAGCACTGCCAACCAAGATGGCGTACATTCGTCTCGCACTATAACTTAACATCAGGCGGAGTACTATCATACGTCAAGTTACTATAACCGGCATTGTCTACCTACGCATAACGTCAGAGGTATTTAGGTAGTCGTGAATAAAACTATTTCTCAATCAAAATCAGTATATTTAGAAAACTCTTGGATTGGTGGAACTTGATTGTTTAAAGCTGTTAGGAGCAAAATGCTACGAACAAAGTCTAGAGTGTTTTGTCCATATAAACTCCAATGATTTTTATCAAATTATTTCTTAATAATTCATCTCTCGAAAATCTAAGACAATAATAATTATTATTAATAACAACAATAATATGTAATGTAAAACACCCATATGTAATAAAAAAAGAATAATTTAAAATATCGATATCCGTCTAGGACATGAAATAATATAAAAAAACAACACTAACATAACCTATAAAACGAATGTTTAATTTTTAAAATAAGACGGTTTTATTGATCACATTTATTGTCTACAAATAAAATGTAATATGAGAATAACTGCTCACCAAAAATTATACTAAATTAGAAGAGTTAATATCTTAGAAATACTCAAAAACTTTTTAAGAATATTTACCGGTGAAAACTCGTAAATTCCTCATTATTTTCTTTACGAGAGGTATGTGAACGGCAACCTAGTACTATACAAGCCATAACAATTCACAATATTAAAAATTAAAGAAATAACTTAAGAAATAAACAATAAAAAATACAAAATAACGAAACGACACAAACGTAAACAAACCCAAATGAAACCCGACTAAAAAAAGAAGTGTGTCAAACTGTGGATTTTAGAACAAAATTCGAAGTTTTTTTAAAGTAGTCGGTTAATGCAAAAATAATGACCAGAATGATGACCAACTACTACAAAAATGATGACACTTCAAGGAAAAAAAAGGCAACAAAAGCATTTCTATCTCTTTTTGTTGCATTTAATATCCTGGTAAGCTAAAAGAGCATAGAGTATCAGTTTTCTGCTGCTCCTTTGACGTGGCTTCTATTATATTCCAATTTCTTTGAGCAACACTATTAATTTAATCTTTTTTTAAGTTCTGTTCTTCCATTCTGGGAAGACAAAGATATTAAAGCCCATACAGCCACGCATTTAAATCCCTAAAATAATAATAAATGAATAAATAAGATTTTTTATCAAACTTATTTATTGTAGATTATCAATTTATTTCTTGCAGGATTTATGCGTGATGGAAAATAGATAGTTTTCATAGAAGCGAGTCGGTAATATGAAACATAACGAGTATTGGTCAAAGCCAAAGCTATAATAATATTGTAATAAGAAAATAGGTATGGTATAAATAGTAATAAGTTTCAATTTTATTCTATCGTTCACCGTAACCCCAGCTGTCTAGCTCAGACTTGAGTTAGATGACCTACTAACTGCAGAAAAAACTAAGTTTAAACCTATGGTTTTTTTTGTTGAAAAAAAACCAAATATTTTTGCAGATCGTAAATTAATTTTGTTTTTAATTTTATAACGTGTCTAATTATTTTTATTTTTATATTTTGATAAGCAATTGTTTTGCTAACCCTACCCTCACAATATACAGTGCTCCCAAGTCGCTAAGAAATATTTGCTCTCGTAAGACCGCGCCGCTTACTGTAATCAAAATGGATTCGGTGGCATTACTTACAAACACTCGCTGTTTCTAGACTTATTTTGTTGACGCTTCTACGAAACAATGCATTATTAAACTTTCGAAAATATTGTCATAAAAATAATATTCCCCATGTAGTGATATAATGAACGATGTACAAATCCATGTTGAAATAAAGTAAAATTTGACACGTATTAACTATAGAGATATTTATACTAGAGGTGCAAACGTCATAAAAAGCATCTGACATAAAAAAACCGTAGGCCGCTTCAAACGATTTGACAATGTTGCCGTCAAGTCAAATACTAAGGGTCGTTTGCACCAGAAGGCCGGTTAAAGTAACTTTAACTATTACTTTAACCGTTACGTTTACATTATGGTGTATATTTACTCCACACGAGTTGCACCATCGTCGCGTCTGTCATTTTTGACGGTTGTTTTAACCTTAACCGTTACCAGCGAATCTTGGCTTGGTTAAAGTTAAAGTAATCTTCAAACCAATGTTGCTAACATCAAATGTATGAAATGAATCCAAATATGTTTTTCTATTATTTTTTGAGATCAGTCACCCTTTTAACGCTAGCAATATGAATTTACACGATATTGTAACGCGTGTGGAGTAAATGTAAACGTTTAACGGTCGTCGTCGCCGTAAAAGTAATAGGTAAAGTTACTTTAACCGGCTGGTGCAAACCACCCTAACTAACAGAGAACCTAAACATGGCTGTGGCCACCTTTTCTCTCGCGTCACAATGGGAGCGTTGATTTTTGACTTTTGATTTATTATTAAAGTGATTATATTATTATTATTAGTTGACGCCACGTCGGATCACGTCACGTCGAGTCGTGTAATAACACTAAACGTAGCTATAAGTAATATAGTTAACAGTTTGACTTTGTTAATCCGCAACACATTTTCTTGTACAAACTTTTCGTTCGACTCTTTCATAACTGCTAACGTGTGGTGTAATTCATAACATTTAACGTTAAGAGGGGGATGGACGCCGTTGACCTTCCTCACGCGATTGTGTGTCGATTTATGTAAAAAAATAAATAAAAATAATTAAAAAGTTTGATATTAGACAATACAATACCTAGGGAATCTTCGGTTCATTTTTTTCAAACAATTTTTCAAATTATTTTTATTATTTTTTTTTACATAAAAGGTCAACGGCGTATATCGCCGTCTTAAGCGGAATAGGTATAAGTAATGTAAGGAATAAGTAAGGTAGAATAGGTACAAGGTTTTTTAAATGTAATTGGGTAATTGACAACATTCCGCCCTACGTAAAGCTAGAGTGCGGTTCATGAACAGAAACAACTGCTACTACAGATAAATGTCGCCTCCGCTATGACGACTAGAGGAGACGAATGCACCATCTAGATAGATGGTTTTTGTAATAGATTTAGATGGATGGATTATTGTAATTTTTTTCCGCTTCCGCTTATACTATAGCCATAAAATAACTTGGGCGTCACGTCATAGTAAATGAAGCTTCTGTGAGCGATGTTGGGGATCGAAAAGTTTAATGAAATAACCACAAGAGCTCACCGGTTACATTTTACGATCACGAAATTCAAGAAAATTATTTATGCATTCAAAATATTTTCTTGTAAGTTACTTACAAGATTTTTTAAAATAATAGCTCAATGTGTGACGGTCTGATGTTAAGATAGAATGCGATCCATGAGTGGAGAAATGCTAGGTATGGTGTTAACCAAACTCCATGGCGGCTCCGAAGTTAGGCACAATTGAGGTATCAGCGGGGCACGATAATCGTGAGAGGGAAGGGCACACTCCCGAGTTACCCCGCAGGTTATTTATATACGTTCTATTAGGGTCATTTGCACCAGAGGGCCGGTTAAAGTAACTTTAACTATTACTACGAGTATTACGTTTACTTTAACCGTTACATTTACATTATGGTTAACGTTTACTCCACACGAGTTGCACCATCGTCGCGCCTGTCATTTTTGTCAGACCAGTGAATCTTGGCTTGGTTAAAGTTAAAGTAATCGTCAAACCAATGTTGCTAACGTCAAATGTATGAAAAGAAGCCAAATATGTTTTTCTATTATTTTTTGAGATCAATCACCCTTTTAACGATAACAATATGAATTAACACGATATTGCAACGCGTGTGGAGTAAACGTAAACGTTAAACGGTCGTCGTCGTTTAAAAATAACTTTTAATTTTATTATTGTAAACCTAACTGTACCTGCGCGAAAATAGCTCTCGCAGCTAACTTCCGAGACGCTATATAGTTTGACGCGGCCTATCTCGAGGAGATGAAAGTGCCCCTGCTACTTATCCCGTAACTTCAATGAAAGTGGTAGTACTTTAATGCTGAGCTTATATTCTTTACAACATTTATTTCTAAACGTTTATATTTAAAACAAACAATGTGGCCAGGACATCGACTTTTCCATCTAACATCAAGAAGGAAACCAATTGGATATGCATTAGACCAGTGATTCTCAACCACTGTGCCGCGGCACTTTTGTGTGCCGCGAAATTCTAAAAGTGTGCCGCCAAATTTTAGATAATATAATTATGTTAATATTATTAAATAATATGATTTAAAGAAAAAAAATTGCATTACAAGTATTCTTATTATTAACTTGTAATTAATCCCTTAATAAACGTACTGTTATTTTTGTAGTACATATTATTTTATTTCGCACATTTAAAATTATTACCATAAACTATTTTACGCAGTGTGTTATAGGTAAATAATTTTTAAAATTATCTTTTTCTTTGTGTGCCGCCAAATTTTTAAATCGTGAAAAGTGTGCCGCATTAAAAAAAAGGTTGAGAACCACTGCATTAGACTATTACTTCATTTATTCAATCCATACATTATGCATGAAAAATCTCATAGTTTTTTTGAAATTTATTATATGGCTTTAAAAAGCATTTCTACTCGTATTATTGTATTTATAATCATAGATTTACTCAGGTAAGAACAGTGTACGGAGGTCCTCTCTTTGAAGTTAATAAGGCAAAATTAGCCGTGAAAGAAGAAAATTTACCGCAAGCCCAGAAATCTGATTTGTTTGTCTGCCAACTTCAAGTGAAAGCAGCAGGCAAAAACAATAAAATCATTTGGAAACATCCTAGATGTCTCCATCCAGGCTAATAATTTGCGGCTAGTTTGGATGACAAACGGATAATTTTTAAATCACCGAAAATCACTGAACTTTCAGGAATATTTATACAGCGGCCGTGGTCTAGTGGTAAGACGAGTGAACTACGATCGATGAGTCCCGTGTTTGAACCTCTCTAAATTCTGACCGGTACCAATGTAAATTTGTTATATGTACTATGGTTGTTTAGTTCCTATCGGCACTATTAGAGTGGTAGAAGAGGGTTCTTCTTAAGTGCCTCTAGCAATGCCTAGCGGACGCGACTGCTGCCTCCAAACGTTTCTCTATGGTAGCAGTTGTCTCTGCCCACGATCGCAGGTAGAGTTTATAAAAGTAATAATTCATTTTTACATTAAAGGAAGTCACATTATTATATTCTTGCAAATTCTAAAATTAGCAAAACGTGAACCTAAGTGAACCAAACATTTAATGCAAACAAGCGTGACTTGATATTTAGCAAAACGTTTTTGTGAATATAGTTACTTTGACATTACAAAGGTTTTGTCGCACCCATTTCTCATGATATATAATATATACATATATATACGTATATGCTGTGACTATATATATTTTCAATACAGGAATAATACTTTTTTTATATGTTCTATTATAAGCAATGAAACCAAGCATGATTCTTTTACGTCTTCATTTTTGTAAAGACTGACATTTTCATAGAAAGATGTTTGACATGAACTTATTTCAAATACGGGAAACATAAAAAAAAATCTTGGCAGATTCTTTTTGCCAGCATGTCGCCACAGTTATTTGATAAGATACTAGCTGACAGCACTCGGCGTTGCCCGAGCTTATCAAGTTACGGTTTACAGTCTTGACTCGTTTTGTTTCCGAGATATCGCCGTTTTTCTCAAAATTCTTCCTTAGTGCACGTCTACACTATGTCTATAATACGAAGCTACTAAAATTTTAGTTCGTTAGCTATTATAGTTTTGGTTGTACGTTGATTATGAAAAATTTTAGAAACCGTTCTGGACTAGCTCTGAAGTAACCGGGTATAACATTTAACATTAGTGTCATCATATGCCGAGCTACTATAAATGAGTGGTAGGCTGACTGATGATCGTTATTAGTCCAGTCTGCCTTCCTGGGGGTAGTACCACCACTTTCGAATGTAACACCCGTTAAATGACCTTGTCGTGTTTCGGGAATAATTTGAAAGTAGCCAGGTATAACGAGATAAGTGTGCACTGTTAATCTGGGTGGTACAAGCTCCTCTCTTCAAGCCGGCATAGTGGAGGCGACTGCTGCCTGTAGAGATTTCTCTATAGTATCAGTTGTATCTATTTATGGACAGGCGGAGTGTTGTCACATGCCGAGCTACAATAAAAAAAATATGTTAGAGTTTAAATTAGTGATGGGTTAAGTTTAATGTGAATTCTTTTAAAAGATTATGTTCAATAAATTCTAGCACATAAGTAACATAATATCGTGAAATAAATAAGAATAAAACATACATTTACAAAGGAAATATGAGAAGGAATGCCAGAAAATATTTGTATGACAAGAATAACATATGATATCCTGTAAAATTAAACGTTCGTGGTTACCATACAACATGAGTTAGGGATTTTGTTCCGCTTTCATATCGTTTGTAGAGAATTTGTTTAGGTTTTAGGAACTTTTTTGTATTGCTTAACCATTAAAATTTCTTATTTTTTTCCGCTTGTACGCTTGTAGTAGATATACTACCAAAAATTTACCTTACATTTTTATTATTCAGGAACTACATTTATTTATTTCATTTTTCACAGGTATGTTAACCTTGTGGCATTGTAGATGTCTCTATCTTATAATATTGATTTAATAAATAATAATTTAAAAAATATTAAAATAATGAAAATCGAGTTCAGAGCGTAAACCTTTTCAATTAGTGTCCTGCCGGTGGGTAGTGTCAAAACTTTGCCGCTTGCCATTTAATCTAAAAGATCGCGCAGTACTATCGACTAGTCATTAGTGATGTACACATCTTCTACTTATCGACATTTTGCTATTTTTTTATATTTTTTTATTGTAGCTTGGCATGTGACAACACTCCGCCTGATGTAAAGCTAGAGTGCGGTCCATGAATGGAAATAACTGCTACTACAGAGAAACCTGTGCAGTTAACAGTCGCCTCCACTATGCCGGCTTGAGGAGACGAACATGTACCATCTTAGATTGACAGTGCACACTCGTCTCGTTATACCTGGCTACTTTCAAACTATGCCCGAAACGCGACAAGGTCACTTCACGGGTGTTACATTCGAAAGTGGTGGTACTACCCCATGACGGCAGACTGGACAATTAACCATCATCAGTCTGCTTACCACTCTTTAATAGTGCCTATATGCACTGAGCGACCAAAGTACATATAACAAAGTTACATTGGTACCGGTCTTTTTTACCGAGGTTCGAACACGGGTCTCATCGATCGTGAGTTCACGCGTCTTACCGCTAGACCACGGCCGCTCTGTAGATAATTATATTGTCTTCGAAAATTGTTGCAAATAAAAATACCAAATTTTAACTTATTCAAATCTTTTTTTAATAGCTCGTCATGTCTAAGCTAGAATGCGATACTTAAGTGAAGACAACTGCTACCGTAGAGAATGTTTGCAGGGTGCAGACGCCTCCATTATGCCGGCTAGTGGCTTAAAGAGACGAATGTGTGCCTTCATTAATTGGTCTATTTCCAAGCTGGTATCGAGACGTGACTAAAGTGGTGTAATATCCTAGGACGATAGATTTGGCTAATTTGAAAGTAGCCAGATAGAACGAGAGGAGTGTGCACTGTTAATCTGGATGGTGCATGCTTGTCTCTTCAAGCCGGCATAGTGGAGGTGACTGTTGCCTGTAGAGATTTCTCTGTAGTAACAGTTGTTTCCATTCATGGACCGCACTCTAGCTTTACATCAGGCGGAGTGTTGTCACATGCCGAGCTACAATAATAAATAATAATAATAATAATAACCACCATCAGCTTAACTACCACACTTGGCCCAATATATTTGATAAGGTATTTTTTTTGCCAAGTTACGCATATGACAACGCTAAAGTGATGTAAAGCTAGAGTGCGGTAAATGAACGGAAAAAACTGCTACGTACTACAAATAAATTTCTACAGGCAGCAGTCGCCTCCGCTATGCCGGCTCCACCATCCAGATAGACAGTGTACACTCCTCTTGTTGTATTTATTTATTTGCGTGGTATTTATTTATTTAGGTACTCTTAGTTGTATCAAAAAACATAAATAAACAAGTGATAATAAGAGCGATTGTTTACTTGGAGCGTACGTTTAAATAAATTCAATCAGGATGTCGAATGTAACATATTAATTATGGAGCTTTGTTTTGTTGGTAGGCCACAAAATCGGGGAAATTTTGCATTAATTGTTTTTGCTACTGATGCCGGCTTGTTATTTGTTCCCCATTTAATCCGTTCCCCGAATGGTATAGAATCACAAAATACGTTTGGAATGCCTTTGTGGTTAGCGGTTTTAACGAGAAGGTCCCGAATTCAATTCCTTGACTTTTATTAAAATGTATACTAATTCTCCGACGATACGAGAGCTATACGGTTGTCAACAAACTCTGTAGTACTTCTATAACGAGAGAAATGTGCACTGTCAATTTGGAAGGTGTACATTCGTCTCATCAAGTCGGCATAGCGAATACGACTGCTGCTTGTAGAAATTTATCTGTAGCAGCAGTTGTTACTGTTCATGGACTGCACTATTTATACTTCTTGCTTAACGATGTGTTGCAGTGTTGAGGGGTTATACGTTAACCGTTAACGTTAATAAACTTATATGTTTATTATTATTACTTATTGTTAAAAATAACACTTAAATTATAAAAACTTCTCTCCAATAAAAATATTTTTAATATCATTAATTAATAAATATAATTGGAGCGGCCGTGGTCTAGCGGTAAGACACGTGAACTCACGATCGATGAGATCCGTGTTCGAACCTCGATAATTTTGACCGGTACCAATGTAACTTTGTTATATGTACTTTGGTCGCTCAGTGCCTATAGGAACTATTAAAGAGTGGTAGGCAGACTGTATATGGTTATTTGTCCAGTCAGCCGTCCTGGGGTAGTACCACCACTTTCGGATGTAACACCCGTGAAGTGACTGTCGCGTTTCGGGAATACTTTGAAAGTAGTCAGGTATAGCGAGAGGAGTGTGCACTGTCAATTTAGATGGTACATGCTGGTCTCCTCAAGCCGGCATAGTGGAGTCGAGGCTACCCGCAGGTTTCTCTGTAGTAGCAGTTGTTTCCATTCATGGACCGCACTCTAGCTTTACATCAGGCGGAGTGTTGTCACATGCCGAGCTACAATTTTAAAAAAACTTAAATTATAAAAACTTCTCTCGAATAAAAATCTTTTTAATATAAATAATAAAATTATAGTGTTTTTTATATGGCCCGGTAAATTATTATAAATTTTTACAGCCATGGCATATGGGCCAAAACCAAACATTGCTAAAGTTGAATGTGGAATTGCCAATTGATTTTCATAAGTTTCAGTGATGTGTGTATTGATCTTTTGCTTCAATGAAAAGGGTAAAATAATATTTTCTTAGAAAACGCCAGGCGGAGTATAGTCGTATTATGTAGAGTTACAATAAAAAATACACACTGCAGGAATGGACGATTTTCTAAATAGGTACTTACTTACATACTTACTTGTTCCCACTGGGGTAGGCAGAAACTATAGAGCGCCAGCGACTCCTCTCTCTACATACCACTTTCGCTTCGACCACATCCATTACTCCCCTCATGCATGCACGTCGGTTGAGGCTGCTCCTCATCTGACCCTTTCTCAGCAGTTGACCGATCTGACTGAGAAAGGTCTTCCTAGGGCGCCCTTTTCCGACACTGCCATCTACTTTCTCACAATAGATCTTTTTTGTTAATCTCCTTTCATCCATCCTTTCCAAATGACCGAACCACCTTAGCATACCCCTTTCCACTCTGGTCACAAAACTGTCCTTGAGCTCGCAGCGATTTCTTATCACATCGTTTGGGATTCGCTCGCTCAAGGATATTCCACACATACTTCTTAGCGGTAGGTAGGTAGGTTAGGTAGGATAGTAGATAGGTAAGGTTAACATTTCCAGAAGCGGTTGATGATGATTTGGTAGCTTTCGTATTATCCATAGCGCAAGTCAGTGAGACAAAATACTATCTGCGTATGCCTTGCCAGGCACGTCCTGAGACTGCTCGGTTCGCCATGCCTAATTAAAAATTATTTTTTTTATTATTATTTTTCTTTTTTATCTGTTTTTATTAATTCTATTTTTTTTCCTTTTTTGTATGCGTTCACTCCACCCCACCAATTTGTGTGCATAGTGAAAATTATTATGATAAATTTAAATATAAAATCTCCTCTACACTGCACCTGTAAATTTTCCAAATAAATAAAAAAATAAAAAAATAAATAAATTAATAAATAATTTTTTAATCGATCTCGATAAAAAGTACAAAGTTACATCACTAAGGAAATAGCTCACGGTAGCCGTCCCGTAGTTGGAATTAATTACAAAGTCGTTTCTATTATAGATTAAAACTAAATTGCATCGTAGCAAGTTTTTGTAAGCACTTTCTTAGTTAAGTCTATGCTAACACTTATAAAGTTTTAATTATGTGAATATTTTTATTATTATATTAATTAATATAATCTTTTTGTTCGCGCCTGAAATTAGTTTTATTTTGGTTGGTTGCGCGGCATAGCATTTTATTCCTTTGCCTTTCTTTCCCGCACCGAATTAAAAACAAACCGCGTTGACAAGTAAGTGTCAAGAAGGTTAGCCGCGCGCGCGCTTCGACAAATTTGAGTAAAATTACATTATATGTAATTAACAATCTATCCATGAAAACGGCCCTATTTCAATAATTTTACATGCCTTTGCATGTGTGCCAACCAATATTCACACCTATTTTCTAAATACAGTCCACAGCTCATACACTTTCAATTTAGAGCGGCCGTGGTTTAGCGGTAAGAAGCGTGAACTCACGAGCAATGAGACTCGCGTTCGAACTTCTTTAAAATCTGACCAATGTAACTATGTTGTGTGTAGTTTGGTCGCTCAGTGCCTATAGGCACTATTAAAAAGTGGTAGGCAGACTGATGATGATTATTGGCCCAGTCTGCCGCCCTGAGATAGTATCACCACTTTCGAATGTTTAGTGACGTTGTCGCGTTTCGGGAACAGTTTGAAAAGTAGCAAGGTATAACGAGAGGAGTGTGCAATGTAGATGGTGCATAATCGTCTTATCAAGCCAGCATAGCGGAAGTGACTGTTGCTTGTAGAGATTTCTCTGTAATACCCTTCTATTTTGAAGTAAGTATATTTTTTATTAATATTTCGAATTAACATAAGATGAGTTGAAACAAGAATAGCTCCCCTTCGTTGGCACCACAATGATGAAGTACATAATAAATTATAGTAGTGCATCTAATGTTAAAGCTTATCGGTCGGAGTGCACGGACGAGTGCAGCCACCGGATCACTGAGATTCATGTGTTGTGTCACAAGGAAATATATGACTTAATGGATTAGAGACGTGGATAGACTTTTCAGGGATTTTTTGCTTTTGTTAAACTCGGGTTTTCTTTGCGCTCTGTTTCATATGATGTCTAAGATAGATTTTATTTTATTTAACATATAGAAACTCAGTTAAGAATGCTGTTTATGAGTCGAGACAACAGTTACCCTATGCAGGAGTCACCTCCGTCGTGCCGGCTTAATAACATCATGAGTCTCCGTACCACTCCTCTATTGTATTATACTATATGCAAAGTTAATCTTTACCAGCTGAAAATATGCGAGATTTGAGCACAAGTCTTGAACTTTATGGCTTTTACCGCTGGGCTACGGCCGCTCTAAATTTGATATTAAATATTTTTTCTGTCAGGGAATCGAACTTGGAACCTGACGCTTCAATTAATAAAATAGAGGTTATAAATATTGTTTTTAAAGAACACAATTTAATTGTTCTTTAACAAAAGTATAAAAAAATATCATAATGATTTCGAATTTGAATATAAACATAATTAAAATACCGTTTATCCTTATTCCCCTAGATAATGAAATTAATCTTTTGTTAATATTTAAAAAAATACGTGTACCGAAGTGCTCTCAATTAGTTGCTTTGTTTATTTAGGATAAATTAAATACGGCTTTAATGAGATAAATAGAGATTTTGTTCTATAAAATCATTTATGCATCGCGAATCTCTGCAAAACTTCTGATTAAACGTTAACGTATGTTTTTTTTATTGTAGCTAAGCCTGACTATACTCCGTCTGATGTTGAGAAAGAGCGCAGTCTATGAAAGGAAACGACTGCTACTACAGATAAATTTATACAGGCAGCAATTGCCTCCGCTATGTCGGCTTGAGGAGACAAATATTCACCATCTAGATTAATAGTCCACACTGCTCTCGTTATACCTGGCTATTTCCAAACTGTTTCTAAAACGCGACAAGATCACTTCACGGATGTTACATTCGAAAGTGGTGGTACTACCCCAGGACGACAGACTAGGCTAATAACTATCATCAGTTTGCCTACCACGCACGTAAAAACTAATAACAGTTGTTACAATTTAGTTTTTTTATATTTAGCTTCCTTAATTAAATGGGCGGACTAAGGCCTAGACAACCTAGGCACGTGCCTAGGGCCCGTAATTTTTGGGGCCCGAAAATTAGGTTTTTACGAAACGCAAAGTATGTATCATGACTGAAAAATAAGACCGAAATTACCTAGGGCCCGCTTTAGCTTAGTCCGTCACTGCTTAATTAAGATTTTCACGTAAAATCAAGCCGCAGTTAAATGACCTCGGGCGTCCTTGCAATTCTTGCATTTACATTGCTTGTTTTATTATTATATTTATTTACTTTTAAAATATTTTTTGCCAATTTTTTACAAATATATTATGCCTCAAAAATAAAGAATAAAATATACTTGGACCGCATCAGTGTGATGAACAGAACGCTCGTGAGATTGCTAGCTAGTCTTTTTACAGCCCTGTATGTATAGAATCAGAGTAAATATAGAAAAAGGGTACTGATATAAAATTCGAATGCAATAAAATATATCAGGCAAAAAGTTTTTCCTAACGTTTGCTTGAAGAATCTGGAAAGCAATCAAAAACAGATGCCGTACAATTTGACATATGCCGCATTAGTTCAGCTGTATTTGGATCTGATCCAAACTCCTTGTTAGAAGTGTTAAAAGTTATAAAAAGATTTGATCGATTTCGGCTTTAACTGCTATTATATGTGATTTTTTTAAATGCCTTCCGTCCGGGGTAGTACCACCACTTTCGAGTGTAACATCCGGTAACAGTTTGGAAGTAGTATTGAGAGGATTGTGCACTGTCAATCTGTATGGTGCGCATTCGTCTTCTCAAGCTGGTATAGCGGAGGTGACTGTTGCCTGTAGAAATTTGTCTGTAGTTGCAGTTGTTTCTGCAGCTTTACATCAAGCGAATGTCAAACATGCCGTGCTACAATTAAAATAAAAAACATTTTTGAAGTTAAGATCATAATATTAATTATAGATGGGCAACAGCTATTAGTGTTAATAGTGACGGTGACGAATACATTTTTCCCCAATTTACTCCCCAACAACCAAGCACGTAAAGTTTATATAGAGGAAGCATCGCTTCAAAACTTGATTTACAATTATTTTCATTGTTAGTCTATTTATTTATTTACTTTATAGTTATTTTATCGCTATTTATTATGAATAAAATTACAATAAAACTGCGATATAAGTAGTTTCTTTTGGATCATTTAATCTCGCTTTATTTTATGCGTCGCAATAGCAAATGGAGCGTGCTTAAAACCCCACTTTAACCAACAATGTTTTGTTCAATGCTGGACGTAAACTGTTTTGTAAATTTCTGTTATTTTGTAATAATACTAGCTGTTACCAGCGACATTGCATTTGTATAATTGTGCGTTAGCCTTGAGTTATATCGTTGTAACAAAAATGATTTAAGAAAACCATTATATTTATCGATTATCATAAGAAAATCAATAAAGTACAGTAGTTTATTACACGATAACCGCTTTAACCCTAGAAATAAGTGATTCTACTTTATCTGTAAGTTTTTCATAATAACAAACTAATTATTATTATTAATAATTGAATTCAGTTTCACTATAACCATGCAACCCCAAAAGATAGTTTTATAAGTTATTGATTTTGTCCATATATGTATAAGCCATAGCAGATAAGAAATAAACAAGTATCGTCTGATCCTTCGTCTTGTTATTGAAAAGCATCTTCGTCGTACCTATGCACTACACTTAACTCTTGTCGTTAATTTTTTTTTATGTACTTTTATAGATTTTTTTTAAATTAATTTTTAGTGTATTAAAATGTCGAATTTTATTATTAAATTGGATAGGAGAAGCTGTTACTGGATTTTATTTGTAAAATTTTTATTATACTGTAACAAAATATACTGTTTTTTATTAGTATTTAATTTCTTTGTAGCAGTTGTTACCGTTCATGGAACGCACTCTAGCGGAATCAAGCGGAATGTAAATCATATGCCAACCGAAAATAATAAAAAAATGTTTCTTTTATAATTTACTTAATTTAGTATGACAAAAATCATATTGTATGTACTAGAGTTTTAGCGGTTATTTGAAGATATTAATGTCTTGAATTATTTTCCTAAACGTGTGTTCCTTCTACGACTTTGCTGGAGTTATTTTTGACTTAACTGAGACTTGACCTGACTGTTTAGTGTGATGATTTAATGACCCGTGACGCACAATAATATTAACTTAAAGCAAAAATATTTACTTTGACAATGGCAAATTGTTGTAATGCCTTAAAAAAGTACTAGTTGCTGGTGATTGCGTGCGTCTTTAAAATTCAACGTACGTGTATGATAGTGGTTAGTGGTTCTCACAGATTTACGATGTGGGGCGATACTCGATGCTGCACTAAGTAATGGCTCTTACGTGTGCGCTGTTTAAAGTATTACGAAATACGAGCGTAATGTGTTAGTTGTTTTAGAAATACTAAAGAAGCGTTTCATTGTTTTCAAGTTAGAATTAAGTGGCGATAGAACGCGTGAACTTACGATCACTGAGACCCGGGTTCAAACCTCGCTAAATTCTGACCAATATAATTATGTTATTTGGTTGTTTTTCTTTTTTTTTCTGTTTTATATGGCGTATAACAATTTGCCAGTGTCAAAGTAAATATTTTTACATCAAGTTAATAACATTGTGCATCACGAGTCATTCATTCATCACACCAAACAGTCAGGTCAAGTCTCAGTCAAGTCAAAAAAAATTCCAGTAACGTGGTAGAATCTTTACTGAAACTTCCTAGGGAGTTTTGGAGGGAAAATGGAAACACACGTTCTCTGCTTTTGAATTGTTTGCCCACACTCACGCACGTTCACGAACACTTAATGGTTGATAATCCACCATTATTACACATTAACACTCGAAGAAACACAAGTTTAGGAAAATAATTCAAAATAGACAACCTGACGTCTCAAGATGGCCGCCAAAACTCTATTTGGTTGTTCAATGTTTGAAGTATAATATAGGCATTGATTACAGACTGATGATGGTTATTAGCCCAGTCTACCGTCCTGGGGCAGTACCATCATTTGTGTTAACTTTTGTAGCGATCTAGTCGCTTGGAAACCAGTTGTAATGACACGAATGTTCTCCGTAATTGCACGGTGCTTATTCGTTTACCCAAAGCGGTATAGATGGCAGTTGTTTCAGCTAATGGACCGCACTTTAGCTTAACATAAGATGGACTGTGGTAACATGTCGAATTACTATAAAATTATGTAGTTTTAGTATTAATTCAAGGAATCGATTAACGTAGCGAGTACCGCCCTACCGCGCCTTCACTATAGCTGCCATTATAAGGGCGCGATTTCTTTATGACCGCTCGCGTATTCAGTTCGCAATATGATTGTAATAAAAACTAAACAAGTCGTGCTTTATGATTATAAACAATGTAATTCTACAGTTAGTCTTTATATTTATTTCATTTTAAGAAAATAAATAAAATAATAAGTGTAAATAGTTATTTAACGCAAGTCTCTATAGTAATTTTTACAGAGGTATTGTCGTATTTTTTTTTTACGTTTATTTTTTTATATAACAACTAGCTGACCCGGCAAACTTCGTACCGCCTCAGAATCAATAAATAAAAAAGCTGAATGATAATTGTAGAATGTTTTATTTAGTAAAAAATGTGGTCAAAACTTAATTGGAACAAAAAGAATTCGTGATCAAACCAAAAAAATTTAATTTAATTGATTTCTAAACGATGCGACGCGACGCCGCGACACCGGGACGAATATCAAATGTTTGACATTCAAAACCAAAGGAATAGTTTCTAAGGGAATCAAAATTGTTATTTATACTATATTCCAAGCATCTTTTTCATATATACTCACCTTTTAAACCTTCCCTGGACTTCTACAAATAATTCAAAACCAAAATTAGCCAAATCAGTCCAGCCGTTCTCGAGTTTTAGCGACAGCAATTGATTTTTATACACGAATTAATAAATAAATTTCTGTGTCAATTAAAAAGTTTAGGGTTTATTAGTAAGAATATAAGTTAGCGTTGTTTTTTTTGAGGGTTTTTATGTTGCGACTTCTCTTCGGAACTAAATCTAATCTTCGTCCTAGTGTTTTATAGTATAAATAAATAAATTATACTTGTGAAGTTGCAAAAGCAACCAACATTGCTTTTGCATATGGGTAAAGCGTTTTTGTTACTAGGTAACCTCAAATACCACAAACGTACAATTATACATTAGGTATGATTAATATTGTGTGGACGTGAAAGTGGTCGGCCCACAGTTCTGAATTACGTTTTATAAATAAATGCAATCTGGACAACAATTTTAAAAAGTAGGTTTATACTTTTTAATTTCAAACACATAATTGTTAATGTTCATATTTTTTTGTTTTCTGTATTCGTAATTCTGTATAAATTTATCTATGTGGATTATGTGTGTATTAGCTTGCAATGATTTTAGTTTTATTTACTTTTTTTTTGTGGAGGATTTTTTTTTGTTTGATGTTGATTTCATATTTTCTGTTTTGTGTTTATTTTTTAGTTGATTTCTAGTTTTTATGTTTGATGTGCTTATATAATAATGTTGGCCTTATTACTGGATTTTTTTTGTTATTAATTTTTTTTGTTGGCTTCAAAGTAAATAAATATTTTTTTCGTTAATTCTTAACTTTATTTTGTATTTAGGTAATATTTAATGGTCTGGAGTGAAGTCGATTCAGTCCTGACGCGAGTTAGCAGTTGTCTCTGCGCATGTCTCGCGCTCTAGCTTAACATTAGGTGTAGTCATATGCCGTTATAATAAAATAAAAGAATATAATAAAACAAAAATTGGTCCAACCATCACGACGACTATGAGAAGGTATGCAACCGACATGCATATGAACCACAACCAATCTGACCTATTTGCGGTCACTGACTAGACAACCATTTCTAATAATATAGGCATATAAATGTAAAGTACATACTTACATAATATATAGATATGTATGTAAGTACATTATGCGCATAATTTATTAATTTAAGTAAATGTAGTCAGTGTAAAGAGAGAAGAAAGATCCTGAGCTTTGAACATTAACGAATGGTAGGCAGACTGATGATTGTTATTATTCCAGTCTGCTGTCCTAGATTCGTATTTGAATGTAACACCTGACAAATGACGCCGAGTATGACGAGAAGAGTGGGCACACATTCGTTTCATCAAGCCGGCATAGTGGAGGTAGCAGTTGCTTCTGCTCATAGGCTGCACCTTAATGTGTATGACAGAACGGGAAAGCGGTCCAAGACTTCTATCCTCCAGTTGTGGGCGATAACTAAACAAATATGCTGAAACACGACAGTTCTTCCGCACAAACAAGTCGCAACGTGTCCGCCGCGTTGTGTGTTTTCAGAGACTCCGTCAAAGCGTAACGACACTTTTGTTTCATATTCAGTTAGTGCTTGTACTCATGACTGCGTATGCATTATGTTCAAGTTAGTTTCCGCAATCGTTCAAATTAGAGTCCGTATTCATGACCGTTCCGACACATATACCACTGCTTCGTAGTAGTTTCGTAGCTCCCAACGCATTGTTAGCTCGTAGCAGACTCGTAGCGCGTAACAGACTCGTAGCTATATCTAAACAATTAATGTTTCGAGTCCGTACAACCGCCAAACCTTTTAAGGTAATCCGATTATCGTGAAAGTCTTACGAGTTCTTTCGGGTTCCGTATTTTACTTCTAAAATGATTATTTATTACGAAATAAACTTTGGTGATCAGTTGTATTAAATATATAGACAACGGAACCCTTGGTGAGGATTGCATTTATACTTGACAGTTTTTTTTTATTTTAACCCGTCCGGCACGTGACCAGACTTCGCTAGATATTAACTAGGGGTATATGAACGCAGACTACTGTTATTACAGACATATGCTAGAACTTTTAAGAGTGGTAGGCAGACTGATGATGGTTATTAGCCTAGTCTGCGGTCCTGGGGTAGTACCACCACTTTCAAGTGTAACACTAGTGAAGTGACCTTGTCGCGTTTTTTTTACATAGAACAAAATTTGTTCTAAATATTAATATACGTTTTCAGTAGGCGTTTTATACATATAAAAAACAGTTATTTCCTTAAGAATAGGTCATTTTCCGTATACACAACACAATAAATAATTCATGTTTCAGGCGACTGAGACATGTACCCCACCATATACGTCATTGTCACATCTGGATTTATTATTTGACCAATTTAATGTCGTAAGTGTAGTCCGTTTTTAGATTATATACAATACAATACAATAGTCACGCCTTTTTCCCACAGGGATAGGTAGAGACAACGGAACGTCACTTACCACGATCCTGACATAACACCCTCGCTTCCTTCACATCTACAATTCTCTTCATGCACGCCCGACGGTTATGAGCACTAGGCAGCCCAGCTTTCATAAGGATGTCTCCGATTTCTCCGAGATAAAACGAAACTACACAAAAACCCAGATTTGAAATTTTTTTTACTTTTTTCTCATTAAAAAAAGAAATACAATAAAAATAATACTTTATTTTTATAGAACTCTTTGACTTAAAGTTAATATCTAACAAAGTTAATAGAAATATTTAAATAAAAATCACTTGTCAGTCATACGTAAAAATCGTGTAGAACTAGTTGGAATAAGCTAAATATCCTACTATTGTTTTTTTTTTAAAGAAACGCACAGAATAATCGTTTACTTTTATTATAAAACTGTTACTTTTATAATAAAAAAGAATTAAGTACCCTTTTACTTACGAACGTGAGTTCTTGACGCGAGTTTTAACTATTATTTTTATATCGGGCGTCATCTTGAAAGTTATTACTAATTTTATGGTTCGTTAAGCATTGAATTTATCTAAAATTATATTTTTTAAAAGTTTATCTATGTTTTCAATTGTTTGCTACGAAAAGTACGAAGAGGCCCCACTGCTAAAACTGCATCAAAATTTATTCAGGGCACACTTCATCATTTTTTTTCTCCTATTTATAAGACACAATCAAGAAAAAGAATAAAGCCAGGCAACATTTTATATCATGTAGTTTAATATATATTTTTTAGACTCGCAAGTGTTATAGTGCAATGGCAGAGCACTATTGTACATAGGTCATTTTTATATTAATAAAGTTATTATTATTATTAAAGTTGCTGAAAGAAGTACGCAACAGTAACAGCTTTGAATAATACCGAGATGCTACCGCCTGCCGCCGTTACCGCTGACCGAAAAAAATGTGGTTTGAAGATTAATTATCAATACTTATACATGTATTAGGGCATTGTAGCTTGCAAAATATAAGAGCATAACGAGTTAACAAAGTAAATTAATAGCGCCATGGCGACATAAAAAAAACTCAATTGACTTGGAGCCTCGTAAAGGTGAGGTCGCTGACATATAGGTTTAGCCCTACGCCTGAGGAGACCTCGCAAAACTGGTGTTACCGACGTCCAGGTGTGGTCCACCGCAAAATATTGTAATAATCTTTTTAGTACTAAATAATAAAAATAAAAATAGACTATGAATTATAGTTGTTATTTATCTCGTCACAAAACGTTGGCGAGTTTTAAAATATGGGCATCTAAAATGCAAAAGGAAGGATTTATACTGGAAAATTATGGGGCAAAAGTTAAAAAAGTACTCCAACGGTAAAATTAATTGCCCCTTTTATACAAGTTTTATTATGTGAAATTTTAGTTATTTAGTTTTCAAAGAGTTGTATGCAGACTGATGATGGTTATTAGCCTAGTCTGCCATTCTGGAGTAGAACCACAATTTTCATGTCTAATGATATCCGTGAAGTCCTTGTCGCTTATCGGTATAACTTTGAAAGTAGCTGTCTTGGAAGTGCACATTAGCCAAATTAAGCCAGCATAGCGGAGGTCTGCTGTTTTCATTTATCTTTAAATCAAAATTAAATCATTTATTCGTGGTACATAGGTATAAACAAGTCGTTGAAAGATACATTACGAAACACTTTCATTCAAAAATGTTGTTTCGAAAATCTATTTTTGTTTGACGTCAGGGTATATAATATGTACATTGTAGGTGCTTAATTTACTCGCAAAATGAAAAATAAAGATATAAATGATGTAATTTAAAAAAGAAATTTAAGAAATAGGTTATATTTTTTTTTTACTTTGTGCAAAGGGGATGATTTGACGAATTCATTCGAATATGATTAAGGGCGGAGGGTGAACTGTGTAATTGCCGCTTGTTTATACAGCCTTCCCGTGTAATGGAAGAATTTTTAGAAGAAAAAAATATGCTATTTACATCTGCCGAATAAATTTTTATGATAGAAGTCGGTCAAGCAGTAGAAAGTGTGAACTTATGACCGATGAGACCCGTGTTCAAATCTAGGTGACTTATATTTCCTTTCGTTGCTCATATGTTTTTGTCTGTGCAGGACTTTTTTTGCAGCAATAGAAGTGTTCGGAACACGGTAATATGCTAAACAGAAGACAATTCCTTCTTTGCTCCAACATAGTGGCTAGTATTTACAATTTGCCCGCTCAAAAACTTCTTTATTTATTTATTTATATACAGCATAGATACAACTGTTGGCCAGCTAAGTCACTACGTGTCACATCAAATATTATTCATATATTCTTTAAAAAAAAAATTAAACATAAAAATTAATTACAATACTGTCTTATTTACTATGTCAGTTTTTAAATATATATATTATTATTAGTATATATGTCAATATTTTTATTTAAGGTCATATTTTTATCAATCGTTTAGCACGACGTCATACAAGTGTTGAATCGAAGAAGCATTTGTAAACACGCTTCTCAGTGCTTCTGACATAAACACTAGCTTAGTACAGGTATTAAAAAATTGATGATTATAATTATTAAATTTTCAGACAGTTGCGGCGGCGTACACTCGTCCCCCGAAGCCGGCGTTTATAATTTATCTGTGGCAGCAGTTGTTTCCGTTCATGGACCGCATTCTAAGTTAACATCAGACATTAAATATGTGGACCTACATTAGAAATAAAAGTTATGAAAAATTAAGTTTATTTTTCTAATAAATCCATTGAGCGGCCGTGGTCTAGCGGTAAGGCGCGAGAACTCACGATCGATGAGACCCGTGTTCGAACCTCACTAATTCTGACCGGTACCAATGTAACTTTGTTATATGTACTTTGGTCGCTCAGTGGCTATAGGCACTATTAAAGAGTGGTAGGCAGATTGATGATGGTTATTTATCCAGTCTGCCGTCCTGGGGTAGTACCACTTTCTAATATAACACCCGTGAAGTGACCTTGTCGCGTTTCGGGAATAGTTTGAAAGTAGTACAGCGAGAGGAGTGTGCACTGTTAATCTAGATGGTATATGCTCGTCTCCTCAAGCCGGCATAGTGGAGGCGACTGTTGCCCGCACAGGTTTCTCTGTAGTAGCAGTTGTCTCCATTCATGGACCGCACTCTAGCTTTACATCACGTACCGAGCTACAATTTAAAAAAAATTCAACTTTTACATCAGAGACGTAGTTAAAAAAAAACTGAGGGTGAGACGCTCCTGGAGGTGTGCAGGAACCTGAAGTCTCTCGGCCTACCTGGGAGATATCGGGTGGCTGCAGTGATGCGGACCACCTCATGCAAGAGCGGCTATAACTGCTCAGTTGTGGAGAACTAAACCGTGTTCGCTCAAAATCTAAGGAAACAGTTTAAAAATACTTTTTTTTTAAATAATAGTTTCGACTTGGAATCGAAACCGTATCCACGCGTCACGGACTGGCGACAACCACGCCACAGAGGCTGTTGACGTGTAATAAGTATAGGCAATAGTAAATTAGTTGCAAAATCCCTAAACAGTTTAAGCTCCACTTTAATTAACCATTTATAACAGAGCGAATGAATTTCACAAATTAAACAGCGTAACCCTGTCAAAGGAGCACGAAACAGGTTTTTGGTAAACGCGGTTTTCGCTCTTACTAACTCCACGTTTCATTTAAACATTTGTACGAAATTGTATTGATTAGATGTACTTATAGAGCAGTTTAATTCAACTGTTTTGTAGTTAACCCTTAAAGGATAATGAATTTGTATAATAACATTGTCAACTGTGTGTGGTCAAATTTGCGAACTGACACAATTTCGATCACTGATTAATTATTAGGAGTTATTGGCGCGCTTTTGCCCGGTAAGGTTGAGGTGTTTTTTTATCACCTTCCTTAATTAGTTTAGTTGTTACTATTGTGTAAAATTGAAGTTATTTTGCGTAATTTTATGCTGCGCATGTGAGTAATTGTGGAAACAATAAAATTCACTCTATATGAGGCAACGGAAGCGGGTTTTTTTGTGGTTATCCCATGCCGTGAAAACGCTCATATTGTGACGTGACCGGGTGAATTGCCGCCACATACTCCAAAAAAGCGTCAAATTGTAAAACACCATTGCAATTTGATGCAAATACATCAAGAATTTACTACTCGACATTGGCAGAATTGTCGTTGTTGCCATTTAACAAAAGAAGAAGAAGAAGATTAATTACTAACCTAGTCTGCCGTCCTGGGGTAGTACCACTCGTGAAGTGAAGTGAAGTGTGGTGAAGTGACATTGTCTTGTGGGATTGTGTACCCTGTTAAAGGAAAATCCGTTTTCTCGGGGTGGCATAGTGAAGACGACTGCTATTTGCATTTCTCTGTGGCTTTATACATGTTCTTTGTAAATGTAATATAGTAAATATTCTGTAAAAGAGCTTGTTTTATTAACAATTAGGAAATTGTGATACAAGTTTTTGCTTTTATAATAATTCAAACTTTGTTTTCACAACAAAAAAGAAACACAAAAAAAGAAAATTACTCGCTTGAATTTTAAGCCCTTGTATCGTGTCGTAGACATAGAATAATAGAACCTCCGACGATGCCCCAAGGAATATGAAAAGAGGGTGAATAATTTTCAGCAGTGGTGATGAAACTGCAATACTGCGGAATTCGGACGCATAGCTACCTCGTAAATGAAGATATTATTCCTTGGAGATTTAATTTAATTACTTGTAGACGACTCGCGACACGTAATCTAATATTGCAGCTCTAAGATTTGGGTTATTCTGTAAGATAATTTAAAATGTGTCGCGTTTCGGGAACAATTTGGAAAGGGACGAGAGAAGTGTGCTCTGTATATCTGGATAGTGCACATTCATCTCATCAAGCCGGCATAGCGGAGGTGACAGCTGAATGTAGTAATTTATCTATAGTAGCAGTTGTTTCCTATCATAGACCGCATTCTAGCTTAACATCAGGCGGATTATGTCATATGCCGAGCTACAATAGAAAAAAAATTGGTTAATAATTTAAAACCTAAGTTAATATTAGCTTTGTAATTGAAAATACGACATTTAAAACTGATAATGAATATATTGTTATAAAATAATGCTTATTTAAAAAATATATATGAAATTTATGAATACAGGTTTCTCAATTTATCTCTATATTATTATTATTGGCGCTATGTGCTCGTGTCAAAATTCCTCAGTTCTATCCTTCCATTGTACGTCCGTAAATATATTATATATTAATAATAAAATCAGTATTTTAATATAATACTAAAAATAATAATAAAAATCTTGCCGAAAAATTACTGCAACTATAAAATATTAAAATTTAATATAAAAGTACAGAATGACTCCAAATAAAATATAGAGTAAATTTAAATAATATCATTTGCAGAGAGTCTCGACTCGCAAACGCCTTTAGTTAGTTCGCTATTGTGAAATATTTATGATACCTTATTTAAATATCAAGGAAATGCTGGAGCAACAGGAAGCCTCAACGAGCTCTATTTTCACTCTTAAATAGTATTTTTATAATATTTTTCCAAAAATAAATTTTTAATCTTGGCCATGATTTTAAACTAATTAAATTCTATTATTTAAAAATATAATAATATTATAAATAAATATTAAATGTTAAAGATTTTTGATATAATGATGAAAATTGAACAGAAAAAATAATCGCATATACAACAGTTCGATTCGAACCTATGCCTTCCACGAATACTCTGACCACTAAAAAGCGTGACCATTAGCGCTTCGTGTGATTGTGTCGAAATTCCTCCACCGTTTCTTTTTTAGTTTATTGTTTATTGTAGCCTACAGCTTGAGTAATATATCCATTTTCTAGAATGCGTTGCCAAATTTTTAATTTTTCTTCTTCAATTCTTTTTGCATTTCTCTTAAAGTGGTGGGTTATGTAAATAGACGTTTTATCTATTTTAAATCGTGTTCCTTGTTTTACGCACATACACGAACAACTAATGGATATGATCCACCATTAACACACGAAGATACACAAGTTCCTAAACTTCTAAAATAATTTAAGATAACATCTCTAGAATTATACCAAATCCAAAGGGGGTTTGGATAATGCATAAGTTACTTTACACACTAATAAATAAAGGTCAATTTTATTAAGCGAAACCAAACCGAAATAAAGGACAATGACTATTTTTGGACCCACTAAAAAAACGATATTCTAAAATAATATCTTGTTTTTTTATTAATTTTTCGATTATATCAGAACTTGAACCCATGTTCCGTTTCCATGCCGACCGTCAAGGTAAATACGGGCTAGACAATAAAGCAACAAAAGAACATACACAGCTGCAGTTCTTATTAATTTTGACAACTGTAAAGTACTGTTAATAAGGACATGTTGTGGTCGTTATTTAGAGTTGGTGTGATGCTACATAGAGTGTATCATTGTATGGACAACAATGTAAACCAACCATAGTCAGGTAATTTCGACGTTTTAAGGAGTTTGTCGTTAAATCGAGTTTACACTGTATTTAATATAATAATAACCTCAAATATTGCATCAGAAAAAGTCTAATTACTCAATAACCCGGGAAAGAAAATTAAAATTGAGCGAGGATAAGGAACGTAGATTTAATCTCTAGTCTTAGTAGAGAAAAAATTGTGGGCGCAATTCTCTTAGGGGAATGGGCACTCTCCTTTAAACACTAACTTTGAAATAGGTAATCTCTCATTTCACCGTCCACTTCTGGGAATTCCCACTTGCATTATAAAGTTAGTGTATAATTTGTGTATAAACTACAGTTTGTGTTATAGTATAACTGTTTAATGGACGATAAATTGTCTCCGAGTCGTTAAATTTGACCCAACTTTATGTTCATACCAGACATCGGTATTCTCCTGTTGCTATTCAGTTTTCATTGACCTCTTATATGAACGGGGCAGATGACAATTTTCTGGTGATACCTTTTTTATAGCAGCTCCCCAAAATTGTGGCTAAACTCCGCTTTATCTTAAACTACAGTGTGAGTCCAATGAGAGGAAGTAACTGTTACCACAGAGAAAAGTCTGCTGGCAGCAGTCGCCTCCGCTATGCCGGTTTAGGTAGACAAATGTACACTATTTATGGACAGGGCACATTCCGTTAGTTATATATAGTTAAATGCGACTAGGTCACTTTTATTCTTCAAAGAGACAAATAAATCTATGAATTTCAGTCGAGCGTTTATTTTACATAAAAGCACATTTATTAAAGACAGAGTGCAATCTGGCGTCGCTTTCAAAGTATCAAGGATTATACTTCGGCGACATTCCAATGAAAGGCAGCGATTAAGTAATACACATTAAGGCGTTACGTTGCGTTTAGTTTAACTACACAAAGAAATAGGGCTGTCACAAACGTAATGTAACTATTTTTATTATTATATTATTTATTTATTTTTATATGTAATTATTATTTATTATTTTCAGTATGATTTTATTTTATTTATTCAAATTAAAAACGTTTTAATTACCCGCTCGAACCGAAAACATGTTTGGTATTTTATACAGGATAATTTTTAAATTTGACTAACTTCTGCTGATCCGATTTTTCTTCCGATTCAATGAAATGATCGAACCGCATCAAATTTTTTTTATCAAAATTACTCATTTTCATGGTCAATTCAAGCTTGACCAGAAAAATTACTATGCCAAATTTTCATAAAAAAAGAGCAAATGGTTCCTAAGACAGTTTTCCCGTATCTCCTGTGGTTTAGGATTTCCCCATACTGTTCCAGTTAAAAAAATTACCCTGTATAGAATTATCTGCGTCGTACATTTTTATCTGACCTGCTTGCGCTATGCTGCGCGGCCTGCGTTTCCGCATACACTAAAGCTTATTGTTTAATTTTAATTTTTAATTTCTTTCGTCTTAAATTATAATTATTTATAAAGTTAGTGGGGCTGCCATCTTCAGTTCAGGCTTGTCCTTTTGCGGGTGACAGTATTTTCCGTTACTCTTTGGTTTTTAAGACGAAATAAACTTTTGCATTTCTTTGCTATCCACAGGGTTAACTGACAAAGAATGCCTTAGGGCGTTAAGTCGTTGTGTTGTAAAAAAAAGTTTCTCGTATTTTCTGAAATCTCTCTCTTTTCTGTTATAATATTTCTTAGAATTTCCCTAATCACAGTACAAGAATTTTAATACTATTTATAAGCTTGTAGTGACTTGTAGTTTTTAAAAGTATTTATGGAACGCATTTATGTATCTATTCTATAAGAAAGAAAGATTACTTATTTATTTATTATTATTTCGGCTTTTATTTTTTTAATTTCTTATATGCACGGGCTATAAATGACGAGTTTCTTATAGCAGTTATATCGTCATACGCCCTTCCGAAGCTATGGTAGACTCTGACGATGAGCAAATATTAAGCTCATGCCCATGTCTACAAGGAAGGCGGTGTAAATCAGCTTGTATGGACGCTTTGTCACTGTAACTCTGTTATATGTGACACGTAGAGCGTCTGTGATAAGCGCAATAGTTTTATTATATGAAAACGTATTTACGTTACAAAAGAAATATTGTTTCACGTGCGAACCCTATGTAGGCTGTTGAAGACACATATAGATAAGGGTAATAAAGATAACTGACAGATAAAGAACGGTAAACATTCCGCATCTTGAACAACATGTAATGCTTTGTCTCATTACCCCCCATACATGCATACTTAGAAAGAAAAATGTCGAAATGTTCCTTACCTCTTTAATATTAAAGATATTGTTACGTGCACCTAGGGTGCGAAAGAGACAGCATGCGTCGAAGTTTCTGGAAAGGTCTCGTATAAGCGGCGTAGCGTAAACATCAACAGGCGTGACCTTGTTTACATTATAATTAGTAAACAACTTCGACGAGATCTTTCTCGAAGCTTCCTCCAATTTTAGTATAAATACCGACACCCGAGTGTGTCTGAAACACGACAGTTCCTCCGCACAAACAAGTCGCAACGTGTTCGCCGCGTCGTGTGTTTTCAGAGACTCTGTCAAAGCGTAACGACGCTTTTGTTTCATATTCAGTTAGTGCTTGTACCCATGACCACGTATTCATTTTGTTCCAAGTTAGTTTCCGTAATCGTTAGAGTCCGTATTCATGACCGTTCCGACATATATTTTTTTTGTTTTATTTTAAATAATTTTAAAACATAATGCGGTGGCAATCGGCTTGTATGACCGCTTCGCTAGTATACCCATATTGCTATCTACTCGTACCTACATTTGTACGCTTGTGTGGATAATTGTTAGAAGGGTGTACACATATTGTCACCTAAAGAAGCGGAAGATCCGAGTGTAGGGTCTCTTCCCTTGAACGGTGCGATTATCAGGATCAATGTGTTTCCAAAAGGACGTCCTACGTTTCAAAAAGGAGGGATAGGGTATTATGTTTTATCTTTAATCAATCAAGTAAATATGGGCATTGGGCATAAACCTATTCCATTCATTTTTATTAATTTGAGATTGATTAAGATTAATGAAAATTATAATTAATTTTATATATAGGTTATATAATAAATAAAGCTAACTAATATCTAAAATGAAAAGGGGTTACTCAAACATTAAGTTAACATCAAAAACATAGAGTTCAATTAAATTTACAATCATTTTCATTTGGTACCCTTATCTATAAACCACACTAACTTTGTTTTTTTTTTATTCGAATTAAAAGAGTGGTAGGCAGATTGATGATGGTTACTAGCCTAGTCTGCCGCCCTGGGGTAGTACCACCACTTACGAATGTAACACGAGGTTCGAGTGTGTACTGCCTAGCTTGATGGTGCACATTCGTCTCCTCAAGCCGGCATAGGAGAGGCGACTGCTGCCTACAGTAGTTTATCTGTAGTAGTACTTCATGCCGAGCTACAATAAAAAAGTATAAAGAACGTACGAGGCGTGTTAACAACACGTTTCTTGTATGTACTGCAAAACTGTGGAAATCCCTCCTTGTGTCTGTGTTTCTCGACAAATACGACACGGGTCTTCTTAATTTGAGGGTAAATAGGTACCGCATACACTTAGATTACTGCTTTAAAATCAGGCAGAGTGCGGTCAAACGCTTGCCTATTAAGAATTAAAAAAAAAACTATAAATACGGGTCAGGTTCTAACAGAATTTCTAAATACTTCCCTGATATTAAATCTTTTGTTCATCATTAATATTACACTTGTTTTGACATTTTGATAAGACTACCCGTCCGTCACAAAGGCCTCCATTCATCCTTTAATAAGTGATTGTCTTTTAGATATAAAGAAATGTTTTTCCTTCCTTCTTTATTAAAGTCCATCCCGGTCGACTTCTGAGATGTAAACTAAGTAAAAACGTGATCGTCACCATCATCTTTACCGTTAGCCTTTTCTGTCTACGAGCATTAGCGCCTTCATTATCTGTCGTTCTTCTATTGCGTTCTCAGAGCTTTCTCTCTCTCCCTCTGCTTTATTTGTGTCGTTTCGCTTCTGTTAAGCGTACACTGACGTCTATCTGTTATTAACCACGTTTAATTTTTATAATTGACTTAAGTAGTAAATCTATTCTTTTTTACAATTATATAATTATAAACAAATAATTAGAATATACAATTTATAACTTTTACTATCTTTTTTTATTATAATTACTTTACCACCAAAAAATCTGCAAGTAAAGTCACCTCTGAGTAGAAGTGCTGGCTTGTGAAGACGAATGTACTGACAGGGCACACTCCTCTCGTTATATCCGGCTACAAATCAAGCTGATTCCGAGAGGTTACTTGACTAGCAGACTGGACTAATAACTTTTATCAGCCTGCCCGTGGTAGATACAAAAGTGTACAGACCTTAATAAAAATTTACGCAGAATTAAAATTAATTTAACAATTACACCGAAACACGATCCTAATTGAAGTGGACTATTTCCATAATTATTATTACCAATAGCTTACAGCAATATCCATTAAAACAACATCTACTCGAAACCGCTGAAATATTAAATTTACAACTTATTGGATAAAGGAGAATTTAAGCGAAATGGGCCCACATTTTTTTTCGTATTTGTCAATGATTTTCTCTACAATAATTATCACTAATAGATTTTTTTTACCCGGGTTATTAAGTAATTAGACTTTTTCTGAAGTAATATTAGAGGTTATATTAAATGCTTGATAATTGTTGATATCGTTTTTTTTTATTTAATTAAACATGGTAAACTATATGTTTATATAATCGAAATAAATTAATGAAAAAAATAAGATATTATTTTAGAATACTGTTTTGTTAACAAATTCTTAGATACGAGTATCAAGTGGGCTCAAAAATAGGCATTGTCCTTTGCGTTTTTTTTAAATATGTATTTCATTATAAGAGCTATTATTAATTTTTTGTATTAAATGGCAAATTTTATCTATAGAGACAAGCAACGGGCGTAGGCGTTCAAAGGCTCTGGCGCTAAAAAGAAACCCGTCGTTGCGAATTTTCTATATTCCAACTCAAAGTTTACCAAATTTTTCGGACAATATAATGGAATATTGATTGAATATACGGAACATTCATACACATTGAAATATTCGTGCCATGATGATTTGAGGACGGTTGTGGTCTAGCGTTAGGACTCACTATCAATGAGACCAGTGTTCAAACCTCGCTAAATTCTGAGCGGTACCGATGTAACTATATTATATGTACTTTGGTGGCTCAGTGTCTATAGGCACTATTAAAGGGTGGTATGCAGACTAATGGTGGGTATTAGCCCAATCTGCCGTCCTAGGCTAGTACCACCACTTTCGAATGTAACACCCGTAAAGCGACCTTGTCGCGTTTTGGGAAGTATCCAGGTATAACTAGAGGAGTGTGCAATGTCAATCTGGATTGTACAAATTCCTCTCCTTGAGCGGGCATGGCGGAGGTGATTGCTGTCTGTGGAAAGTATCTGTGGTAGCACTTATTTCCCGTTCATGGACCGCACTCATACATACAATATATAAAGGGTATGAAAAGACAGATTTTTATTATTTTAACCACTTTTGCCACCATTGGCACGGTGAATGTTCAGCAGAGATCCATGATTTAATCCCTCCTACCCCACATCGCTTGAGGTCGACGCGTGCAGGCGATCGAATGCATCGCCTCACCGTCATACAATCCCCTCGCGGACAAAAATGTTCGGACCTTCCCAGCCACGTCTTTCCCCCTTCCTATAAAATGGGATCCTTCAAGCGCAGTGTGAAGAGGCATCTCATCAAGCCGGCATAGCGGACTTCAATCCGCAATGTCATAATAACATCGCTCAAGCAGTTGTGAGTTGCAGAACAAAACGCGTACTACGAAGCCGTCACGACAACAGCCGTATACCAATTCTTGCATTTGCATTGCTTGTTTTTGATATTTCGTTTTGTGCTTTTATAATAAATACAATACAATACAATACAATACAAATTCACACCAGAGACAACGGAACGCCACTTACCACGATCCTGACACTGCTCCTCGTTTTCCTCACGTCCACAATTCTCTTCATGCACGCCCGACGGTTATGAGCACTAGGCAGCCCAGCTTTCAAATAAATAATGTTTTTTTTTATGCCTATTAGGCAAACATTTGACTGCACTCTGCCTGATGTTAAGCAGTGATGCGGTCTAAGGTGGAGCACGCCTGCCTATGAGGTACCTCTTTACCCTTTTTGTACGTGTCGGGAAACACAGACACCGGGAGGGAGTTCCACAGTTTCGCAGTACGCACGAGGAACGTGTTGTCGAAACGCCTCGTACGTAGTGTAGGAATAGGAGGTACCATAATGTTTTGTAGTCGATAGTTGTCTTTTTACAGCCCGTATATTAATATAGATGTAGATAGTGCTGTTACGAACACACATCGCAACTCCTCACTGAAGACAATACCTCGTTTGTCACTACGTTGTAATAGGATTTAAATCATTGTTCCTGACAGCCCGCACCAAACGAGACTGAGACTTAAGATTATAGTGTTGTACCAATCGCATAATATTCTATTTTGCATATTTAAAAAATTAAGTAATATATTGTTTATTATTTATTAAGTAATATAATACTTTTTACGAGCGGCCAGAGCTGCTCAATTGCGGATAATGGCGCCCGCGAGGAATCTACAATCTACAATATATTGTTTTCTTAGATTTTGCGTGAATATCAATTTAAAGATTTTATGCGGTTTAGGTATTGTCGCGTTTATTTTGATTAATTTTATTGCTACTCTTTTCTGCTATTCTTTTAAGTCATTTAAATTACACATAGGTTTTTAAAAAATCTTTTCCATTGATTTAAATTTTTCTTGATAATGTTTTTGTGTCTTTTTAATAGTAGTCCGGCATATTTTATTATTGTGTACACTCAGAGGAGTTGTGGACATGGAATATAAAACGAGTGACTTATCGGTGAGTAGTGAAATTAAAATTTCTCCAATTAAAAGGAGTACAATACTATAAACATCATCATATTATATAAAGCTCGATTACCACTGACTCACTGACTGACTGACTGACATATATTATGAAGCACTTGCCGGGGGGTTAGAGAGATGATTCTTTTTGGGGCGTGTAGGGGGCGTTCCCGCGACCCCAGGAAAACCTCGACTTTGACCGGAAGTGGACTCTGGACCGGAAGCGATACCGATATCTCGGAAACGAAACGAGGTAGGGCACAAGTGCTGAAACAAAAGTCGTAGGGAATGCCCTCTAATATCGAAATCCATAATTTGTTTTTTCAAAAAAATTTTTTTTTTCAAAACTACCCGAAAAAAACTTTTTCAGCGCCGCGAAGCGCGCCCAAAAAACTAGTCATATTATATAAAGCTCGATTACCACTGACTGACTGACTGACTGACATATATTATGAAGCACTTGCCGGGGGGTTAGAGAGATGATTCTTTTTGGGGCGTGTAGAGGGCGTTCCCGCGACCCCAGGAAAACCTCGACTTTGACCGGAAGCGGACTCTGGACCGGAAGCGATGCCGATATCTCGGAAACGGAACGAGATAGGGCACAAGTGCCGGAACAAAAGTCGTAGGGAATGCCCTCTAATATCGAAATCCATAATTAATTTTTTCAAAAAAATTTTTTTTTTCAAATTACCCGAAAAATAACTTTTTCAGCGCCGCGAAGCGCGCCCAAAAAACTAGTTATATTATATACAGCTCGATTACCACTGACTGACTGACTGACTGACTGACATATATTATGAAGCACTTGCCGGGGAGTCAGAGAGATGATTCTTTTTGGGGCGTGTAGAGGGCGCTCCCGCGACCCCGGGAAAACCTCGACTTTGACCGGAAGTGAACTCTGGACCGGAAGCGATGCCGATATCTCGGAAACGGAACGAGATAGGGCACATGTGCCGGAACAAAAGTCGTAGGGAATGCCCTCTAATATCGAAATCCATAATATTTTTTTTCAAATTACCCGAAAAATAACTTTTTCAGCGCCGCGAAGCGCGCCCAAAAAACTAGTTATATTATATACAGCTCGATTACCACTGACTCACTGACTGACTGACTGACATATATTATGAAGCACTTGCCGGGGGGTTAGAGAGATGATTCTTTTTGGGGCGTGTAGGGGGCGGTCCCATGACCCCGGGAAAACCTCGACTTTGACCGGAAGCGGACTCTGGACCGGAAGTGACGCCGATATCTCGGAAACGGTAAGAGATGGGGCAAAAGTGCCGGAACAAACCTTGTAGGAAATGCCCTCTAATATCGAAATCCATAATTTGTTTTTTCAAAAAAAATTTTTTTTTTCAAATTACCCGAAAAATAACTTTTTCAGCGCCGCGAAGCGCGCCCAAAAAACTAGTTGATATATACAACTAGATGTGCAATAACGCTCCCAATGTGACGCGAGAGAAAAGATGACCGCAGTCACCTTTAGGTTCTCTGTCAGTTAGTATTTGACTTGACGGCAACATTGTGAAATCGTTTGAAGCTGTCTACGCTTTTTTCATGTCAGATGTATGAAGTTTGCACCTCTGGTATATATCTTTTTGGCTATAAAGGTTTAAAAAAATTGAGAGCGGTAAATGATTAAATAAATTACATCACTATGTGGAAGGTACAGCGGAGTACCATTAAGATATTCAAAGTTGATGGCAGAGACAACTGTTTGCAAGTTGATATTATTAACTGTACGTAAATATTTTTATATTTGTCTCAAAACGAATGGAATACTGGATAAAATAATTTTGTAATAGACTGTAAAGAAGTGTAGAGAAAATGTTATTGGGAAACAGTTTGTGTTGAGTTTTTTTTTATTTTGACTTGTCTGATGTTAAGTTAGAGTATGATCTATGACAACGCCTGCTGTCAGAGAATACAACGGTAGCGTTCGCTATACCGGCTTCACATTGCAGAAAAAACGTGGTTGGGGGAAAAAAATCTCAACGAAACACCAATTTGGAAAGTAAAATGTGATCGAATTACATATTGAGGTTCGAATCCTAAATAGGTAACCTAAAAGCTATTATGGAATTATTTTAGCTTGCTTTGACTAATTTAACTTAGAAGATTGGCTCGAATACTCTGACCTCAAAATAAGGTTACACCACATTTTCACAAGTTATACGTATTTGATATTTGTAAAATGTATGAAACTGAAAGAAGCCCGCAACGTGCATGCATGCTGTACGTCACGCATTGAACGCGTCATGTGTGGCTTGACCATTAATTATTGAAACAATGACATAACATTTTTACAGTGAAAAGTCGGTACATCGTATTATGATAATTGAATAACAATATTTTATTATTTTCAGTCCAATTATAATTAATATAAGCTAAAGCAAGAATTATTAATCTAATTTGAATATTCATGAAATATATTTCTGCTTGAATTTTCGCATTTCAGCCACCTATATTTTATTCTGTAGTCCGATTGATTCAACTAAACTTTTTCGTTTTTATTGTTTCATTTTAAGATATATTAGAGCGGCTGCGATTGATGAGACTCTAATGAGTAACAATGTAACTTTGATCGTTATAGGCATTAAAGAGTGGTAGGCAGTGCGTATATTACTTGTTTAATATTAACAAAACTGGATTGCACGTTTTAAATACTTCTTGGTTAACAAAAAATTATCAATTTACCGGTACCGGTTGCTAAAGCTTCGTCTTCTCTAGGCAGATTAATGATGGTCATAAGCCCAGTCTACCGTCCTGAGATAGTACCACTACTTTCGAATGTAACATCCGTGAAGCGACCCTGTCGCGTTTCGGGAATAGTTTGAAAGTAGCCAGGTATAAGAGAGGAGTGTGCACTGTCAATCTAGATGGTACATGCTCGTCTCCTCAAGCCGGCATAGTGGAGGCGACTGCTACCCGCACAGGTTTCTCTGTAGTAGCAGTTGTTTCCATTCATGGACTGCACTCTAGGTTTTACATCAGGCGGAGTGTTGTCTCATGTCGAGCTACAATTAAAAAAAAAAAAACATCCGCAAAGAGTCTGTCGTTAACAAAGTTGATTTGTTTAATTTAAACAACAGATTTTTAAGGCTCCCTCCAAATATATGTTTATTTCTAATCGTTACATTTTTTTTCAGTGTAGAAATCTGTTTACTTTTAAAGAACAAATGTTTTATTGAATTAATCGGACTATATTTGTGTTTTGCAGTATTTGATTGATGTGGGCTTTGGGGTGGATTATATAGGGTCATGCATTTGTGTTTTTATGAGATTGCTACAGTATAGGATTGATTTGAAATAAAATTATATTAGAGCCTTTGAAGATTTCTAGCTTGACCGCTGAAGGAATAACAAATTTTCTATATATTTTTTTGCAGCCTATAAGACACCAGATCCATCGAATCGTACCTTTTTTATAGTAGCACGGCATATGACAACACTCCGTTTGATGTTAAGTTAATATGGTTCATGAACGAAAACAACTGCTACTGCAGATGAATTTCTGCTGACAACAGTCGCCTGTCGCCACGAATGTGCACTATCCATTGATTGATTTCGACTTCACGGGTTACACTTAAAGGTGGTGATACTACCCTATGTCGTCCGCCTATAGAAAGTCTGCAGTGGCGCTACTGTAGCACTGTAACAATAGGGCGGCTGTGGTCTAGCGGTAAGACGCATGAACTCATGATCGATGAGACCCGTGTTCGAACCTTACTAAAGACCGGTACCAATGTAACTTTGGTATGTACTTTGGTCGCTCAATGTCTATAGGCAACTAATAAAAAGTGGTAGGCAGACCGATTATTGTTATTAGCCCAATCTGCCGTCCTGGGGTAGTACCATCACGTTCGAATGTAACACCCGTGAAGGGACCTTGTCGCGTTTCGGGAATAGTTTGAAAGTAGTCAGGAATAGTGCACTGACAATCTATACGGTGCATGCTCGTCTTCTCAAGCCAGCATAGTGGAGCGACTGCTGCTCGCACAGGTTTCTCTGTAGTAGCAGTTGTTTCCATTCATGGACTGCAATCTGGCTTTACATCAGGCGGAGTGTTGTCACATGCCGAGCTACAATAAAAAAAAGTGTTGGCTCTCAAGGTTCTTGAACTTGTCACTACAGTGGAGGTGCATCTGTGCTACTTGACATCGTATGGTTGAGCTGAAACTATAGTCAGTCTGCTAATCAATCTTTGGCATTTGTTATCTGAATTTTCCTTTTATATTTACAAGGTTTAGAAGATATTATGTTAATAACATAATAGTCAATAATGTTCTTTTAATTTTAGCAAACAAAGTAACGCCTGTTTCTAAAGATAAATACTGAAGTTTCGCCGCGTTGTCCCACATTTAAGAGGCAACTTTAACAATTGATTGTTTCACATCAAAAATATCATAAATACAGTGGAATTTTTAAGGTAATATACACCTTGTTACATTGAAAATAGAAAGGAGAATCGTATGAAATGTTTTATAATGGTAAATAATTTCGAAGCAGCAAACAAACGAGTGGCTAAAGCATTGTTAACGTTTAGCTGGCTATAGGAGAGAAGTGCCAGGGATTATTCATTTATTATTTACCTTAATATAGATAGTTTTAAAGTTATTTATTTAGAATAATTGTTTAAAGATGTCCTTGTACTTAAGATCGCTTATGTTTAACTAGTATTTTCTGAAATGAATATGGATGAAATATTGTTAAATAAACATAAAAAAAATATTTTAATATAATTTAATTATAATTATTTAATAAACATTATAAAATGTTTTATTCAGTTTCTTTTTTTTTATTAATTTTTGCCATATTACTAATACAAATACAAAAACAATTTTATGATCGGCCTTGGTCTAGCGGTAAGACGCATAAACTCACGATCGATGAGACCCGTGTTCGAACCTCGCTAATTCTGACCTGTACCAATGTAACTTTGTTATGTGTTTGGTCGCTCACTGGCACTTTATTAAAGAGTGGTAGGCAGACTGATGGTGGCCATTAGCTCAGCCCTTTGTCGCGTTTCGGGAACAGTTTTAAAGTAGCCAGATATAGCGATAGAGGTGTGCACTGTCATTGTAGATGGTTCATACTCGTCTCCTCAGGCCGGCATAACGGAGGCGACTGCTGCCCGTAGAGATTTTTCTATAGTAGTAGTTGTTTCCGTTCATGGACCGCACTCTAGCTTTACATCGAGCGGAGTGTTGTCATACCGACGCGTATCCTGCGACTGAAACTCCACGGTGTTTGTGGACAGAGTCTGGGCACATTAGAAAATCTATTTAACGCTTACATTTTTTTTTAATTTTTCGCAAATGGGATAACACCCATTTGGATCATCACCCGATTTCTGCTTAATTTTTGGAACATACTGTGTATTTCACGAAATATAATTAATTTATATTAAATGTTTCGTTCATATTTCAGGCTAATTAATATGTTTTAATAGGTATATTAAGAGATAAATATAATAATAAATTTAAAACGAATATTTACATTTTTACACACGAGCAACTTTATCGTACTAACAACGCTGGGTAAGCAATGCCTTCACGGTTTGCTTGTCACCCTTAAAATGAGGTGGCTTCAATATAATTTTAGCATAAAGGATTTTAATGTAAACAAGAGTTTTCCATTACGATTCTATGTTATTAAACATATTTGTAAGGGAAATAGTGGTAGCTAGTGGATGTTGGGGCTGGATGGTAGATATTTATTTATTGCATGTCACAGATAGAAATAATTTTACAATTAACTGACAATTGTGACGTATTAATTAATGTGACGCCCCATTCGACTCCTTAAGCTGACTGTTTTTTTTTATTGTAGCTCGGCATGTGACAACACTCCGCCTGATGTAAAGCTAGAGTGCGGTCCATGCATGGAAACAACTGCTACTACAGAGAAATCTCTACGGGCAGCAGTCACCTCCACTATGCCTGCTTGAAGTACCATCTAGATTGACAGTGCACACTCCTCTCTTATACCTGGCTACTTTCAAACTATTCCCGAAACGCGACAAGGTCGCTTCACGGGTGTTACATTCGAAAGTGGTGGTACTACCCCTGTTTAGAATTATTTTCCTAAACTTGTGTTTCTTCGAATGTTAATGTGTAATAATGGTGGATTATTAACCATTAAGTGTTCGTGAATGTGCGTGAGTGTGGGCAAACAATTCAAAAGAAGAGAACCTGGGTTTCCATTTTCCCTCCAAAACTCTGTAGGCTCCGTAAGTTTCAGTAAGGATTCTACCACTTTACTGGAACAATTTTTGACTTGACTGAGACTTGACCTAACTGTTTAGTATGATGAATGAATGACTCGTGATGCACAATATTATTAACTTGATGCAAAAATATTTACTTTGACACTGGCAAATTGTTATAATCTAAATCTATCTAAATACTTATATAAAATGCTAATGTTAGTACGTAAATACAGGGTTTTCTCTATGATCACCAACTCCAATCTACTTCCCGTTGGGGTGGTAGATGCTCCTCGGTCTCCTGGTGAAAGTAAGGGAGTTTGGACGCGGTGGGTGGAAGAGGGTGGTTGTGGGAGGCGAAAATCTCAAAAAATGTATATCTGTCTCTTTCTAACTTATGACATTTTGAGTACTAAGTCTGTCTTTTTCTAACTTATGACATGTTGAGTACTAAGTATAGAGTTCTAAATTTTTTTTTAATAATCTAGAAAAGTTTCAAGAATGATCTAGAAAGTTCCAAAACGTTATCAACTGCTAAAATCGATACAGAATGTCCTAGAAAGTTCCAAAATGAGCTCTACCGTTAAAATCGATATGAAATGTTCTAGAAAGTTCTAAAAACTTCTAGAATGATCTACAAACATTAAAAATCGTGTATAGCTGCCAAAATCGATATAGAATGTTCTAGAAGGTTCTACAAATTTCCGGAAAGATCTAGAAAGTTCCAAAATGAGCGCAATTGTTGAAATCGATATAGAATGTTCTAGAAGGTTCTAAAAATTTCAGGAATGATCTAGAAAGTTCCAAAACGTTATCAACTGCTAAAATCGATATAGAATGTTCTAGAAAGCTCTACAAATTTCTAGAATGATCTAGAAAGTTCCAAAATGAGCGCAACTGTTAAAATCGACACGAAATGTACTAGAAAGTTCTACAAATTTCTGAAATGATCTAGAAAGTTCCAAAACGTTATCAACTGCTAAAATCGATATAGAATGTTCTAGAAAGTTCTACAAATTTCTGTTTACACATTTACTAGAGTATTTCTTATTTTCAATTCGTTAATTAGTTAATTATTTTTAATTTGATTAACTCTATAAACACCGTATATTTAATGGTCAAATAGGTCTCTCAATATCTAAGATAAAAATCTACAATATCTACGGTAAAAACGGATCCTTAAATATTTTTTACGCCATTAAGCATGCGATGTATTTTAACCCGAGCAACGCCGGGTTTCGTCGCTAGTGCCATATAAAACAAAAAGAAAGAAAGAAAAGAACAATATATATATATCTATATTATATCAAAAATCCTTGTCAAATTAATATAAGCAGTGTACTTACTTAATTAATTCGGTCCGTTTATTTTTACTTAAGATGAAATGTGGGACAGACCGGCCGCAATTAATTAAATACAGCTTATATTTAATTAAAAATACCCTGAGTAAGATGTTTATGAAATGTTTACTTTAATTAGTATTGTGTAAATATGACAGCGATTTATTTTTGGAGTAGAAAAAATTGGGCTGTTTTATTGTTATTTATTTATTTGTTTGTTTTGCAACAAGATACGACACCAATACAAGCAACAACTTAAAATTAGGACGGTTTAGTGCAATCTCAATTACTGATGAAAACAACATTCAAAGGAGAATGCCCATTTTTGGGCCCATTTGATACCTAATAGAACAAAATTCTAAAATAATATCTTATTTTTTTATTAATTCATTTTAATTATATCAACACATCATTTACCAATCAATATACAATGTTTAATTACATAAAAAAACAAATATCTTCAATTATTAAAGCATTTAAAATAATAATAACCTCAAATATTGCTTAAGAAAACATCTAATTACTCTATAACCCGAGTGAAAAAATTAAAATTGATTGGTAATAAGGAAGTAGATTTATTTTTCTACAAAATTACCTAAGAATCATCGATAAACTCGAGAAAAAAATTCTGGGCCCATTTTTCTTAGGAGAATGGGCATTCTCCTTTATATTTGAACTTACAACACAATACAATTGTCACACCTTTTTCGCACAGGGATCGGCAGAGACAACGGAACGCCACTTGCCACGATCTTGACACAACACCCTCGCTTCCCTCACATCCACAATTCTCTTCATGCACGCCCGACGGTTATGAGCACTAGGCAGCCCAGCTTTCATGTCTCTGATTGACTTAACGAAATTAAAATCAAAGATGTTAAAATAAAAGTATCTAAATAATAATATCAAATAAAAAGAAAATTAAAATTAAACAAGAATACGAAAATTACGAAATTGAATTTTACTTTTATTTTATTTTTACTTTTCTTTTATAAATTATAATTAAAAAATAAGATAAAAAATGAAAGTAATTTGATTTTGATTTGTATTGTGATTGATATTGATAAAATTAAAATATGAAATTGTTTTTTGCTTTTTTATTTTACTTTAATTTTCTTTTTGGTGCCTAATGGCATTAAGCTCGCCGTTGTACAACATTGTGCATTAAAGAATTATTATTATTATTATTATTTTTCAAAATATATATTATGATAAATCAATATTCATAAAATAAAGTAATTTGATTTTGATTTGTATTATGCTTGATAATTAAAAAAGCTATTCATAATTGTAGAGCATATATTTAAAAGAGTTAAAAAAAAAGGAGAGATTTGTAAAACTCTTGTATTACTACTCTTGCCTACTCTCTATCTATTCTTTTATTTTCTATCTATTTTTTTTTATTTCTATACAAGAAATTAGTTCGAAGAATCCCCATTTGCTTAAGAGAAATTGGCCCACAATTTTTTACTCGATTTAGTTTGTCGATGACTTTTAGTTCTGTTCAGTCAGTTTTCTTTACCCGGATTATTGAGTAATTAAACATGGAATATTTGAGGTTATTATTATATTAAATACTTTAATAATTGATGATATCTGTTTTCGATGTAATTAAACATTGTCTATCGATTGGTAAATGATGTGTTGATATAATTGAAATATATTAATAAAAAAATATGATACTATTTTAGGCCCAAAAATGGGATTTATCCTTTGCAATCCTATTTTTAAATATATATATAAACGAATACAAGTTTAAATGAAGATATATTTTAAAGTAAGTTTAAACAGTTAATCAGTGGTTTCTATAAAAATGTTTTATAAAGCGTCCACTCGAGTTGAGAGTCCCAAGAGGGAAATTTTCCTTAAAAGAGATTTTCATAGTTGAATTTCTTAAATGGTTTTAACGTTTAGTCCGCTTTAATAAATTCCTAAAAGAAGTTTTAGCAAGGAAGTTCACAATTTTAAAATGCTTTATATTCATTTGAATTTTTGTAGTAAATGATAGAGTTTAAGAATGTGTGGTAGACAAACTGATGATGGTCATTGGCCCAGACCCCTGTCCTGGGGTAGTACCATCCCATTTCAATGAAGTGACCTTGTCGCGTTTCGGGATCAGTTTGAAAGTAGCCAGGTATAATGAGAGGAGTGTGCATTGTCAATCTGGATGGTGTTCGTCTCCTTAAGCCGGTATAGCGGAGGGGACTGCTGCCTATAAAAATTTATTTGTGTCTCTTTTGTATGGGAACCAATCATCTTTCAAGTTTAATGTTTAACTGCGGGAAAGTTTATTATAACTTTAATATAACAAGGTACTAATTGCAATTAAAACTTGCATCATAACGTCTGCATTTTAACCCCAAAATTTACTCATTAGCATGTTTGTTTTAATTAACAAGAAATTGCAGTTAAGTTTGTTTTTAAAATTAAAAATTTACTTACATTTATGTAGATAATTTTATATTTGCACATTTATTTAACGGTGTTTTATTAAGGGCAAAGGGTTCATCGCCCATGCAGCCTTGTCTTTATTTCACTATTTCACTACATATCAAGAGCGGCCATGGTTTAGCGGTAAGATGCATGAACTCACGATCGATGAGACCCGTGTTCGGACCTCGCTAATTCTGACCTGTACCAATGTAACTTTGTTATATGTACTTTGGTCGCTCAGTGCCTATAGGCACTATTAAAGAGTCGTAGGCAGACTGATGATGGTTATTTGTCCAGTCTGCCGTCCTGGGATAGTAACACCGCTTTCAAATGTAACACCCGTGAAGTGAGCTTGTCGCGTTTCGGGTATAGTTTGAAAGTAGCTAGGTATAACGAGAGGAGTGTGCACTGTCAATCTAGAAGGTACATGCTCCGCTCCTGAAGCCTGCATAGTAGAGGCGACTGCTGCTCTTTCAGGTTTCTCTGTAGTAGCAGTTGTCTCCATTCATAGACCGCACTCTAGCTTTACACCTGGGGGAGTGTTGTCACATGCCGAGCTACAATAATAATAAAAACATACTACAAAAAAAAATTAAGTAAGAGGAATTATTAATAAGTTAAGTTAACCTCCTCATACTTCACTAAACTTGCAGCGGGCTGGAAACCTCAAATCAGTGAAGTTTCCTCTGATATAGAAGATTAATAAACTTGGCTTCAGCGTTCCATAAATTTTGCGTGTACATTATACATTAATATACATATTTATCTTTTGACCTCCGCGTGACTATAATTGTAGAAACAACGTATTATAATTTTATTGTGGGGAATTAAATGAGGTAATCCTTTTAAGAAAGAAAGAAAGAAAAAACTTTATTCATCCCAAAATAATCATTTTTGTGAGACGCAAGTCTGGACGCGAATGTGTAGGGACGAAAGGGCGCACAGCTCAGCATGTGCTACGTCCTACACGAGGCAGCTCGTAGCGCTGGTTTTCAGCTGGAACCCGGGGCAGGTGAACGCGAACGGTGCGACAAAGAAGAAAGACAAATAGAGTGTATTTTAGGGGATAGCTACCCCGCGAACCAGAAGTTATTTACATCATACTGATATAGTTTTTTTTATTGTAGCTTGGCATGTGACAACACTCCGCCTGATGTAAAGCTAGCGTGCGGTCCATAAATGGAAACAACTGCTACTACAGAGAAACCTAGCGGAGGCGACTGCTGTCTTGAGGAGACGAGTATGTACCATCTAGATTGACAGTGCACACTCCTCTCGTTATACAAACGTTAGACAAATCCAGTGTGCCGCCCTGGGGTAATACCACCACTTTCGAATGTAACACCCGTGAAGTGACCTTGTCGCGTTTCAGGAATAGTTTAAAAGTAGCCAGGTATAACGAGAGGAGTGTGCACTGTGAATCTACATGGTACATACTCGTCTCCTCAAGCCGTCATAGTGGAGGCGACTGCTGCGCGTAGAGTTTACGCTGTAGCAGCAGTTGTTTCCATTCATGGACCGCACTCTAGCTTTACATCAGGCGGAGTGTTGTCACATGTATGTACATTGCAGTAACGTTTAGTATTAGTAGTGTAACATGTGGTTAGAGGGATTGGCTGTCTATCTTTTTACTACCTCTATTTTATGTGTTCGTTTAGTAATATATATGTCATGTATACAGTCCGTGCTTATGAGTCACGTTTCCTTTGAAAATATCTCGAATAAGTCATATCAGGAGTAACAAAGTTGAATATTCAGAACTCGTATTTGAAAACAGGTGTGGGCTGAAAAGTTACTTTATGTAGAATAACATCATGTAAAAGTTACAAGGTATTTTCTCTTGTTATTTACAAACTTAACTTTTATGTACTTAACTAGAAACAACATAGGAATCAATCGAGCGGCCGTGGTCTAGCGGTAAGACGCGTGAACTCACGATCGATGAGACCCGTGTTCGAAGCTCGCTAATTCTGACCGGTACCAATGTAACTTTGTTATATGTACTATTAAATATAGGCACTGTTAAAGAGTGGTAGGCAGACTCATGATGGTTATTTGTCCAGTCTGCCGTCCTGGGGTAGTACCACCACTTTCGAATGTAACACCCGTTATTAACTTTGTCGCGTTTCGGAAATAGTTTGAAAGTAGCCAGGTATAACGAGAGAAGTATACACTGTCAATTTAAGATGATACATGCTCCTCTCCTCAAGCCGGCATAGTGGAGGCGACTGCTGCCCGCACAGGTTTCTCCGTAGTAGCAGTTGTTTCCATTCATGGACCGCACTCTAGCTTTACATCAGGCGGAGTGTTGTCACATGCCGAGCTACAATAAAAAAAATCAACGACATAGCTCATATTATTAATGTTTGATCGGTATAGTGGAGGTAACTGTTGCCTGCACACATTTGTCAGTGGCACTAATCGCCTTCGCTCTTGGTTATCAACTATATTACCGGTTATTTCTCAAATAAAAATTGTTGTCAGTTCATAATAGTTTCTAGTAGTAAAAATAAACTACAAAGTAAAACCTAATAATGGTATTAAAACATTAAATAAAGGGTGAAACAATGGAAGAAAGAAGCGACAAAATTACTAAATTACACTGAAAAAGAGAAAAGTAGTGTCTATTTTAAAATACGACGTAGTGCTCCATAAAAAATTCAAAACCACTTGTTGGAATTGAAAATGTGCACTTAGTTGTTGACAATTTAAAATAAAAATATGTGACTTTTATACGGGTTTATTATTTTATTTATTCTTTTGTTAATAGTATATTATTTACTTTTTTGAAGTTTTATATGGCATTATAACAATTTGCCAGTGTCAAAGTAAACATTTTTACATTAAGTTAATAATATTATGCATTACGGGTCCTTCATTCATCATGCTAAACAGTCAGTTCAAGTCTCAGTCAAGTCAAAAATTGCTTCAGTGAAGTGGTAGACTTTACTGAAACTTCGTAGTTTTGGAGGGAAAATGAGAATGTTCTGTTCTTTTGAATTGTTTGGCCACACTCACGAATACTTAATGCAGTGGTTCTCAACCTTTTTTTTAATGCGGCACACTTTTCACGATTAAAAAATTTGGCGGCACACAAAGAAAAAGATAATTTTAAAAATTATTTACTTACCTATAACACACTGCGTAAAATAGTTTATGGTAATAATTTTAAATGTGCTAAATAAAATAATATGTATTACAAAAATAACAGTACGTTTATTAAGGGATTAATTACAAGTTAATAATAAGAATACTTGTAATGCAATTTTTTTTCTTTAAATCATATTATTTAATAATATTAACATAACTAGTTTTTTGGGCGCGCTTCGCGGCGCTGAAAAAGTTTTTTTCGCGTAGTTTTGAAAAAAAAAATTTTTTTTTAAAAACAAATTATGGTTTCCGAAATTAGAGAGCATTCCCTACAAACTTTGTTTTGGGAGTTCGGCCCTATCTCGTTTCGTTTCCGAGATATCGGCATCGCTTCCGGTCCAGAGTCCGCTTCCGGTCAAAGTCGAGGTTTTCCCGGGGTCACGGGACCGCCCCCTACACGCCCCAAAAAGAATCATCTCTCTAACCCCCCGGCAAGTGCTTCATAATATATGTCAGTCAGTCAGTCAGTCAGTCAGTGGTAATCGAGCTGTATATAATATAACTAGTTTTTTGGGCGCGCTTCGCGGCGCTGAAAAAGTTTTTATTCGGGTAGTTTTGAAAAAAAAATTTTTTTGCAAAAACAAATTATGGATGTCGAAATTAGAGGGCATTCCCTACGACCTTTGTTCCGGCACTTGTACCCTATCTCGTTCCGTTTCCGAGATATCGGCATCACTTCCGGTCCAGAGTCCACTTCCGGTCAAAGTCGAGGTTTTCCTGGGGTCGCAGGAACGCCCTCTACACGCCTCAAAAAGAATCATCTCTCTAACCCCCCGGCAAGTGCTTCATAATATATGTCAGTGAGTCAGTCAGTCAGTGGTAATCGAGCTTTATATAATATGACTAGTTTTTTGGGCGCGCTTCGCGGCGCTGAAAAAGTTATTTTTCGGGTAATTTGAAAAAAAAAATTTTTTTGATAAAACAAATTATGGATTTCGATATTAGAGGGCATTCCCTATGACTTTTGTTCCGGCACTCGTGCCCTATCTCGTTCCGTTTCCGAGATATCGGCATCGCTTCCGGTCCAGAGTCCACTTCCGGTCAAAGTCGAGGTTTTCCCGAGGTCCCAGGACCGCCCTCTACACGCCCCAAAAAGAATCACCCCTCTAACCCCCCGGCAAGTGCTTCATTATATATGTCAGTCAGTCAGTCAGTGAGTGAGTGGTAATCGAGCTGTATATAATATAACTAGTTTTTTGGGCGCGCTTCGCGGCGCTGAAAAAGTTTTTTTTCGGGTAGTTTTGAAAAAAAAATTTTTTGAAAAAACAAATTATGGATTTCGATATTAGAGGGCATTCCCTACGACTTTTGTTCCGGCACTTGTGCCCTACCTCGTTTCGTTTCCGAGATATCGGTATCGCTTCCGGTCCAGAGTCCACTTCCGGTCAAAGTCGAGGTTTTCCCGAGGTCCCGGGAACGCCCTCTACACGCCCCAAAAAGAATCACCCCTCTAACCCCCCGGCAAGTGCTTCATAATATATGTCAGTCAGTCAGTGAGTCAGTGGTAATCGAGCTTTATATAATATGATTATATTATCTAAAATTTGGCGGCACACTTTTAGAATTTTGCGGTACACAAAAGTGCCGCGGCACAGTGGTTGAGAATCACTGACTTAATGATTAATAATCTACCATTATTACACATTAACACTCGAAGAAACATAAGTTTAAGAAAATTATTCGTAACAGATAACCTAACAAAACTCCTATTATTTACTTATGTGTCGGCAACGCGTGCTACGATTTGAATATGACTTATGTCATATATACTTGATAGATATTTTTGTTTTTTGATCTGATGCCTCTGGACGTTCGGTTGAGTTTGTTCATATAATTTTTCGCCGTTTTTGGCCCGTTTTCACTTATGCATTTACGACTTGATTTAAATTAGGATAATTTGTACTATAGATACGAAGAGAAATACAAAACAGTCATTTTTTATTGTAGCTCGGCATATGACAACACTCCGCCTTATGTAAAGCTAGACTGCGGTCCATGAACGGAGGCAGCTGCTACTACGGGTAAATCTCTAATGCAGCAGTCGCCTCGGCTATGCTTGAGGAAACGAATGTTCAATATCCAGATTGGCAGTTCACACCCCTCTTGCTATATCTGGCAACTTTCAAACTGTTCCCGTAACGCGACCAAGTCCCAGTCACCCCCCAGTCTCAGTCACGGTGGTTGCATTCGAATAAGAAGAGAAGAAGTGGGTGGGAGATATCTTATTATAAAAACATTAAAAATATAGTCATAATAATTTTAAAAAGAAAACAATAGTAAAATAGAATTCCTTTCACAGGTTAAATTGAAAGTGGTTTTTGCTACGCACTATTCTGTCGACCATATTTCATATTTTCTAAAAACAATAGAAACCCATCAGAGCAAATACAGGCACGTCACACGAGAATAAAAAAGGTACAGGTATAATAAAAAGCGGACGAAAAATGTAACAAGAATTGTATTCTCTATAAATATTATGCAGTAGGTATCACGTTATTTTATTTAGTTAATTTATATAGTAGCTCGGCATATGACCACACTCCGCTTGATATTAAGCTACAGTGCAGTCTATGGACATGCAGTAGTCACCGTCACTATGCCGGCTTCAACTATGCACCATCCAGATTGACAGTGCATACTTCTGTCGTTATACCTGGCTACTTTCAAACGTGACAAGACCTCTGACTAATAATAATTATTAGTCTGCCTACCACTCTTTAATAGTGCCTACAGGTACTGAGCGATCGAAGTTACATTGGTACCGGTCAGAATTAGCGAGGTTCGAACACGGGTCTCATCGATCGTGAGATTCCATCATTTGTTTGCCTACCACTCTTAAATATAACCAATCATAAAATCATAAACTTATTATCTAAAGTAATACATTCTATATCTAGGCAATGTCTATGAGGTTAAGCTGCAATCAAAATAGCAACAGTCATTTACCGAATCGGTTTGAAACTAGATCTACCAATCAACACGGGCTTAAAATATCAATCAAGACAAATTGACATGGATTCAATTGCAATGTAGTCTGCGAACGTGACAGCTGCGCTGCTCTGTGTTTGCAAAATATCATCCTTTGATTGGTTGGATTGATTCTGTGAACTGGAAATTTTGGGTTACGTGTTTGATTATGTAAGACGCGTGTAGACTAAATAATTAGGTTTATTATGTTTAAAATACGGTTTGATAAATACGTCATAAAATTATGAACGAATTATGACGACTATGCCTCATTAATAGAGCACACTCTCGTTACATACGATTCAATCGATAATATTCGATTGTCATTTCAATATTTTTTTTATTGTAGCTCGGCACTCCGCCTGATGTAAAGCTAGAGTGCGGTCCATGAATGGAAACAACTGCTACCACAGATAAATCTCTACGGGCAGCAGTCAACTTCACAATGTCGGCTTGAGTAGACGAGCATGTACCGCAGAAAATCGTAGCACCCGTAATCGTAAAATTAACATGTTTTTCTTTCCGAATGAGTCAGTCGATTTTAATTAATCTTTTAATGTACAATATGAGTAATTTGTGATGATTCGAATGATGAATGGAAATTCGATTGTTGATTTTCTGATCATTTGAATAATTTGTTATTTTTCGGAACAATCGCCCGTCATAAGATAATAACAATAAAAACGGATCGTCTGGCATAACTATGTATATTCTATTTTATTCTGTATATATTTAGGCTACAGTTCGTCTTGAATTTTCACCGAATACCGAATTGACTCTTGACACTTGATTATTTCAATGTCTTGATTATAAAGTTCGACTTGCATTGTGTACAGACAGCACAAACTCTTGGGATTAACATTGACGGTGAATGGCATTTGCATTTCTGAGTATGGTTAGCAAAATAAGCGCTTGTTTTTAAAATTAAATTTTTATAATTTATCATTTCTTCTTAACGAAATATACCTTAGAGAGGCCGTGGTCTAGCGATAAGACGCGTGAACTCACGATCGATGAGACTCGTGGTCGAACCTCGCTAAATTCTGATCGGTACCGATGTAACTAAATATATTATATGCACTTTGGTCGCTACTTAGCCTAACCTAGTTTGCCGTCCTGGGGTAATACCACCACTTTCGAATGTAACACCCGTGAAATGACCTTGTCACTTTACGGGTGTAACGTTTGAAAGCGTGTCAAGTCAATATTTTTGTTAACCCTACCTAAATACACTAAGTTTTGCGCCTTAAGAGAAGTATAAAGTAAGATGGAACTTAATACCGAACTCTTCTACAATTCTGACACTTGCTTCAACCTTACTCGTAAACATTGTCAAGGGACTGAAATAAAATGATTTTATTACAAAGGACAATGTCCATTTTTAACCCCAATTGGTATCTAATCATTAACAAAAATAATATTATAAAAAATATCTTATTTTACATTAATTTATTTCAATTATATCAACATAACGCATATATCATGTGTATAAAGGTATATAATAAAATGCCTAAAAGTTTGAGGGAGATTTTTTTAAATTTTTATTGTAGCTCGACATGTGACAACACTCCGCCTGATGTAAAGCTAGAGTGCGGTCCATGAATGGAAACAACAGAGAAACCTGTGCGGGTAGCAGGCGCCTCCACTATGCCGGCTTGAGGAGACAAGCATGTACCATCTAGATTAACAGTGCACACTCCTTTCTTATACCTCGCTACTTTCAAACTATTCCCGAAACGCGACAAGGTCGCTTCACGGGTGTTACATTCGAAAGTGGTGGTACTGCCCCAGGACGACAGACTGGACAAATAACCATCATCAGTCTGCCTACCACTCTTTAATAGTGCCTATAGGCACTGAGCGACCAAAGTACATGTAACATAGTTACATTGGTACCGGTCTTTTTAGCGAGGTTCGAACACGAGTCTCATCGATCGTAAGTTCACGCGTCTTACCGCTAGACCACGGCCGCTTGGATGGATTTAAGACGTAAGACTATTTAAAACAAAAGTAACAAACTGGCTATTAGGAGAATGCTTTTATACATTGAATGAGTTCTTTAATTTTAAGTAGGTAGACAGTAATAGGTAGATACCTATACATATACTGTGATTTTTTATTATAAAATGACTTATTATTCAATTATAAAAGTATATAGATGGTGATTTCATAGATATGTACTGAAATTTGACATAATATTAATTATGTAATTTTTATTTGACATACCTAATTAAATATGATGGTTGATTATACATTATGTTTATCCAAAGTTTTGCATGCCGCTAAATGTGGCGAAACATGTGAACAAATTGTAACCCATTTAATAACACCATGTTTCACGTAATAAAGTTTATTTCATTTCATATCGTTTAGTAATGTTTAATTTCACAAAAAACAGATAGCATTAATTAATTATCAAAGCATTTAATATAATAATAACCTCAAATATTGCATCAGAAATCTAACTATTCAATAACCCGTATAAAAATTGATGCCGAACTGAAGACAAATTGTGGGCCCATTTCTTTTAGGTAAATGGGCATTCTCCTTTCTGTGTAACATATGGTAACTTTCTTCAACCTTAAGATCAATACATCTGGTTGATAATTCGAACAAATTCTTACAGAATTACTTTATGTAGATATAGAAGATTTTACAGCCTGTGCCCTGTCGAGGATCTACAGACTGATAGCAGTTGTTTCTGTTCATGGACCGCACTCATCACTAACATCAGGCGGAGTGAAAAATACATACTATCTATGTAGGTACCCATACAAGATCGATATTTGAGTGGTAGACAGATCAGTCTGTCTACTACTACTACTAAAAAAAAATATCATCAGTGATGGTTGTTAAACCAATCTGTCGTCTTGGGGTAGTACCACTTTTAAGTGAAATCGTTTCGAGATTAGTTAGGAACTTGGATGGTTGCAAGACTCAAGCCGGTATAGCGGAGGCGACTGCTGCCTGCAGAAATTTCCCCGTGGTTTAAGATCACGCGGAGAGTTATCAAAGTCAGATAAAAGTAATTATAGTTTTTTTTAAGTGATGTAAATTTCCATTAAAAAAACCTTTTTAATTAACTTATGTCGATATCACGCTTATTAAATTTAGTCCTAGCATATAATATCCTGCCATGAATACTAGCTGTTAAGCGCAACTTTGTATATACTACTACTTACTACTTAGCTCACGCCTTGTTCCCACTGGGGTAGGCAGAAACTATGGAGCGCAGGCGATTCCTCTCTCTACATACCACTTTCGTTTCGACCACATCCATTACTCCTCATGCATGCACGTCGGTTCAGGGTGCTCCTCGTCTGGCCCTTTCTCAGCAGTTGTATATACAGGGAAAAAAAAGGGTCATCTTAGTCACGTCTTTCTCCCTTCCTATAACATGGGATTCTTCAAGCGCAGTGTGAAGAGGCATCTCACAAAGCCGGTATAGCGGGCGCGACTACTGTCTGCGGATCCCCTTCTCGGACAGCAGTTGCCTCCGTTCATGGATCGCATTCTGGCTTAACATCAGGCGGAGTGCGGTCTAAATAATAAAAAATAAAATTTTAAAAATCCTCGCGGACCAGAAGTGGGAAACATCATTCTAAATAAAATATGAGTATTTCTTTTTATTTTTTAGATAATAATTTAAAAAAAAATGGATCATTTTTTGATATTTATTGCTTTAATATCAACTAGATAACATTATGGTACTATTATTTGTTAAAAAACACAAAACATAATCGAAATATCAAAAACAAGCAATGTGAATGCAATGATTGATATACGGCTGGTGTTGCGACGCGATGGCCTATAGCACGCGCGAGGTCATTGAACTTACAGCTGTGAGACGGCCGAGCGCGCTTGCCTTAGCGATGTTATTATGACATTGCGGCTTGATTTATTCGAAAATCTAAAAAATGCAAATAATTAAAAAAAAACCTCCTAATACCTCAAAATTTATTCCGAAGCGCGATAAGAGTGACGGTATCTAAAAGTAGTGGTATCACCACGGTATACCTTAATTATGTACTTTACTACCACTCTTAACATGCACTTAGAATTTTTTTAATTGTAGCTCGGCAAATGACAACACTCCGCCTGATGTTAAACTAAAAAACCAAAGAAATCTCTACAGGCAGCAGTCGCCTCCGCTATACCGGCTTGAGGAGAAGAGTATGCACCATCTAGATTGACAGTGCACTCTTCTCTCGCTATATCTGGCTACTTTCAAACTGCTCCCGAACCGCGACAAGGTGACTGTTAGGTTACATTTGAAAGTGGTGGTACTACCCCAGGACAGCAGACTGGGTTAATATTCATCATTAGTCCGTCTATTTTATTATAAAATCGTTTTTTAAAGTTCTTTTTAACATGAAACCCATGCTAGTACTAAAAAAATAAAGATCAAAGACAACTTGATTGCGTTTCAGAGTTTTTTTCGCATATTTTTGTTGTAGTTTTCATTTAATAAAAATTTTACCTTTAACGTGTTTATTTTCATATTCTTCTAATGTATTACGAGCACTGTCAATCTGAATGGCACACAATCGCCTCCTAAAGCCAGCATAGTGGAGGTGGAGGCAGTTCAAAGACCGAACTCAAGCTTAACTCCCCTGATGGAGTGTTTTCATATGCCGTGCTACAATAAAAAATACATATGTACCTCTCGTTGTACCTGGCTACTTCTAAACTGTATCCCAAAACGTAACTAGGTCACTTCACGGGTGTTATATTTGAAACTAGTGGTACTACCCCAGAACGACAAGCTGAAAAACCCAACATCAGTCTGCCTACGACTCTTTCAATAATATTTATTGTACAAAATCGTTGAATGGAACTGTTCAAAAGTTCTGTCTATACTTTGGCAATTTCATCCAATTCGGTCCATTTAACATATTGTAACAGTCTAAAGTCTCTAATTTATTAAATTACAAACGTGCGGGTAAGACGTTTATTAACTTTTACCTTTGAATTTTCGATTGTTATCTAAATTAAACAGAAACTTCTGCATACTGTTCACATAGATATAAACTAACGGCCCTATATCTTCCAGTCACCTTACTTGCCATGCTCTAGATCAAGATTTTGCAAATATAGTAATTAAAAGAAAATCGATGAAAATAAAAATCAATTTTCACTAAGATTTCTCATATTAATTGTTAGACATGGAAAAACAAAAAAAAAAAACAGGAAAAATGTTAAATCCTGTAGTTTAAAATACATTATTAAATACAGTCTGTCGTCCTGGAGTAGTAGGTACCACCATTTTTACATGTAGAGGTCAATGTGGATGGTGCATATTCGTCCCCTCGGACGGCATGGTGGAGGGTGACTGACGACATTTTCCTTTGGTAGCAATTGTTTGAATTTTCATTATAATTTAATTATAAAACAAATAACAAAGAATAATAAAAAAAAAACCGATAACAGATATGGGGTTTATAATTATTATAATATGTTTACGAACTGTTTATAATTTAAAAAAGCAATTATAAATTCGCAACGTTTTATTATACCTACATATTATTTATTATACATATTTTATACTCGTATAAAAAGCAGCGTGTGCTTTTTAACACTTCAAAAAGGTTTATCAAATATCACCTTCTGAATTTTTTTTATTTAATTTATTTTTTGATTGCATATCCTTTGAGCGGCGAAATTTTATAGCGTTTAAAACTGGCAGTATTTTTAGTGACTTTTTTAAAATATTGCTAACAATTTTCTCACGTGACTGCAAAGTGCAATATTCCTTTTTTGCTTGCATATAATCGGCATATCATTTTAAGTGCAACTGGTACTACAGGGAAATGTTTTCAGGCAGCACTCGCCTCTGCTATACCCTACCCTGTCCAATGGATGGTGCCCATTAGTCTTCCCAAGCCGGCATAGCGGAGGCGACTGCTGCTAACGGACAATTCTCCGTGGTAGCAGTTGTTTCCGCTCATGGGTGGCACAACAAAAAGAGTGGTAGGCAGACTGATGTTCGTTATTTGTCCAGCCTGCCATCCTGGGGTAGTACCACCACTTTCGAATGTAACATCTGTGAAGTGACCTTGTCGCGTTTCGGGAATAGTTTGAAAGTAGCCAGGTATAGCGAGCGGAGTGTGCACTGTCAATCTAGATGGTGCATGCTCATCTCCTTAAGCCGCATTGTGGAGGCGACTGCTGCCCGCACAGGTTCCTCACTGTAGTAGCAGTTGTTTTCACTCATGGACCGCACTCTAGCTTTACATCAGGCGGAGTGTTGTCACATGTAGAAAAATAAGAATTTATTTTTAAAATCTAAATTAATTGCATTAGTATTCATTTTTTATTTATTAAAAAAATAATAATTGTTTATTCCATGAAAAGCGAGTTATACACCCTTGTCAGTGAGGCGGCTAGTCCCCGAGGATTTAAACATCTGTACAGAGATGCGGAGGTAGTACGTAGGTAATCTTTTGTTGGGATTTCCATCAATCTTGGAAAAGAACATTTATTTTACAATAGATTTCTCGCAAGTTGAGAGTTTTCTTTATTTACTAGAAAATCTTGGAAAACTAACCATATTTATACTAATATTATAAATGTAGAAGTATGTCTGACCGTTTATTACATTTTTACACCTAAAAATCATCAATATTAATTGGTCACCCCTACACCGCAAAAAAAAATCAATAAAGGAATTATGATAGATCGCTATCTTTGTCTTGAATAAAAAAAAATATTAAAGAGCACCAAATAGGAGAAGTATGTAGAGAGAGAAGTCTCTGGCGCTCCATAGTTTCTGCCTACCCCAGTTCATATTTAGGCCCAAATCAAGAATTACGTGTTTCAGCGTTTTTGCTAAAATAGTGGTACACATTCGTCTCCTCAAGCCGGCATAGTAGAGGTGTCAGTATAATTTTTTCTGCCACTCAACTTACAGCTGATAGACGGCCGAACGCGCTTGCCTATCGATGTTATTATGACATGCTATCTTTTTACACTCCATATAATGTAGGTAGTTATAGAAAATTTATTATAAGCAATTTGGAGGTTGTAGAGGTGACAAAATCGTACAATATATATTGATTGCATGGTCGTTTGTGACGTGACCAGAAATATAAATCATTCAAGGTAATACGCTGTACTTTTCTATTATTATATCGTGTTGTTTTGATCTCTCTTCAATTACATGGTAATCACTACATGCTTTGGCTCTAGTCGTTGTCACTATGCCGATCCAAGGAGGTGCTTCTTTACGCTCCACAACAAAATATGCGCCGAACTCTACAATTTTTTTTATTGTAGCTCGGCATGTGACAACACTCCGCCTGATGTAAAGCTAGAGTGCGGTCCATGAATAGAGACAACTGATACTACAGAGAAACCTGTGCGGGCAACAGTCGCCTCCACTATGGCGGCTTGAGGAGACGAGCATGTACTATGTAGATTGACAGTGCACACTCATCTCGCTATAACTGGCTACTTTCAAACTATTCCCGAAACGCGACAAGGTGGTGGAAAGAAAGTGGTGGTACTACCCCAGGACGGCAGACTAGACAACTAACCAACGTCAGTCTACCTACCACTCTTAGTAGTTAATTTAAATAATATGAAGTAATTAGTATGAACTGTTAACCAGTGCCCTTAACCAACCTTCTGCTTCGAACAGGTTGGCTTTGAGCACATATTGTTGGCAACACTAGATCAGAACGGTCAAAGAGATACTTTGTTGGTGTAATATTAAGAAATAATTGTCTGATGTAGATAATAAGTTTTAATTTATCTTTAGACACTTATTTTTAATACTATTTTTTATTATTATAACCACCGAAATATCTCTTTTGACAATTGTGCTGTGGTGTTGCCAACGAAATGTGTTGACATATTCGGTACAATAAAAAAAAGTGCTCGAAGCAAAATCTCAAAATAGTCGGAAGTTGGTTCGTGCTTACTCCATTTAACGGTGCACATCGGTTTCCTTAAGTCGGCATAGTGAAAGGGACATTTGTTTTTGATAGCAGATGTCTCTGTAGTCTCATGCTACTGTATTTAAAATTCATAATAGAAATGAAAACATTCATGTAACCAAGTGGGTCGCTTTGAAAACTCCAATAAATATTTTTTTATTTAGGTTTTGGTATAGTATTATTTAAAAAAAACTAAAACTGAAGCTTTAAAACTTCAGTCAGTATTGTAAAAGTTAACGGTTGAAAATTGTTTTTTTATTTTATTTGTGAATAGTAACGGTAGCGGGCATGTTCGGGTGTGTTCAGAATGCATGTCGGAGTTTTGCATCGGTTTTATTTATCAGATTACTTGAAACACTCGAAAAGCAACAAACACTAACAAGTTGCATTCATTTACATACTTGTATTTATAAAATATTGCAATATTTTTTGAAAAGACTTTATTATTGGTGTTACGATATTTTATTTAATATTAAATTGTGATGCAAATTGATTAGGAAAAAATATATAGAATACAAGAATTAATAAATATATAAAGCAGTGCAATTAGTGGTAGTTTTTTTATTGTAGCTCGGCATATGACAACACCCCGCCTGATGTAAAGCTAGAGTGCAGTACTACAGAGAAATCTCTACGGGCAGCAGTCGCCTCTATTATGCTGGCCGAGAGACGAGCATGCACCATCTAGATTGACAGTGCACGCTCCTTTCGCTATACCTGGCTATTTTCAAACTGTACCTGAAACGCAACAAGGTCACTTCACGGGTGTTACATTCGAAAGTTGTGCTACTACCCCAGGACGGCAGACTGGGCTAATAACCACCCTCAGTGCCTACCACTCTTTATGAGACCACATGCCTATATGCACTGAGCGATCAAAATACGAGGTCTCAGGGATCGTGAGTTCACGCGTGTTATCGCTAGACCACGACCGTTCTTAAAAAGTGTAGGTGTAATAAATAATATTTTCATCATTGGCAAACGATTTAAATGTTTTTGTATGTTTTAAGTGTACAATGTAAGAAATAAATAAATTACAGATAGTTTTGTATTATTATAATAGCAGACATTCAATCTTGAGAATACGTCTGATATAACTGATATAACTTAGTCAATTAAACAAGCGACGTGTCCTGTAGTGCCATCAAATAGATTATCATGTACGTAGGAGATAACATTCTAGACAGAACAGTGCCTGAGGTAATAGGACCCGGTTTTAATCAATAGACTGAGCGATTTCGAATCTAACACCCATGAAGTGACCTTGTCGCGTTTGAAAGTAGCCTGGAGTGTGCACTGTCAATCTAGGTGGTACATGCTCGTCTCCTCAAGCCAACATGTGGAGGCGACTGCTGCCTGCACAGGTTTGTCTGTAGTAGCAGTCGTTTTCATGGACCGCATTCTAGCTTTACATCAGGCAGAGTGTTGTCATATGCCGAGCTACTATAAAAATAAATATATAAAATAAAGAAGTTTAAAAAAGGCAAGATATGGGCTATTTCCATGAGCTACGATTAATTAAATAAAATCGTTTACTAATGTCATATTTTAACATGAAATTCCGCTTCGCTTGTAACTTGTACAATACATAATAACTTGAATTTAGTTCAATAGGTTGGATGAAGTTCATTTACTAACTTCAATTACTTAAGATTGCTCCTTTATTATTAAAGATAATCGTAAATTATTTGTAAGAACTCGTGTTTTGTACAATTTCGAATGTTCTAAACCTAAGATCTAAGTTTGGGTAGATACAAAAACTATATAATATAGATAAGTGGTTATTTACTTTTTCTTTTTGGCACGTTAAAACTTAAGCTTTTTTTTATTGTACTCCGCCTGTTGTTGAGCTATAGTGCGGTCCATGAACAGAAACAACTACTAGTACCTACTCACATTTCTGCAATCAACTACTGATGTCTGCTTGTGTGGACGAATATGCACCATATCAGTTAGCAGTATACATTCTAGTTATACCTGGGTATTTCCAAGCTGATCCAGAAATGCGACTAGCTCATTTGCATTTGAAAGTGGTGGTACTACCCCAGGACGGCATACTTAGCTAATAACAATCATTAGTCTGCCTAATATTAATAAGATTTTAATTTTGGTTTATCTACTTATCTTACTAATTTTTTTTTCTGGATTTAAAATTCAGTTTTTTTTGTTATTATAAACACAGGCTATAATTGACGGGTTTCTTATGGCTGTCTTCTCGTCATATGCCTTTCCGAAGCCAAAAGTAGATTCTGACGATGAACAAGTGCATGCCAAGTCCGTGCCTACGTTAATAAAGGATTTTGATTTCATTTCATTACTTATGTTGTTTTTATTATTATTTTATTATAGTTTAATGTTTATTTTTGTAATGCGTTCAATGCTGAAATTAATAGTGAGTTGATAATCTCATGTCATTTTGTGTATATACGTTTGGGGGTGCAACCAGACATCAAACCATTGATAAATTATGTAGCATACCAAATTGTATCCTGTTGTATATATCCTGGCCATAGTATCTGTGCAGTGGGACAGAAATAAACATAAATAAAAAGAAAGGAAGGAAGAGGATAATTGTTATATAATTTTTTGTCTGTAAAATAACTTTGTAAACGTTTGCATCCGCTTTATAAAAGCTTAACTGCGATTATATCAGTGTTATCAATTTAGAGAGAGGTTTACAAATTATTTACTTATTTAACAGTGGCTTTTGCCGGATTACAGCTTTGTTATACATATAATGCCTTCAGTACACATTGGGTTAAGAACTTAGCCCAGTGTCTTGGCCCAATGTGTACTAGATCCATTATATTTAATGTTACTAACTTTTTTTATTTAGTATTTTTTATTTGATTAATCTATTCTTGAAATGTTGTGGGTTTTAGGCAAAAATAATAATCTAAAAATTAAATATCGTCGTCTGAAAAAGTTATGAATCAAAAAAAGTCAGCATAAAATGTAAGCAGTCTTTTTTGCCATATAATTTTTAATGTATAACGATAAATACTAACGATAAAGTTTTGTTTTAAATTAGATGAGTACGATTACTCACCAATTTCTTATATTTTTATATTTTTTTAATGTGATTTTTATTTACAATAAATTAAAATACATAAATTACTTATCTACAATTTAAGAGAAACGTTCATATATTTCTTATCCTTAAGAATTTTTACCCTTGTCAGTGAGAGGTCGGGTTCGTACCAGGTGGTATGTTCAGAATATTTCACATTTGCTCTTTTAAATCCGAGAAATAGGGATACATTTTTGTAAGGGATAAAGGACTGACTTACATGAAAACGTGAATCTCCTATAAATTGTAGTTTGAACCTTTTTATTGTAGTTTTTCTCTATCTTTCAATCATTATTTTGTACTTTTTCACTCACTCATTTTATCCTATAAGTTTTATTATATACAAACGGCTACCTGGAACACCTTAAGGGTTATTTTCGCTTGTAATGTTTTTCTGCTCATTCTAGGTTGCTTGGATATTGACTACCTACTAGAGATTGGCTATCTTTAAAATGAACTGGTATTTTTTTAAATTGATTAAATTAATTAAACTAATATGATACTTGGATCGTAACTACTTATTATTTATTTACTTTAAAGCTAACAGCGTGATAAATGTATAAAAAAAATCCAATAATAATAAGGCCAATAATAGGCTTAACATTATAACAATAAGCACATCAAACATAAATACCTTCACAAAAAAAAAAAAAAAAACAAAAAAGAAAAAGAAAACGTAAATATAACTATTATTTATTTATTTTTAATTATTTGTGGAGGGTTTTTCTTTAAAATTAAATTCTAATATATATTTTTTTAAAGATCAATACAATACAATACAATTATCACACTAAAATATCGTTATACATATATCTTCCTATCATTAACAATCACCTAGTTGTCCTTACTTGAAGTAACAGTATTCCTTGATTATTTCATTGGGCATCAATATAACTTTTTCTGTCTTAAAATCCCATTTCGCCTCAGGCTCAGGTGCACAAATTATACAAGAATGGGAGAATCCCTAATTCCTAATTGGAATTAACGCCCGGATTTATTGGGAGGTAAATAAAAACGTTTTAACTTTGTTTTTCTTACAAGTTTACGGACCCGTGTTCATTTCCCGAGGGTTAAATAACTAACAGCTCGATAAAATTGTATTATTTCTTTTAAGAGCTTAAAGTCCCTCAAGGATAAACAGAGACAATGGTTGGTTACCTCTCACGATTCTTAGGTTACTAGAGAGTGAAATACCGGTGTAATTTTTGTATCGATACCCAGAAAAAACCGTTAAAAGTAACGTTACAAAAAAGTTGAATAACTGATACAAATAATATTATCTATTAAATTAACTATCTTTCTTCTGACTTCGCCTCAATGACGCGATAACGTTATTTTATATCGATATAAAAATAACGATACGTTTTTGGAATATCGGTAAAAACAGAAAAAATATATTTATATGTATCGTGCATGGTTCTTGGTTCATGGTGCCTACTTTCTTTCGACCACCGCCTTTTCATGAACATCAACGACGAGTACAATATTAACTCTGCTTTTGGGTTCTTTTGTTTTTTGAGATTAAAGGTCAGGCCACATGTGCACGTGTTTTGCGTGACGTAAGTTTACAATGTAATAGATGTGCGTTGTATGTTTCGCATTATGTCCGTTGTATGTGGCCTGACCATAAAGATTTGAAAATGACAACATTAATCCATTAAGACTTTGGGGAATATAAATAGAAACTTCAATTAGTAGCAAATGAAAACAAACTAAATGGTCCCCAGTTCGAGTCTAGTCCTTCGTAAAGTAGTTTATTGAACATCCAAACTGTCATCTAGTGAAATGGAAAAAGTAATTTGTGAAAGGCAATCCCGATTTGCAGCCGTCAATTTTGTTAGTATAGTGTGTTTAATTCACATATTTAGTCGAATACTCAATCGATTTATATTTACAGACACCGTACGTGGTTGACATGTACCAACACTTAAACAAAAAAAATCATACGTTATGCTGGCCGTGACCATTTTATGAATATGCTACGCTCGCGTGTCAATGCAATATTTTGTGTCTGTATTGGTAGCTGGTACGTATCTGCCACGTAACGGTGTCTGTATACGTAAATTGAGCTTTTTTTTAAATAATATAATAACTTTATTAATATAAAAATGACATATTTACAATAGTGCTCTGCCATCGGTACTAGTCTGGGGACTGTATCTCCGAAATTTATTTATGGATATAACGAATTTAGCCGGCATAGCGATGGCGACCGATGGCAGATCATATTATATAAAGCTCGATTACCACTGACTCACTGACTGACATATATTATGAAGCACTTGCCGGGGGGTTAGAGAGATGATTCTTTTTGGGTCATATAGAGGGCGCTCCCGCGACCCTAAGAAAACCTCGACTTTGACCGGAAGTGGACTCTGGACCGGAAGTGATGCCGATATCTCAGAAACGGAACGAGACGGGGCCAAAGTGCCGGAACAAATGTTGTAGGGAATGCCCTCTAATTTCGAAATCGTTACCTTTTTTTTCAAAATTGCTCAAAAAAATTTTTTCTCGATCGTATTTACATCCTTTTCCCAATATGAAACGGAGCATGGCGCTTGGGCGTGGCCTAACAGCGTCCGCGTCGATCGCTCGCCGAGGCTCGCGCTGACTATGTTCCGCCCGTTCAGAGCGCGCAATGAAAATATAACGACCGTACCAGGGGCCGCCAATGCTTAGATATAGATTGTTTTATAGTTATGTATAGTGACGTAACCGTCGCGAATAAACGGCTATATCTCGATAAGTTGATGAGTTAGCGCGATCGTATAAAGAGCAATTTTGTTCAGTATGATGAGCGCTTTTTGGTCGAGGCTTTTTTTTTTCCGAAAAGTACCCAAAAAAAAGTTTGTCCAGAAGCCCGAAACGGTCACGAATTCGCCCTCCGCGGGCCGCTTGCGCCCGCGGGAACACCCAAATCGCTAGTTTACTTATATATTTTGAAGACCGTTAAATTTTGTTTTGTCCCTTTCGTTTCAACTAATTTAATTTAAATTCGATAACATAAAAATACTGTAGGTTGTTTTTTTTAAAATTTATTTATAGATATAACGAATTCAGCCGGCATAGCGATGGCGACTGATGCCTGTATTTTGCTGAGCTTTAGTAGTGTGCGGTCACACGTCATTGTATTTATTTGTTCGATTGAACAAGGCGTTCATAAATTGCCATCGGGTGCTCTTTTAAAATAAAACTTCTTTACGTGTTTCAAATATAAAAGTTTTAAAAATATTGGTGTAGTTAAAATAAACGGACAATACAATTTTCCTGGACCCTCTCGTTGGGAAATAGCGAGGTAACCAGATTTGCAGCGGGTTGCATGTTTACCTTCGCTTTATTGCTCAATATACAATATACATACATATAATTGTTACTATAA